>CM034146.1:515054933-516308073 GCA_019776745.2 Taxus chinensis | reverse complement strand
ATTTCTTGCAACCCTTAGTTTGAAGAAAATTAGTTTGCCAATTAGTGTTACAAAGGGGGTTTTATAGGCCTCTAGTCATTTGGGTGACCATTTTAACTAGTCCAGTTATGACTGGTGGCATCTGGAAAAGTATCTGCAATTTGTACCCTATTCACCATTTTAAGTTTTGTCAACTCTAATGAATTCCATGTATATAGATTTATCTCATGGTGTGTTTTCCCATTGGAAATCAGTTTTTGAATGCATCTTCATAGCCCTCAGGTTAAATGTGGACGTTTTTGCAAACTTCTATGAAAATGTGAAAGAATGTCGTGAGACCTTCTTCAAGTCAAATAACTGGTGAGAAAACTTGTAGGCATTTACATATGACTTTATGTAACTCTCTTTTGTTGTTTGTTTTGAAAAATATCATCATTGGGAAAATGGTGTTCGATTAACTAAAATTAAACTAAACTATAAGAAAGTATAATAATAGTTAATCTAATATAGGACTAAAACACTATAAACTATGTTAAATAGTATGGAATGATTTTTAATTATTGTATCAAATGAAATAAAACCTTAACTATGCAAAGATGCAAAAGGAAAGGACTTAGTTGATTGCTGGAGGTTGTCACAGGTTTGAATATATATTATTGGAGTAGAAACAATCACTCAGGGGTCTCATAGAGGTCGGATCTGGAAGATATAAGCAGACCATAACACCTAGGAAGGTACTGGGGTGCCCTAGTCTATAGAATAGGCACCATGATCTATGTAAAATCTTAGAATCTGATCTTGGCAGTGTCACAAGATACTCTAAAATACTTCTTGTATGTTGCAATGGATCTACCAAACTACACTAGGAGTATGAGATAATGCAAGATAAAGGAATGACCTACAAAAGACAAAGAAGTATCAAAACCGTTAAAATTAAAATATGCAAAATGAATGGGTTGGACTGAGCTTAACTACCACAACAATGGGCTTACTACTTTGAGCACTGCACTACATTTTAGACCCAAATGTAGTTCTGGTGTGTGTTTGTATGTCATGCCCTAGGTGCTCTTGTGCCAGTCGTAGTTTGTGAAGTAATGAACAATAATAACTATAGAAAATGTAATAGCATGTGCGGATGAAATAGAATAAAATCCATCCCCCTATGCTTGTTTATGTTGATGGAGATATCCTAGCCTTAATACATGACACTATGTGGATGCAAGTGATGTAATGGATGCAACTCTAGATGGAGTGATAGTTTATGTGATGCTAGGACCCTCATTATGGTCTTATAACTTTATATTTATAGGGTTTTCTTGATATAATTTCGTAATTAAACCCGCTATGGCCCACTAGGAAAAAGATAAGGAAGAAAAAAATCTAGAAGAGGCCCAAAAAGAGGCAGGAAATTAGAACATAGATTAGGGTTTCCCAATTGGGACCAGGGCACCTCGGGGCATGCCAATACAGGCCTGGGTGCCTTAATTTAGGATAAAATGACATGAGAACTATGAAATAGGTTGGCATGCACAGGAAAATATGTAGGAATGATGAAATAAAAGATAAAAATAAGATGGCCAAAAGGTGGGATTAATTAGTACTTTCTTCACCTAAGAACCCTCTAAATAGTAGAATAAGACCGAGCTTAATAATGCCTAAAGTGCATGATTTTGTGACACATTTTCCCCCCACTTTATGTTGGTGAGCGAAGCACTCAGTAACATAAAGTAGATAGAGATGCGTACCTAATATCCATGTAGAGTGTAGTAGAAGACGTGTCGATGGACTAGACTCAAGCGTGTAATGACAAAAATAATAATGTGGAGGAGCGTGGATTCTAAGGATGAAAAATGCACATAAAAAGTGATGAGAGTGAACCTAGGGTGGAACACATGTGTAGCTGATGTGGTGTATAGTGTACCTATATGGTTAGTAAAGGAAAGTGCCATCATGGTGTGTTGTCATTATGTCATCATCGTTGTTATTGCCCCCAATTTGACTGCTTGTTTCTCATATGGTCGGGCATGCAAGGAGAAAAAAATCAAGTAGTCAAATATGTATGTATGTAAAAAATGTTGTGTAAAATATGCATGTGTATAGAAATGTGTAAAGTACGTAAATGTAAAATACATAAAAAGAAAAGTGTAAATGGAACATGTGCACGTAATCCATGTCAAGAAAAAGGGTGTAGAAGGATATCCTTTATTGTTGTGAGTTTTTTGGGTGATCTCATGCCACCCTGGTTAAAGAAGAATAAGAAGGAAATTCTCAATTTCCTCCAACCTTTAACCATTTATGCTGAAATGTGTGAAGATATCTCTATAGTGTCCTAGTTTTTTGGGTGATCCGATGCTACTGGACGAAGTAGTGTAGAGAGGCATACCCATTGTAACCTCCAATCCTATAAATACTCTACAGAAATGCTAAAGGACATCATATTCGGTAGAGGCCACTATCTATGGAGTTCATAGACTGGTCTGAACTCACTCGCTGTATGTAAACCCACAATGTTAAGGGCAGAAAGTGCACTATACTAAACCAATGTAGATATGATGTGTAGTATGTTAAACCCTCAATGATGCCCTCCCTCTTTGGGGGCACATGTGATGTTGTTGAAAGGAGAATGCGGCCCTTAAAGAGGACATACCGCACTCTGACCTGTATAATTATGCCCTGCAGGGGGACATGGAAAGCTGGTAGAAACCAAGGTGCACACAAAAGGGGATGGCTAACCAAAACAAATGTTAGTTTGAAAACACATGCCTGTAATAAGACAAGTGTAAAGTACACATACAATGTAGTAACTACTAAGTGAAGTAGTGTAAACACGTATGGAAACAAGTAAACCACCCAAAGTGGGTTACAAATATGGGAAATCACTCACAATGTCACAAGACACACAAGGCCATCATGGATGTAAAAAACAAACAAGTGTGCACACAGGAAAAGGGAAAATCCCGCATATAATGGGAAACAATGACAGACAAGTAAAAAAACAAATAAAGAGTCATGGAGATGTATAATCCTACAAAACAAATGATGGACATGGAACACCCATTAGCATGTTAGAGCGATATCAAATATGTCAAAATGTGTATGGGCCAGTAATATAAGATGCTAAGTACAAAATGAAATAATAGCACTTAGATAAGATGAAAGTGGATGCCCCCAACGACTAGTATAAGAAGGGTAGAAGGTAAGCATCCATGCCATATGTAGAGTCCTTTATCTGTGATCACACTAAACAAAGGTGTGAATGTGCATGTGTGTATGATATATATAATGACATATAAGAAAGTATTCTTAAATGTGTAGTAAAGTGATCATGTAAAACATTAGTAAACAAGTGTAAATGCCCCTAAGACAATGATGTAGTATGAAATGGATGGATGGGATTGAATGACAAATGGAATGATAGGAAAAACGTACCCCCTGAGTGGATGGAAGTGTATGTAATGAGGTTTATTTTGTTTTCCCCCTTACCAGTCAAGAATGAACCGTAAAAGAGAGTGCATCATCAGGAAATGGTCGAGTAACGTTTTGTGTGTCTAGCACGCTGCACTGAGTGTGTATATGTGAATGATGATGGAATGTAACATGTGGAGAGATGCACATGAATATTATAGCTGAAGCGTATATAATGACTTTTTGAATGGGTGAGTGATGATTTATCCCTAAGCGTATATCACTATATGGTGAAAGAATGAGTGATGATTTAGCCCTAAGCGTATATCACTATAAAATTTAAGGAGGGTATGGTGATATAATCTAAGGTGTAGACCACTAGAAAATGATGAAATAGGTGACGATTTAGCCTATGACATATGTCACTATGAGATGAATAATAAGGGAGTGGTGATGTAACCTAAGGTGTATACCACTACAAAATGATAGAATAGGTGATGATTTAGCCTAAAGCGTATGTCACTAGGATATAAATGTTGCATGAGGAAATATTACATGGCAAGTGTAAGGTCTATTTGATTGGTAAACCCTCAGACGTTAATTATAGACTGAGGAACTAAAGTGCGTAATAGGGTGGTGAGGGAAATGCATATAAAATAATGTAGTAAAGATGACCAAGTGATGAACAAGGTATGTAAATGCATGGTGTGTGGAATGTAATATTAAATGTGTAGGATGTGTAATATATAATGTGTAAAATTTAATGTAATAGGTGTAAATAGACTAATAATGTAGGATGTAGAGTTGAAATGTAAAGCTAGACTCATACGTAATGTAACCTAGCTTAATATGTAGAATGTATGTGGAGATGCACAGTGTATGACGATGTTATGTATAGGTTATGCATGTATAGCCTAGTAATGTATGTGGTGTGTAGGGTAATGACTAGTAAAATGTAGAATGTAGGGATGAAATGTAAAAATAGACTCATAGGTAATGCTGATTAGTATAATATGGAAAGTGTATGATGTGACAATGTGGAATGTATAGTGTGACTAAGTGCATAGGTATTGTCATAGATGTAATGCATAGATGAGGAATAGCATAATGTAGAAATAGAGGTAGAATGAATGGTGTATGATGTGTAATGTAGGATGAAATGTAATATGTAGTGTCTATGATGTGGTGTGTGGGGTTTAGTGTAATGGTAATCTCTCAATAGTCAAGTGTGAACCAAAGCACGAGTGCATCATCAGGTAATGATGGTGCTATGATGCGTGATATAATATGCTTATATGAAATAAGGGAGATGAATGATGATGTGCTGATGTTAGAATGGGGTGGTGAGATGCCATATCCCCTAAATGTGTAAGTACAAATGTCCCTCGACTGATGCCTGGGATAGTGTAAGTGGAGGGTCATGATCTAATAGTGGTAATATAGTAGATAAATGTGGCACCATTGAATGAAATCTATATGTGCATAAAGAATTAATGAATGAGGAAGAGTGGGATGTAGGAACACAATGTAGTGTTGAGTCTTGTGGCAGAGACAACAAAATTTGTGTGAAAGTTTGTCTTTGGGAAGGTACTTGAGTAGTACTAGCTTGAGATTTACGTGATGAATGAGGCCGATGGGCTGGATGGTGAATAGGAGTCAATTGCACATCAAAGGAAAGAAGTCCTAGTTGTTCAAGATTTGTAATTATACATGAAAAATATTGAAAATCATTGGTATGATGTCTGTAAATTTGATGATAGTGGCAATATGGATGATCACAGTAGTGTACTAATCAAGAAGGATGATAGTGATGAGTAGGCGCTACAGTAATCATTTGACGATTAAGAAGCTGAATGAAAACATTCTGTGCTATAACATTAGAGTGAAAGATGAGAGGTAGAGGCAATGGTGTACCTAGAGGGTCAACGAGAGGGCATGTAATGGATGTAGATGGCATTTGAGGTGGATTATGAGTACCAACATGAGATCGAGAAGTAACCTTAAGTTGCTCGACTTCAACAACAAGAGATGCAATCATGGCTTCCATGGACTGACACCGAGTTTGCAATGCATGTATGGAATCCAATAGGTGTGTATTAGATGGATGACTGTAAAGGTGTGATTCACAACTAAATGGGTGAATATAGGGCATATTTGAGGTGGTGATGGATTAGTTCTAATGAAAGGAGATATAATAGAAGTAAGATTGTCTAAAAGGTCATCAACATTATTGCCAAAATTGTATGAAATGGCGCATGAAACCTAATAAGCAGTTTTATTTGGTAGGTCATCCAAATAACCATGAGTTCGTAAGATATACATGACCATGGTGTATTGTTCATCCATAAAGGGAGGTAAAAACATCTAAGCATGCCAAATGGTGAATTTGGGTGAATAACAAAGAAAAGAACTTCTACAAATGTGCAAAGTGCTAAATGGCATGGGAAATGATATATCAGTGTGATTGGGATCTAGAGTGCCACCGATATAATCTAACCAAGACTAGCCAAGAGTAAGCAAAGAAGTGGTATGATAATGCGCAGGATCGACTACAAGATGGAAAACACATAGGCTATACACAACAATAAGAATAACGAAGCCATGATAAAAATTTGGATCATATAAAGGATGATGGATGTCTGTAAAATCAAAACCAATCTGAGAGAGACCATTGTGTGAATATACAGTGGCCATGCATGAGGTATCAAGTGGTATTGCTCCCAATAAGAATTATTCATGAATAGAGTACAAGTGAATGGTGGGCACACTAAAGAGGATGAGGTTGGCGTGTATGATGGAACGACATCCATGGACTGCAAAGGTTGCTAATATGGCATTATAGTAGTAGTATCATTAGTCGGAAAGGAAGAAACCACGGTGACCATGTGAATAGTGCACTCAAGTGGTAGTTTGTTTATGAGAGGAGATAGTGGAAGGGATGGTAAAGTAAGGGATTATTGTCAAGTGGGATCTATATACAGTACCATAGCATTATTATCATTAGGAGTAAGTGGTGAATCAGAAGGGACCACATCAATCATACAAATAGTAGGAACTAAGTCATGTGGAAATGCAAGAGATTGAGATTCACTCGTAGAAGATGGATAAATTGGGACAACTACGGGAGAAGTGGAATCATCTACGCATAATATCAGGGAAGGGACACATGAGTGGCGATGATCTTGTGGTTCAATAATGGTTATAGGTGTGGTTATGGGATTAGGAGGAAGAGCTTGTACTTCCACTACGAGTTGGGTTAAAGTAGTAGGGTCGATAGTGCACAAATAAGTGGAAAAAACAACACCGATGGCTCTAGGATCCATATAAGAAGATGGAAGCTGAATGAACAAAGGGCAAGGTCTCGAGCCAGAAGGAGCAGTAGGAGTTTCAACAAAAGCATGACCATGTCTATCAAATTACAAAGTAATCGGAGACTTAGAAGAAGTGCATTTTCTTTTATGCTTACCCATGACAAGATATCGAGTTCACCAAAATGATCAACTAAAATTAAACTAAACTATAAGAAATTACAATAATAGTTAATATAATATAGGAGGACTAAAACACTATAAACTATGCTAAAACAATATGAAATTATTTTAAATTATTATATCAAATGAAATAAAATACTAACAATGTAAAGATGAAAAAGGAAAGGACTTAGTTGATTACTGGAGGCTGTCACAGGTTATTGCAAGTTTGATTGTATATTATGGGAGTAAAAAGGATCACTTAGGGGTCCCGTAAAGGTCATATTTGGAAGATATAAACAAACTATAGCACCCAAGAAGGTACTGGGGCACCTCAAGGTACCCTGGTATGTAAAATAGGCACTCTGGTCTCTGTAAAAGCTAAGAATATGATCTTGGCAATGTCATAAGATACTCTGAAATACTTCTTGTATGTTGCAATGGATCTACCGAACTACACTGGGTGTTTGAGATAATGCAAGATAGAGTAATGACATGTAAAATAAAAATAAGTATCAAAACCGTAAAAAATAAAAGATGCAAATTGAATGGGTCAGACTGACCTCTGCTACCACAATAGTGGGCTTACTAATTTGAGTGTTGCACTACATTTCAGACCTAAATATAGTTCTAGTGTGTGCGTGCATGTTGTTCCCTGGGTGCTCTTGTTCCAGTCACACTTTGTGATGTAGTGAGCAATAATAACTATATAAAATGTAATAGCATGTGTGGATGAAATATAATAGAATCCCTTCCCCTATGTTGTGTGTGCTGATGCAAATATCCTAACCTTGATGCATGACACTATGTGAATACAAGTAATGTAATGGATGAAAATATAGATGGAGTGATAGTAGTATGTGACACAGGGACCCTCATTATGGTATCATCAATTTATATTTATAGGGTTCTCTTGCTCTAATTTCATAATTAATCCCGACATGGCCAACTAGGAAAAAGATAAAGATGAAAAATGGCTAGAAGAGGCCCAAAAAGAGGCAGGAAAGTAGAACATGTATCAGGGTGCCCTAGGTGGGACCAAGGAACCTTAGGGCACCCCAGTATAGGCATGGGTGCCCCAGTTTAGGATAAAATGATAGGGAAATTACGAAATACATGGGAATGCATAGGAAAATACGTAGGAATGAAGAAATAAAAGATAAAAATAAGATGGTAAAAAGATAGGATTAATTAGTACTTTCTTCACTTGAGAACCCTTTAAATAGTAATATAAGACCAGACTAAATAATGCCTAAAGTGCATAATTTTGTGACTACAGTGTTTTTTAATCTCTCCTCACTCTCTCTTCCCCTCTAGTTAGGAATTGAAATGAAATCAAATGAATGTATCTTTAAATCTCTCTTGTTGTGTGCTAAGTATTATAATCATGTGAATGGAAAACCATGAAATTGTTAATTATGTTAGTTTTGGGGTAGATGCCATGCCAAAAAATTTGTACTAACCATGTGGTGGTTGTAGGTACCAAGATAAGGACAAAGTGAAGTCTTATTGGTGTTTACATAATAAAACGTGATCTTGAAAACAATGTATTTTAATATAAAATATTAACTCTATTTCTATAAATAGAATTATTGCTTATTGTTTTCCGTGATGAATACAACATTGTTAACATATTAAGAAAGTGTGTTATTCTTGTACATATTGGAAATTTTATCTGTTGACTAATTTCCTACTTGGTCATACTTTAATATGTTGGTTAGGAAAAAGAAGTTGTTTTTATCTTGTTGTTATGGAAGTTTATGTAAAAATAATCCTATAAATAAGATTGGAATCATTATAGGAGAGTGAGTTTTGAAATCTTGTTTTTTAAAACAAGTTGCACCATGGTAATTTTGGATGTTGATTGTAATAGTAAATTGGATAGTAATAATTTGAGAATGGCGTATCTTATCTACTTGCTAGTGATGCGTTGGACCTAAAAAAAAATTTGGTCTTCAAGAGAAATAACAACCTGTAGTTGCATGTTTTCCTTTGGGTGGACAATGACAGTAAAAATTATAGCATGAAATAATAACCCTCACCATAAGGAATGACCCCATTGAGTTTACCTGATGCTTTATGTTCGTAGTGGAACCAAACTTAGTTAGCTTTTAATTGTGTCATTTCATTTCTATATCAATATTAGGTTCTACCGTATGTCGAGAAAATGGGTTTCACCTATTCCTTCATGATTGTATTGGGGTATGTAAACTTGTACCTCATCTATCCTTCATGCATGGTCCATGAAAATGCTCCTTCTCTACCCTTATGGGCCATTTTATTGCCTTCATAATTAATGAACTAGAGACTTGTTAATGGCACAAAAATCATATTGCAAAAGAACCTCATAATGACATTCCTAAGCCTTAAGGTTAAAACAAATTATCCCTTAACAAGTAGTAATGGAATACCGTGGAATTTTATGAAGGTCTTGTGAGTTAAGGATATTACACTGTAGTTTAATTTGTAGTAGAGATTATAACCCTTGCGCGTAAACAGAAATATACTAAACCTAAGAACTTTTAGGAAGTTTAATTATATATGAAACATGTTTTAACTTTTACTATTGATATTCAAATCTTAAGATGATGGATTAAAAGTAAAGTGAAATTTGAGACTCATCACTTAAACTAAATGTGAACCCTCTTATATGTATCATGAATGATGAAAAATAAGTAGTTATATTACATATTTGTAATAATTTTAAAGTGAAAAGAGTGTATCCATAGTGTGTAAGTGTTATAATTAGAAAGGAACATAAAATATGCCTACCCTTGGATCTATTAAACCTATTTTTATCTTCATATGAAATTCCCTTTTTGAATTGAAGGTAAAATACAAAACTGAGTAAACATGCTCTTGAGAAATGAATTCTCAGAATAAGTACTAATATCCTCACGTGTGTTTTTAAACGTTCCCATTAAAAATTAGGCTATATAAATTAATTGTGATAAGAGAAATGAGAAAAATTAAATGGAACCATTATAGGTACAATGTTAAACAAAACAAATAAAATGAAATATAGTTTAAAGAAGAATGAAGGGTTACATCTTAAGTGCTCTTCAAATAATTAAGTTCAAATAATGAAATAACATTGTAATATGAATATGTAACCATGAAAGTGTTGTGTCATGGAAAGTTCCTATTCGTGAGTTTATATTATAGGTGGCTCGTTGTTTTGTACTTTTGATTTCGTAAGATGTGGATCATGTGTTTTCATGTGGATTGTTTTATTCTTATTAGGGTGAGTTTTCATCATTGATTATTATAGGAATAAGGTTTATCTAGTGAAGGGAGGAATAAAGTGAAATGTGTGTTTTTATTTGGAGGAATTAAAAGAATTCGTGGCTAGTCTTATTGAAGGGATACGTACATGTTATAATGGATGGACAAGGGGCTTGTTGAAGTTGATATGGTGTGGTCACTATGGAGGAACCAAAGGCTAGATAAGATTCCTTCTTGGAGTGATAAGGGGTAGTTGTAATGATGGCCTCTCCCCATTGTAAGACTCGTAGGTAGGCTTGGAAATGTGTTTTGTCTCTATTTGTGGTGCTTATCCTTTCCTCATCACGTTATATATTTGGATTTGTGTTTTTGTAAACATATCATGTGATGTTGAATTATTCTTGTGAGCCTATGTGGTGTCATTCAAGACATGTAACAAGTAACGAAAGGTAAAAAAATTATTTTAGTGTTTTTATTATTGTATTTGAGTGCTAATTTTTTGGGCATTACATATATGGTCTCAAAAAAACAATTCAAAAGTTTGTGCAAGATTTCGGGTGAGATGTCTACAAAGATTATATAGTTGTGGAATAATGTGATTAGATTTGTGATTGACTAATAAAAATGCATAGATAATAAAGTCACAAAATGGAGATAAGGATGGGACACTCGAGTTTGGAATGTGTGCACAAGTCATGTTTAAGGTGTAAAACCAAAGATGCAATTGTTAAATGATAAATTTCCAAATTTTTGTTTCTACATAATGAAAAATAAAGTTTGACCCAGTGGCCTTGCCAATTTACGAGCATCTCCTACACTATGTAGTGCTATCTTATCTTGATATATGTGCATTTGGGCTATTATTTGTCATTGTATTCACTTGCTTGATTGTTTCCATGTTTGCTTATATGTATTTAGTCTTGGGATTTTACTCTATGTATTTGAAAAAAATATTGTATCCCTTATTTGAGGCTCTATGCTTTTGTATGAATAATATATGTGACATTACTTGTGTACTTGTATGTTACATGTTTTATATGCTTGATTTCCTTTGCACTTATTTACTACTATACATGATTGAATTTTACAATTGTTACTTGTTAGAGTGCTTATTTGTTATATTTACATTTCATAGTTTTTACCATGTACACTCCTGTATGAATATGCTCTCAACAGTGGCCACCCAAGATAACTCTCTATGTGATCCAATGTAGACTATCAAACACATTTGGCATAGATACACATCCTTTATTTTGAGTCAAGCATTCTATTTGAATATCTCACTCACCTCAAAAGAGGGGGCATTCTATAGTGCCCACTAGATTCTTTCTCTATTGTTTGGGATTGCAGAAAAAAAATCTATGCACTTGGGTAAATTTATAGGTCATAGAGCATACTAATAAAAACATGATTCCTAAGTAAGAAAAGTACTAATTGAAAATGTCTTTCAGGACTTTTTCTTTGTTTTTTATAATTTTATTGACCTCACACACATTACATCCCTATTGGTATTTGACTGATTTATCTTTTATGGCCTCAGACAATAGAGCCCCGTTAGGACACTAACACCCAGGTGCTCCTATCCCTCATGGGAGCTCCTGAAAATTTATCCCCTTTTCCCACTCTTTTGGGTCACTTTTACATCTTGGGCATCTTTTAACCCTTTTTGGTCAGCCTTTTAGTTGTCAATTATGAAATTCAAACAAGAGAATCATATATATGCATAGTTATAGCTCTCAAATAAGGGGCCAAACACCAAGCATTAAATAATATCACCTAAGCTTGCATCCAAAGGCACAAAATCATGACAAACCATCCATCTAGAACATTCACTCAAGGGACAATGGATGCATCACTCTGAATACACAATATAGGAGGGGGAGTCTATTCTATTCCATCTAACACATTCTATACATTTACTACATTCTATATCTAGCTTGCTATCATTATGCAACTTTCACAAGGGAATCCTAGGGAATAATTACACACACACATTCACACAGAACTACTTAGATTCTTAAATGTAATGCAACGCTTGGTACTAAGTTCACTCTTTGGGTGACCACCAGGGTCAGTCCAACTCCACATGCTACATATTTATTTTTAGGATTTGATGTGGTTTGTGGGTATGTGCAACTAGGAATTTTTTTAATATATTACAAGTACAATCGATGACATTGAAGTGATACCAGAGAAAAACACATGGATCAACTGCAAAGCTCTTCCTACACAGAAAGGATCAGAACCTGAACATTTGGCGGACATTAGCACCCAAATTCATTCACTAATGCTCAGGTGCTCTTATCCTCCCATAGGCACTTTTGTACTACACATTTATGAGTTCCAAAACCTCCAATGAGACTTGAAAACACTCTTCTCATTCTGTTTTAGGAATTCCTCAATCCAGAACACTTCCTAATCACTCAGAAATCAACTGAGTCATCTCTCTCTCTCTCATTTCATTAGGGTTTCATATTATTTCTTGCTTGTTGTTTGTCCACTTATTATATTTTATCACTTGTATACCACTTATTACAGTAGTTACTTTGAAATTAGATTTAATTTCCATTTATATTAAATTAGGGATATATATGATATTTTGTCACATTAGATTTTATATGCTAACTTATCTTGGTAGGATATTGTATGCGGAACATGAGGTCAATTCACTATTATTATCTTTATTATATGATTTGGATGTGATGTTATGGATCTTGTGGATTTGAGATTAGCATATTTTTTATATTGGATATGTCATGGATGATTATCGTAGTTTATAATCTCGCATACAATGGATGGATGATTTCATAATTAGTTAGATTAGTTAGTGTATGATTGACTTGGATTGTTTGACATACATATTATTGTTTTATTCAAAATTTGGCATCAAGTAGGTATGATATTTTAAATTGAGTGTGCTATCTATATATTTATGCTACATGAGAACATGGGTTGTAGGGGATGCACCTTTATGTGGCCAAATAGGCCTTATATACTGAATTCAATCCATTTTACCTGGTTTTGCCCCCTTGGTCAAATTATTATTTTATGGATTAATGTTGGAAAATGAAATTTATCTTGTTTTATATGTTTATTGAATTATTTGGTATTTTTTACCTTATTTTTATTCTAATTGGGTTTATTTGATTTAAATCTAGTTATTATTTTTTTTATAAGAGGTAAAAAGGGTTGAGTGGGCCCTATCCCGTACACCAACACCACTCCAAGAGAGCAGATAATTACACTACTACAACATTAAAAAACAAAAATATAATAGTTCATAGTAATAAGAGCTCTCTGAAGCTCGAGGAGAAAAATAAACAACAACAAAAAACATAGAGAAACTAACAACAGTGATGAAAGTGACATCCTAGATCAAAGACGATAAAAAAACCAAAACATCCCACCCCAAATAATTTATAGGATTTTTCAAGCCCCTCCAGCACCTTAGCCCATTCCTTTGCCAAAGCATCAATATTACCCACCAAGGTGCTCAAGTTAAAACCATCAGGGGTCGTCTTTCTCTTCCTGCCTTGACTATCCACGACACAGTAGGCATTGACGAGCTGCCCTAGAGTCTGAAGGTGTTGTAGAGTCAATTTCACTATGACCACACTTCATTCCATGTAGCTATGGAGGATAGCCTAAACATGATCCATATCTTTGGTTATGAAACTAAAGTTTGCCTTTAAAACTGAAATCTCTCTGCCATGCCTGTAGCCTCGAATTGCTGTTCTAGTTGAACATTTATAGGGGTCTCTACTTCTTGTTTATTGGACTCACCCTTAGTGTACGAAAAAGTATAAAGGACCTGCTTTGATTTCAAATCCTTAAGATTTTGGGCTGCCACCACCTCCACCCTATCCTAGTCATCATTTGAGTCCCCATCCTAAAAGTCAATATCATCACTCGAATCCTCATCCTTCGATTCCGAGCCAGTGCCATTCGTATAATCTTCTAGAGCCTTGGTAAGGGATCCAATTTTATCAATATCCATAGCCACTCTTTTTACAAGGGAAAGGATAAAGCCTTGATGGAGAGGGATAAAGATTCTTCACATTTTGAACTGTGAAATAGAGGCACACATAGAGCAAAATATAAAGTAGGGAAAACTAAAATCCTGTCCCCACCTAAAATGATTTAGCATAGGGAGGTGGTAGGAATAAATACACTTGTGAAAACCCTCTAGAGTTAAAAATTGAATAAGGGTGAGAGCCACCCCATCATAAGGATTAGGAAGAGACATTCGAAGGTAACTAAAAAAATGGGAGGTGTAAGGGGGTATTGATCATCCTATACATTTTTCAACTACAAGGTGACACCCAAAGACAAAAATTATACTACTATAGAAAGAGAAGCACTGGGAATGGTCTTCACACTATAAAAATTTAGGAAATGTTTATTAACAACACATTTTGAGTTTTGTATGGACAATAAAAAATTGCGGTATCTTGTGAACAAGACATTATTGGGAGGAAGAATATATAGGTGGTTGATGTTGTTTCAAGAATAAAAATGTAAAATCAATGTCAAACTAGGGAGAGAACATGTTGGGTTGGACCAATTGAGTAGAATCAACACATGAAGAGAACAAGAAAAAATAAATGAATAGTCTCCATATGAACACCTGTTTAAGGTCATCAAAATACCAAAACAAATAGAATAGATTACATAAATTTTATAGTATGGTGTTCTATCAGAGTACTATATAGAAAAAGAGAAAAATTAGCTTATTACTAAGACATTACTATTCATAATTATCAATAGATTCCTATACAAATTGGGAAAGGATGAAGTATTGTGTAGAGTTGCATTGGAACATGAAAGGGAATCCAAATTAAGGGAAGTACATGAAGGAATAATAAGTGGTAATTTTGTGGACATTTGACTATGAAAAATATATTATAAATTGGAATTCGGTGGTCAATAATGTTTCAGGATTCACATCACATTGCGAAGTGTTACACCATTTGTTAAAGGATTATAAAAATAAATCAAAGAGATGATATGCCACTAAACCAAGTAATAGTTACACAACTATTTAAACAATGAGGAATATATTTTTCAGGATTGATTCACCCACCATCTAGGAGATCTAAAGGTATATATATATATATATATATATATATATATATATATATATATATATATATATATATATATATATAATTACTATGACATATTATTTCCCCAAATGAGTAGAAGATGTTGTGACTCCTAATTCTGCACCAAGAGATAATGCTAAGGTTTTACATGAAAACATCATCACAAGATACAAATACCCGATAAACTTGGTAAGTGATAAAGGAAATCACTTAATCAATAATATAATCAAGGTCATTACAGAAGAGTTTATGACCTTACACCACCAGAGTATAACCTACCATTCACAAGAAAATGGGGAAGTAAAAGAAACAAACAAGTTTCTAGAATGGATTCTAAAAAAAATGTAATTTTCAAAGGAATTATTAAGAGGATAGAATACCAATAACAATATGGTATTATAGGATAAATTATAAATACAGTATTGGGACTACTCCATTTCAGCTATTATATGTAATAGGAGTTATGCCAATGGAATATATTGTACAAAGTTTATGCATTGCTATAATAAAAAGGTTAGGAGATAACTAATTTATAGAAAATAGGTTATTTGATTGGATAAAAATGGAGGAAAATATGATGATTGCGTAGTGGAACGAGAAGGTCATAAGAAAAGTTAGAGACTGTAGTGACCCCTTGGCGGGGTATTGAAAAACACACCAATTTTTTTATAATAAATTTTTTTAATCACCCTTGTCACCAGGGATGGAAATTGATGCCTCTCAATTTCCTAGTCCTACACATAACATTCAACACACACATTTAAGAATCTACTAACCTAAAATCACAATTTAATCATAGTTTTTATTTAATTAATTTTCATGCATTCTCATTTCTTAACATAAATATGGAAATAATGATAAGAAACCAAAGGTACAAGTACCTATATGTTTTTACATATTAATTATTCACCCAATTAACTGAGGAATTGTAATTTAATTTCTTAAGATTGTGATTAAAATATTCATTCCTCTTTAATTATAAAAAAGAGAAATACATGAATATAAAATGATGATAATTCCTTATTCATTTGTTTGATATGCATCCTATTATTCATTCATAGCTTATGATTTCACTATATAATAAGTACAAGGAAAAAATCACATGTAATTTGTTATCTTTTATCAAGCATAAGGATATTAGTAAATGAACTATGGCTTACATTATATTCATCCATCAAGTTAACCAATTATAAGTAATTAAAAGTACAATATTGAATTTATCTATTAATGATCAAGTTTTAAAATATCACAATATTTACATCATAATATATTTACACAAATCCATTGTTCATAATGAATTTCCATAGTTTTCCATTAGAGAATTTAAGGGTTAGATTTCTTTTTCCTCAATAAACACAAGTCTTTAACTTTTACAACTAACAAGTTAATTTTTGATGTATTCAATTACAATAAATTAAAAGTATATAAAGGTTTATATCCATTTGTCTTCAATATAAATAATGTACCAAGAATATAATAACATATCTATAATCATGACACCATGTCGTTGTTTGACAAAGATACATTATGAAGTCCACTACACCATGGGAGAAAGAGTACCATTGGATCAATTTAACTCCAAACATGATCCTTTTAGTTCCCCACACACCTCTCATGAAGTAAGAGTTTCCCTTTCCTTCACGAGAAGGAAGATGTGAGAAATCAATACACTAAGAGAGAATACCATGTGTAAGTATGATCACCTAAAAATGATACAATAATGAATAGGGTAGGAGTAAATACATACTAAAAAATAATACTAAGTAATGAATATGATTTTTGCCAAAAGACTTAGGATACAAAGGTTCAAAATCCTAATGAAATCTCAAAATGAACTAGGGCATGTTAAGTCCTACATGAATTCACATGTGGGAAGACATCGAGTCTATTCGCAGTCTGCCCCTACACCCTAAAAATTGTCATATGTGATCCATTGCATTAGGTTACATACCCATCTCTACATTTCACTTCTTAGTTCATGTTCACATCTCTCAAGTTACATATTATTCCCCATAATCAATTTACAACACAACATCTTTATCTCCATAACAATACAACTTGGGAAAACTAGAAATAGAACAAAACAACATTTAACCTTTCTAAATGTCTCATACAAAAAATTTACATTAATGATATAAGGATCCTTACCCTAGTTTTAAATCCCCAAAGCAACACAAAAAAAACACGAATAAGTCACAAATAATCCTAACCTTCTTGTGTGTGCCATACCACCTAAGGATAACATTACTGCAAGAATCATAAGCTGGGTTTTTTATCATATATAAAGGACTATAAATTATTTTCAATAGTTTCCATATATACATATATATGTGTGTGTGTGTGTATATATATATATATATATATATATATATATAAGGTCTACATGTTTCAAGGTTTAAAATTACTTTATATAATGCTTATAATGATATCAAAAAATATACAACCATGTATTTCAGATATCAAAATTGTAAAGGTATATTATTATATAGTCAATATAGTTACATAAACCATATCCTAATTCATTCAAAAGGATAACTGTAACTCATAAAATTAGCTCATAAATATTCACTCTAGATGTGTGATCATATATATAGTCTTATGACCTTATGCTGTAATTTAAGTCCCAAATAGTTGACATTCAACTTCTTTATTATGACATTATTTTTTTCTGCATCCCTATTGGATAGGATAATGTCTATGGTTTAACCAATTTTTTTTTTCTATGAAAATTCAAAATGCGATGATTTTTCTTTTCATAAGAAGGATTAATCATTTATTCTCTATGACTTAGTATATGACTGAACAAGTAAAATCCATCATATAACTATTTATATTTCCTTTTAAGTTTTGACGAGGTTTACCTTCTATCTCCTTGGTTACGTTCTAACTATAAAACCAACAAAAATCTATTATTACTTTCATTATTTAATCTTGACAAGTTAAAAATTATCTCTTGGAACCAAGTGTAATTATTGTCATTTCATTTCATGGTTGACATATTTTAATATTCATCTCTTAAGGATAAATGATATGAATTAACCAATAAAACTATTTTCAATGATGAATAAGTGTACACAATTTTCATGCATTCAAACAAGTTATAAGACTCAAAAACAACTTACACCCAAGCTCTGCAAATGAGGATCCTTCTTTGTAGTCTAAAATGCCTAAATCTTGCAAATTTGACCAAATTTCACCGTAGGTCTATTATCAAGCACTGCACTCTGTTATATCAACCTCATACAATGTCCTTTCAACTCCTAAATGACCTCATTTAATGAAAACTCCATAATTACGTACCTTTCCTCAACTCGCTCTTCTCTTCACTTCACTAGTTCTTAGCACTAACAAACAACTTTTGGATTTGTAGTCATTTATGAAACTTCCAATTGATTATAACCTATTTATCACTTCAAACCAATGTTAGATCAATCACTAAGTTGATAAAAATATTAAGATTTTAATTTGCACCTGTCTTTCTTAAGAATGTCCTTAAAGTGTTCTTAAGACAATGCCTTTGGAAGATCCATAGTTAGAACAAACCATGACTACCCATAACAAAGTATAAGCCTTTTCAAACACCCTTTACCTTCAATATGGTGTGTGAATTTTTTTATGATCTATTTCTTTTTCCTTATCTCTCTATCACTCCCTTTCACTTCTCTAGCTTTCTAACTCTTCTAGCCCTGCCTTTAGGCCTTTTTAAGCTTATATTTCTCCACAGGGGGTTCCAAGACCCAAATCAAACATTTCTAGGCACCCATTTCCAAGATCCATCTGTGTGCAACGTCTCAAGATTCATTTCCTCCTCTAAGACATACTCCATTTATAGCATGACCTTTTCAATTAGGTCTAGGATTGTGTTCACTATCCTTGCTCTTAGAATGTCATCAATATATTCCATGGGGTTGCTTGTTTTAATCCAAAAACTTTACCAATAGTTAGATAAACCTAGGGAAGACCTTTTTACACAATTTTTTTCATTTCTACTAGTGCATTTGTAAGATACTCAAATTTTTATCTCCTAACCCTAGTTATACCTTGTGTAAGCCCGAGAGGCTAAGTTGTGCAATAACTTTGTCAAAACTTCGATGCAAGACACTAAATTTTATCCAAAAGACCATTTCATCACCATGCATATGATTTTATTAAAAGTGGGCTCGATTATCTTGTTGAACCTCATAAACACGTTGAATATATTTTTCCTAGAGTGTGCATGGCTGGGGTTTTTACATCTCAAGGTAATAAAACAAAAAATTCTTGCATTTAACCTCTGTGGTAGAATATTTTCTACCATTCCCATAGAATTAACCATCTTAGATTATCATATCATGATTCATAATTCTACAAGCCTCATAAAGAGTTCATTACTTCAAGTATCATTTGAATTTTCATTCCCTATGGTCTGTGTCAGACCAAACATAAAGTTTAGTGACTTCCAACAAAAGGAGAGCATAGTTAAATACTTCCAAGGGTTTAAATAACACGTTAAAATTACCTAACAATAATAATTAACATATCAACACTTCTTTATCAAGGTACTAAGTAGTTTTAACCAAGAAATCTTGTCAAACACAGTCCTTTCCACACACATAGTCTAAGCTTAAGCATTTTAGATAGAATCAGAGCATGAATGTCGAGTCTTCCTAAACCATTCACTGAAATACAAACTATTCTCTACATTATTCATCAAGATAAATCATTAAATTACAAGGCTACAATATCATGTACATAATACTTGGAGAAGAAAAAAATGTAAATCCTTACAAAACATAGTGCTTCATATATATATATATATATATATATATATATATGTAATTCGTAAAATATTTGTTGTTATTTGTCCTCCTCAAGGACTATTTCTTCCTTTTTTCTCACACCTTTCTTAGACGACATTCTTTAATATATCTCTTGTTTACTAAGTTTTACTTCTTTTATGTAACTTCTCTCTTGTAAAACTAACTAACTCCTAGGTTCTCTCATGCCCAACCAACTTTTGATGGCTCTTCATACACCCCTCATGTCCATACAACCTAATGGAGAATTTTTACATCATTTTTAGTGACTCAAAATGAGTAGACTCACTCACACCCATGTCAAACCATCTAAACACCCACAACCTCACAATTACGCGTTTGAAATTTGAATTTGCAATTTGGAGGGAAACACTAGAATTCAAATTTATGAGTACTAAATCACCTAAAAATCCATCCAAGGAACTCAAAACACCTTAACACAATCAATAAAACCATGAATAAGGAGGAATTAACATTTTTGATATTCTTTGAAGATGCCACCGCATCATACTCGCGAGGCGGAGAAATAAATTCCATGTACTTCTTACTTGCATAACCAATTCTTCATCTTCTTTGCATGATTTTTTCCTCTCCTCTTAACTCCCTATGTATTTGTATGCTTTTTGTCCACTTGCATCCCATATGGTGTTCTTTTTATTTGTATTTTCCTTGACATTAATTCCTTTCTTCTTGATCTTTATATTCATCTCCATCATTTTCAAGATTCCAACTTTTGTACTTGTAAAAACAAAAAATATAACAATATATATATATATATATATATTATTTTTCATATTTTATCACCTCCTTCATCTCTATATATCTCATAACATTCATGTTCTCATCACTTGTCTTTCCATAATATTCATTTTCTTACCTCATTACTTACTTTCTCTCACTCACTACCATACAAGGATGCTCCTTATATGTACTTGTAACTTCTTTGCTTCCATTTATTCTATCATTTTCCCATGAAGCCATCACTTTCTCAGTTGTACCTACACTTTTCTCCTTTCCATCCATTTCATCTAACAATTCTTGTAAAATTTAATCTACCTCATCCATGCAAAACTTATTTTCATACCTCTTATGTTCATCATTCTTGTCATTCCACCTTATCTCATGCTTCTCAAATACACAATTAGAATCATCTTGTACAATTTCAAGGAATTCACTCACGTAAACATTAATATTAAGTAACAAATCATTAATTCGGCTTACCTCACTTTCACCTTTTACTTATATCTCTTCTTTGACCTTTGAAATCTTCTTGTCTCCCATGAGTTCATTATTTTTCTTCTTCATTTCATCTTCTCTTACCTATACCTTACTTGTAATTTTTTATTTGCCATACCATCTTCATCTCTTTGTGTATTGCTTGATGTTTCACAAGGTCTGATTTATCTCTCTTGTATGGTCTTTGTTCTCTTGATCTTGATATTACTTGCTTTGTTTTATTCTCTTCTTTCTTTGTTGTTTACCTTTTCATCCACTTAGGCACTATGTATCATGCCATTTATTTGGTTTCAAGAGTTTCTCATGGATTTTTTGTTCATTCTTATTCTTTACAACCTCTTTCTCTTTCTTTTCCTCTTGCTTCATATTATTTTCTTCACTTCTAATCATCTTTCTCAACTGTATTATTTGATTTCTCTTCACAACCAACTTTACAGGACATTTAGCTTTCTTCCTCATCATAAAATAAATCCCACTACTTCCTTTCATCATAAAATCTCTTAAATTATCTCAAAATATTATCTTAACTTTCTCAATTCTTGTTCCATCCTCTCTTCTTTTTTTCTTTTCTCTTCTCTCTTCTTGGCTTTTTCTTTCTTCTTTCTCTCTATCTCTCTATCTCTTCTTGTGGCTTATCAGCTTCAACAACTCTCTTACTAACTCTTCCTTAGACATCTTTATCTTTCTTCATTTCAATCAAGTTCTCTCACCCTGCTTCTTCCAAACCTCACCTAGGATTTTTGACCTGGTCTTTTGGTGTCTCTCACTTCTTCTTTCACTTCTCACACTTCCACTTATTCTCAACCACTTCTCTTTCAACCTATCACTTTCATCCACACACTCACACAGTGCATTGTTAGCCACAAATAAACATTCAAATCATCAATAAGAAATCTCAATAAGAAGCCTCACAGCTCTAGATACCAAAACGATGCAGAAGTGTATACAATTTGTCATGCATTCAATCAAGTTAAGGAGAGACTCAATTAACAACCTTACACCAAAAGCTCTGTCTAATGATGATCTTTCATTTGTAGCCTAAAATGGCTTAATATCTCGCTAAATTCTGGCCTAAATTCACTCTAGAGGTATCTTCTCCAGATCTCTACTATGCCTATTTCAAAACCTCGTTTAATGTTAAATACACCTTCATTAATTAATCATAATCAAAGAAACAATCAACTTACTCTTTTTCTCCAAACTGCCATTCACCATATCACTAGCTTCTTCTTCCCAAAACAAGCAACTTGGATTTTCAAACTTCAATATCTCCTTCAATGCCTTGAACATTGTTTCTCGCTCACAAATAATGTTAGATAAATCACAAACTTGATGCAAATATATCAAAAGATCAATCTTTCACCTTTCTTGCTCTAAATTGTCATTTGTGTTCTTAAGTCCATTACTCTTACATGCTTCATGGTTGGAAGGTTCTAGGACTACCCAAAACAATGTGAAAACTTTTTCAGGTACCCTTTAGGACCAATATGTATTGGTATAAATTTCATGAGATAACTCTCAATACTCTCTTCTCGATTTCACTTTTTCTCTCCTAGCTCCATTAGTTTCTTCTAGCCATGTTTTCCTACATTTCCACCATAACTTTTAATCCATATAGTTTCAAAACTAAAATATGGGTTTTTTATATACCCTTTTAAGCCTTTCACCGTTGTGCCAAGTTTTAATATGACTTCATTTGGAAAATATCCTCCTCTAAGAGCTACTCCCTCTATCTCACGATTTTCTCAATTATGTCTTTAGGATTGTGTATACTGATCCTGTGCTCACCAGAATTGCCATCAATATTGTGGTAACCTGGAGCATAATCATCTCTTGAAACCATGATAATGCATTGAATTAGAGCATCTAAACCATTTCTACAAAATTTTAGTTATAAAGATGAGTTCTATTGGTCCATTTGCAATGGTAATCAATTTGTATAAACTCCTAACCCTAGGGTTATACCTCAGTGCAAGCCCGAGAGATCAAAATCATGTGCTATGAAATTTGTCTAAATATTTCTTTTCAAAACCTCAAACCGTTGTTATAGGTTATTTTTAAGGCATCCTAAATGGTTATCTTACCATTGGAGGTTCATCTTCACTAAACTCTTAAAATTTTCTTCTTCACATAACTATGTTTAACTATCAACAACAGGGCATGCTCTCTACATTCAAGGTCTTCAAATAATTGTTTTATCACATTTACCCATGCTATAAATAGAATATTTTGTACCATTTCTCTCTCTAAAAAAACCATGGTAGAGTTCTCAGAAACGTGTCTTATCTTGGCCAAATGAGCATTTACTTCATCAAGCTCCTAGACACAGTCACGGTCATCTTGAGTATATGTTGTCAAAACAAGCTCAAAATAGAGTGTCTATTGAAATTCCTTGAAATAACTCATAAGATAAACCTTCAACAATGTGATGTAAATTACATGTTAAAATTATCCATCTATAATAATTACCATCTCAACACTTCTGTATCAAGGTACCAAGTAGTTTCACCAGTAACAAAGTCAATTTTCAAACTTATAATCCTATCCACACATAGGGTATTGCTTTTTCCTATGTGCTTAAATCAACCAAAATGTTTACATGCAGGGTCCTTTCACAATAAAAACATCCATAGAAAACCTTACATTCTATTAGCATTAGTGCATCAAGAGAAATCAGGAAATGTCCAAGATACAATATCATGCACATTATACTTACAGACTATTACTTTTTCAAAATTCTTACAAAACAAAATGCTTCTTATGTATCTTCCATATAAACAAAGGATCTCTTACTTCTTCCAAAATTCTGTCCCTAAGCTCCTTCTCCTACTCTTTTCCTTGAGAGAAAATTTCTTCCTTTCTTTTCTTACCTCCTCTAGGAGGGTATTCTTCAATATCCCACTTCTAGAATAAAGTCCTCCTTTTTTTCATGTAACTATCTCTGCTTTTCAACCCTAACTACCTTATCTACATGACTCATCATAAGCCTCTATAACACAATCTGACGACATCTTCATATGAACTTCATTCCCATACCACTTCATGGACTCATGTTTACATAATACTCTGGTGACCCATTACCATATGAACTATAACTCAATCACACCTCATTTTAAAACATCTAAAACGTACTCTTAACCTTGCAATTACATCTTTGAAACTTGAATTTACAATTTGGAGGGAAACACTAGAATTCAAATTTATGAGAACTAAATCACCTAAAACTCCCTATTAGGAACTCAAAACATCTTAACACACTTACTACAACCATGAATAAGGATGAGTTAACATTTTTTATATTATTTAAAGATGAAATTGCACCATTTCACCATTTAGTATGATTTTGTTAGCCAAATTTGTTGTATGGTTCAATGTGCAACTACTTCTATTTCTTATAAGGTTAAACATATGTCTTAAAAATTAATATTTAGAATGAATTATCATAATGAAATATATGAACTATTTACATAAATATTACAATCTTAATTGAATGGTCCTAGATAATCATGATTTATCCAAGTCTGATTAATGTTTAATTTCAATTTTCTTCTTTGTTAACTATAACAAAAATTGTCTTCTCTTATTTCCTTAAATTTCAACATGTGTTTAAATGTATTATGTTTTTAGGGGAAAACAAAAGGACATAAGGAAGATATTGAACATAAGACTTATCCCTTTTTTCCCATATTCTTAGCCATTCCACCCTCTCACTTTTCTCTATTTTACCTTAATACATGGTTTTGGAAAAGTCAGAGTTTAAAGTTAAAGCTACTATTAAAAGAGAAAATAGAATTGAACTCATAATTGGTTCTACCTTAATCATTTGGTTGGGATAGATTCATTTACATAAAAGTGTTTGGTCATAAAATTTATCACAGGACGAGTCTAAGTGAACTAAATAGATTTATATTTTTTTTAAAGTTTACAAAAGATAAGAGTGACAATCTAATCCAAGATTGTTAAACTTCTAGTTAAGTGGATTGATCATTATGCCAACTACTATGTTTAACCAAAACTATGATTAGAGTCTTATTATATACATTTTTATTCTAAATGGTTTACAAATAAAATAGGGGGTTTAACTTTGACATCATTCATTTATAGTGAAAAGTCTAACTATTAAGTGACTTTTCATATGTAACAACCTACAGAAGTATAATCTCCTTCTTAACACGAAATCTATATACAAAGATAACACGAAATCTAAAAATGAAGTTAATCTCCTTTTTGATCTAGCTCTATTTTCTCTTTACATGAAAAGACTCTTAAAGCTACTTTATTTCTTACTTTCTTTGATTTCTACTCTCTACCTTATCTAACTCTCTATTATTAAACTAGTTGAGTATCCTCTCAGCTAACTTTCCCTCTTCCATTGGGTTTCGTTCTTCCCCTACTCACAACTCAAGAAGTTTCCTTTAACAATTGATGCATTATTAAACTTAATGTTATAACTCTTTCTTCAGACTTATCTTGTGTTATCACAAGTTATTTATGTCTATTGAGTTCCATTATTTTATTTTTCTAATTTATTATCAATTCTCGATGCCTTGATGAATCCCTAGTTTTTAGTTTTTTTTTCCATGAGATCGGTTTCACTATTTTTATTTTTCTTAATGATTTACTAAAAAACATTCTTGTTTAACTATAATCTTAGTCATTTGGTGTCATGAATATATTCTAGCTTTGTGATTGGTTTAATGTTTCTTCATTCATGAAAGGATCTTGGATGGTGGTCATTTTAATGACCACTAAGATGGTATGATTTCCACAAGATTGGAAAGATATTTTCTCTCTCTAATCTTCTAGTTTAATCCTACATGCTTGGTGAGGGTAACATATGGAATTTAAAAAAAAATTATGTTACTTAACTTGTTAAATGCTCAAGTGATGACACGTGTCCAACTAGGTTGGTTAATGGCTTGTGATGTGTCCTATTAATAGGTACCATGTGGGGGTAATCAAAATCCCCATGCATTATGGGCCTCTTTCTTGGTCACTAGAGAAAGGGAATCCTAGTTGGTGTCATATGTGGCCCATCGGTGCCCTCATTAGTCATTCTCATAGTCCTTAGGTCAATTAGTAAATTGAGAGGCTTCTTTGACGTGTGTCATGTTGCACATATTTGTACCCCTTGGGTACAAACTATTTAAGCTTTAGTCCCATATTTTTTATGGGAGAAAATAATTATGGGTTTATATAATTTTTTATTTTCTTATAGAATTTCCATACAAGGCATTTTAATTCCACTTAAGTTGTGTGAATCAAGTTGGATAGCTAATGGTTTGATGAGTTGGGTCCATATTAGCTCAAATATAAGCTCAGTAAATAACATGAGTGTGGCAGTAACTGGATCTCAGATTATTTGATAACAATGTAACTTAGTGCATTATCTTAGTTCACAAGTTAAATCAAATGCATCTCAGTCACAAGCTCTACCGAATGATAACAATACAACTCATCTTTGATATGATCTTGAAATAAAGTAAAACAATAGGTTAGATCATTGATGATCTTAGTGAGTTTAGCTACCATTTTAAAATAATGGGAACAATCACACATGTATTAAGCAGATAATTATGTTGGCACATAAATACAAAACCCTTTATACACTAAGGTATAGTCATGGCTATGACCATGCCCAACCTCAAACATAGATCATATCATTCTTCCAACATGGCCACTAGTACAATTAATGAAATCAAGTCAATTTATACTCTATTATTCAATTTTCTTCATATTTTCATCTGCTTGCTCTGATTGAACTTGTTCTTCCTTTCAGAATGCTGCTTCACCTCTTCTCATATCTTCATGTTCTACTTTGTTCTTCCTTCAACAAGATGTCATCTTCAAATCTACATGAGTTTTATTTTCCTCTTCTTTAGCATGTCACCATTACTTCATACTCGATGGTGATCTTCCTTCTTCATGTTCTTCATGTAAGCATGCTTCCTTGAACGATCCATTCTTCACATATTCCTTTTTCTCCATAGCTTTGACACTATAATTATCTGCTTTCCCCTCTTAAGAAATTTTTATTCTTGAGTAGATCTTCATTACGGTTTAATTGAATTTGATCTTCCTTATTTTGTGATTTGTTTTTATTCCATACTGATAAGTCTACTTACGGATTATAAAGATGTCTTCATTTATTGCTCCAATCTTCTCTAATATTCTCTTTTTAGCAGTTTACTCTTTCTTCTTTTTTACAAGCACTTACAAAATGATGAGTCTACATCTCCTTTTATACCTATGAAAATTATTATCATTGGCATCCAAACAAGATGAAGGTCAGCCATAGTTATAATAAAATATCAATGCTAATATACAAGAGTAAACCAATAAAACCGGGTTGTCCTGAGAATTGAACATATGGAACATTTTAGTACTAAAAATAGATATAGTCAACCGATAACAAAAAGATCACAAATTAATTAACTAATATATGAATTTTAGAGTTAATATAAATAAGTACAAAAATGAAATAACTAGTGCAAACTACAATGTAAATGATAACTAATTTTATCTAATATTTAAATGAAATAAGATAATTGAAATGGGAGGGGAAAAGGTACTAACATGAAAATGACTTACCTCACTATGATTTTGGATTGAACATGATGATGTGTGGATGATGTGGAGAGGATCAAGGCGCCTGTGGGCACCCTAGTCTGTAGTATGGGAACTCTGGTCTACAGAACAACTCATGACCTAAATCTAGAAGTGTTGTTAGATATTCAAATTATCTTGATATTTTTCACATGAATTTTGAAGTAAATTTGTTGATGACACCATATATCTTCGATGAATAATATCCTACAAAATCACACACAAAAGCATCAAACCCTAAAAAAGAAAGATGAAAATGAATGGGTTAGACTATCCTCAGTTGCCAAATGGATAGACTTATGACTGAGTAATACATTACGTCTCAGACATGATGTAGTTCCATGTGTATGTGTGTGCAATTGTGTGCCTAGGGTTCCCTAACATTAATGTCGTAGAGATAATGGAAATTAGTTAGATGCAAAATTGTGGATGAAATAGAATAGACTTCCCTTTCCTATAGAGTGTGTGTGATATAATGATTCCAAAATGCAGTCCCTTGCCTTAGTAGATAGCTATACCTTGATAGTAGATAGTCCACCCATAAGATAATAAGCATATTATGTTTAAATAGGAATCTCTTGCTCAAATTTTGACACTAATGACCTGACATGCCGACTAGTACCTAGGGGAATGAGAGGGAAAATTATAAAGACCAACCTCAACACTCTAAATTAGACCCAAGTGCTATGGGGACTAGGGAGCCTAAAATTAATGACCGGAGCACCTATGGGCACCCTAATCCTACCCTAGGTTCCCTAGTAAAAGACTAGAGATGAAAAGTGACCAAATAAAAACACTTGAGACTCCCTAAGAGACAACTAGAACCATGTAAATAACTAAAGAATGTGTAAGATAAATGATAAAGATGAAAAAATACTGATGATAGGACTAGGGGATGAACCATTAGTGAATACTTTTCTTACACGAGATCCATATATAAAACAACATACTTGGTGGTATAAATGTAATAGTAAGTGCATGATTTTGTGACTACATTTTCCCCCACTTTATGTTGGTGAGAAGAAAGCTCGGTAACATAAAGTAGATAGAGATGCATACCTGAGAGAGATGTATAAAATCCCATGCTATAGTAGAACACATAGATGTGGTAGTAAGAGCATTCCGAAATATGGATCAACGGGTTAATCCATGCAACATAGTGAAAAACATAATAGTGGGATGAAGTGCACTAAATGAGAGTGATGATTGTAATGTTGAATGATTAATGATTTCAAATGCATATGATGATGATAAGATGGGGAAGGGAGTGATCAGTTCCCAACCCAATTGTGTGTATACAAATAATTGACCAGAGGATTTGGGTGTCCTACCGCCAGAGGAAGAGTGTAGGGAGAAAAGTGTGTTATTCTCCAATCTCTAACTACATCCTCAAGATCTAGTTGCTGCAGATGGACTCAAATCAAAATTTTGTGGTTTTTGGATCCAAATAATTTTGATCAAACAATTGACCCATATAAAAGTGGTATAGGAAAGGAACTCTTGCCCCCACTCCATGGGTGTTGTCGTAATGTGATGGCTTCCATGTTAGGTCATCTAGAAGAAAACGCCGAAATGTATGATGGCTTCCAAGTTAGGTCATCTGGAAGAAAATAAAATGATGAATAACTTCCCAAGTTAGGTCATTTGGGAGGAACAAATGTGTTAGGTATCTAGGAGGCCAATTTATCAATTGTATGACATGATTTCAATTATTAGAGATTTAAACGCATTGATTGATTGATTGATTGATTGATTCTTTGGTTACTCATAGAGAGATTTTATGCTAGTTCCCCTAGGTTAGGTCATTAGGGGGAATCAATAGAAATTGGTGAATGATCACATGGAAAATATTTTAACACTTGTTTCCCCCATTTAGGTCATTAGGGGGAAGTGATGAAATGTCACATATAGAAATTGTATGTTTTTTTGCCCCCAAGTTAGGTCATTAGGGGGAATCGTTGGTGAAATGTCGCATAATGTGTTAGTAAATGTTTGGAATTTTCAAATCGGTAGTGTTTGTTTAAATGTGTAGTGATATAAGGGAATGATAGGATGACCCAAATGATATGTCCCCCTTTTAGTGAAAGCAAAAGTGATGATAAGAATGAACGCTAAGAAGAAAGTAAGCACGAGATAAATAGGAAGTGTTATAAAGATTAGTGAAATGTGTCTGTATTGATTTAAGGACAATGAAAAGGAGAGATAACATATGTGTAATGTGTATGGTACAATGGTAGGTGAAATTCTAAAAAGAACTCCAAAACGGGGTGCAAATCAGAGTAAAAATGTTCAAGATATGACAAAAATCATGTGGTGTGTATTAGTTGTGAGAATAAGCGTGAAATAATGACTATAGTAAAGTAGGTGAAAAAGTAACCATAAGTAGTGAAGTGATAAAGTGATTAACTAACTCATTTGTTCCGAATTGTGATATTGAGCGTGAAGTGATTGAAAATTCCACAAGTGAGAGCAGTATGTCTTAGTTAGTTTGAGAGGGTGGCGACCGCTGTAGTGTCACGCATGGCCACCGAATTAGTAAGTGTGTTGTTTGTCAAAAAATGTATGGTGTAGTAGTCATTTCTGTTGATTTTTTGTAATTTTGAGATTTTTAATTTTCTTGGTGTTTTGGAGACCTGGAAAATAGGTGAGTGGCTTCTAGTGACCTTAGGATAGGAGTTCCCAGAACTGGGTGCTAGTGTCCTGCTCCTGGGTGCCCCAGTCCTGCATCTGGCGCCCTAGTCCAGAAAGCGTGTATTTGGCCTATCCAATGGGAAAATGAGATTTTTAGTGTAGTATGTAATGTAAGTAAGCAGTGTATTTGTATTCATATGGTGTTCTAACAATGTGTTTGTTGTCATTTTGTGTGTGTAGAGGGATATTCACTTCAAGGGAGTTCCATGGTGGGTGTCATTTGAGTACATTGCTTGGGTTGGGTTTATCAGATGATGAGTGGGATGTTATGGACCATGCCAACCTATGGCACATAGCAAGGATGGGGGATGTGCCCCATAATATGCCTATGTTGACTACACTATTGTGAGAGATGGTGTGCAGATACACTGTACATTTTGGTTTCCTACATAGGGAGATGATAGTTACTTTAGAGGATGTGTATCACATATTACAGATTTCTAAATGTTGGTGAGAGAGTACACATTATGGCATTGGAGGATATGGAGAGAAAGATGCGAGCCACTAGATGGTATTTTATGGGGACTTGAGTACCTGTCAAGGCCCATATCAGTTTGGATGTATTTATAGTCAGGGGTTCCGCACTTGCAAAAATTTCATAGAAGTTGTGATTGTTTCATCTATAACAGTGGAGGGAGGAGGTGTAGGCATCTTGTATAAGATGCATGACATATTTTGGCAAATGAAGGAGGGTAATAGATACGTGTGGGCACGGTGTGTGTTATCCCACATATATAGGGAATTGTATTGGTTTAATCATAATGAGCATGGTGGTGGGATAAGAGCTACTACACTTTTGAATGTGTGGGCGTATGAGCACATAATAGTGTTGAGACTAGTTGGAGGTCCATGAGGAGAGTGGGAAACCTACTTTAGAGATATATTATCCTAGGAGGTGGATTAATATTATACCTGGGTGTAGGATGGACACTTGATAACTACAAACACTGATTCAGTTAGGATGGGGCCTTTAAGGCAAACCTTACATGGAGGCCATAATGTGATTATGGGGGATGACCCGAGGATGCTTTAGATTTGTGGTGTATTCAAAGGATTATGTGGCTAGAGGATTGTTTCCCAGGTGTGGTTTATATTTTTCAGGTAGAGAGAGTATCACGACAGTTCAACATGGCTCAAGATGTGCCCCCAGAGCCATATATGGTTGTAAGCTATTAGAGCATTGAGTAGGGTTGGGGCTAGACCAGGGCCCACATGAGAGTAGATAGTACCTCCTGAGCTAGATGAGGTTGATGTAGTGATATATACTATAGATTCTGATGATGCAGGTTGTAAAGAGGAGTATCACATATGGTGGATGATACATCGATGGGTATTGCTATTTCCATTATTCGTAGATGTAGTGGGGTTACCACAAGGAGGAGTAGGAGAGGGGGAAACACATGCCCCTGACAATGTGGCATTGGTTGTAACAAAGCATAAGTATCTATATATAACTATGTTGTGTATTTTTTTATTGGCATATTTTTTAGTAATGGTTGTGTAACATGTTGTGTTATTTGTTTTTTAGGTGATGCATATTGGTCCCTGATAATAGACACATTCATCCACACATTGACTTGGAACATGTAGACCGATGTACTTGGTAGAGTTATACTTGAGAAAGTGGATGATATAGCAAGAGAGCATGCCCATTTGTTTGAGCTAGTGGCCATAGTAGCGGCAATGCACATTGCATTACTAGGTGAGAGGGACGAGGCACGCAAGGAGACTTGATGATCCTGAGAGGTGTTGGGTGGTGGTTCCTTAGTGCATGATGTGTTTACACGATACGTGGATTTGTAGAGACAATTCTCAGAGTAGTCTATGAAGAACACCTTATTACGTAGGAAAACGAAGAGGTATCAAGGCCACAAAAATGACACAGAGTTAGTGGTGAGGCATCTAGTTCTAGGGCTCTCACAACATCTGAGAGCGATAGTGACGATGAGGTTTGATTTTCATTATTGTATATGATGTAGAGGAGTTTAACCCTAATGATAAAATGTTTTTCTCTAATGACGACTCTATTTGATATAGATATGGATAGATGGTATTGATATATGACGATTTTATTTTTTTGTTTATCGATGTTGTAATATGATTGATGATGTGTGATTTGGTGATTAGTGTTATAATGTATGTGATGTATTTGTATATTGTTAGTGTTTATTGATGTAATAGTCATGCAATGATGAAAAAATAGAATGTACAATAGATAAAATATGTAATACGAGTGATGAGCTAAGTGAAATGTTTATTAAATGGAATTTATAATGTGTAGTTAGTGTGATGATGATAGTATAATGGATGTAAAAAGATATTATGTATGATGATCAAACTGACATGTTGTGATGAATGTGTGTTGTGATAATGTACTGTAATCGTAAGATATTGGTGTGATAAATGGGGGGGGGGGGAATCAGTGATGCCCCCAAGTGTATGGATGATTAGGTTCATTTTAATTAAGACCCCTTAGTAGTCAAGAATGAATAGCAGAAAGAAAGAGTATGTCATCAGGAAATGATGGAGTGTGCTAGATGAATAAAAAAAGTGTGATGAAAGGTTCTTATAGTAAAACTTTCAATAGTCATGTAAGAACCATAAGAACACAAGTACATCATCGAGGAGTAAGGTGATAGTAATCACCTACCAAATACTAAGGTGGTACGAAGAGGTGGAAGCATGTGGGATGGAAGTAGTATGAGTTTATGAACCAAACTAAATGTCATATGGAGCTGTGGTGGGATTGAAGAATGCAGAGGGATGTGGCAGCCGATGTGATGAAATAACATGATGTGATACATGAGATGGATGGATTGGATGTGAAGGTATAGTGATGGATGGATGTGGTAAAGAGAATGCATGAGTGACAACTTGAGGTGGTGGATGACCAATGACCAGAGCACCAAATGGAGGAGATGACTCAACTGCAGTAAAAATATCTATTGTGGTAGAGGAGAGATGGATCGCTCACGTGAGCGAGAGCTAAATAATATGTCCTTATCCTCTAATTGTAGTAATCTATTGTAAATGGAAATATAATTAGTATCCTATGGCCATTGATGTAATGATAATTAGAATATGGTTGATCACAGTGATGTTGTAATCAATGTTGTGGATGATGCTGGTTAGAGGGTAAGTGAATTAGATGCTTATGAAATAAAACACATAGCACATCATGTGGTTGAGCATGATGAGAGAAGTGTAATGGCTCACACAACCTACATGGAGGGGAAGGAGAATTATCCTATCACGGAGGTGGAGAAGCAGTATGCTATGGTGATGGAGTGGGTTGAAATTGATTTCTAGGAAAGGGTGAAGATCATGTAGGACACTCAACCGATGTCAATGGAGGATAAATAAATGAGCCAACATTGGTAAAGACACATGGAGGATCAATGATATGTGTTGAAAGAAGATATAGTTCTAAGTCAATAATTTTATAGCATAGAAGAATGAATGAATCACATGTATTATACTACAATATTTTCTTAAGTGTGAGAATTAGACCACGACAGAAAATGAAATGCTTTGTTAGATTAATAGGTTGGAATATTAGTTTATGTATACAAGCATTGAACCGTAAGATATAATCCTTGATAGTTTTGGATGAGCCCTGATGTAATGTAGGTAAGCAATCATAAGTAACTTTAGGGCCATTTTTGATGATAAACTAATAGAGGAAAGTGTCCTCCATGTCATAGAAAGTACTAATAGACCCAAATGAAATATGAGTGTACCATTGTAACACCTAATCAATAAGAGTGTATCAAAATCCTTAATAAATAATCTATCATTAGAATAAGAGGTCATAAGCATGTGGTAATGTATAGGATGAGCATGAGGGTCACCACTACCATCAAAACATGTGAATTTCGACATGATAAAGTCCTTAGGAAATGAAAAATTATGAATCTTCTTAGGGAAATAGTTACCATGTAATGAATTGTTGTCAATATAATAATAATAAACCCTACTTTCTAAAGTGATAGAATAAACTTGAGATTGTAATTGACCTATGACATGCATGAGAGATGATATCCTGTAAAGGAAGAGTGGAAGATGGCAATAATGTATTATGAGGTTGTAATTTTCCATTGTGAGTGATCATAGGAATATCAAGAGATGAAAAAGGAGATTTTGATGCTAAAGGAGCACTAGTAGAAGGTGACAAAGAATCTATAGTAGATGGAATGCCCATAGTAATAGTAGGAGTAACATTAGAAAGATCAATAGGAGGTGAAGTGACCAATGGAGACACTTATGTAGGAGAGGATGGCTTAATAGACGTAAATGATGTAATAAGAAAAGGTGAAATGGTAGGAGAAGAAGAATCAATGGATGGAGATGACTCATGTACTATGCTAGATGCAACCTCAAGATAAGGTGGTGATGGAGATTAAAAATCGGTAGAATAAAAAGTATAAAAATCATGGCTATCAACCACTTCATCAAATAAGGACTCAGAGATGAGAATTTCACTATGGATGTTATCAATAGGATCATTAACATATTATGGAGTATGCAAGATAGGATGAGATGTATCATGAGAAGCATGATCAGAAGTAGTAGAATCATGAGATGGAACCATAATAGTGAGCTAGATAGAAGAAGAATTGACATGTACATGTGAGTGATTGTCAATACCAAACATATAATCAATAAGAGAATCATCTAAAATTTCCATAGAAATATCAAGAGGATCACTAGTATCCGTATAGCATGGTGTACAACAAGTGAAGGCTATCAGATCCTCAAAAATACTAATACCAATGGGAGAATCTTCAAAATGAGTGGGCACATATTGTTGACCATCTAGAAGCTATTGTTTAATATGATTTTGTATAGGAGAAGGATTACCATTGAGATTTGTGAGCTCAACAATGGTATCCTCATCATAAATAGAGTTAAAATTGAAATGAGACATAATGGGAAAAAAGATGAACTATCCTTAGGCATGAGGGTTTTAAGTGGATCCTAGGGAAAAATATTTGAAAGTACGGGTTCACAAAAATGATTAACTAAAACATGAATTTTAGAGTTAACCTAAATAAGCACAACAATGAAATGACTAGTATAAACTAAAATGTAAATGCTAACTAATTTTATTTGAAATTTAAATGAAACAAGTGAAAGAGGGTTTAAAACCCGTAAGCGAGGATCACAAGGGACGATGTGCACATCAACAGACGTGCAAATGGTAGTGTGAAGAGATCTTAGGAGGAGCTAGCATTAAATGAATGTGCATGCAAAGATTTAAAACATGGGTAGAACCTGGTTAAGCCATAAAACTCTCCTCTATCTCATAGATCAAAAGACGTGTACATATAGGAGTTGCTGAGTAACCCCTAGTGCTGCAATCATGACAACTCAAGTAGAGAGGGGGAGTTATATTCCCAGAATAGAAGTGTAACTCCCAATGACGCATATGACGCACTAACGCACTGATGTGCTGACGCACTGACACGTAAGGGAATCTCATAATGACCCCTAAATGACACATGGACCTACGATCTCACCTAAGTGAGATGACTCACCTGATGATGTGGAAAATAACACACACCAACACCCCCCCTTCATCATAACTTAGGATGAGGTGGCAAGTCAGAAACGAGAAATGGGTGGGTCTCAGCATAAAGCCTAATGACCTGCCCATGTATAAGAAAGAAGTCCCAAGAAGTGAAGGAAAACCTAGTGGGAAAAATATCCACCACAAGAGAACAAAACACTCTATAATCTAAGAAAGATGCCAAAGATGGGTCCTAGACATAGATGAGCCTGAAAGGGTACCCATGTACAAAGAGGCAATCTGTTGGAAAGAAGAAGAAGAGAGAAGAAGAGGGAGATGAGAGGAATGCAGAAGATGCCATGGATGGATCCTCTGCCTCTAGGAAGTCTCCTCGATGATGAGATCCTGGACTGAAGAAGAGCCACCCACACTGAACTGTGTGCCTGCCCTTAGGAAGGATAGAAATGACATGCTAGAAGTCTACCCACTCCACAAAGGAAACTGAAGGAAGCAACATGAAGAACTCTGAGTCTGGTGCACAGAAGTGTGACATAGGTCTAGTGAGTGAGTGCCAAGGAATCGAAGGTAATGCCACGTGCATAGAACTATCAGAGTGAAAAAGAGGAACACCTGCAGAAAGGATGTTCAAGTGATGTGAAGGGAACAAAACATCCTCCACAATAGAAAATGGATCCACAGCTGAGGGTGGATCAATGAAGGTCTCCAGAAAATGTGGAATTGGTATGAGTCCCAGAAGGGGCACTCCCAACAACAGAGATGATGACCTCCTCTGAAACACCTGTAGATGGATGAGGGACCTGTAGTGCATCACAAGTAGACTCTGTGAAAAGATGACTAAGGTCAGGAAGATACTCATCCCAATGAGGGGGCTCAACAAATAGAAGAGTGATGTTAGATAGGTATGAGTCATCCAATGAAGGTAGAGGAGTGAAGTGGGCCTCACACACTGGAAGTGGAAAGGAGGCTGGTGTAATGATGGTGTGAGGATGAGTAGAAGACTGCTTGATATCTGATGAGATGTGGGGGGTGACAACAATGTCTGGAATAGTGAGAGAAAGAGGAGAAGAGTCCTTTGTAGTACTCTCAACATCAAAACTAGGTGCACAATCCTCATCATTAGAAGTAGAATCAAGTGAATCTATGTCAGTGAAACTATCATCACATGAAGAAGAGGAGACAACTGAATAAGCAGCATGAACAAGAACTGCAGTATGTGAAGGGTCTCCATAGAGGGACTGAAGAATGCTCTAGACATGGTGAGGTGGATCTGAGTCTGCCACACGAAACCAGAGAGAACGAGAGACATGCATCATCATGTGACCAAAGACATGGTCACAAGTGTCAAGGAAGTCCTCTAGATGATGATGATCAACAGGTGCAGGAACTGGCCCAAGCAAGAAGGGTAAAAGACCCTCATGGGTGAAGTGATGTTCCATGGAAGCACGCCAAACTGAATAATTCCCTCTCCCAGTGAGAAGTGGCAGAGGCTGTAAAGTGATCCTATGATGCTCAAGTCTGGAAAGAGCACTCTCCATGATGAAAAATGTAAGATGCACAAAAGCAAGATGTCAGACTCGGCTGATAATACGTCTACGTGTGAAAGCCCAAGAGTACAGTCAATCCCCCAGAATGTGGAACTTTATAAAGTAGTGCATTTATAAAATTGACAATTCCATCATGTAGTGTGTGAGAAATCATGTAACTTTGACCAAGGAAGTGCTAAAAAATGAGAAGCAAGTCAAAAGTTATGGCATAAATACAATTCCCGCAACTGATGGAAAAAGTCAATAAATGCTACAAACTGATTTAAAAAGTGCTCAAAATGAGTGCAAAGGGTATTGTGTGACTACTCATTGGAAATGACATCAAATTTAAAGCATAGTTTGTTTTGCTTGCGAGGGGGGATTAGCCTCCTGCCAACTCGAACCTCGCCTTCCGTCTTTGACACTTGAAGGAAGGATAATACAAGCCAAAAAAGACAACCTTAAAGATTATTACATGCCATGAAAATGAAATGTTTTTTTTTAAACAACCTAAAACATTAAAAAGAAGGTGGGCCCATGTTTTAAGTGGTAAAGGCCACATAAGGAGCTAGACAGTAAGGAGATCCACATCTGACTTCTACTTGGTGTAACCACTGTTTTGTAGCTGTGCTGACTAGAATGCAGGTGGGAGGTGCTTGCCATGTGCCCAGAAGTCTTCGCAAGTGCTGGAGGGAGGTGGCCACTTGGAGGTGCATGCAGGAATGTGGGAGGTCACTGGAGGTGCTACGAGGAGGTGTGGCAGGTTGCACAAGTGGGAGGAGCCGTTTGAAGACCCAAAATGCCCAAAAAACACCTAAAAATGCCGAAAAACGTTGAGAAAAGTTTGAAATATGTGCCAATGCTGTAAATTTGATGCAAGTATGTTCAAGATGAAGATTTAGATGCGTGTTAGTGCTAACGAATTTGGCTATGTAGACCATGAATAGTACCTTGGATGTGCAGACCATGAACCCGTTCAAATCAGACCAGCAAAGGAAAAAATGAGCCAAAAAGATCCAACACAGAAGGAGAAAAAATGGGCAGGCTGAGTGATGCCACGTTCTTCTAACAGCTCCAAGTCTAGGTGGCTAGGATTTACGTAGGTGCATAGTTGTTCAAACGTGTTTGCTTTGCTCATATGTGTTTGAAAATGGTGCTGCGTGCAAAAAAATGTCCACGTAGAAGCAGACCTCGAACATGTAGTTCAAAGCAAGAAGGAGCAGCCCGAGTTGATCCAAGACAAAGGGCAAGAGCCTGGAAAGTCAATACAGGAGTCGGTTAGTAATGCAAATGGCGAGAGTTTCGATGCAACGAACAACCAATGAAAAACTGACCGGTGAGTTAAAACAAATGGCTAAGGAAAACTTGTGGGAAGTGTATAACGAGCTAGGGACAACTCGATTCCCAACCAGCCCCGGATTGGCTCTTCTAACCCTTCAAAACTCAAAAGACTTTGTACCTCAAAATGAAAATTTAGCATAAATCTGAACGCTACAAAATACCAGTGAGGAAAACACACATGGACATAAAACCAAGTACATGTACCCTCAAAAAATGTAAGTAGAGCATGCAAATATGAGCATATGTAAGCAAGGAACTGACGAGATCGAGAAGACACCAACCTTTGAAAACACCAGAAACTCAAACACAACCAAACAAACCACGATAAAACCCGTGCAGGAGGTATGACACCCAAATCAATGCAAGAAGAGCACGACTAGAATATCCATTATGACACACTCAACGAGAACTTGAATATCACATCGGAAGCTAGAAAACATGCATAGAAATGCCAAGGAGTGCACGGATCCACAAGATCCACTCTGATACCATGAAAGAGGGTTTAAAACCCTCAAGCAAGGATCATGAGGGATGACGTGCACATCAATGGACGTGTGAATGACAGTGTGAAGAGATCTTGGGAGGAGCGAGCATCAACCAAATGTGCATACAAAGATTCAAAACATGGGAAAAACCTGGTTAAGCCTTAAAACTCTCCTCTATCTCATAGATCAAAAGATGTGTACATATAGGAGGTGCTGAGTAACCCCTAGTGCTGCAATCATGACAACTCGAGTAGAGAGGGGGAGTTACATTCCCAGAATAGAAGTGTAACTCCCAATGACGCATTTGACGCACTGATGCACTGACGCGATGACACACTGACGTGTAAGGGAATCTCATAATGACCCCTCAATGACACATGGACCTACGATCTCACCTAAGCAAGATGACTCACCTGATGATGTGGAAAATAACACACACCAACAAAAAGATAATTGAAATGGGAGGGGAAAAGGTACTAACCTGAAAAATGAATTACATTGCTGTAATTATGGAATGAACATGATGGTGTGTGGATGAAGTAGAGTATGATATTACAACCCAGGAAATTGCAGTAGATGAATATTTAACCGGACCGGGGTACCTAGAAGAAGATAAAGGCACTTGTGGGCACCCTAGTCTGCAGTATGGGCACTCTGGTCTAAAAAAATAAATTAGGACATGAATATGGAAGTGTTACTAGATCTTCACAATATATTGATCTTTGTCATGTGATTGTTGTAGTAAATTTGCTGATGATGCCTCTATCTCCGATGAATAATCTCCTACAAAACCCCACATGAAATCATCAAACCCTAAAAAAGAAAAATACAAACAACTGCGTCAGACTGTCCTCAGCTACTAAATGGATGGAATTACAACTGAGTGCTACATTACATCTCAGACCTGATGTAGTTCTATGTGCATGTGTGTGGAATTGTGTGCCTAAGGTTCCCTAGCGTTAATGACGTAAGGATAATGAGTTATAACTATATGTAATGCAAAATGGTGGATGGAATAAAATATACTTCCCTTTCCTATAGATTGTGTGATTTAATGATGCCCAAATGTAGTCCCTTGTGTTAGTAGATAGCTAGCGCTTGATAGTAGATAGTCTGCCCATAAAATAGTAAGTATGTTATGTTTATATAGGGATCTCTTGCTCAAATTTTGACACTAATGACCTGATATGCTGAATAGTACTTAGGGGAATGAGAGGGAAAATTATAGAGACCGATCTCAAAACTCTAAGTTAGACCCAAGTGCTATGGGGACTAGGGTGCCTAAAATTAAGGTTAAAGACTAGAGACAACATTTGAACAAATAACGACAATTGAGACTCCCTGAGAGACTTTGAGAACCATGTAAATAACTAAAAAAATGTGTAATACAAACGACAATGATAACCAACTATTGACGACATGACTAGGGGATGAGCCATTAGTGAATAATTTTCTTGTGTAAGATCCATATATAAAACAACATACTTTAGGGGTATAAATATAATAGTAAGTGCATGATTTTGTGACTACACAAATTTTCTTTCAAAGCCTTGGAAGTTCAGCCAAACATGATCATAAAAATTGATCCAACAAACTAAAAAATGCATTACAATAGCTGACCCAAATTACTGGTCCTAGACCAAAACAAACCACATACTTCAAACAAAATCCGAAGTATTCAAATAAGACACCAAAGTAAATAAAACATATTTTGGATAGACTCCAAAGTGATCAAATAGGCTTCAAATGATGTGTTATCCAAATAACTCTCCCAGTTATTCAGACGACTTGTATGTACTTTTTGACTCAGAATTCTTCATTATATGGGTGCGCACACTCAGGGTCACTTGGCACATTCCCTTGGTTGCTGATTCCTCATGCGCCCTTGCACAATTTCCTTCTCCCCTTTCAATTTTCTCCTGTTTTTTCCACTTTTCCTTTACATGCATCTCTTATGTACCCGCCTTCTTCCTAGCAACTTTTCACCCTACAAGCGCACCTCACACTTGCTTCAATCAGTCAAGTCCCTCGCCTTCTCGCGTGCCCCACATAATCTTGTAATGGTTGTGCCTTGACCATATATTCTCTACTCACCAGTTTACCTCATCTCCCCACACACGTCGTGCATGCCTTCCTTCCATATTCTTCCCATGCCTCATTCTTCCATGCATGCCACGTGTTTTTTGTGCACTAACGACTCTAAAAAATTTCTGACAGCTGTATATTTTGATAAAGAGATTTGATCAACATGCACCTAGACTTGTCAGATAACCACTAATGTAGGCTACAATGCTAAACATTCAAATTTAAATTCTTGGTGGATCTAATAGGTGAGAAATGGGAAGATGGATTTCTAAGCATTAATGAACAAATCTAATTTCTTCAACCACTCAATTTGATATGATTAGCCCTCTTTCCTTCTCTAACATGCCAAATAGACCTGGGGATGTGCATTCGATAGATTCTTGGGTGGATTTGTAGGCATTGAATGATTTTGTTGGTAGTTTTATTTTAAATTAGATTTTTCCCTCCTTCTCTTCTCCTTCCACAGATTCATCTATAAATGTAAGAGTTGGGATCATTTTTTAATGTTGGATACTTTGAACCCTTATGCATTCTTGCGAAGGACTTCATAGTTTTTGTAATTTGAGTTGTAGACCTCTAGATCTAGCTCTTGCATGTGGATATCAACCTATTTTGTCATTGTAATAGCTCTATACATTTTTGGAAGTAATAGAAGCATCGTTTTGTGACTATTCTCCATCCTAACATGTTTTCATTCCTTCTTCTTGCCTTTTATTTTCGTTGCATTTCTGTTGTGCCATTCTATGTCCCGTGCAACTCCTTATTTAGTTGTGTTCCATGAAACTAATATGGTAAATACATTTTAAGTTGTGCTACATGTTCCTAGATTTCTTTCATGCATTTCCTTTATTTTTTTTCTCAGAATAGATAGTGTTCATCCCTTTTTTTAGTGTTATCACCTTTTAGTGTAGTTCCCTTTCCTGTTATCCTCATATCCCTGGTCCCTTGGCATTATTATCTTAGCTTTCCCTTCCAACACTAGGAGTATCAGTAGCAGTAGAGATAGACAGAGGAACTGAACTTATCTGGAGATTCGTCCCAAGTACGTAAGGTCCCACAACTTGGGAACGGTTCCATTGTTGTCACAAATAACTCGATTCTTCCAGATTTGAGACACGAGTGTAAGTTTGACTACCAAAAATTTATGGCACACCCAATGAGACTAGCAATGAAAGCTTAAATTTCATATTGCTGAGTTCTATTGTGTGGAATCAGTATTTCATCCTTTTGAGGCTCATTTCAACACATTTGGCGACTCCCAACAATTGTAGATCTATGTTTTTAGTAGTCATAAACACCTTTCATGAGAAGAGTACATACAAGAAGAAGTGCAACAACTAAATATTCTTTCAAATACCTCCAGCTATCCCCAAGAAAAGTTCATTCTAGAAGGCCCATGTGCATATCTCTATCTCTAGTGCACCACACCCATTCAACTCCCCCTCATAATAAACAACTAGCACATCCTATTATGGTGCACCAACCACCTCCTCCATTAAGGAACTTTTCTAACTTCACCGAAGGAAGTCTCCTAGTTCTGGCCGTGAAACATGACATGCCAAATGGTGCACTCAAAAGTATTCCATAATTTATTAGTGATAATTAAGTAACCCCTCAGGAGCATATCCAAGATGTAGAAAATGTATGTTTTCTCTACCTAATCACACATAATGATGTAGTAGTTAGGGTACTTACAGTCTCTTTCAAATGTAAAGTGCTTCAATGGTACTGAGTTGAGACTTGGATCTATTACCACTTGGGATGATCTTTGAAAAACTATTTGTAATTAATTTGAAGATAAGTCAGATCACTTATCTTTGGTGGAGCAACTGACAACAACACAGAGAGTGCCCAATGAGCAGATGACTGATTTCAACATCAAATTTCAGAAGGATTGGGATAGAATCCCTCTAGTGGTGAGACCTATAACCCAACATGACTTTTTTTATTATCTAAAGGTGCTCAACAGTGATATCTCAGTCATGATTCAATCTATGGGAGGTAGGACTTTACCAGCTACTTATAACATTGCAGTAAGGGCAGAAAAGAGCTTTATTCAGGCAGGAAAAATAGCTCCTTGACTGCCTCTGCCCTTGTTCCTAGAAATTTCACAAGCACCCCAACCTTTAATGGACCCTATTCCTATACCTGAGAAAAGTGCACAACATTTTGCATCAGCATCCTACCCTCCAGTGCAACAGAAAGAAGATGAAGAATTAAAGGCTCTTATCAGAAATTTATCAAACAAATCCATATCATTAGAAAAGCTATAGACGTAAGCCTATAGAGGTAGTTATAATCATGCACATAGCCAAAAAAATCAGCCTTGTTGGAATTAATATGGAAAAAGGTATGCGCTTGACCAGTAGAATGATAGATGGCATGCTAAATCACATATGTCCTTGAAATTTGTTGCTCCCGCACCCTCTCTTTTAACACCTAGAACAAGTCAAGCACTTGTTCCAATTTAGAACAATATAATGTAGGATTCAGAATGGTGCTTTCCTTGTAATATGCCTCACAATCAATATCACTATGCCAATGCTATTCACGCACAAGCCTATATGATCCATAATGCTTCAACCTGTGAGCCTTCAACAAGTGCAACTAAAGCAGAAAAAAAAGTGAGGCCAGAAGATCCTCCAAAGGAAAACTTGATGTTCTTTGGTGCTGAGGACTTTTGTGAAATCAACCAAACTACAAAGGATACAAGTAGACCAAGCACTCAAGTTGTGGATAACAAAATATACAAGAAGAGAATGCTCGAGTCTAGTGTGCACGTCAAAATTCTAGAAAAGAAAATGTACCAGAAAAAGTAGAAAGATGCAGCCAATGCATCCATTAGTAAAAGCGCTCAAGTCCCTCCACAAGAGGTCCCACAAAAAAATCCCTTAGAAGTGGCGGGCGCCCTCCCTTTGGTAGGTCAAGCCTTAGCTTTGGCTAAAGCCCCTATTTTTACACCTAAACAGTCAAGAAAGGACATTGTTGTCCCTTAAATGCACAAGTAATTAGGTCTTCCATTCAACATTGTGGACCATATGAAGAAGATAAATATAAATTTCACAATGTGGGATGCCTTGACCATTCCATCCCAGCATGACCTGTTGCATGAATTTCTGATGTAACTTCCACGTGTTGATCTAACTATTCACAAACCGTGCACTTCTATCAACATATACCAAGAAGAGGAGAAGTAAGTAAGTAAAATTATCAAAACCCCACCCTTATACATGTCCTTGATCATAGGTAAACACCTAGTACATTACTACATGATATACTTGGGTGCTAGTACCTCTGTTATGCCCAAGAAAATAGTTGATTTCCTGGGTCTTATGTATAGCCCTTGTCTAAAGGAGTCCTATAACTTGATGGATCAATTGTCACTACTCTAGGAATCATCAAGTATCTTGAGTTGAACCTTCATGCCTATCCAAGCCTCACCATAACTCAAGATGTATCTATCATTGACTTACCTCCTTAGTTTTCCCTGTCTATCAAGATAATCTACTGCAAAAGTGGGTGGTTACTTGTCTTCTGATTGGTATCATATGTTACTCAAGACAAGGTATGGTACATGGTTTACCATACAAGCTGAGCCAATATTTTACTATCATGTAGATTCATATGTCCTATCCCCTCTCTAAGCCAAATGTTTAATCCAAGAACAAGATTTAGTTCCTGAAGAACATCCTCTTCTACCTTCTATTCCTAATCTAGTACTTGATGAGTTGGCAGAGAGACACCATAAATTTGACCCATATGATGAAGAACTGGAAGCTTATGAAACTGAGCTTGGCATCGTTGAAGAAGAAGTTGTGTTGCCATGCGCACTCAAGAAAGACCAAGATGAACCCGGAATATGGAAGTTATACTTTGATGGTTCCAAAAGAAAAAATGGCACGGGAGCAGGGGTTGTTCTCATTTATCCTAAGAATGAGAAATTATTCTTTTCTCATAGGTTACAGTTTTCATGTTCTAATAATGTGGCGGAGTATGAGGCACTGGTGCATGGCCTTATCATTACTGAGAAGAAAGGGATTAAGGTGCTACATATATTCGGGGATACAAAATTAGTCATCCATTAGGTTACCAACAAGTGCCAGGAAAAGAATAAGCTTCTCAAAGCTTATAAGCATAGAGTTTGGGATCTCTTCGAGAGCTTTGATGCTCTAAATATACAGGTGGTGCAATGAAAAATGAATAAGGAAGTTGATCAAATGGCAACGCTTGGTTCATAGTTCTCTCCTGCTGAGAAATTTGTCAAAGGAAACACTCAACACATCAAGATGGTGATCAGACCATCCATTCCAGATAACAACACCAGTGATATGCAAACCATCCAGTTCATCCAAAATGAAGTTGAGATCTCATCAAATATGTAGGCTGACTTGCATGAAAAATATGACAACCAAGTAATACAACTGAAGACAAATAAGTTGCCTAAAGGGTTGGTCACCTTAGAGAAAATTTTTATCCCTGGTGATGAGTTCAAGGGAAAAGAAAATTATATGTGCGCCATGCAAGAAGAATTATCCCTAGTCACTATTACACGTAAGGAGTTACTGCTCTGTAAAGCTTATGTGCATGATGAAAAGTAGACTTTAATCTCTATCTGTCAAAAATACAGTGATATCTTCTCATGGGAATATGAAGACCTCAAATGTTTTGATCCAAGTGTTACTCAACACTCCATTAACCTTGATCCTGACATCAAGCCTGTCATACAGAAGAAGTGGCTAGTCAATCCAAAGATAGAGCCCCTCATGAGAAAGGAATTATCCAAACTCATTGAGGCAAAAATCATTTTTCTCATCAAGTACTCTAGTTGGGTCATGAACCTAGTTCTATTGCGCAAAAAGAACGGTGAAATCAGACTCTGTGTTGATTTCAAAGATTTGAACAAGACATGTCTAAAGGATCATTATCCTTTTCCTCAATGGAGTAGATTCTGTAGACTGTGGCTAGAGCACAAATATTCTTAATGCTATATGGGTATTTAGGTTTCAATCAGATCCTGGTCAAGGAAGAGGATCAATTCAAGATGACATTTACAACTAAGTGGGGAACATATGCATATCATAAAATTCCCTTTGGTCTATCAAACACAAGCACAAAATTTCATTGTGCCATGGATATACCTTTAAAGGCTACATTAATGAGTTCATCTTGGTTTACCTTGATGACATAATGATCTTCTCAAAACAAAGCGCATATCATAAGGCACACTTGGAGAAAGTCTTTGAGAGATGTAGGAAGTATGGGGCGTCTCTTAACCCCGAGAAGTGTAATTTTGTGGTGGAGCATGAAAAACTCTTGGGCCATGTGGTTTCAAAGGATGACATCAAAATTGATTATGAGCACGTTTTAACCATGCTAGATATTTCCCTACCTGTACACAAGAAAGCCTTACAATTCTTCCTTGGAAAGATCAACTTCATTAGGTGCTTTATTCCTAACTTTGTAGGATTGGTAAGGCCAATCACCCAGATGCTCAAGAAGGACATGACTTTCAGATGGATAGAAGAAGGAAGAGAAAGCTTCAAAAAAAATCAAGCAAGAGATTATTTTTGCACCAACACTCATCAACCCGGATTATTCAAAAGACTTGATCCTTTATGGTTATGGCACTGATATGAGTGTTACTGATTTCCTAATGCAAGAAAATGAACAAGGGTTGGAACAACTAGTGGCTTTCTTCAGCCAGACGTTGAAGGATTATGAATTGAGATATAGTCACATGGAGAAGTAGGTCTTTACCATCATGTGCGTGCTCAATAAAATCAAAAGTATGCTCACAACCATTCATATCAAGGTGTTAGTATCCCATACTTTTGTCAGAGAATTCATCATGGGAGAAGAAATTAACAAGAAGAGAGCACAATGGGTGACCAAAATCATGGAATATGATATGAATGTCAAAGCCAAAAAATTGGTAAGAGGTAGTGCGCTCTATAGAAAACTTGCTGAAGATGCACATAATGAATTTTAGGCTTCATTATTCTTGGATGAAGGTATTTTGCGAATAGAACTTGAGCAGAATACAGATCCTGTCACGTGTGACTAGATAAAGGACATGGTCACATTCCTTTCCGAGGGCGCATACCCTCCTAGTCTAAACAAAGTAAAGAGAAGACATATAAGGTTGTAATCCATCCCTTATGTTTTAATCAATGGAATTATCTTCAAAAGGAATCTTGATGGTGTGTTGCTAAGGTGTATCAATAGTGCTCAGAATGAAAAAGTGTTAGCAAAATTTTGTGATGGATTCTCTAGTGGACACTTTTCTGTCAAAACTAAAATAATGAAAATCATAATGGTAGGTATATTTTGGCCTAATTTTTTTGTATATGCACACAAGTGGTTCACAAAATGCAAGGAATGCACTTTCTTTATAGGAAAGAAAAGATTGGCATTGCTTCCCCTCCAACCAATTCAAAGGGATCAACCTTTTACGCAATGGGGTCTCGACTTTGTAGGCATGATCAATACGCCTTCAAGCACTAGATACAAGTGAGTGATGATAGCTACAAACTATTTCACTAGATGTATAGAAGCTATCACACTCAAGGAATCAACTGAGTCAGTCGTCCTTGACTTTCTCGAAGGTATAGTCACAAGGTTTGGAGTTCCTCAGACCATTATCTTTGATAACGCAAAATCCTTCCTTGGGACCAAAATAACTGATTGGGCTCTAAATTTGGGCATATATCTAAAGAGTTCTTCAAACTATTACTCCTAAGGAAATGGTTTGGAAGAATCAACAAACAAGAACCTGATCAGAATCATGAAGCACACAATGAACATCAGCCAAAGACAGTGGCATACAAAGGTCTCACGCATGCTTTGGGTAGATATAATCACAGTTAAAAAGGAAAACGAAACTTTGCCTTACAATCTTGTCTATGGAAAGGAGGCTACCCTTCCTTTGACACTAGATTTGAACTCATTAGTTATTTCCCAACAATTGGAATTCAAAGGTGTAGACCAGAGAGAAATTAGAATGACAGAGCTAATTAATCTTGAAGAATCAAGAAACACTACCATGATCAAGCTGGAACAACATCAACAAGCAAAAAAGAAATGGTTTGACAGAAAGGATAGGCCTCAAGATTTCAAATTTGGGGATTTGGTCTTAAAATGGGATGCTGATAGAGATAAACTAGGGTGTCATTCAAATTTTGATGCAGTTTGGAGTGGCCCATACATCATCAGTTCATGCAAGGAGGCTAACTCTTTCAAGTTAACTCATCTTGATCGAAGTGCATTGTAAATTGTAGTAAATGGGATCTATCTCAAACCCTTCCATTAAGTTTGCTGCATCATTTTGTATATATGAGAGTAGTTTTAGTTCCTTCAAGTGTGCTATGCACACGTTGTTTGTTTGTACATAGTTATTTCTTCTCACACGCTTCCTATGTACGCTCTTCTTTTATTTTCAGAATACATGCCTTCCTTTAGAAAATTACAGGATTCAGAATAGAATAAAGAAATGATCCTTTAAGTGACTTCAGGGGCGATTCTTCAGCGATACAAATTATAATGTCATGATTACACAATAGAATCCATGCCTAACGGATGCTTCAAGCTACTGATCTCCTTCATCTAGTAGGAAGATGGCCTCAAAAGTCACCAAAATTGTTATCCAAATAACTCTCCTAGTTATTCAGATAACTTGTATGCACTTTCTGACTTAGAATTTTTCATTGTATGGTTATGCGTGCTCAGGTTAACTTGCACATTCCATTGGTTGCTAATTCCTTGTGTGCCCTTGCATGCTTCCCTTCTCCTCTTTTTCCACTTTTCCCTTACGCACATCTCTTGTGCACCCGCCTTCTTCCTAGCAACTTTTCACCCTGCAAGCACATCTCACACTTGCTTCAATCAGCTAAGTCCCTGGCCTTCTCACATGCCTCACATCATCTTGTAATGGTTGCACCTTGACCATGCGTTCTCTACTCACTAGTTTTCCTCATCTCCACATGCGCATGGCACGTTCCTTCCTTCTATCTTCTTCTTGCACCTCATTCTTCGGCGCACACCACATGTTTTGTGTGAACTAATGACTTTAACAACTGTATATTTTGCTACAGATCTTTGATCAATGTGCACCTGGACTTATTAGATAGCTATTGATGTAGGATATAATGCTAGAAATTCAAATTCAAATTCTTGTTAGAGATGGTTAGTGAGAAACAAGAAGATGGATTTATGGGCATTAATGAACAAATTTGATTGCTTTAACCACCCAATTTGATATGATCCGCCCTCCTTTCTTCCCCAATACACAAAATAGACCTAGAGAAGGGCATTCGATAGATTCTTGGGTGTATTTTTAGTCATTGAATGCTTCTTGTTGGTTAGTGCATGTGTGAGCTTTTAATATTAATTGGGAAAATTGTATAGTATGGTGCTAGAGGAGACCGTGATCTAGATGGTGTAAAAGGGGAGAAAACTGGAGTAATAAGGCTCAAGATATGAGTGAAACTGTGTGCTGTGTATTAGTTGTAAGAATGATGACAAGTAGTAACTGTAGAATATGGTAAATTTAAATTATTATATATAGTTAGGGTGAAAAGTGAATAGTAATTTAATTTGTACCGAGGATAATGTATATTTGGATCTCTGAGTTGTGAGGATGTGACTTGCTAGAGTGACTAGTTTGATGAAATTTGAGAGAGTGGTGACATTATAGAAGACCAAGGATCTGGTATGTGTGACATTTTCAATTTTTTTTTGTCAAATATGCCTATTTTTTATTAGTTTTAGTAAAATTTAAATTTTTGTAGTTTTTGGAATTTTTGACCTAGATGGAACCAGACTAGACATTTATGTCCTTTGGGACACTAGTTCCTAGTGCTATGATTTTTATTACATTTAACACACCATGTGGTTAAAGGATAATTTCCTAGGGGTAGCAGAGTTGTTCCAGAGTGAGCGAGTATCTAGACAGTTTGGAATGACCCATGTGCACTCCCATAATCATATATATGGTGTTATTTGATGAGGGTTGGGAGGTGATTAGGGTCGAGTCCAGGACCAAAAAGAGCACAACTAGTGCATCTAGGGCCACATGAGGAACATCTAGCCATAGGGCCAATACAAGTATATGATGTAGGATGCAATACGCCGTATAGTTAGTGGTGGGTGACACACCGATGGCTGTTGCTATTTCTAGTAATTGTAGATGCGATAGGTGGGATAGTAGTTGGAGGATTGAAAGTCCATGAAATGACCCTTGAGGTAGATGATATGAAAGAGGCACAAACAAAGTGTAAGTATCATTAATTGTTATTCATTATTTGGTGATTGATTGATATAGTGGATGGATATGAAGGTGTGTAGTAGATAATATTTTTTGTGTGATTTCAGGTGATGCCTATTAGACACTAATGATAGATACCTCCATATGCACATTGACACAGAACATGCCCCCATATGTGTTCATGGGAGGAGGGATGCTTAAGTGGGTAGATGTAATTACGGGTGAGAATACCCATTTATTTGAGTTGATGGTTGTAGCGGAAGCCACGTGCATAGTTTTGTTGAGAGATCATGATGAGGTTTGTACAGAGACAAAGCAAGAGAGACAAGATTTAATAGGAGGAGTTCTAGCTTAGGATGCATTTACATGATATGTGGAGTTGCAGGGCTGATATGTAGAGTAGATGACAAATATTTCCATATTACAGAGCCATGTTGAGAGATATAAAGGCCGAGATTGCCAGAGTAGAGTTAATAGTGAAGCTTCGAGTTTGAGAGATCTTGTGATTGTATATAATGATAATGAGGATGATCTATGATGTATTGATGCATAGGGGCTTACCCCCTAGTGATTGTATTTTGTAATTTATGATTATATATATATATATGCATGTTGGTATCATATTTGTCATAGATGTACATTTATATAGTATGTGATGATTTTGATTTACACTTGGTAGTGATTGTTTAGTTAGATTCTGTATGCATGGTTAGAATGGTTGATTGAATATATATTGTTGATTGTTTTACATTTGTTATGATGTGGAAAAATTGATAAAGGAGGAATTGCATATGAATAAGAGTGAATATGATAAATAGAAATGTATGTATGTGATGTAATGTGGTAGGAAAGTAGATACAACAAAGTAATTTAGATAAGATAAAAGAATAAAATAATAATGCATTCATAATTATATAATGAGGAGATGTAAAATAATGTTCGAAATCACATATGATTAGGAGGAAGGGGAGAGATGTGAAATTTCCCCCAATGTGAGAATGTCATTCATTCTAGTTACAATTCCCTCAATAGTCATGTATGAACCTTAAGAACATGAGTGTGTCATCGGGTAATGAGATGGAAATGTACATCATCTACTAGAGGTGAAGTGGGCTATAATGTGTAGTAGGAGTATATAGAACAAAAAAAACATGTGTATAGGTTCTAAATTAGATATAAGAGGAAATGTTGCCAATACTAGGAGGTGTGATGGTGGGAAGTATGGAAGTAGGCTACTGAGGAAGACAATGAGATACAATAACAATCTGTGGAGGGTGAGATGATGTGGCTATAGGTGGGGTAGCTAGAGGATGTAAATGGATGATAACCTTAGGAGGTGGATGAATGATAACCTTAGGTGGAGCTGAATGATACAAGCTAATGGTGTTAGAGGTGTACTTATGTGGAGAGAGAGAGAGAGAGAGAGAGAGAGAGAGAGAGAGAGAGAGAGAGAGAGAGAGAGAGAGAGAGAGAGAGAGAGAGAGAGAGAGAGCTTCTAATGGTTGTAGTCGATCATGGATAGAATAGAAATCATTATCACGATGACTGTTGATGTTGTGAAAATTACATAAAGGATGATCATGATGGCGGTGCAACCAATGAGGGGGATGATTATGGTTAGAAGGTAAATGGATTAACTACTTATCAAGTAAGGTACGGAAGACAACATGTGGTTTAATAGCATGTGAAAATTGCAATGGATCATGGGTGGGAAGTGGAGAAGACTTGGGTGAATAATAATATAGTAGTGGGGAAGGGAGATGCTTGCACGAAGGAGGAGAGGGTGCTCATGGAGGAGGGTCAATAGGTGAGATAGGAGAAGACTGAGTAGTCAAGGGAACAATATAATAAGTAGAAATGAGTGTTATGACATGATCCATAATTGAGTCCTTCTCTAAATCAATAACCTTATAACACAAAAGAGTAAATGAATCACATGTATCATACAATATATTTTATTTTAATGAAGGAATTAAGCAACAACAAAAGATAAATTACATTTCTATATCAATAGGCTGAAACAAAAACTGATGTATGCAATAATTAAAGTGTAAAATTTAATATAAGATTGGTTATTTCTTTCTTTGATGAAAAGAAAGAAAGAATTCATGTGTAACTTTAGGACCATTATTAGAAATACAAAATCTAAGAAAAGCTTCCTCCATATCATAGTAAGTACTAATAGATCCATTAGGTAAATGAGTATACTATTGGAGAGCATGATCAATAAGGCTATTGCAAAATAATTTGAGTAAAAATCGATAGTTTAAATAAGAATCCATAGCTACTTGGTAATGCTTTAGATGCTAATAGGGATTGCATGTACCATCAAAACATGAAAAAGTAGGCATGATGAAACCCTTGGTGAAATTAGAATTGTGAATCTTCTTAGGAATGGGATTTCTCAGAAAGGGAATTATTGTCAATGGAGGAATAATAATCTTGAATTTTAAGAGAACGGGTATGAACTTGGGTTTGCGAATTTCCAACAACATGCATGAGAGAGAGGATATATTTTGAAGGGATGGATTAGGACGTGAGAGGAAAATTAAGGGGTTGAATCTTTCCATTGTGAGTGATCATGAGAACTTGAGAAGGGGGAGTAGATGTGGAATGAGGGGATGGAGATGGGAGAGGATGAGATGGATGTGGAAGCTCTATGAATGTACTAGGTGTAGGATCAGGAGACATAGTAAGAGGTGTATTAGGGGTAGGATTTGTTTAAATATGGACATCATTAGATATAAATTAAGAAATAGAAGAAATAAGAGATTTAGATTCACATTCAAAAACTTTAATGGAAGAAACATCATCATTAACATATATGGTATAATTATTAGAAACTAAGTCACTATCAGTCATATTTTTGCAAGCAAGGATTTCATCAAGATTATTATCAACATATAAATAAGTGGTAGGAGTGATAACATTATATCTATCATGAATATCATTGGAAACATTTTTAGAAGTAATATTGGTAGGAGAAATAGATTCACATTCAACTTTACTAATATTAGGAACATCGTTATCCATATTTACATTTGTAGTATTATAAGTAGATTCATTAACATATATATTTCCACATGTAAGAAGTTCATCATTCAAAGAATCTGTATTAATTCTATCATATTCACAGGTACAAGACGAGGAGGATGGATGGTTATTCATGGCTATGGGAAATGAGGGAGAACATTCAATAACATTTTGGTCATGGGAAACTATGCAAATATCATAGGTTTGGAAACCAAAATTAAGAGAAATTTGGAAGTAACGGATTTGTGGGAGGACATTTAGATAATATTGAGGATGGTGGATGATGTTAAAAATTTAGATTCTTTAGCAACATTAGAAAATATTGGTTGCATATGCATATAGGTCATATCGTGCTTTGGAGATGGGAACCTCTTTTTAGCCACAAGGGTTTGGGATCCTTGGGCAAGGAGTTTGAAAAAGAGTGGGGTTCACCAAACGATCTAATAAAAATTGAATTAAATATAATTTCAAAGTAACTAATGTAAAAAATGATAATATAAAATAAATAAATAAGTGATAAGTACTTAAGCAATGTAGGCTCTAAGAAAATAAGAGGGATATATGAATTAGTTGGTTCCCGTGCAATCTAGAGGTAGTCGGGACTGTGTATTTACTAGATCAGATTGGAAATGATGTAATAATGGCTGGATGAGAGTTTTGAAACTCTTATCTATTTGGGATAGGAGCACCCAGAGGAGGACATGAGTGCCCAGGTGCTACTTTCATTTTGGGCACTAGTGTATGTGTAAATATTTAGGATTTGCTCCATTTTTAGATATGAGGATCATTGCTTCAATGTCTGGTTTATCTCACTAAATTCGTTTTAAGGGTTCTAATGACACCTCTATCTTGTAAAAAACCCTAGCTACATGAAAAAGCTCAAATAAGTAATATATATGAATAAAATATGTAATATATAAAGTCAGACTGACCCCGAAGGTCACTCGATGAGTGAACTTAATACCAAGTGCTGCACTACATTTCAGACTCCATGTAGTTTTGTGTGTTTGTGTGTGAAATAATTTCCTTATGTTTCCCTCATGCCAATGACACCAAGATAGTGGGCTATTTACAGATAAGATGTAAATGTGTGATATGAAATTGAGAACTTCCCCTTCCTATGCAATGTATGTGGTTTAAAAATGTAGTCCCTTGTAATGGTAATGATATTATGTAGATGAGATTACCCCTTAGAATTGCCAGCCAAAATAATAGAGTGTATGTTGTGTATATATATGGATCTCTTGTTTGAATTTAGACACTAGGGACACGAAAGACTGACTATGAGCTCAGGATAAGGATAAGAAAACTAAAACTGCCGACCACAAATGTCAAAATGTGTAAAAAGAACAAAGAGGACTGAAGCACCCAAAATGGACAGGAGTGCTTGGGCTCTAGTGTCTAGAGTGGGCGCTGGTGTCTTGGGATAAATGATGACATATGTGAAAAGACAGACAAACATGGATCCTTATGACTTGACCAGAACTGGGTACAAATACAAAATATGTGAGAGAGAAAGACAATATAAACAATCAAAACAAGTGGATGGATGAGAGGATTAGTGTCACCAATGAATACTTTTCTTACTTACGGTCCATGCATATAACAACATACTGATGACAATATAGTAAAATAGTAGTATGTGCGTGATTTTGTATCTACAATAATACACATCCTATGTGATTTGAATGCCTCACCCATAAGGTTTCATCAAATCATCCTTCTATAGATTTGCTATTCAAATTTAGATTTAGATTAGACTATTATGTTCCATGACCTGAATATAATCCTTGTTAGCATTTTCATCTATGGTTTTATGCTTTAAGTAGAATCCTACGTAGGGCATTGAATTAGGGTCCTTTGCTAGCCTTCTTACCTTTCAAAGGTCCCTATGTCAAGAATAGACGACCACTATTTTCAAAACCATAAGGGTTTTCTGAGGCACATTTGTAATAGGAACAAAAACATCTCTTATAGTTTTCAGTATCACCATCATAAATCTTATATTACCCACATATGATTTCATTTACCCTCCCCTAACCACTTAAAAGGGAACCTAACAATAGAAATATACTATGTATCCTAAAATACTCTAGGAGGTTTTTTTTCTACCATAAAGGTTCCTCAACCTCACACTATTGTTTCAAACAAACTCAAAACCTCATCATGGAAATTGGTTTCAATAGTTATTTTCCATAATTTGACCTTTTTTCAGTTTGTACATTTTTATTGGATGACTAATTTGACGTTTTATGATTTTGCCAATCTTTATCATTAGCAGTTTATGATCATTTAATATTGCCTAAAATATATCCACCCTACCAACTTATATTTCACTCACTTGTGGGTTCAAAATTTATGATTTGATATCATGAACTGAAATGCACTTGTTAATACATGAAACCCTACGCTTAAGGATCATCACATACCCTACTACCAAATTACACCTTTCATAGATGATATCCTTCATGAAATGTATAAGTCATCCCTTCCATATGGGAAATCTATCAGCATGAAAGATCATCTCTTAGACATTAGTGACATCCCATCCTTCATACCTATACACACCTTGTGATGCATTCATTCCCAACTTTTTAGTATCCTAATGCAATAATCTACAATCGTATAATGTCATAGCCCCTTCAAGTGAATGTGAAACATAAAGTCAAACACTTACGACTTATCCTCCAGAATAATTTACAAGTTGGATTGATAACAATGATCACTGTTTTCAATTCGAACTCATAATGTTGATAAATATCCATAGCCTATTCTCCCTATCCCATCTATACCTTTGTAATGCCTACTTTTATCCTATTCACATGAATTTCATGTGATCCTAACCAATCACATTGATAATTTTATCTAACACGCTCAATTAGTTCATATTGCACAAAACGATAGGGTGTTTTATCAATCTAAATAATTTTTCCACATAATCATCATTGACAATGGAGGTTTTGTAATGGTTTTTGTCTTATTTATTTCTTGCATCTAATAGTTATTCATCTCTACAATATCTATTCCTCGTTCATTTGCAATATGCTTATTACCACTCATTATGACTTTTCTAGCATCCTTGGACAGTAACATCACCAAAATTTACGACAATTTTATTCAATGTGTATTTCATATGATTCACATATTTGGTATACCAATTTGCATATCTACACAAGGACATTGAGTTTGAACAACATCTGTATGTTTTTCCTGAAGGTTTAAGTACACTCCAGGATTCCAATTCGATTGTTTGATACAACCAAATGTGAATGCTGTTGAGTCAATTATGGTTTGACAACTTCTAGTAGTTTATGGGAGAGTTTCCATGGACCTGGACACTGGGTTTCCTATAGCTCATGAGCATTCCCTTACATATAAGACCTATTGAGGATTCTAAATATCATCATTGTCATTTATATTATCATGTGTAAATGATGCACTCATTTGGATCACCATGAGTCTACTACTTCTATGTCAAGGAATCCCTTTGGTCACTCAACCTATGATGAAGAGCTATATTCACCTAAACAATTTTTTAGCATACTTTATCGAATGCTTGTCTGTTCACTATGATCATATATACAATGAACATCTCACTCGTACAAAAGTTTCTTGATGAGAAGATTATCAAGATACCTGTGTACACAATCATCGACCAAAACATTGCCTGATATGATATCGATGAAAATCATTTTGTAAACCCTATCTTATTTGTAGTAATTGGTATTTCAACATTTATAACACTTAAGTAAAATTCACCACAAACATCTTGATCATATCTCAGTGGGATTATCTTAGTCCTTTTCTCAGAAAAATATCATATCTTTAATTAATTTTCTTGAACATACTGCAAAAAATCATACGAAAACACGAGGGAGCATAATTCTTGCAAGTTCAAAAGTAAGTGATTACAAAACTAAGAAAATAATATGTTTCCTAATATTACAAAGGAAAAAGTGATCAAATGCACGCTAGTTTCCATTCTCCCTAAATAATAGAATTGCAAGTAAAATAATTCCTATGTCATAATCGAACTAAATACTTCATTTGGATAATGAAAGCGATTGCATCCCATAGTGAAGCAAGTTTTTACGACTATAACATGATAAGTAGAGCAAGTTGAACCAATGCAAATGGATACAGTTCACACAAAATCACTTCATTTTATTACTAAAACATATATAACTGACCATTCACACTTGCAGTAACTCCTAAATAGATGAATCATACTTGCATGTCAAGAATAATAATGGCCAAGATGACTCGATGATGAGGTCAGGTAGTACGTACTTTTGTGGGTATTGATAAGATCGTGGCTAAGCACTTAATTTTCACACCGGTTAAACCTGGAGAGTATTTCTTGAATATGATCTAAATGATTGGACTATATAAGTACACTTTTTTTTATAAGATGATCAGGTATGCCTACTATCAGTCACACTATCACTAGTACATAGCATTAGGTGCACACACATACCATAACACTCTTATTATTTGTTTCATACATTCCCCCTAGTTCTTAAGTAGTGCGTGTCTTGATGATGCAACACAATTTCTCATTGGCCTGATTTGATTCTTGAGGGAACAACTTGTTCAAGACCCCACTAATACCCGACGATATAACACATTATCATGGGTTTGATGTGATTTTTTAGAGAATAATAATACCCAGGACCCCAACTCACATTTTGCGCTATTTCTAGCCACTACCCTAGGGTCTTTAGTCTAAAATTTATTGCATCTCATTCCAAAAATGTAGAAACAATACATTACAAAAATCTAAAAAATTAGGACCTACATGTGACATACACAGTCCTTGTTTAGCTAAAACATTTTTTGATCATTTAGATTTAGCCGTATACACTACTTTATAACTTGCAATTTTTACACAAAATAAGTGGTTGAAAGCCATGGACATTACACACTCCCACCCTAAGGGTGTATGCATGCCAAGGGCATATTATATACTAAGATTAATTCAATCACACATTTGAAACATTAAAAAATTCTCACAACATTCTATCCCACATTAGGGTAATTACCTACACCAGGGGAATCTATAATGATTTTTATCACAATCACATCTCTCGATACTAGTCTATTACATGTACTATACGACTATAATACTTGAAACATGTGTTATACCTTTATGCTATCCGATGATCACACTGCTTATTTTAGATACAAATGAAACTATGATCCATGATTACTTGCTTTATTAATTTTACTATTTCACGATAATTGGCCTAGGGCTATTGTTTTACCTATCCTTACTTGTCTACACACTGCACAACTTTTTATGCAATTGATTTCTCATGTGATACTAATTTCTTACATGAATAATTCCTCACATGACATTACATGCTTACATAATTGATCACTGACATGACACCAATTGCGTAAATCATTAATTCTTATATGATATTTATGTGCGCTTGCATGTGATATTTTTTAATTACTTTATAATATTGATCTCTTTGACTTCTCTATATTGTTTCATGTTACACACTAATTGACTTGATTCTTGTGTGTATTTACATGTTGTATGACATTATTTGACATTGACTACTTCATGCACTTGTGTGATTACTATGTGATACTTGTAGACACCTAAAATATGCTTACCCCTTGTCAAACAAGAGAGCTGAAATAAGTTTTCAGAAAGCAAAAGAATCAAAAGCAATAAAAAAAACCAAAAGCTAAAAGCTCAAAGCAAAAGAAAATTGTATATATAACTTTCTCTTGGGGTATTTCCAATAATCTCTATTGGGGTTATGGATGTCTGACTGGAAGTAGAGAAATGTTGCGATTAGAATCAAATACATCTCCATCGGGGCTATGGACGCTTGGCTGGCAGCGGAGCAATGTATGACTATCCTTCCACCCTTCATTCACAAATCACCTATCATCTATAAAATAAATCAGTCCTACACATTGGCTAGGGTGTCTTCACTTGTTGTATATTAAATATTCCCTTCAAGAGGTAATTAAATTCCACTTCCACACACTGGATCTCTATGAATAGGCAGGATTAGTATGTTACCAAGTGTCTTTTTTGGACCTTGTTTAGACTCTTACTTTATTCCTTATCTCGTCTCACGATTTGTGCCTTTGGCTAATCACTTCTTCATCGCAAGGCTTATAAGCTACATTCATATCATTCACATCATTCTTCTACTTCGTTCAGAACATCCATGTGTATAGGATTACTTTTTTTCTATGTTTTCGAACACCTTTTTCCCCTTTCACAAAAAAACAATCTTTCTCCTTCCTTTCTATCATGTGCTTTTAGGCCAACTTATGCTGGGGGAATCCTTACTTCTTCCCAACATTTCATTTCTTTATGTTCATCATCATGTTGAACCTATCCATAATGGCCTTGGGTCCCACTTCTACCTATGAAGAGTTTTCCTTTGAATACTCCCACCTAATCGCTGGGGAATTTTTGCATCTTCACCTTTCTTGCACGCACGTGGCCTTATGACCTTGTACATCCCATCTATTGCTAGGGGCATCCAAGATTCCTTGTCTTCCTTTACATAGCTTTAGAAAGCTTTCAAAAATAAAAACATTCAAATATGTTAGAAAAATAAAAAACATTCAAATATGTTTCAGAAAACTTCTAAAAATTGAAAATCATCCTACAAAATGTCGCTCTTTGGTTCTCAGCTGTTCATGTGTGTGACTCGTAGATCATCTTGATCTACCTCCATCAATAAAATCTAGACTTCTACACTTCATCTGTACTATGGGGCACAATGAGTTGCCTGGTACTGTTTCGTAGTGCACATTGATTTTTAATCGGACCCAAGTGTCCTCCGTTATTCCCCTTGCATGTATCCTTGCTTGGGGCACCATCATAACCCTTGTTATTAATTCACACAGGTCGGAACTGAAGCTTGATAGAAAAACATCAAAGAACATGGATGGATAAGAGATATTGTCACCAACGAATACATTTATTACTTAAGATTCATACATATAACAACATACTGATGGGATATTAAAATAATAGTATGTGCATGATTTTGTGTCTACATTCTCCTCCCATTTATGCTATTTGAATACAATTTAAGTAGTGTAAAGGAAGTAAGGAACATACTTGTATAGAGTTTGGAGAACCCATATTACAAAGTGCACGTATGATATAGGATCTTGTAGCATGGAGAACCATGGATCAACATTTTGACCCAATGGCTTAAAAGGTGATAGAAAAATGCCATAAGGGGAAACTTGGAGAAATAATCATGATGTCATTGGAGATGTTAGATTTTTTTTCAAAGGAGATAGAGGGGGGTAAGGAGTGATCAATTCCCAACCTGATTTGTTTGATAATGGGAGGATTTCAGTGACCTACCACCAGAGGAAGAGTGTTAGGGAGAGAGGTCTATTTTTATCTCCTTCCATGGTGCTTCTCAAAAAGTTCCTACCACTACAGAAGGATAGAGACACCTTTTTTTCATTGTTTAGTTATGATTAGTTTTGATTAGTCTTGATTGTATCTTGTTTATTCCTAACTGAAGAACCCATATAGGAGCAGTATAGGAAAGGAAATGACATATCATTTACCTTACCCCTACGATAATGGGTGTTCCAATTTGAATAGTTATAGATGGATTCTAAGATAGGTCATCTAGAAGTGAGGGTAATGTAATGTGACTCCAAAGTTAGGTCATCTGGGAGTGATAGTAACTGTGATTGTTGTATTGATATATTGATTTAAGTGATAGTAGTTGAATAAATAAGATGTATTTATAAAATTACTCCAGGAGATGTTTTTATTTTCTCCCAGATTAGTTCATTTGGGGGATATAGATTTGGAATAACGACAAGTATTGACTATCATAAAGAATAATTGTAACTGTGTTTGGATAAAACAAAAGAAAATTGTAATCATAATATACTAGGACTATTGATTATTTTTGTTTTATCCTAATAGGGATTAAAGGATGATCCCAATTGTATGCCCCCTTTTCGAAAATAGGTGAAGGGTGGAGAAATGAGAACTGAGCTGAAAGAAAGGTTGTAAAAGGTTGTAACAATAAATGAGAGATATTGTAAGAGATGTAATAATATAGACAAAATATGCATATGTATTGATTAGTGCATGTGTGAGATTTTAATATTAAATGGGAAAATTGTATAGTATAGTGCTAGAGGAGACCATGATCCAGATGGTGTAAAAGGGGAGAAAAATGGAGTAATAAGGCTCAAGATATGAGTGAAACCATGTGATGTATATTAGTTGTAAGAATGATGGCAAGTAGTAACTATAGAATATGGTAAATTTAAATTATTATATATAGTTAGGGTGAAAAAGTGAATAGTAATTTAATTTGTACTGAGGATAATGTATATTTGGATCTCTGAGTTGTGAGGATGCCACGTGATAGAGCGACTAGTTTGATGAGATTTGAGAGAGTGGTGACATTACAAAATACCAAGGATCTGGTATGTGTGACATTTTCAATTTTTTTTTGTCAAATATGCCTATTTTTTATTAGTTTTAGTAAAATTTAAATTTTTGTAGTTTTTGGAATTTTTGACCTAGATGGAAGCGGACTAGACATTTATGTCCTTTGGGACACTAGTTCCTAGTGCTATGATTTTTATTGAATTTAACACACCATGTGGTTAAAGGATAATTTCCTAGGGGTAGCAGAGTTGTTCCAGAGTGAGCGAGTATCTAGAAAGTTTGGAATGACCCATGCGCACTCCCATAATCATATATATGGTGTTATTTGACGAGGGTTGGGAGGTGATTAGGGTCGAGTACAGGACCAAAAGAGCACAACTAGTGCATCTAGGGCCACATGAGGAACATCTAGCCATATGGCCAATACAAGTATATGATGTAGGATGCAATACGCCGTATAGTCAGTGGTGGGTGACACACTGATGGATGTTGCTATTTCTAGTAATTATAGATGCGGTAGGTGGGATAGTAGTTGGAGGATTGAAGGGACATGAAATGAACCTTGAGGTAGATGATATGAAAGAGGCACACACAAAGTGTAAGTATCGTTAATTGTTATTTGTTATTTGGTGATTGATTGATATAGTGGATGGATATGAAGGTGTGTAGTAGATAATATTTTTTGTGTCATTTCAGGTGATGCCTATTAGACACTAATTGTAGATACCTCCATATGTACATTAACACAGAACATGCCCCCATATGTGTTTATGGGAGGAGGGATGCTAGAGTGGGTAGGTGAAATTGCGGGTGAGCATACCCATTTATTTGAGCTACTGGTTGTAGCGGAAGCCACGTGTATAGTTTTGTTGAGAGAGCATGATGAGGTTTGTACAGAGACAAAGCAAGAGAGACAAGATGTAATAGGAGGAGTTCTAGCTTAGGATGCATTTGCATGATATGTGGAGTTGTAGGGCTGATATGTAGAGTAGATGACAAATATTTCCATATTACAGAGCCATGTTGAGAGATATAAAGGCCGAGATTGCCAGAGTAGAGTTAATAGTGAAGCTTCGAGTTTGAGAGCTCTTGCGATTGTATATAATGATAATGAGGATGACATATGATGTATTAATGCATAGGGGCTTACCCCCTAGTGATTGTATTTTGTAATTTATGATTTTATATATATATATATATATATATGCATGTTGGTATCATATTTGTCATAGATGTACATTTATATAGTATGTGATGATTTTGATTTACACTTGGTAGTGATTGTTTAGTTAGATTCTATATGCATGGTTAGAATGGTTGATTGAATATATATTGTTGGTTGGTTTACATTTGTTATGATGTGGAAGAATTGATAAAGGAGGAATTGCATATGAATAAGAGTGAATAATATTGAATATGATAAATAGAAATGTATGTATGTGATGTAATGTGGTAAGAAAGTAGATACAACAATGTAATTTATATAAGATAAAAGAATAAAATAATAATGCATTCATAATTATATAATGAGGATATGTAAAATAATGTTTGTAATTGCATATGATTGGGTGGAAGGGGAGAGATGTGAAATTTCCCCCAATGTGAGAATGTCATTCATTTTAGTTACAATTCCCTCAATAGTAATGTATGAACCTTAAGAACATGAGTGCGTCATTGGGTAATGAGATGGAAATGTACATCATCTACTAGAGGTGAAGTGGGCTATAATGTGTAGTAGGAGTATATAAAACAAAAACAACATGTGTATAGGTTCCAAATTAGATATAAGAGGAAATTGTGCCAATAGTAGGAGGTGTGATGGTGGGAAGTATGGAAGTAGGCTGTTGAGGAAGACAATGAGATGCAATAACAATATGTGGAGGGTGAGATGATGTGGCTATAGGTGGGGTAGCTAGAGGATGCAGATGGATGATAACCTTAGGAGGTGGATGAATGATAACCTTAGGTGGATGTGAATGATACAAGCTAATGATGTTAGAGGTTTACTTATGTGGAATAGGAGAGAGAGAGAGAGAGAGAGAGAGAGAGAGAGAGAGAGAGAGAGAGAGAGAGAGAGAGAGAGAGAGAGAGAGAGAGAGAGAGAGAGAGATGACACCTTTATCTTCTAATGGTTGTAGTCAATTATGGATACAATAGAAATCATCATCACGATGAATGTTGATGTTGTGAAAATTACATAAAGGAAGATCATGATGGTGGTGCAACCAATGAGGGGGATGATGTTGGTTAGAAGGCAAATGGATTAACTACTTATCAAGTAAGGTATGAATGACATCATGTGGTTTAATAGCATGTGAAAATTACAATGGATCATGGGTGGGTTGTGGAGAAGACTTGGGTGAATAATGATACAATAGTGGGGAAGGGAGATTCTTGCATGAAGGAGGAGAGGGTGACCTTGGAGGAGGGTCAATAGGTGATATAAGAGAATACTTAGTATGCAAGGGAACAATATAATAAGTAGAAATGAGTGTTATGACATGATCCACAATTAAGTCCTTTTCTAAATCAATAACCTTATAACACAAAAGAGTAAATGAATCACATGTATCATACAATATATTTTATTTTAGTGGAGGAATTAAGCCAAAAGAAAAATATAAATTACATTTATATATCAATAGGTTGAAACAAAAACTGATGTATGCAATAATTAAAGTGTAAAATGTAATATACGATTGGTTATTTCTTTCCTTGATGAAAAGAATGAAAGAATTCATATGTACCTTTAGGACCATTATTAGAAATAAAAAATCTAAGAAAAACTTCCTCCATATCATAGTAAGTACTAATATATCAATTAGGTCAATGAGTATACTATTGGAGAGCATGATCAATAAGGCTATTACAAAAAAAATAGAGTAAAAATCGATAGTTGAAATAAGAATTCATAGCTACTTGGTAATGCTTTAGATGCTAATAGGGATTGCATGTACCATCAAAACATGAAAAAGTAGGCATGATTAAACCCCTGGGGAAATTGGAATTGTGAATCTTATTAGGAATGGGATTTCTCGGAAAGGTAATTATTGTTAGTGGAGGAATAATAATCTTGAATTTTAAGAGTAAGGGTATGAACGTGGGTTTGCGAATTTCCAACAACATGCATGAGAGAGAGGATATATTATGAAGGGATGGTTTAGGAAGTGAGAGGAAAATTAAGGGGTTGATTGTTTCCATTTTGAGTGATCATGGCAACCTGAGAAGGGGGAGTAGATGTGGAGTGAGGGGATGGAGATGGGAGAGGAGGATATGGATTTGGAAGCTCTATGAATGTACTAGGTGTAGGATCAGGAGACATAGTAAAAGGTGTATTAGGGGTAGGATTTGTTTCAATATGGACATGATTAGAAATAAATTCAGAAATAGAAGAAAGAAGAGGTTTAGATTCACATTCAAAAACTTTAATGGAAGAAACATCATCATTAACATATATGGTATCATTATTAGAATCTTAGTCACTATCAGTCATATTTTTGCAAGCAAGGATTTCATCAAGATTATCATCTAAATATAAATAAGTGGTAGGAGTGCTAACATTATATCTATCATGAAAATCATAGGAAACATTTTCAGAAGTAATTTCGGTAGGAGAAATAGATTCACATTCAACTTTACTAATATTAGGAACATCGTTATCCATATTTAAATTTGTAGTATTATAAGTAGATTCATTAACATCTATGTTTCCACATGTAAGAAGTTCATCATTCAAAGAATCTATATTAATTATATCATATTCCAAGGTACAAGAGGAGGAGGATGGAGGGTTATTCATGGCTATGGGAAATGAGGGAGAACATGCAATAACATTTTGGTCATGGGAAACTATGCAAATATCATAGGTTTGGAAACCAAAATTAAGAGAAATTTGGAAGTAAAGGATTTGTGGGAGGACATTTAGATAATATTGAGGATGGTGCATGATGTTTAAAAATTTAGATTCTTTAGCAACATTAGAAAATACTGGTTGCATATGCATATAGGTCATATCGTGCTTTGGAGATGGGAACCTCTTTTTAGCCACGAGGGTTTGGGATCCTTGGGCAAGGAATTTAAAAAAGAGTGGGGTTCACCAAACGATCTAATAAAAATTGAATTAAATATAATTTCAGAGTAAATAATGTAAAAAATGATAATATAAAATAAATAAATAAGTGATAAGTACTTAAGCAATGTAGGCTCTAAGAAAATAAGAGGGATATATGAATTAGTTGGTTCCCGTGCAATCTAGAGGTAGTCGGGACTGTGTATTTACTAGATTAGATTGGAAATGATGTAATAATGGCTAGATGAGAGTTTTGAAACTCTTATCTATTTGGGATAGGATCACCCAGAGGAGGACATGAGTGCCCAGGTGCGACTGTTCATTTTGGGCACTAGTGTATGTGTAAATATTTAGGATTTGCTCCATTTTTAGATATGAGGATCATTGCTTCAATGTCTGATTTATCCCACTAAATTCGTTTTAAGGGATCTAATGACACCTGTAACTTGTTAAAAACCCTAGCTATATGCACAAGCTCAAAAAAATATTATATATGAATAAAATATGTAATATATAAAGTCAGACTGACCTCGAAGGTCACTCGATGAGTGAACTTAATACCAAGTGCTGCACTACATTTCAGACTCCATGTAGTTTTGTGTGTTTGTGTGTGAAATAATTTCCTTATGTTTCCCTCATGCCAATGACACCAAGATGGCGAGATATAGCTTTGATGAAAATGTGTGGTATGGAATTCATCACTTCCCCTTCCTATGTAGTGTATGAAATCCAAAATGAAGTCCCTTTGATAGTAGTGGTAGTATGTAGATGTGATAGCCCCTTTTGAATTTCCAGCCTGAATAATAGTGCGTATGTTTTGTATATATATGAATATCTTATTTGAATTTCTACACTAGTGACACAAAAGGCCAAATATTGATATAAGGCTAATAAAAGTAAAAAGGATGAACACAAATGTCAAAAATGTGTAAAAAGAATAAATAAGACAGAAGCGCCTAGAATGGACATAAATGCCTAGGTTCTAGTGTCCAGGGTGGGCACTAGTGTCTTGAGATACATAATGAAAAATGTGAAAAGACAAGTAGACATGAATCCCTATGACCTAATCAAAAGTGGATATAGAAATGAATTTTTTTGGAAGAGAGTCACAATAGAAAACAATCAAAGAACACGAATGGATGAGAGATAGTGTCACCAATGAATAATTTTCTTACTTAAAATTCATGCATATAACAACATAATGATGACATAGTAAAATAGTAGTATGTGCCTGATTCTATGTCTAAAATATCTATGTGATGAATGCTAGTTTTTTAGGAACACAAATCTCCTTCTTGTTTCTTTCTTTTGGTTTTCTTGTACTATTAGGAACATGAGTCAAATCCTCCTTGTTGCTTTCATCTATGATATATCCTTTAAGAGAATCTATATATGGAATTGACTTGTCTGTAATTTCCTTAGAGGTCCCTTGTGTAGACACCACTTTTTCACCCCTAAGTAATCTGAGGCACATTAGTCATATTATCATTATTATAATTATATTCTAAAATCACCATCATAAATGCTAGTTTACCCACATAAATATAATTTACCCTCCCCTAACCACTTAAAACCAACCTAGCCTAATTTATCCTACCCATCCTAACCCCCTAACCTCTACCTACCTAAATTCCTAACCTCACACTATTTATCAAACAAACTAAAACCTCATATGGCAAGTGGTTTCAACCATTTTCCATATTTCCTTTTTTGGTTTGTAACCTCTCTGGATAAATAAATGACAACCCATGATCGCTGATGATCATTGAAGATGTCGTCGATTCTATTTATCCACCCTCTTCCTCTATTTCCCAATTAGTCAAAATTTGGATTTGATAACGAACTGCTGCACTTGTGAATAATGTCATTACGCTTGGGATCATCAACACCCTACTGCCAAATCCCCTAGGATCCTCATCAAATCATCAGTCAACCCCTTTGGGAGATCTATCACCTTCAAAACATCTCTCAAGGTTAGTACATTATTTTTTATATTTATAAATCTTTTTTTGCATTCATTATAAAATTTAATCAATATTCTACACCATTTTTCATAGCCCCTTCACGTTATGTCTCTCATTTAGTTATTTAGACAACCTTTAGAATATTGACAGTTTTATATAGTGATCAATTTCAATTCCTATTCATTGTCGATTAATATCCATAGCCTATTTTCCCTTCATTAACCTTTCAAATACATACAAATCTCCTTTTTATGAATTTCATGTGTTTCAAGAATCCCTTTAGTATATCTTAACACTATCAATTTTCATCTTGCATTTATCATCGTTTGTTTTATCAATCTAATAATTTTTCCACAATCATCATTGATCACTGAATTTTGAAATAATTAATAGCATTATCATATCTATATCAGTCTGTTTCTGGTCCAATCAGTTGTTTGTAAGATGTATGTTTTGAAGATGACTTTTCTAGGTCCTTTACATCATATCACCAAAATATACGACATTACAGTTGTTTTCTAACATTTTATGTGGGAACAATTTGATATCACACACGAATTGAGTTTGTGCACCATCTTTATCACAACTAATGTTGAAGACATCAAGGATCAACTCGAGATCATACAAAAAAATGTGAAGCTATGGAGTAATTATGGTTTGATTACTTCTAGAACTTTGAGCTTTCCATGACCTTACCCTAGGTTTCCTACAACACAGAGCATGACCTTCTTATCCCTCTTGAGTTCTAAATATATCATTGACATTTATATTATCATTATCAGATCACTTAATTGTATCAAATGATTTGACACCCTTCAAGGAATCCCTTTGGATTCCTGGGATCAACATTCGCCAAGCAATTTTTTATATCTTTATCGAATGTTTGTCTATTTAGATGTCATTATACAAAGGTCTTCTCACTTTAAAAATGGATGAGTCCCTTGAATTTCTTGTGTACTCGATCATCTCGACATTGTATTTTTCGGTGAAGGTATCGGTAAACCCTACCTTATTTGAGTTTTTGGTATTTCAACATTTATAACACTTAACTAAAATTCACCAAAAACATCCTGACATTCTTGGTGGGATTATTTTAGTCCTTTTCTCACTTATATTTCATATCTTTAATTAATTTTCTTGTCATACTACCTAAAATTTCAATTTGGGGATCCTTATTCTCGCCATTTCAAAAGTGTGATTAAAAATTAAAATTAAAAATTGAAAAGGAAAAAGTGATCACATGTATGCTTTTTTTCTTTCTTAGTTTCTTTTAGTATTGCATTTATTGTGCCTTATCATGATCAAACTAAATACTTTATTTGGATAATAAAATGATCATTCATATCCACTTTCTCACATAGTTTTAATTGGGATTTCAAGGAATTGCATTCACAAAATATCCCTTCACACACAACCAAACTGCATAAAACTTAATTCACATTTAAAAAACTCCTTCCTAGGTGGACCTGCTTGGATTTCATCACCAAGAGGATAAGCTAACTCGATGTTCTAGCCAAGTATAAATAATTTGATGGGTGTTATATTGGCTAAGCACCCGACACCCTTATCATTACGGGACTGTGAAGTGAGGAGGTAGTCCCCAATACCGTGTCTTGTACTGACAACAAAATAGATCTAGGACTTATGTACCTTCAAGTATATCAAGGATTCTATCCTTAAATTTACCTAAAACCAGGCTTAGACAACCTTATCTTAGTGCATGTTTAACTTTTTTCTGCATTTCAAACCTTTCTTAATTTAATCAAGATAATTAAAAAAATGTCTACATGAATTGTTTCCTGTTGTTGTAATCAACAACTTTTATTTTCCTTCATTGATTATTCATTTAGTTCATGGTTTTAATCATACAACAATCTACAAAACATTGACAATATGACCAATCACCTCTAAAAATAAATAGATAATATCTAGTCTTTCCTTCAAGATATCCTAGGTGTAATTGATCAATTCATATCACCTTTAGTGACTAATCAAGAACCATCACATTCTCCTAGCATCCAGTTAGCCACATCAGAAATCTTGGATCTCCCTAGTCCCCACTTCTTCAATAATGGTGATCTAGTTTTTACAGAAATTTTGGATTCTAACCCATTGGCCCTTAACGCATACCTTACTTCCTGAGGTATCTTTCTCCAATGACTAACACCTGAAAAATGACCTCCCATCACTATTGTCACCTTTAACACTTCCAAGATAATTGACTCTAATTATGAGCCAATCATATAAAAAATTCATCCCTACTCCACTATTGTTAGATCAAGATTATTTGTCCCCACTTCATCAATCCATGTCATTAGTTTCAACCTTAACGTTGTCTCTTCACAAGACACACCCAACCAAAAACCATCCTCATCATCATATCCTTCATCAATATTGTCATCTTCACAACAAAATACTAGCATATCTCCTTCCACATATAATCCCTCAACCTCTAATGATTTTCCTCTAACTTTGGTAAGATCAGTTGTTATTCCTAATATAAACCCTCTTATCCCATAATAATAGCCCATGTACTCTATATATAGTTTAGTTATGTCTATCCCCACATTTATACCTCACATTAATACTATTTTTATTTCTATTACTCACCCCTATTCACAATAGATATCCACTTCTAGTGTCTCACACATCCCTTCTCAATATATAGCTCAGTCATCTCAACCTTGTATCGACACTTCCATCATGTCTGAGTATATACCACAATCATCTCAACCCATTATAAACAATTCCATTCCTATCCCTTATAATTATATCCAACCATGACAACCTTTGATTTTGAAACATACCTACAACATTCCCATGAGCAATTATCTTTAGAATAATCTATCATTACCCTATTATATATACTAACAATCAAATCCACATGCCCATAATTAACCTAGCTTGTCATAATTCAACCCCCCAAAACCACCAAAAAATGATCCTTGACAAGCATTAAGGAATAGGATTCTAAGTAATGAAGAAACCACCACGAGTCCTCAAAGAACCATTTCGTATGAAAAATTATGTAATGGACCTATTCATCCATCAATAATTTTAAAATCCTATCCCCCACATTGGGAACTCCTGAAATTTATTAAATTTTATAGTAAAGAGGATCCTCAATAACACATTATAGCATTTTTCCATACAAACTATCTCATCGCAAATAACCAAGACCTTATGTTGAGGATTTTTCCCATGTCCTTAGTAGGGCCTTACTCAAACGATATAATAATATTCCACAATATTCCCTCTTTTCACTCACACAACTTGCAAAATAGTTATTAGAACATTTCTCCATCAACATCACCCGTAAGATTTCTATTACAAATATCTACACTACTAAATAGTTTGAATATGAGAACGTTTTAGATTTCTTCATCCACTAGTGTGAGATCATCAATAAAATATCCTTCTACCTCCCTAAAACCAAGTTGATCGAGTTATTTTCTTGGTCTCGTGATAAATACATATCATCAACACTTTAGATTCAATCTTTCCAAACATTTGATGAAGCCTTTACCATGGCCAAAAAAATAGAACTACATGCTCTTGAGAATGATAAAGTTAAGCTTAGATAAAAGAAACCTAAACTTTAGTCCCCATTCAAACCTTCTTCCACTAACAATAATTCCAAAGGTTTAGAAAATGTAGTCATCATAAAAGCCACATCTAAGGGTTGTTCAAACTTTGAATGCACCCTACTTGAATGTAATTATACACCCATTGAAGAATCCTATAGCATGGTCTAAAAAAACCCTTAGCTATGTGCATGATCAAACTTCCTCCTATATATCCTATCGACACATCCATTTACAAAACTTCATGGTATCGGGAAAATGACTATTGTAAATATCATGAAGTCTAGGGTCATGACATTGAAAAGTTTCATTCTCTTAGAAACGTCCTCTAGGATCTTATCAAATGAGGTGATCTACAACTTAATAATCCAAATGCACCTCCAAATCAGAACTTGGACATATTTAAACAACCCTTTCCAAATCATGCCCCATCCACTAGTTAACCCTAATCCAACACTATCAACTCTCATCACACCATCAAGACTATTAAAGATACATCACTTATGCCTCCAAAATCTAGTGTTTATTCCATAGAAGCACTAATAGAATCACCCAAATCCTTTAGTCTTACCACCAAAATGACCATGAACCCATCTACATCTACCACATCTACTCCAAACCCGCCCATGGCCTCTTCAAAATTATTAGAAAAGAAAACCATCATAGAAATCCCAAAAAGATCATTTTAAGATCACGTCATCTGAAATTACATTCATAATATCAATAAATCCACTATATAAGCCACAAACCACTTATCCAGGAAAAGAAAAGCTCTGCCACATAATCGTCAAACAACATCATCACAAAATACAAAGCCGTTTCCCTATATCTTAGCGCCTCATATCTCATCCAATATCATAGTCACTATTATAGAATCCAAGGTCTTTCCTTGAATGACACCTAAAAGGGTCGTACAAAAAATGACCCTATCAAATCCAACCTTTAGATCATCAAATGATGTATAAGTCCCTTCTTCCTCATCTCAGACAACTTCAACAAGGTACCATACTAACACCCTTAAAAAAATCACCCAACTATCCATCATAACACTACCTTCTCTCTAGTCATCTGTATCTCGAGGGTAGAAATACTCTTGGTATAATTTTAAAGCATTCTGTGAATATCATTGAACACGAGTACATTCCACTTAGGACTTTTTGGCAAGAAAATTTTTTGGGGACAAATTGGTGGTTATATTTCCAATGCTCTGGGAGTCTAAGCCCCTCTACTTAACTAATGCGACTACCGTACATGCATGTACGAGTAAATTGTGAGTTTAATCTTGGCGGAATTTCGACCAGGGATCCAATAGGGGCACTCTATTGACCCTACTACAAATTATTGTAGGTATCTGCAAGGGAAGAATTTTATATGAAGGTGAGAAATGGGAGTGAGTATATTTAGAAAGGAGAAACTAATGTTGCAAGCAGAAAATTAGAGACTTGCACACACTAGCCAAAAGTTGCATTACATGCACTTGTATTTCAGAAGATTTTTTTTTTTGCAAAACAACAACAAGACTAAATATATCTTAATGAACAAAAAGTACCAATAAACTCCTCAATCAAAGAGGCTAACATTCCTTCTTCCTTTATTGAATCTCAAGCAGAATTTGTACATAGTGTGGGAAGTAGAAGAAATTTTTTAGTAGGAGAAATGGAAGAAAATTGCTATCTCTTTCTCTCTTCACAAGGATATCTCTCTCATGAATTCACAAAAACAGCTCCAACATCTAAGAATTTTCAGAAGACAAAATTAAGAAGAACCTCAAATGAGGAGATTGCTACAATTTATAGAAGAGGAGGCAACTCTTCATCTTCCTGGTGAATTTTTGAATACCTTAATATGACTTAAGACTGTTCATATTCCAATTTAAATATTTAAGTCCCTTTTATAATAACAAGGTAACTTAAAGTTATATTATATTTCTAAAGTCACTTAAGTCATATTAAAAAGTGTAACCCTCAACACAAAAATTTAACATTGAAGAGAGAGAGAGTATCGCATGAGAAGAGAAGAGAGGGAGAAAGAAGAGGAAGAATAATAAGGAGAAGAACTGAAGGATGATCTACTGCAGTGGACTTGGATCTGCTCTTTGACTGATCTCCACTTTGTGATCCTAAAAAGGCTTATATCTTTCCAAGCTCTTGTTTGAAATGGGCCACTACTGGTTCTAATTTTTTGGCATGAGGGATGCGAATGTAGCTCAAGGTTTCAGTCCATCAATTAGTCACATTGTTGATGTCCTTGCACTCCCTGAACCATGATGAATGATTTTCTATGATAAGTGAAATGGAGGCTCAGATCTCTGATAAGAAGTTGAGAGTATCCTTAGTGAAGGAAAATAGGTTTCCCACCCCTTTCTTGACATATTCTTAAAAGGTACAATCAATGAATTAGAAGTTGTCTATTCACTCATTGCCGGCTCTCCAAGTTTTTGAAATTTCCGATTTATACTATCTCACAGCTTGTATGTTTGTTCTTCTTTCTCCTCTAGCTCGGTGAAGGCTCGACTGATTGCTTCAAATATGATTTCCAAGGCCCTTGCCCATACATGTGTCAAGTATTTTGAAAGAGTTTCAAAAATATTCTTATCGATCAACTCTTGATGATGGGTGTTTCTCATCTCACTTAGTACTGGTCCTAGAGGTTCCCAGTAATATCTTTCTTTCTCCACATCCTCTTTGAGTGCTCTCATTTTTTTGGCCATTGCACACATGTACGCAAAGAGCTTAACTACCTTTTAGAGTGATGACTTCCCTTTTTTAGATATTGAGCCGTTCCATTCATTATTTTCTTGCCCCTGTATCGTGAGCTCATGTGTTCTTTTGATGGATTCTGGATCAAAGCTACTGATGGGTACCACTTTCTCAATAAGAATTGTTGTAGTGCTTGGTTCCACCAGGTGTTACACATAAGATGAAAGGGTTCATACTTTTTCGTCTAGTACCTCAATATTCTCTTTATATTCTTTATTCCTTGCCACCATGCAAGCAGAATATTGTTGATATATGTGAAAATCTCCCTCATGAATAGCCGGTCCTAATTGGATCATGCTAATAACATAGTCGGCTGGTGTCATCTCATCCACTGGATTGATTACTTTTGGATGAGATAATTTGATGTATTGATTACTTGTCTCCCCACTGTAGAATTGGGAGGCTGTCTGTGTAATATTTCTTGACCTTTTTTCTTTAGTCAATGAGACAATCACTGATAGATCGGGGGCTGCTACTTGTTGCATAATGCGAGTGTTGAGGATGACCATTTCCTGCATCTGCGTAAAAATATTTTTGAATTAAGGATCAATAATGGGTGCATTAACCATTCTTTGTTTTGGTGGAGGATGCAAGTCCTGAATGAGAGGGGCATTGGTGTTGACAACCTCTTGTAGTGGTTTGAAGAATGGATCATGAGTCATATACTCCTCGTTCACCTGTGCATCTGCCACTGGATTTTTTGTTTGCATTAGTGAGTTCATGTCTTCCTCCTATGGTGACACTAATGAACCTTCTTCTTCATTGACTTTCTTGGGTGTCTTCTCACGGGAGAAGTTTCCAATTCCATAGCCTTCCTTTTTGAACTCACTCCAGAGTGTTTAGAGTTGGAAGTCATCTCTACCACTTTTGAAGATGAATGATGTGAAGCTTGCTTCTAGATTGGAGAAATTACTTGTGATTGAATGATCATAGCCCTCTTCTTATGAAACTAGTTCCTCATTCTCCTCACCACCTTTTAAGTCTGCTCCAATAAATATCCTGATTCACGAATATGCTAGTTTATTTGGGGCATTGGGGACATCTTGAATGCTACGTACTTAGGATCATACATCTCTATCCCATCATCATGCAAGATGTCTTCATATTAAGAGAACTTGAATTTCTTCATCTCATTGATTGCCATCCTCATGTGGTCCTTTTCACCTACTTCAAACTTGTTAATATAGTTGGACCAGTAGTCCTCGACTTGTGGCTCATGTTGTAATTTTGGGACATAGAATGAGTCGGGCTCTTCTCGGATGTCAAAGTTAGCCCTAATAATGTAGGAATACAAAATCAAATGTGTGAAAGTGGCCTCCAGGTGAGATGTGTTATTTGATATTTTACACGTGAAATCCCCTAGAGATATAGGGAATGAAATTGATTTCTTTCTCCTACTTCTGAGCTTGTTATTCACTTGAGTGATATGCTTGCAGAGCTTGAACAATACAATCTAGTCATTAAGGTACTTAGGCAATTTCAGTGGAGCTTGGTCAAAGCCAACAACTCGTATGTAGGAGAATGTTGAGAATTATATGAAGTACGAGCTGTATTACTTAATCAAGGATGCTACTTTTAGTGACATACTAGCTTCAAGATCCCCTTCTAAGATTTAGACCATGTACATAGTGAACACATCGTTCACGTGAGTGAAATTCTTGTTGCTCTCCTCCATTACAAAATGTTGAAGTTTCTCGAATGCAGGTACTTTGGTAACAATGTTCTGCATGAGAGCCAATCCTTTGAATGATCTCAAGCTTACAAGGAGATATACTAGGTAAGAATTCAAGTGGAACTTATTTATTGTGGGCACTTGGATCAGTTAGAGTTGGATATTTTTGCTGATGATCTACCCCTAGTCAATTCTATGTCTTCCTTCTGTTAGTGTTAGGATGGAAAGGCCCATCTAGTCTTGGAAGTCTCTCGTGCTTATTTCACCCATAAATCTACTGAGGAGAGTGATGACATTAGAATACCATTCTCAGAACTCACACCTTGGAAGATTCTTGGGAATCATGGAGGGATTTATTCTTGTTTTCAACCATGAGCTGAGCACTACTCCTTGGACATATAAATCCATTGTTTCCCATTCACGCACGACCATGTCCTTTGAGATGATGACCATGCTGGGGGATGTCGATATTTATAAAGAGAGTGAAATGGTCCTAGGGTTGATGACCACCATCATTATATCATTATCAGCTCAAATGGTTTGTGTCTTGGGCTCGTAGTGGAAAGAGTAGGTTAGGACTAACTTGAGACTCTGCATAGACACTGGGTGTCCTACAGTGGCAAACAAGCCACTTGTGAATATCTGGTCTTCAATCCTCCTTCGGTCCTTGGAGGCCATGTGAGTCTTCCACATCATACACATAGGTGAAGGGCTGTGTCAGCTTCTGACCCATCCACTTCAGCTTTATGTCTCCCTTAGAAAAAGAAACTTATTGTTTTTAGTAAGTGTGTAAAATCAAGTTCACAATCTTCAACTAGATGCTACAGCTTAGTTTTCATCTTTCTCCCTATGTTCCTTGTTCCTTTTGGATCAAATTTATTTTTTTAGCAGGTGCTTGAGGACCCACTTAATATTTTTAGTAAGTTCCAAAAATGTCTATTCTGGTGAATTCTCAGCTATAGTGCACCTCCAATGTCTTCGTCTCCTTCGCAGGTTCTTCTGTCAATGACTTTCCTGAAATGGCATTTCCTATATAGCTAGACCTGCTATTTTTAGAAAGTTGGCTTATGGGAGTTGGATTGATGTGGAATGTAATTTTTTTATATGGGTTTTTGTCCAATATCACCCCTATGAAATTTCGGACCCACCCACTTAATAGTCTAGGAGATTTGAAAGTTTTAATTTTCAGACTTGGTAGTGCTTCTAGATGTGGCAACCATTAATGGACCTCAAAATTGCAGGTCATGTTTTCTCCTCTTTTTGCAAATGAAATTATATTTTTGATGTGGGTTTTTTCTTTTGGTACTTCACGTGTGATCTTACTTCAATCCGATAACCGGTTTGATGGGAAATCCAACTTCTTTCTTCGTTGAGCCGGAAAGGAGATTTCTTCATTGTGAATGCTCTGTCACATGAGAGGAAATGTAACATCCCCATTTTAAGATACTAGAACAAGGGATTTTTTTTTTATAGAATGTTCTCTGTTATGAATTATATAATTCAAACACACGTTCAAGTTTTAATAATTGTTCTCTGTCCAATTAAAGTAATTTGGATCACACAATTTCTTTTTAAAACCAATGTTCCCTGTTCACATATTTGCAATATGGAACACACATTCAATGCCATTAAATCATATATTAGATACCATATGCTACTGTAAATGACTCGAAGAACTACCGATCTCCCATTTTATGGATCGGAGTTTCAGTGATCTCTCATTTCATGACTCGGTGACTTACCGATCCTTCATGTTAATCCATGCATTATATAATAACTATACAGGGTTCTGTTACCATTTCCGGTTATCGAAGTGATCCATTTAAGAAGCCTATCTGAATATCTGTTACTGATATTCATCTGACATCCTGCATCTTAAACTAGGTGATTAGGAAAATGCAACCAACACTTGCGATACTTTGGCCAAATATTTTCACATGCTTTGCATGATCATATTCCTAGATGTGATACACATCAATGGAATACATCCTTCACCTCACTTCGTCTATTATCTAGAATTGTCTTTCCTAATCTCTGTTAGTCCTTCCGTCTAAGGTCAAGCTCTAACCCCAACTAGTAATATGAACGAGTATAGGAAGTTACTCATGGTAACTAAAGGTACGCAGACATACGGTGTCGTCCCTAGGCGACTCCGTGTGTCTAGTTACCTTTAGTCCTCTGGAGTCACTCTGTATACATGATCACATTCCTATCCCCATCTAAGAACTTAGTATCTAGCTTATGTAAACTTGATGATTTGATTCGGGAGGGCGTTGTAACATGTCAGCTACAACATTGTGTCGTCATGAAGGCCCCACCTTCATGAAGACACCATATTGTAGCTGGTGTGTGCCAAGGTCCTTCAGAATCCTCTCATCAGGAGTACACATCTAGCTCGAGTGTGATTTGATTATAATCTTAATATTTAAGATCAACTTTCAGCAGCCATGCTGATCCTTTAACCTCATTCTCGTTACAGTTGTATGTAGCTAAGAGAGACTTAATTTATCTTCTAGCTTAATATACATCCTCTCCTTCATACCGAAGGGTTGCATATTCTCTTCTTGGTTCTTTTCTTTAATCTCCGGACTAATCAGTCCATTACAGATAAACGTAATAAGTTTAACCTATTAAACTTAACCAAGTTTTTACCCACAGTTGAAGACAAATTCAGAATTCCATCTTATTAAACATCATTTAAACGAGGTCTAATTCTAAATGAATGTATTCATTTATTAACCATATCCTTACTTCAGTTAAGGTTGGTCACCAATAGATATGTTTCCCCATATCTAATAATTTCTGAATTTAAACATTTCGATGATGTTTACGTAGTCCGAATACAAAGTTTGGCTACTCCTATGTTATTTGATATTCGTTAGCTTATAAGATAATCCCGAATACCTTTCAACTAAGAGATCATATTCACCTAAATCCATTTTAATGTCAATTTAAAATTCATCTTAACCCAAGTATGAACTAATTGTACATTCCAACGTAAAAGTTGCATTCAGGTAAAGAATAGATGTTATTTCCTTTTAAATCTATTCACTATCATTTGAATAATTCCAAATCAAGGAATAATATTATATTCTCAATCTTATTCAACAATATCAAATTGATACAACCATTAAATATCACACCTTTCCTTGTATTCATCCATAAGTTTTACAATCTATACATTTTCCAGTCCAAATGACTGGACTTCATTTATATCAAACTACATTACAACTCATAAAGATAGAAGAATGTAATTTCTTCCTTTCTCATTTCCTCGTAGAGGAATAATAGCTATCAAATACAATCCATCCTTAGTTAATCAAAGAAGTATCAGAAAACAACCATGTCTTTGTTTATACTCAAGTTCCATCTGCAAAATTACTTGCACGGGTCAGTTCATTGAACTGAGCATATTAATCACTTGTCATTAAATTGAGGTGATTTTAATTAACTGTCTCAATAAAAGAACCCTGCTTTTATGAAACGTTAAAATGAACATCATCCAAGAATTAAGTACTGATAAGGATGAACAGCATAACAACCCAATCATCTAATTACCCTCCCAATTAGAAAAGAAAGGATTACTGCCCTTTTTTCAAAATAATTACTACAAGAAGTAATTTCCTTCAACTAGTTCTAGAATTAACATCTGTAAGAACTAAAACACAATTATGCATACTGCTGTTCCAATATAAATGCTGTAATTTCTATTCCCTTACAATAGTTGTAATTTCAAAAGATAGAATTTGACTAAAAATTTAAACCGAATTACTTTCCTTTCCTTTCATACAACTCATCGGATTTCAAGCAATCAAATGCTGAAGAGAAAAGTAAACAACAATTAAATGTAGATGCTTAAACCAAAGCAGTACAAAATTCATTCCATAACAATTATAGATTTCCAACTGTACAAGAGAAGAAATGAACATTAATTCAAATTATCCATCCAACACTCTCTTTCCTTTCCTCATAACTGTACTGAATTTTTTTATCCAGATGTGATTTTAATCAATGATAACAGTCCAAAGAGAAATAAATAAAATAAATAATTGTATAAAAGGAAGAAGGATCATATTACCTCTTTTCACTATTTAACCAAATATCCACTATTTAGCATAGACATAATCCAATAGTATGATTCATTCTGCATAGTATATTTCAATATGCAAAAATGACTATTTACCTTTCCAAAAGTTGACCAGAGTTCATTGCAACTGGTCCGTAAGCATCGATACCAAAAGAATATCTAAACACAATCATTTCCTTTTAAAATAATTCACTCTATAGACATTTACGTCTATGTATGACATGTAAGAGTGTACAACAACAACAACAAGTCACACTTTCGTCATAATAATGAGTGAATTCACTTTCCAATAGCAAAGTAAGAAATCCATTCATATTCCGCTCCAATGAAAACAATGAAAGGTTCTCAATCCTTAAAATTATATATATATATATCCTTGAGTTCAACAAGACATAGAGTAGGATTTGTATGCTCTACCCAGTCTATTCTATAGACTGATTTTTTTTTGTTCCCATTCAGATCAGAACTTCCTTCCAAATAGTCCTATATGAATACCAAGAACTAGCAGGCAGAACACCATATCTAATTAGAACAACAAAGTAAGATGCTACTATGCCCTTACTGTCCTAGGGAAACCGTATTCTATGCAATGAAAAACATCTAGGAGATATAACTTGCACAATAGTTTATCAACATCCACACGAATTTGTTTTTTCCAAATGTTTTCACACACTGAACTCAGAAATAAAATATTTGCATAACAATACATTTATCAATTCAAACCCATATAGGGTAATAGATGCATATGCAAAACACAGTAAAAAACAACTCATACAGCAAGCACGACTCCCTTTATTTCACTCATTTGCAAGAATACCCAAGGTCGTGTTCCTTTTTATTATGACAGTTTGAACCAGGCATACAGAATCACCTTATCCTTCCATTTTTTTTACAAGAATGCACAAAACTCAGAATTGATACACACATAGCTAATGTATTATTCAGCACAAACTCAACTCATATTGAGTAAAGATTGATTACCTAATGTTACCAAACAACTCACTCATCAAGAGCAGATTTATTTCATTTACCCATTTCACAAAAGAAATTACCCAAGTCGTACTTAGCAAAGGAAAAACGACTCAGTCCAGAGATCACTTCATTCAAAACAACAACATCATTTAACTAAATCTCCCCTCATAAGAGTAGGGTTGTTTTAATGAGACGTTTAAGCAAAAGCAAACGGTTTAAGGAGAAGGGCTTAACATGCTTGTATTTTTTTTTTGTGGTTCGAAGAAAACCACATCCACTCGAGCTGTTTCTTTCCACGACGTCCTCAGCCAGGCTTTCCAAACAATCCTCTAACTTCCACAGGATCAAAAATAGCCTTTGCTTCTCCAAATAATAGAAACAATAACCAAAATACAACAAGTTTGATAGAAACATGGAAGAACAAAATGTAGATCAACTAAAACCAATGCACACAATAAAAAACAACTTTTTTCCTCAATCCTTTTTCCCAAGTTAGCTGGTCACTAAGACCAATGTCATTGAATGCATTACTTTTTCCTTATTCCTCACGCCACCGCCGAATCAGGTTGGCGAGTTTTCTATTTTTTTTAAATCTTGCTTGCAATCACCTTTTAGCTTCATAGCTAGTTGGATGCCTCCAACTTTTCCATGTTCCCGCCAAACTTGGCACTGCAACTTGTAAGGACTTCATTTACTGTCCTATTAATTTTCTAACCTTCCCTTCTTATCTGTTTCCATCCAAATGTGTCCATAAGTCCCCTTCCATAGGTTAGTAATAGTTTAGGATTTAGTAGTCCATAGCTAGGTTATTTACCTAGTTCATAAGTTATTATAATTTGCATCTATTTTCATCGTTATGAAATTTAAAATCCATATGGGGTAGTAGTTAGGGTATAGGATAAAACTTAGTAGTAGGTTAGGGTTTAATCCCATAGTATTTATTTAATAGTTTCCAATCAAGTCTCTCTGACTAGCATTTGCATTCAACACAATGTAGGACGTTTCATCCTATGTTCCACATACCTATGTCACTCACATCCCTGTCCTTATTGTCTTATGCTATCTAGCGTTACAACTTTATGTGGTTCAAGAATCGAACCTTTTTCATTGGCATCTACGTACTAGATATTCATACCTGAAATCAGGTGCTGTAACATTTATATCAACCTTTAGTCTGGTTTCAGACTTCATTCTGGTTTAGAAGTAAATCGACAAAGTGATCACAAGAAGGCCACATCATACCTTGGATCAATGGAATTGATTCAAGGTGTGCTGTCAATTAGTGAAAAGAGTTCATCAAGCATACGAAAAGTCTGTTGTCTCATTAGCAACACACAAGCAATAATAACTTCTGTCCCAAGTAAATAAATTACAGCAACAAGGGTTCAGATTAGTAACACATTCCTTTAAGATCAAAAGATATATCTTAACATATTTATCTTCATTTCTGTAGTTACAACATCATGAAAAGTGATTACCATGCTAGCTTACAAAAATTCAAGGCGTTATAGGAAATTTTGAGGTTATGATTTTTATTTTCTTAGATAGAGGAAAAAATATAAGCAAATGGTTCATTGATTCATGTATTGGTTTGCAAGATTTGTTCAGATTTCCATTTTTTGGCTATGGAGATTTTACTGTTCTCTTCTTTTTTGTTCTTCATTTCTCCTTCTTAGTTTGATGAGAATTCATTTTGAGACCTATTTATTGCCAAGGGAAAGGTATTTAAGTTCCTTGGTTGATATGGTTTGATTTTTTTGTAATGGCAGAGTGATGGAAGAAATTTACAGAGGAAGGATGAAGAATTTATGTGCACGGGAGTAGAAGTAGCTGGAAGCACTAGAAACACTTAGCGATAGTTAGATTTTTTGAATTTTGAATGCATGGAGGGAGAATCTTGGGATATTTTTTTCATTTTTTATGTCCCTGAACTTAGGGACGTGAGGGACATCAAATTCCATGGTGGTCTTGGACCTAACATGCGGTGCTTGATCTGATGGTAGGGAATGAATGCTCCAAAAATGCACCTGGGAGCTGAACTGTCAAGTCTGGAGGTCATATGAGGGTCCCAGAGGTCACATGGGGGGTGGGAGATTTTTTCCAAGGTTAGTGTACCTTACCTTAGGGACATCGGGGACATGAAATCCTGCCAGGATCCTGGTTCTGACACGTGTCCTCCCGAAAAATGACTAAGTCCTGAACTACCTTTGAGAGGGTAACTTGGAACGATGATAACTTGAGCTCATGGTGGAATTTATTGGTGAAATTTTATATGATCCTAACTATAAATGGAATTTTTAATCCAATGGAGGGGGTATCATATATTTATTCAACCATATGATCCCTGAAAAAGAGTATTTTTATTTAAGACTCCACTTGTGCCTGATAAAAAATTCATTCCAATCCTACGCGCCAAGGTGTTATGAGAAATATGATTTCACCATAATTTAGGTCTTGGCATCCTATTTCTAGTGATGTTTTTTTTTTACTTCTAACTCCATCCGGAGCTCCCAAAATCTTCTTCTGAAGCCCAATAGCTGTTTTAGGCCAGTGTATTGCCTAGGATTATGAACCCTATTTTTTTACTCAGACTGCTCCAAGTCTTTCAAAACTTCCCAAAAACATCCAAAATAATTTCCATGATGTTATAATGTCTTCAATTCACCTCCATTTTGAATTTTTCCCATCCATTCTGCTCCAGGGGGTTTGATCTAGTCCTAGGAAGGCTAGCAATAGCCCTTCCCATTACTACCAGAAGATAACATCTTTTCAAAATTCCCTAAAATCACATAAGGGGAATGAATAGACTTTCCTAAATCACCTAGGGGACCAATTTTACATCAAATAGGGGGGGCGACAGACTGACGGATTTGACCTGGGGTGCTTAGGAATGATAAAACATGAAAATTTTGGCATATGGGTATAGTTCTCATGCTTGGAAACTTCCAATTTCCTTGTTGCACATTTGCACGACAACATGACTATAAATCCCTCCACACTACTATTCAAAGTATTCTTAGCAAAGGGTTTCTCCCTGCATATCTAGAACATCAAAATCAAATCAAAGCATCCTGTCATATCCCTAAACCCATAATTCCTAAACCGCCATCCAACACCACATCCACATCTAGTAAGAGTGAGGATTCTTCCAGAGTAAGACCCCGATTTATCAAATTGACATTATTTGCATAACTAATAGAGCACACATACAATACCCTAAGGACTCAAAACAAAATATGCCCAATGTCTCCATCGCTCCTTCTCTCGAATCATATAATCCATCAACTTCTAAGGCTAAGGTATCCATCCTCACTGCTCCAAACTCCCAAACTACCACATATGTATAAAAAAACCTTCATTAAACAAACCCATCAAGCCCCTGTGAATATTTCCCCCTATGGGATTTTTCAAACTTTCCCGTACCAATGAAAAGCAATGATTGAGGCTCTCCAATACATTTCAATACCATCAAATGACCCTCAACCATTCACCAACATTTTAGCACCCTTAAAATGTCTACTGGTATCACTTTTGATGACTCAAAGATCTCATCCTTACAACCCAAATATTATGATATCCCACTTTTTATCACTTCTAAAATCAAGGATACTCTCATAAAGAGATTCATGATTGAAAACAACACTAACATTAATATCATATCGTCTCACATCTTTAACCAAATTTATCTACCTAACACCATCATTGCCTAGTCACCTGCAGTATTACGTGCCTTTAACAACACCATTTCCCCTACATTAGGAACAATTATATTACCTATCAAATTTGGTGTTAAAATCCTCCATGAACTTTTATATCTTGTATAAGGATAGTTTTAGTAAAATATAGTTATAGGTTGACCTTGGATACATGTTATGTGCTATATCCCATCCACCTTACATCGCTGTATAAAATATGAAAATGAAGGTAAAACCTTTACTGTTCCATCCGACCTGAATCCTTTCAAAGCATGTAACATGACATATTAACCTAATGACATGCTCATTCCTAAGATAAGCTCGAGCTCCTATGATAAATCATCTACCAGATCTTCCATTGCCACATCTAAATTAATAAATGGCTACTCATTTAAGGATTTTATGCAACGTCTTTCACTGGGGAAGTATTTCCTTCTAGCTCATACCTCACTCCATACACCAAAAACATATGGGATACTTGAAAAGAAATCCATGTACAAACCCAAAATTTGAGATATCAGCTCCTTCGGTAATCCTCACCTTAAAACTGACCTCACATATGAAGGGATTGATCATCCTTCCCCACATTGTGACAATCAACACCATCTTAAACCATCTATATCTAAATTTTCATTCTTATACAACCAATCCTTCATATAAATGTACCTTCATCATTGTGCTTGGAAAGGTTTCAATTTAGGATGTTACAAAAAAGGTATGTATGACTTGGTATTTAACTAGTCCAATAAACCTCATGAGAAATAAGGGTTAGGTTTGGACAAGACTTCCTTAGACACCTTCATGATCACCATATTTGGGTCTATAGAAAAATCATGGTCATCATCTTCATCTTCACATGACCACTCTATCGACATAGATGATGTCGCTTCCATCCCCCTTGATTTTTTCAATCAATATGATCACCTTAGAACTACTTACTTATCAAACTAATGACGAAACTAAGACCATTCCACTTGCATTACCTGAAATGATAGAGGAAGACTCTCATACCATCGAAATTCTTTAATTCCATGACGATCAATCCATCCTATCATATATGGGGATATAGGACCATTACCTTCAAAAGACTCTACCACTTGACACATCGACACTCCTTAACAAATCCACTATCAACATCAACATAGGGAGTTCATAAGACCCTCACATAGTTAAAGTTGGTTAGTCTTTAGATTAAGAAGAATTAAAGGACTTCACCACCTTCCTTTCTAAACATAGTTAGGTATTTTTATGGTCATGTAGTGATATGTTGGGTATTGACCCTAACATCATTTTTCAAAAAATTATCTCAATCCCTAATGCTAAGCTTGTAAAAAAAAAACTATGTATGATGCACCCTCACGTAGCCCTCCTCATTAAAGAAGAGTTAAAAAATATCCTCTCTACAAATTCATATTTTCCATTGACTATCCATAATGAGTTTCCATTATTATACCCATAACTAAAAACTCTGGAAATTTAAGCATTTTCACAGAATTCTGAGATCTTAATCTCACCTATCCTAAAGATGACTTCCCTCTTCCTAACATTGATAAACTTGTCAATGTCATGAAAATCCATGAAATGATCTCTCATGAATGAATTTTTAGGCTACAGTAAAATTCTTATCGCGAACGATGGCCAACATAAACCATTCTTCAATACTACTTGGGGGAATGTTTTCTATCGCATCATGCCCTTCGGACTTAAAAATGTAGGGGCCACTTATAAATGCCCTATAAATTACATCTTCCATGATCTCATCCAAAAATCCTTATAAGACTACATGGACGAAATCTTAGGTAAATATAAATAATGTAGAGACCATCTCACCATCCTTGAGATCATATTTTCCTATTTTATTCAATAATTTCTAAACCTTAACCCCGCCAAATGTGTATTTGGCATCCTCATTGGTAAAATTTTGTGGTATGGGTATTAAAATAGACCATGCCAAAATGAAATCCATCATCATGATGGATTCTCCCTTTAATATCAAAAAAAATTATAGTCTCTAAGGTAGATTCCAATCAGTCCACTGCTTCATGTCTCATATTTCAGATTTTTGTCATCCTTTTCATCATCTCCTTTGAAAATATGCCCATTTCAAATGGGATCACAACTATAAAAATGCCTTCAAATACCTCAAACAATATCTTATATCAACACCTGTTCTCACACCTCCATGTGAGGAGGAGTCATTTTATCTATACATATATTCCACTAACCATGTTGTTTTCTCCAAACAAAACACCCTCTGATTTGTCATGGATATATGGACGAGAAATCATCTTTTTTGGGTAACATGAGATTATCTTTCAAGTTGTGGGACTTTCTACTCGAGATAAACCTCTAGAGAAGCCTAGTTACTCTACCTATTCCTAATGCTAAACTACTCCTAAGGAAGGAAATGTAACTATCTAATGCTACTCTAACAATCCAAGGGATGAGGGTAAGATAAAGATACATAAAAATTGGAAATATTAAGCTAATAGAGGAGATAACACCAAGAAGAGGGGGAAATACAATCTTAGATGAGTGGAAATAGGATGAAAACAAAGGAGGAGAGGGCGGATTTGAGATCCATAGTCCTTATCAACATTTAAACCACCATTTCCATGAAAAAAAAAACAAATTAAAACCCTATAAAGAGAATAAAACATACATAATATACCTACACATGTAGTAAAGAGGAAAAATAATGTAATAAACATAGACTAGGGTAGTGATTAACCATAAAAGATGATTTTTATTGCTTCATAAAGATGTACAATCTATTACATTTGAGGGAGAAGGTAAAAAACCATTGCAAAGATCTAAATCTGAGTCTTGAAACTCAAAATACACATGCAACACTTGAATAATGATGCATTAGCATTCCAAGAGGGTCCAACCTTTACAAATGAGCATTCTTTTACAATATATGGAAAATGTAAAAGAGAGAGGAGGGAAAGGAGAGGGAAACTCTTATATTTCCCCTTTTAACCACCAAAAACATGGATTAAATTTCTGAAAATAGGTATGGGTACCATACCAAGGCCATTCCCCTATGATACTTTACTTGTAGGATAAGGAATACATACCATACCTCATCAAATTGGGTGGTTGAGCTACCTAGAAATGTATCTTTTAATGCCAGATTGTATTTCCTATTTTTTTACCTAACTACACTAACTTAAATTAAGAAATATAGTTTTGGTGGTGTAGTACATGCTGAGAGATTTCCAACGGTACCAAGTTTGTGAAATTTTGAGTAACAAGGAAAAAAATATGGCCATTTTAAGTTCACGGACTGAAGGAGGTCGCAATTGGTTCCTTACATGATACTACAGTCCAAATTAATTATTTCATTCTAAGTAAAACCACCTTAACTAATTACTGAATTAGGGGAATTGTGGAATAATTTTTTTGTTCCTCTATTCTTAGCTTCATCCGTAATACCACAAGTCTATCCTTGGTTGGTGAAACAGGTACGAGGTGGAACTATGGAACAAATCCACCTGTTCCATCAGGGCCCGTTTTATCTTCATTTTCCACCTCATGTCTCTATCCACTTTGTTCCTCTTGGTGCTAAGTTGGCTACATTGACTGATAAAAAAACTAGTGACCTGACGGAACTGTTCCAATCGTTCCCTCTATGCTCGCATCCCCCACTTCACCTACAATACTAACTCCACTCCAATGCGTTGGCTCAAATTCTTATGTGGAAAACACAAGGCCTATGAGAACCATTCCACATGTACCAAAAATTTATGATTCATCTACATCTAAGTCACAAAACTCCCCATGCGTCTAGTGTAATAATGCGGGGAACATGAGGAACAAATGAAACTATTCCACACTTCCCCCAGTTCTGATTTAGCCACACCAAAGCATACTTTTCCCAATTTTGATGATTTTTTCTAAGTGTTTGGACTTTTAAGGCCTAAAAAAGAGGGAGTGAGATGCCCTATAATGGTTTCTTTTTCTCGAAAGCATGAAATTTACATGTTCCTTCCAATTTCTTATTTGAGGCTCCATTATACTACCTTAGTCCATAATTGTCAAGTTGGCCAATTTGTAAGGGGTGTAAAATTGGATAATAGTTTGGTGACTTAATGAGGTTATCTTCCTACTAGATTAAGGGATCAATTGCCTTGAATCATCCATTAGGAATGGAGTCAGTGCGATAATATGAAATTTGATCTAAGACTTGAATTTATCACCCATGAATCCACCTCAAGTACTGCTTAGACTTAGAGATGATCTAGGAATGCTTGATATGATCATTCTCATTACAAAATTTGATTTGAATTAATATTTTATGGGAGTAGAAAACTATTTTGAATATAAATTCCAGCATAATTTCCTGAAACATATCTTCTTTGGATTCCTCCATGAAACACTTTGCAACCAAAACATGTCATCTAAGAGAAATAAAATGTTGTGTAGAGCACTTAGGGAAATGGAAACTACACTACCAACAAGAAAATGTGCTGAAAGAACTTGGAGGGATTAAAAAATAAGTACTATGTACAAAGGAGGGTTTTATGATTCAATAATAATTGTTCTCCATCATATTTTTACAACTGGAAAGAATTGTTTGACTTTTAACTTGAAATTATGTAGGGGCCACTCCACATTGTATCAAGTTTTGAGTGTCTTCCTAGTTTGGCTCCATCTACATCCCATTTTAGGAGAAGACCCCCTTCTTGGAAAATCTTGGATTTTTCTTTCTTATCAACACATTTCTTTATTTGAGCTTGTTCTTTTTCCATTGTTTACATTTCTTGATTTCGTAACTCTTATAGCTCCATGAGCTTTGCATACATGACTTCCATGGATTAAAAATCAAGCAATTCCATCTATTTGATGATATTTAAGGATGGTAATTCAATAGATATTGAAAACCATGCTTCTTTATGGTAAACAAAATTGTATGGGGAACTTCCCGTTGACCTCTTGGGAGTGATTATATCATCCCACAAGGATGATTTTAAATTTTTATGCCAAGTCCTTTAATTTTCATCCAAGGTACTCCTTATGATCCTAAAAATATTCTTGTTTATGGATTCATCCCTACTATTACCTTGGGGGTAATAATTTGAATAGATTCTCAAGTATATGCCATTCTTGATAGCCCAATCAAACATGCCAAGGAATTCCAAAGCATTATCATAAATGATTATGGAAGGAACATCAAATCTGGTCAAAATACCTTCAAGTAATTCTAAAATTTTATGCTCATTTGCTTCCTTTAGTGAAACAACCTCTGCCCATTTGGTGAAATATTCAGTGGCTATGAGGATCTACTTGTGACCCAATCTTGAATGTGGGTTGATCACTCTAATGAAGTCCATCCCCACTGCATGAGTGGCCAATCTACAAAGATGAGGTGAAGTGAAAGGGTTGCTAACCTTTCTTTACTTGTAAATAATGCACATTTTTTGCATTTCTTATTCCACGTGTAGTAATCATTGAAAAGGTTAGGCCAATAGTAACCAAATTTCATGATACTGAGAGTTATTGCATTTGGAGCAAAGTGACCTCCTGCTTCCCCATCATGAAATTCATGTAACACTTTCTCTATCTGACCAGTTTTGATACATCTCAAGAGAACACCATTTACATCTTTCCTAAATAGAAAGCCATCAATAAGCAAAAAAGGATTGGACTGAAGTATTAATTATCTTCTTTTGGCCTTACTTAATCCTTGGGGGTATTTTCCTATTTAGAGAAAGTTAACAACATCATGAGTCTAACAAGGAGTAGGTAAGGTATTAGTTTTATGTTCTTGATCATCTTGGAGCATGAGTGTGGATTCTTCATCAATATGTTGATTTGAGACTAGTTGTTCACACAATCCTTTACCTATGACCATATTAGTTACTTTTATATCCACATCATATTCCATCAATTTGGTTATCCAACCAATTATTTTCTCATTCAAGTCCTTTCTCAAAGTGAATTCTTTAACACCAACATGTGAAACCAGTAGGCGGATCTTATTGTTGGATATCATGTGTCTGAATTTATTTAAGCTTATTATAGCAACCAATGCATGTTTCTCAACAAATGAATATCTCACCTCATAATCCTCTAGAACTTGGATGAAGAATGTAATAGGCTATTCCAAGCCTTCTTTATTCAATTGCACCAATATGTTAGATATTTTTTCAGTTCCACTAGAATCATACAGGGTGAAATATTTCATAAAATAAAGATTAACAAGAGTTGGAGCCTATGCTATTGCATGCTTTATGGATTTAAAATCATTATTTCCCTCAGTGGTCCATTTTAATACCATACTCTTCTTCAGCATTAGTGTGAATGGTTTGGAAAGGTTGGAAAAATTTAGGACAAACCACTTGATAAAGTTAATTCTCCTGAAGAAGCTGTAGAGTGCTTTCTTGTGACTTGGAAATGTCAATGTAATGATGGAACTAACTCTTTCTAGATCGATGATTAACCATTATTTAGAGACAACATATCCAAGGAGTTTACCTTCATGAGCTAGGAAGATATAATTTTTGGGGTTGAGAGAAATACCAAACTGCCTACACCTCTAAAATACTAGTCTTAGATGGAGATGATGATTAGCTACATTCTTGGAGAATATTGTGATATCATCTAGTACACAACAACAATTATGTTGATCAACCCTTTTAATGCCACATCTATGGATATTTTAAAGGTTTCTCATACATTAAATAAATCAAATGGAATTTTTGTATAGGCATAGGTTCCCCATTTAGTGTTAAAGGAAGTCTTGAACTAATATTCCTCCTTTAACATGATCTAATTGTATTTGAAGTATCCATCTAGGAGAGAAAACCTTTCAAAACCTGCTACCATTTGTAATATTTTTTCCATTGACGTTAATAGGTAATGATCCTTCAAGGATTCCTTATTTAAATCCATGAAATCAACACATATTCTAATTTATCCATCCCTTTTCCACAATGGAACTAGATCAACAACCCAATATGAATGCTTGATGGGAAAAATGATGCTTGCATCAATTAACTTGTTAAACTATTTATTCATCAGGTGCTCAATATGTGGATTAAGAGGTCTCTATAGTTTTTTATAGGCTTGGAAGTTGAATCCAAATCAATGGTGTGCTGAGCTAAACTAGGAACAAAACCTCTAAGGTCTTCATAACTCGATGAAAAATATTAGTAAATTCCAAGAAAATTTATACAAAAGCATTTTTTTATTATGGAGTGCTTACCTTACCAATATGAAGCAATTTCCCTTCACCAATTGAGATGGGATCTGAATCTTCACCCTTGACCATTAAGTTTGATTTTTATTTTATAAACTGGTCATTTTGGTTAAAAATGGATTCCAATGTCACTAGGCCCTTGGGAATCTTATTTGATATGAGTTTAATAACTTGGTTTCCATATTTCTTCTCCAATTTATCTTGATTTCTTGAAAAAAAATTAGAGTCCTCTTGAATAAAATTAATAATTTGCTGATCATTTTCAAACACCTTCCAATTTGTGTCATTGTTTGGTATAACAGGTTTCACCAATACATTGATATGTGGTTGTACTTTGTCTCTCTTAACATTTTCAACAACATCAAATATTGCTCCAACTACAGATATCCTATAAAAAACTTCATTATCTTTTCTTGGAATGGCATGGATATTAAAATATTCAAATTCTTTTAGAAGGTTAGATACCCATGTTTGTAAGCTTTTAGCAAATAATTCTTAGTTGCATTTGATCCTTTAACCTAGTTCACTACCAGTTCACTATCCCCAAAGGTCTACAATTTTTTTATGTTCTTCCTTTGTGTCCATTGTAAGCCATGAATGAGGGACTCATATTTTACTGTGTTGTTGGAGTAGATGAATTAAAATATGAAGGAGGAGAAATAATTTATACCTGTGGGAGACAAAAGGACTATAAATCCTCCTGCTCCTTGTCTACTTATTGATCCATTAAAGAAATTTTTTCAAAGGCCATTTTCTTATTCATCAGTTGGTTTGAAAAATTTACGTAGAGGTGAATTATCCTCATGAAAATAGTAAATGCCAAGACCATTTTTTTTACAATTTTTGATATGGATCAAAACTACAGAATCCATTTTTCCACTCATCAAGTAGTGATTCAGGAATGCCTTCAATCTAAGTATCTTCTTCTTGGGCATTTGGACAATCCTCGTAATCAAATATGGTGTAATTTACATTTATGGGGATGGGCACATAAGTTTCTATATGATATGTGGTAATAGGTTTAGATTTAATGGTAACATTTGTGCCATACATGGTCTTGAAGAGCATATGAGACCAATCAGCTGATAGATATCCTCCAATTTTTTGTAGTGAAATCTCTGGATAGACACAAAACAAAGAGTGGAGGTAAATTCACTATGAAGATATCTTGAGGAGATAAGAATTTATGGCATGCATGTAGCATGAGGATTAGACATTTGATAACCACAATAGTTCCTACTACTATTCCATCTAGCTGTACCATACCCTTATAAAGAGGTTCATACTTGAAGCCTAACTTATTCACAATTTGTTTTGGCATTACAAAATTGCTTGCTCTAGAATTAATCATACAGTTGTGAACTAAATGATTGTCAATGATTAAATATACATAGAAAGGTGGAGGTTTCATGTTCCTATTTGGTTAATCCTCCTTTTACTACATTACATTAGTAATAACTTTTTATTTTTCCTTGAGTGGCTCACTTAGGATAGAGAAATTAACCATAACTGCTTGCAAGAGATCTCTTTATCTTGGGATTGCTAATGATTCCCACATTAATATGCTCACATTAGTTTTCTTCATTTTTTCAAGGATGTTAAAGTGATTTGGATTATCTTTCTGCAGCACCTTACTTACAATAACCTTTTCTTGCACTCAAGATGATATGGAAGGACACTTAGGCTGATTTTATACATTTGGAGCTATGTTTGAATTGCCACCTCCTTGGAGTGTTAAAGAAGTTTGAGAAGGAGATAAATTTTATGAATCTACCTATTCCATATCCCTCTTTTTATATCAAGTATTTGTATCCATATCTTGAGGAAAGGTATGATTTACTGCAAAAAAGTCATCCATTTGCCAATTCACAAGCAAAGTATCACTAGGAGGTGTCTCACGAGTGACTATTTCCTACTGATTTTCCTCTGATGGTAATTTTTGAGAGATATATGCACTTTACACCATAAAATATTGGTTCAAAATTCCATTAGGGTACATTTCTTGGTTATGTGGAAGATGACAAGGGAAATACCATTTATAATCTTATATAATATTATTTTGAATGTGAACCAAAGCTTGAGATGAACTAACAACATTTTGGTTATATGGTTGAAATGGTATTGCAAGAGGAAAATGATTTTGATTTTGAGGAGAATATTGGGAGGAAGGTTTATTTGGTTGATAAGGGGACTTTTTAGGTTGGTATGGAGGTTGATAAGGTCTGAAATTTTGAGCTTTCCGCCTCTTAATGGATACCAACTCATTCCCAAATTTTCACAATTGTGTCATTACCTCTTGAATATTTGTTGAGGTACTTGAGGAAGTAGGTGCTTGGATAGATTTTTGATTTCTTGGGGTTGGAATGGGAGCTAGTTTATGATTTTTATGAGTAGGTGTCTCAATCTATGGGAATATAGGCATTGGAGGTCTAGGAGCATGTTTTACAGCCTGGATAAGACTATTCTCAACCCTAATATCAATGTCATAAGAAATTGGTGATGTTATACCCCCATATACTAAATCATGACTAAAATATCATTATTCAAATTCTTCAGATAATAGATAAATTCATGTTGGGATGTAGGTCTTACCACTTGAGGAATTTGGTCCCAAATATTTTGAAACCTGGTGTTAAAATCAGTCATTTACTTATTAGGGGATATATTTGTTTTTGTCAAATGATCTACCAAATACAAGTGATTTGATTTATCCTAAAAATAGTTATAAATATTTGTGCCAAGTTCATCCCAATTGTGAATTGTGGTTGGTCTCAAACTCATGTATCATTAAAGAGTTTTTCCTTGGAATGATGAAGCCAAGAGTCTAACTATTGTTGGACATTGTGTGTTAGTGTTTTTATTGATGTCAAGTATATTGATGTCAAAGGGTTTCATGGTGTTGTGCGAGTATCCATGAGGTGTTATTCAAAGGTCAAACATGAAGGTTGATTGTTAGTGTCCAAGTTTGGTGAGTTGCTATAATGTTTTGAAGCATGGTCTAGTAGGCACGATCATAGTTCATGTTAAGTAGAGGTTTTCATGAGATATATATTGGTTAGTATGGTGTGTCATAAGAGTATGAGTGTTTGTAATATGGAATATTGGTTTATTTAGAGGTTTTTTGGTTGCTTTGGAGTTATTCTGAAGTCTGTTGTATTTTCTTCAGAGCATGAACTGCTTGCTTTTGAGTATGAGCTGCTTGCTTCGGAGTATGGACAAAATGCTTTATATTTTGAATAAATTTTTTGTTAGTGATATTATGATATACGATGAAGGTCAATAATATGTAGAGTGAGGTAAATGAATGATGGTACAATCTGAGAATGATTTACAGGTGTTCATCTAGACCTAGTCTAGCTGCTTGAAGGCCAAATGGTGCATGAGAATGAGGTACGAAAGTATATGAGCTCATGGAAGCATGTATAAGTGTGAGAAATGTTGTATTATATGTTTTATGTCCTTTTAGATAGATTGGAAGTAGAGATATGGTGTTTTTCTACTTTGTCACGGTGCACTCTAGGCCTAATCCTAGTGTTTAGAGGCCTAATTAGGAATGATAGTCACTAATAGAAGTGTGTGAGATCTTGGAAACAATTAAGAAGGTATGTCACATCATTTTCACTATGTAAAATTTTTAGAATTGGTTTCATGCTTGGTTAGAGTGTTGGTTCAGTTGGTTTTGGCTTAGAATATATAAAACCCCAAGTCCTCGTCATGAAAATGAGATGGGAAATGAAGATGTAGAGTTATTCATGAATTAATTGAGAATTGAAGTAATTATTTAAGTGTATCAAGATGTTTTGGGAAAAAAATTAGGTTTCCATTTTGATAAAAATGGAAGTTATGATGTTTGAGGTAAAACAGGGTGCTTGAGAACGCATTTTCTAGCTCGAAGCAAGTGAAATGCTCATTGTTGAAACATGAAAATTTTTCATGGGAATATTAAAATTTCATGGATGTTAGGTAATGGAGTAAATGTTAGGGATTTGGAATGAGGTCAAATGAAGCCAAAAATTTTATGAATGAATGTTAAGAAGTGAAACTGGTTGTTATGGATTTGAAACCCTCGGTCAAGAGTGATGGAGAAATTTTTTATGGTAGATTCCTATAATTTATTTTTTATACTATTATGATTATTGGATGATGTAAATGGATCCTTCAGGTTTCTAGAAAGGTATGGTAGAGCATGTGGTGATGAGTGGACCCCACTCAAATAGGCTTGTTTATGAAGACGTTCAGTTTTGGACAAGGTTTTCCAAAGGATTTGCAAATTAAATTGACATTGGTTTTATCCTAGGAGTTTTAATTGATGTATATGATTATTTAATGTGATTATTTATATTCTAGAGCTCAAAGTGTGCCCTATTTATGAAGACTAGTCCTGAGGCAATGTTGAGACAGTTTCGGAGCAGTTACAGAGATGAACATGATTGAATGAATTTCACTTAGAGTTGGAAGGAAATAAAATATGTTATGAAAAGAGGATTTAGAGATAATTCCATTGGTATAAGGTATCTCTCTTGATTATGATTTTTGATAGGTCATCCAACTCAATTTATGGAGAAGAAGATTACTAGTTTCTAAGGACAAATTTGTTCATGTTGAAAGATCGAGGTAAAAGATGAATGAAATGGATTACTTGATGCTTTCTATAAGTTGGAGAGTAAATTTTTGATGAATTGTTTTCCTAGTTAATAAATTTATATGTATTGAAAGTGGCAGAAAGAGTGCAAACCAATTAATTTCCTAAAACTACTTTCTAAGCAATTCAGTTTGGTGAAGAGTAAATTTAGTGTGATTTGGAAATATAGATGTTTCATGAGATATAAAAGGCATGGATATGCTATAATTGTCATGGGGATTCCAATGAGTGGTTACATGTCATAGTTGAGGTGTTCTAGTGTGTCATTGAAGTCCAAAGTTGAAGGCTCGTTCATGGAAACAACTGTTTTGTGAAGGATATGAGCCTTCTTGAGAGATTTATGAATAATTTGATTGGTGAAAGATAATTAACGACCATGAATGATATTTGTATGTCATGTTTGACATATCTGGTGAGTTTATGTTCTTGAATAATCATGGTTATGGTGTTTATGGTTTGATATCATCTAGGTGAAAGGTTTTGAGTTGTTTTCGAGCTTGTTTGGTACATTTGGGCATGACAGACCTACATGGGTCAATTTTATGAATGTTAATGAGTTTATTGTTATGTTTTTGAGTTTTTTTTTTGTGATACCAATGATGAAGGACAAACATACCTTATTTTTATGAGAAAGAGAAGAGTATAAAGTAAATGTTTGAGTTCATATTTAAATAAGCAAATTGAGAGGAAAAAGTGTGACCCAAGGGAGAGTGTGAACATGTATAAAGGAATCATTTCAGAGCTAGGGAAGTGTGTTAAATGTTTAGGAATGTTATAGATAATTTTTGTAATAGGTTGAGATCAAATCAGATCATGTTTATGAAATATTGAGTAAGTTATGAGGGTTTGAAGAAAGTTTAAAGGTGTATGAGCTGAATATTTGATCACTATCAGCTGTGTTTATTAGAAAAATTTCTACAGTGTTCTTACTATTCAAATATTTTATGATGAGTCATATTCATGAAAGTATCTTGTTGCAAGTAATATCAATAAGGGTTTAGGAGTTGGTACTCCTTGTGGGGTTGGTGTCTTACTAAATAAATATCTTGTGATGTGTAATATTCAATTGAGTCTTTGTTATGTGTAATATCATCATTTCTTTTGTGGGGTTTCTTCCCCTTTAGGGTTTCAAGCTTGTATTTTGTGTTTTTGTGTCTCTTGCATGGTTGTGTTGATTTGATTAAATGTTAAGCACACATTAATCAATGGATGAATGGTTTATGGTTTAAGTAAGAAAATATGAAATTAGTTAAAGTTTAGTAAGGAATGATTCACCACCCTCTCAGCTGCTTGTGCTTCCAAAAATTGGTATAAGAGTAGACACTTTAAGAGAAGTTTGATCACTTGGAAGGAGATCATTGAAGCACAAAATTACAAGTTAGTAGGATGGCTCTTATTCTAGTGGGGAACCATTATATGATGGAGTAAAATATGATTTTAGAGTCTAAGGATGAGTACTCACATCATGTCATTAGGGTTTGATATTTGGAAGTTAGTGGTAGATGGTTATACTACTCCTACAACTCCACCATCAAGTAATGCAAACAGGAAGATGTGTAATAACAATTCAATGGTTACGAATGTTATTATGCATGAATTAGCTGAAGATGAGATTGTAAAGGTGATGTAATATGAATCATAAAAGGATATGTGGGAGAAACTTCACATAATATATGAAGGAGATTCCAAGGTAAGGCTTGCTAAGCTACAGACTTTCAAAAATTGATTTTAAGGGCTGAAAATGAATTATGATGAGCCTATTGCTGCTTATTTTCCTAGATTTGAAAAGGTTTTCAAAACCATGAAAGGGTTAGGCAAATATGTGAAGGAAGAAGTTGTAGTCCAAAAGGTTTTGAGGTCTCTTAATCCTAGATTTTCTTCCAAAGTATCTGCTATTGAAGAGGCTAATGATTTGACTCTCTTATCAATGGATGATTTGCATGGATCCTTAACAACATATGAGATGAGGATTTAGAGTGATAAACATATAAAAAAGGAGATAACCTTCAAGGTTGAGAATAAGACAAAGGGAAAGAAAAAAAAGGATGATGATGATGCTCATAATATGGATGATGATGAGTTATTTGCCATGATTTCTATACAATTGAAAGTTGGATTAGATAATCACAAAGAAAATATCCCTTTTAAATGTTTTAATTATGGTAAGGTAGGCTATTTTGCAAAAAAATGCCCTCATAAGAACAAGGATGAGAATGAAGAAAGTGATGGATAAAATGACAAGAAGGATGATAAGTTTAACAAAGGTAAGAAGAGATTTAAGAAGTATGATTATAAGAAGAAGAGAAAAAAGAGTTTATATACAAAGGAATAATGCTATTTATCCGAGGATTAAAAAATTGATGACGAAGTATCTAATTTTGAATCAAAATCAGAGCATGAAAAATCTGATGATGAGGTCTTATTCATGACCAAAGATGCTATGAGATATATGAGTGACATTTCAACATTGTTTAGTGATAACATACAATTTGATGATGAATAAGAAGAGGATGTGTATGAGACTTAATTGGCATGTATCTAAGCTGAGATAAAGAGTATTGAGAGGAATGCCAAGAAGCTAAATACTTAGGTCAAAGAATATGAAAGAAAAAATTAATGAACTTGAAGAGAAACATTACGCTATAATTGAAAAGCTAGAGAAGACAATCAAAAGGCTAAAGATATAAATGAATTCTATTACCATAAGTTTATAAAAGGATGAAGAAGTGATATCTCTTAAAGGATAATATTTAGATGATCTCAACAAGGAAAATTCATTTCATAAGTTTGAGAAGAGTAATAAGGATCTTTATAATATTTTAGTAGTAAAAAATCAATAGGTGATAAATCTGGTTTGGGTTTCAAATAGGACTTAAAAGGTAAATAGATGAAATAAGAAGATAGTGTTCCAAGAAATGATTGTGAAGGACCAAGCTTCAAGGAAGGAAAGAAGTAAAACTCCACCAAATACCATGAGAAGAAAAATCACACTAGGGAGCATAATACCTCAAGGTATGAAAGATATTTCAATGGTTACTGTTTTAGATGTAATGATTTTGGGCATAGATAAAAGGAGTGTAGGAGGTTTACTAGTGATGATCATCCTAGGAGGGATATGAGTGAGAAATAAAATAATGTAGTTTTCTACAATTGTCATGAGAGAGGTCATGTTTCCAAGTATTGTTTAGATGAGCAATCAAGTCAAAGTTGGAGTAATGAAGGCTACAAAGGAAGGCGTAGAGTTGTGTGTTTCAATTACAATAGGTTTAATTTTTTTTCTTGGAAATATTATGGACCTACCACTAAAGCAAGGAAATTTCAAGGGCCTAATATACATGTTAGAAGGCTAAACAGGTCATGAGAATCTAGAGGGAACAATAATGGTTCACCAAGAGCTAACATGGATGCAAGGCAAATTGTGTCTCATAGTACTAATTAGAAACAATATAGAAAAGGTGAGGTGCAAGCATCTAAGAGTTCTTGGATCTCTTTAGGTCACTCTTTTAGGTTGATCATGAATGATGTATGTATCTACTAGACTTCTTAGAGACATAATGATTCATACGAAGCATTGGAAGTAAGGGGAGCTGATTGTTCAATTATGCTGCTGTAAGAAGTGCTCTAAGTTGTCAAGGTATGTTTTCATAGTGTCAAAGCATGTTTTGTGGTCTTATTTGAGTGCTCAAGTAATAAAAGGTGTGAGCTTACAGTTAAATGATGTATAGTCATTTTATGAGTCTATGTTTGTCATAATATGGTATGTTGATGGTTGAAATATCTTAAAGTCATATCGAGTTGATCATATAGCATAAGGGTATTAATCCAAGTATGAAGTAATGTTATGATCTCAAGTGAAAAAAATGTGTTTTTGTGACAGTCAATTAAGCATGTCAAGTTGTGTTTACCATGTAAATCAAGATTTTGGTCTAAGTTCATGGTATGTGGACACTCATAGTTAGAAGAAAGGTTTGAAATGGTGTCTATGATATGTATTTGTGTTGTAAATGTTTCTTAGGAGTTGTGATCTAAGTAGGGAGTTATCAAAGGTCTGTGATGTACTACTTTGAGTGTTTTTCAAGATTGTGTCCCAGAAGTTTCAAGAGTAAGTTTGTGAAGTGTAGGGGTGAGTTTCTCAGGTGTTAGGCATGGTTTCAAATATGTGCATGGTGTTTTGGAAACTATGGTATGATTTTAAGAAGGGTATACAGAAGTCTGTTTAAGTAGGGAGATCTAGTTGTGACTTATGTTATATTGAGACTATTGTGAATAAGTGTTCAAGTTCATAGAATGTAAAACCCAACCAAAAACTAGTCTAATTACAATCCAAATAAAACTACAGGTCTATGAAGGTCCATTATGGTAGGGGGAGCCATTTATTTATCTTCAAAAGATATATATATATATATATATATATATATATATATATATATATAAGGTGTTCTAAGTGTAAAGAAGGTTTCTTAGGTAGAGAAAAGTAGATATACTTCAAAGGCAAGTACGTTTATTCTATCGAAACAAGTATAATGTCATGCAAAAAAGACCAAAGATGTTGAAAAGTTGCTTAAGGGTAGTGATGATGTTCTTGGCCCAATTTTCATGACATAAATGCAAGAGCAGGGCAAAGCTGGTTCAAAATGCACTGAAGGTATGTTTTAGGGAATTTAGTCCCAAAAGAGGTGTTTAACAATTTCATGTAAGAAATAAGTAAGTAGATGAGATTTATCAGTCGAGACAGATCAAAGAGAAGGTAAGAGTGATATTTTAGCTCAAAATCAAGTTTGTTGGCTTGTATAAGTGCTATAACCATGGGGAGTTTTGTGTTTTATTGTTGAAAATAAGATCAAAAACAAAATATTGTATAATAATGATAGTATTAGAAGTAGATTTGGTGATCTCAAGCATGGCTGAGGCCTAGAGAGATGTTTTATTGAGATATAGACAAATGAAGATGATATTAGTTCAAAAAGACCCTTGTCAGACTCATATCAAGTTTAAGGATCATTTTTACTACTATTGAGGTCACAAGAAAGAAGGAATAGTCCAAGGGGGAGTCAAGCCAAGTAATTTTTTCATTTGTGCATTATTTCCATTGTGTCATGTTGAGTGTTGTATTTTTCCATGTCCAGTTATCATTAGAGACTTTTTCATAGATGTCAAAGGGGAAGAGTTATATTACTAACATGGAAAAGAGTCAAGTAGAAGTGTTTTGTCTTATGGTTTCCATCAATGTTTCTGAAGATGGTTTCCATCAATGAAAATGAGGGAGATTGTTGGCAATTATGTATTAGTGTTGTCATTGATGTTAAGTCCATTGATGGAAAAGAGTATCATGGTGTTGTGCGAGTCTCCATAAGGTGTTAGTCAAAGGTCAAACATGAAGGCTGATTGGAACTGTCCAAGTGTTGTGAGTTTTTGTAGTGTTCTAAAGCATGGTCTTGTAGGCATGATCACAGTTTATGTTGAGTAGTATTTATCATGAGATATATCTTAGTTAGTATGGTGTGTATGCACATGATTAAACAAAGATAAGTCACTTAATGAAAACTAACACCTTATAGTCTCCATAACTAAGCTAATCTATCATAGCATCATGGTAAAGCCATAGAAGGGGAAAAATAAGTAATGCATATAATTAAACACGAAATACTAAGCCATACCTTGTTGATTTTGATGGGATTTTTAAAATTTAGTCGCACCTTTTGTTGAGCCAATCTTGATTATGAGTGATCAAAGGAAGGATCTCTATGGATAGGAAGAGATCTCACTAATATGGCTTGATTTCCATGTATGGTTATTCCCTTACTACTCTTTATAAGTAGAGGCTAGAATTGATACTATATCAATAAGATTTTCAAAGTTGAATTGCTCTTATCATATGCATATAGTGTAAAGATGTAACACTGGTGTAAGGTTGGAAGGAAGGTACTAAGTTATTTATATAGCTTTCCAATTTGGGAGAAGATAGAAACATAGAGAATGTGGGTTAAAGATAAAGAAGAATTAGAAAGGGATAAACATGATTAGAAGGAATTAATTAGTGATTAACAACTCATGGGCGTTGGAGATGATTTAATTAATCAACTAGGATTAATTAATAGGCCAAAATAAGCTTAAAAATCCATTTTGAGGTAATTTATAAGGGAGTTGGTATAATTTGAAGGGTTTGAGAGAGGTATTTAACCAATAAGAAGGTTTTTTTAGTTAAATACGAGATTAAAAAGGCTTAGTTAACTAATAGATAGTTAATTAAAAGAGGATTATAACTAACAAAGTGTCATTAATTGACATCTAGAATGAAGGAAAGGATAGTTAATTAACAACATTTTTTTAATTGACCAAAATTAAGGGGAATGTTAGCTAATTAGTGAGAAATCACTAATTATGACGAAATGATGAGAAAGATGATAAACAATGTAATTTTAGTAGTAAAATTGTGTAGTTAGATTTAGGCGTCTACATTTCCCCCTCTTTGGTGTGGTGTAGTGCAAGTGATGCCAATTTAAAGATAATAGAAAATTATAGATAATGTGAAGGAGTAGAAGAAAAATTAGTAGAATGAATGATTCCCCCTCGAGTATCAATGGGGTGATAGAAGAGGTTGAGCGAAGATAAAAAAGAAGAATGAAAGATCATAACAAAAGGATAAGACAATGTCATGACTGAGAGGGGAACTTGGTTTGGCTGGCCATTGTTCAATATGATTGAATAGAAAATAATATCAAGTTTCAACAGATGGAAGAAAAAAGGGGGGGATAAATATGAACCCTATCACCCCAGGTGTTATGGAAGAAAGTTTTGATAGTAATGGAAAAGGGATTCAAACTGGGCCGGGTTGGCCATTATTAGAATCGATAAACAAAGGAATATATTGTGCCTCAAGTGGAAGAAGCAAGGGAGGGGGAAGAATTTAAAATTGACAGGTAGAAATTTAGGTAAAATGGAAACAAGGATATACATGAAGAATTAGAATATCGCAATGTAGTCGAAGAACCATCTGGTTAAGGAGTAACTTTTTATTTGATATAAACATGTAATAAAAGTGTAAAATGACATGAAGAGCCATAATAATGATTTTTATTCATTACTAAAATACCGAATCAAAGAAAAATTGATAAAGTAATGTAGTAAAATAAATTAAACAAGAAAACCAACAAACAAATAAGCACAAACAAACATACTCAAATAAACAACGTTCAAAGGAGTTGCACCAATGTTTTTATTATCTTTCTTCAGTTCTAATATGTTTAAGTTATACAAAAAGGGTTAAAAAGTACAACTGAAGAAAGGATACATGCAAGATGACTAAACAGAGGACATAAAAGTCCTATGAAAAATAAATCACACACTATGAAACTTCCCTAAGCAATGATATGTGCAAGGGAAGACAAACATAACAAGAAAACCAACTTTGTTAATGAGGGAAAATCAAAATGATTCACATGGCGCATGCTATAACAAGAAAGAACTAAAGGAAGATGATTTGTAGGATAATTTCTTATGTTTGAGGCTATTTTGTCTTATGAATAATTCAGATGGTTGAATGCTATTTTCCACTTTTTGGATTTTTGAATTTTTACCAATGTTTTGGGGTTTTCAATGGATTCTATGAATTTTTTGATTTTTTGAATTTTTGGAAAGAATACGGTGAAGAGAATGATAATGGTGTGTGTGGTACACCTAAAAGATCATTGAGAAGGAAGGATATGCCCCGATGGGAATAAAATGTTGGTAAAAAATGATTATTTAAATAAATAAATCATTGTGATGGAATGATAATATGTGGTGGGAGGAAAATAGAGGAAAATGTTAGTAATCCTACCCATGTGAGGAAAGAAACATGAAGAATTAGGGATTAGAGGGTATAAATAGTAAGGGGTAGGGGTAAAATCCATCATGACCCATTTGTACTATTACAGCTTTTTACCCCTTGTCAGAGATTTGAGTTCTGACATTTGAGAGAGATGGTGGAATTACAACATAGGAAACATCATGTTGATTGAATTCAAGAGTACAGGTGGACTCCAGATGACAATTTCGTGTTAAGTAATGAATTTTTTTTGGTTTTGATCACATTTAATGCATTATTAGTTAGTAAAAAGTTGGATTTTAATGCTAACACACTCTATTGTGTGCGCTAATGTAGCCCCCAAAATGTGTTATTATAAACCTCACGCTCTAGAATTAAACAAAAAGCATGGCATTTAGTGTTTGTGCTAGTAAATTTTATGTGCTAGCGTTAAAAAAGAGCATGAGTGTATAAATGGTTGTGCTAGTGTGTAATGTGCTAGCGTCATGAGATATTCACTAGCGTAAGAAGATGTGTGCTAGTGTAAGAAGAAGTGCACTAGCATGTCGAAGGGTGTGCTAGTGCAATTTCTAGATTTTTAGAAGATTTTAGGAGAAGTAGAATTTAGAAGAATGTAGAAGTGAATAAATGATGTTAATTGTTGTGTTTTTGAGTGACATGTTAGAGAGACCACAGACTTTGGACGTATGAAAGTGCCATGGACGAATGCAAGCCTACGAGAGGACCTTCTCTCGATGCAAGTAGAGGGTGTTTGTCATGCTATTCAAGGTGACATTCCTATCCTATATTGTAGAGTTACAATATATTAGATTAGATCATGTCTTGCTGACATCATTAAACGATTGATGGCATAGTGAAAGCCAGACCTTCCGAATTCTGATTGGAGAGATCACTGTCACGCTTGAGGATGTCTATTAGATCTAATAGGTTCTAACATAGGTAATCTTGTTAGCATATGATGATGATGCTATGCTGATATGGGGACATATATGGGATCTATTTCTTAGAGACGATATACCCTGAGAGGGTATGACAATACATGTGTACAAATGTTTTGAGAGTAGGAGGATAACATGGCTTCCTATGTACTTGATGGATCTTATACAAAACTACCTACTACCTGATGATCAGGGGATCGTTTTTGATATCAAAAGTTCCATAAACATCCCTAAATTATATTAGTGTAAAATATATTTTAGAGAGCTTTCCATCAACTATCAGAATGCGATGAACAGACATTGGGAGCTCTAGTTATGTATAGTCAAAGTTTTTGTTAATGGGAAAGCCAACTCTAGTCAACATGTCAATATAGGGCCAATGACACTGTGACATGTGGCAAAAAGGTATAAGGGAATCATTTGTTGGTTTTTGACCTCCGGTATTTGACAAGCGTAAAATTTGGTGGTCATGACAAGAGGCTCAACTTTTTTAATGGAGGGGAGCCCGACTGCCATGTGGACTAATTTGTTATCACTGACGTGGTGGGTCCACAAGCCACCACATGGCTTACCACCACTTAGCCATGTTTCATTTTTAATATCATTGTATTATATGGTCAAATTTTAGATTACATTCACCATGTTACTATGTTATTTCAACTTGCAATGTTTTGAGAATTGACTGAGTTTATTGTTCTTGCACGGTATTATTTCCACTAGTTGGGTGAGCTACCTTTTTAGACTAACCGAGTTGATCATTTACCGTGGCCCAATGCCATGTATATAAAACTTCAGGGAATGTATTATATCCCAAAATAACTCACAAGGAACTAGTTCAACCAACACTGGGTAGTCAGAAGACCCCACAACTCGCATACCTCGCCACATGGATCGACGAAACCTCCAACGCACAACATAGTGCTCAATTAAACCAATGGAACCCACATAACTCAACGGGAGAACAACACACAGACTGATACCAAGGGGATAAGGTGTGACCAAGGTCATGAGGAAAATATGGAAACGAGCCCAATTAAACCTTACCACCCCCTCGCAGTGGTCAATGTGGAATTTCTCCACCAAATGCAAAGTGGCTCAACCAAAAACAAAGTGACCGAGCTATTAGTGAGGTGAGATTTGATCCCCCGACCACAGTGGTGGAAACGTGTTATTAACCAACTCAGCTAACAAGTTGGTTGAGTAGTGAGTTGGTCGATAAGGCCCTTCTAGTAAAATTTAGGGGCCTACTTTAATATAAATAGGGGAACCCCTAGCATTGGACACACATAACTTGGATGCTCAAGAAAAAAGCTTGAGGAATATTTCCCGAGTGAGTGGAGGAGAGTTTTATTTTGATAAGACCTAATTATTAGGCTTATTATAAAGTTGTGAAGGCCTATTTATTTAAATAGGCATTATTGTGACTAGGAGTTTTTAACACTACCTAGCCGGCCCATAGCGCCACACTAAATTATTGTGAAGCTTGGAGTATCAAACGGAGTGCCATATGACATTACAAAGCATCTGGAAGGCCAAATGAGATCCGAAAGATTCTAAATAGTGGAGCTGGTGCCATAGAGCTTGCCAAATACGCTAGGAAAGAGGAATTTAGGTGTTATTTTTCATCCTTATCATCTGAAGGTCTGGATATTCTTCTAAGTAAGTTCTTAATAGTTTCTATTAGGTTTTATTGTGAAAGTACTATTGTAACTTACAAGTTTTGACTAGTGGAACGGTTCGAAAGAACCGAGAGATGTAGGTGATTTCCGAACTCCGTAATCAACCCTTTTGCAAAGTGTCATAATTATTGCATTATTTTAAGTTGATTTTAATGGGGTAAAAATTAAACGGAAATTTGATAAGCCTATAAGGGTCTGAGATCAGGTAGATAAAAACTTGATAAATTTTAGATCAAGTTGGTATCAAAGCTAGTTTAGCTCCATATTTTTTTTTAGTAAATCTGATTAACATAGTGATTGCTTCAATATTGGTGTAGTTGGTTCAATTTGTGTGAAAAGGGTACAAGTGCACTATGGGAAAGATGTATAAAAAAGTGAAACTGGATGAGATTGAATCTTATAATCACCAGATCTAGGAAGATAATTCTCTCCTGCAATCAATGTATTACTCCTTGGAAGAGGAGAATGCTCACTTAAAATCAAAACTGCAAACCAAGGATGATATCTTGGAAAGGTTGTGGTGTGGTGATCAAAGAAAGGAAATAAATTCAACTTCAGATGTAGAGACCATGGTAGATTATTGCACTATAAGTTGTTCACCACTGGAATCTTCTTCTTCCTCCCATTTAGTTTCAGATTTAGGTAATGAAGTCTTTGGTTTGTTTGAAAAACATACTAGAGGCATTGGATCCAAATTACTAGATAAAATGGGATTTGATGGAATATTCCTTAGTAAAAATGGCCAAGGCATTGCTAACCCAATACATGTCGAGGATCATCCTTGTTTTGCAGCTTTGGGTTTTCCTAGTTTGGGAATGGATAATGGAGAATGCTCCAAGAATGTTGTGGGAGACAAGATTCTAAAAGAAAATAGAATACCCCTCTAGTCCTGTAAGAAGATTTTGAGTAGGAAACTTGTGCTTCGTCATCACATGAAGGATGTGGTAAGAGAAATCAGTGAAGAGGTAATGATATTCCACCTCTAGTTTCTTAGCATAATCATAAGCACAATAAAACTTTTGATCCACTTTTTTTAGCTTAAGAAGTATGATTATGATTTTTAAGAATATGTGGAATTCCTTTCCATGTAATTTATGTGGATTGCATAATCATTATGTGGATAGATGCTAGAAGAGAAGGACACTGATGAGGAAGTTGATGTTATTCATCAGGAACAAGGAAAATCAGAAAGACCAATCTAGTCATGCAGAGTCAAGAAATGGTAGAAAGAGTTCCTCATCCTAGAAGAAGGATATTAAGAGGAATTTTTGTGCTCATTTCCAGAGGAATGGGCACCAGGTGGAAAATTGCATCCATCTTTCCATCAGAGTTATGGAAAGAAAAAGATGGAATGGAGACCTATTGCAAAGGCAAAAAAGTTTTCTACTCCACCATCAGTTAAAAATTCAACCTAGGACCACGTAATACCTGAAAGTGAAAGTCCTTTAAAATGGGTAAGTCATCAATTTTTCAATTATATATTACATAATTCTGATTGATGAATAGTATGTAGTATTTGTTTGGAGATAAGATTTTTTGAGAAAATGCTGAGAGAAAGGTCTACAATACTTAGTGGATTTTCTTATTTAGAAAATTTTATTAATGATCCAAACATATCTACTAATAAGCACTTGAGTACCTATTACAACTTGGATACAATATTTAAATCATATTGAGATTGGAGATCTATCAGCCAATTGTGAAGACATTTGAGATCAAAGTGTCAACTTGGAACTCCATTATGTGTAGAGGTATTGTAACCGTGTAGCAGAATGGTAGTTAAATCACCGTTGGCATTGATGTCGGGTTGAAAATTTGTTATGTGGAGAGGTGATGTAGCATAGAATTTACCAAAAAAATCCCAGATGCACTGGTACATCACTCAGCCTAAACTAAGCACTCACCCAAAGCACACAAAGGTACTAGGCCCCTATTTAGGGTTTCTGTTGTAGGATGTTAGCATGATGAAGACTTAATGCATTCAGATCCATCATTAATACATCATTCTACAGTTCATGTTTAGATCTAGATCTAAAGAATAACATATTTAAATGATAACCATGATGAAATCAAACATGCAAGATCCAATTATACTTAGAATTAACACTTTGATTCAGCCAATACACTCCATTATATAAAAACACAATAATACACAGAAGCTTCTTACAATAATAGCATTATATGCTCATGCGCGTAACAGATCTGACAACATAATCTCACAGTAATCTAGTTCTTACATACCATATCTTCTATATTACATAGTTCACTACATATTTATAAGGGTGGGGACTTTCCCTTCACCATTTATCTAATCCCAAAATAGGTCACATGCTGAAAATAGCCACGTGCCTTTATAATTATAGAGACACATGCAAGTACGCTAACAATAGATTTCTCCTAGTTAACTATTAGTCACAATTCTATCTTTATCTCGACATCCATGTAAAGCACTCCATAGCCGCTCTTCCAAAAATAGCCCATGCATGTCACACAAGTCTTCATCTCGTTTGTGTGCTCCACACGACATCTTCCAAAAATAGATCATAATTGTGAAAATGGCTAAGTCTCGAATCTATCTCTATCCTCCTCATGTGATTCCTTTCCAATCCTCCCGCACCTTTGAACGTGCTCTACTCTTCTGCGTGAATCTTCTGTATCCTTCTGTTAAGTGCTATACATTGTCTATTCAACATTACCCCACACTAACTACATTGCCACCCCGGAAATGGTTACCTTTTGAATGCTTAAAGAATGAGAAAGAATATAAATGGAAGATAGTAAAGAATTTTCTATACAAAAGAATGATTTACTCAACAGTATCCTCTACTTCAACAGGAAGAATGATTTCTGGATATTCTTCTTTTATTTCTACCTCTAGGGTCTTCCATTCACTCAACGCAACCTGTGCCTTTTTTGGGATATTCACTGCAATAGATTCCAGCTCATCCTGTGCAATGTCTCCCTTCTCATTTTGTAATACTAACATAATGTTAGCCATTGCAGACATTATCCCTTCCAACAGATCCATCTTATGAGCTATAAGCTTCCCTAGTTCATCCAATTTGTTTTTGTGGGGCTCCTGGGCCACTGCAAGGGCCTTGCACTTTTGCTTCACCACTGTCCAGTCTCTCCATGCATCCCAATGTTTCATCCTTTGTAGCTTTTAGGACTTCATTGTCCTCTACAATTGTTCTTATTCTGATGACTGCTTCCAGAGTTGTGTAGATTTTCAATGCTTGATCCACTTTCTTCAGCTCCTTCTGAAGGGTTTGAAGAAATGCCTCGTACGATGAAATTTTTCTAATCACTGCAGCCTTTTCCCTCTCTGCCTCCTATTCAGGGTCTTTTGGCACTGGCACCCTAGCTGGTCCTTCTTTAAGCACCATATCAACCAAAGTTTGCACATAGTGCATAGCCGAAGGGAAATTTTTGGGCACCTTGGGCTCTAAGTGTGGTCTTTCTTAGAGGACGTGATCCCTGATCTCCTCTGCCATGCCAATAAGAACCCCATTATTTTTCTGCTCTAAGTCCTTTTCTTGTTTCAAGTGCATGATCTCTGCATCCTTAGCTTTAATCTCTTCCCTCATCACCCTAATAGTTGCAGCTTTATCCACATTCATCCTTACCACCTTTGTTGATACCTTTACCAAGGCATTACTTACCTGCTCATCTGACATAATAGTAGGCTTTACTGTTATGTGTCTGGCATGAGGTGTCTTTTTCAATCTTTTGGATACACAAGACTCTTCACAAACGTTGAAGTCTGGTTCATCCATATGTGTCTGCATTGACCAAGATAGTTGTTTCCTTGTGCACATGGTGGCCATGTCCTCATCCATCAACTCCCATCCATACAATTACTTAAGGCCCACCATGCTTTGGAAATGGGCACGAAAAATTTTACTTGTGTCCTCAGAGTAGCCCATGACCAGTGCAATATATTCTCCACTTTTCCTCTTCGATCTTGGCCCCTTAGGAACTTGAGCACCAAGATTTAGAGCTTGTTCTGCTATGCTCTAAGTAGTCTCTTATGTTGTTCTATCTACCTCTTTTACTCCTTCTCCATCCTTCATTTCTTCATCCTTTGGCTCTTCTATGTCCTCTAGATGTGTAGGAGATTTGGGCACACTCTCCTTAGAATCTTCCGCCTCCTCGGTCAGCTTCAAATTTCTTCTTATTTTCTCATTTGACTCCTTCTGTGGGGAGATTTGTGGTGATCTATGCACTGAACTGTGGTGTAACACCTTGGGTTCTATGTTCTTCTGAATTCTTCTATAATACCTCATTTCTTCATGAAACACGCTCTCCTTGTACTACATCCATACTTTAGTCCTCATCATCTTCCTCTTCATCCACCACTATGGTCTCCTTCTTTAGGGACCTAACACTGATTGTGGTGTAACACCTCGTGCTGGTTATTTTGAATATCTCAAACGGTTTTCCTACCTTCCTCATCCGGGGTAGGCATGCCTTTCTACCTCCGTAGGCTATGCTCCATGCTCCAAGCCACCACTATCTTCTCATTCATCTTCCTCTTCATCCACCACTATGGTCTCTGTAGGATGTGGAGTTGGCACATTCTCTATTATATGCTTACCCTTAGGCGGCCCTGGAAGTGCAAACTCATTTTCCACATATTTATTGTTCTCCAGCTTGGGCTTGAGTTGAATATACACAAGCATTGCTCCAAAATCTCCTAATGTCAAGCTTATCGGCTTCATGTTTATTATATCTGAGATAAGCCTCTCAATGTAGGCAGTGCGTCATGGATATACATATGATTTTCTCAGAGTGTGATAATCATAGTATACCTTGTCTATGATGAAGCTTAGGTAGTGCGCATTTGTGAACTAGTAAACTGATTCTTGAAAGTAGCGTGCTATGAAGGCATATGAAAATTTTCACCAAGGGCTCCAAGCTCTGTCCTTCATTGCAAATCACGAGATGAAAAAATGTTGGTAGACTATAAACTATACTACCTTACCCACCACCGAAGGTAACTCCTTGGGTATGCACCACTCCTCTTCAAATGCCATGTGGAGCATGTCATACCACATCTCTGACCTCTATTTAAATGGCCCACTCATGGTCCCTTCGCATAAGTACTTACCAAATATTTCTGCTAGAGATCTATGTTCCGTGGGGTACTCCCAAATCTTTTCCTTTGGCCCATCAGGCACTCCAATCTCCATAAACACCAAAGATAATAAAATAGTGCCAAAAATAATTCTTTCACCTATACGTGCTTCTTCAATGATTTTCTTTTCTATGGGATCTATGATGTTGTAGACCACTCCATGAGACATATTTATTTCAATGTGCAACCATATTGTATTAACCTGCGACCACCTTTCTTGGTCATTCAACTTTGTTACAAAATGAGCAGCTGCCTGTACCACTGGGTACTTCTTTAATTTATCAATGTCCATGCCATGTAGACCCTTGGTATATCCTAGCTCCTTCCTTGTCTCCAAGATCGCTACTTTATCTATTAAGTCACTCTCCATATATGCTCCTAGGCCCTTCTTCCTGTCACTATTGAAATCAAGGTGGGTGTGATTATAACCCTATGTTTGGCAAAGTAGAAGAAGTCCTCATCGACTCTGCTCATATACCATCGATACAATGGTTCATACTTTCCAAAGTATGGCAGCTCATAAAACTGGTAGACTCCAATATTCTTTAACAACTTCTCTCTAGCATCATTGTACACTGTCATGTCTTTTGATGTGCGCTTGATTGTTTTCGTGCTCAACAACACATCTAATTCCTTCTTATTATCCAATGTGAGATTGTTGTAATCGCTTATCTTACATTTATGGATGTGGGAATCCCATTCTTGTCCCATAATCACGCCCTTTGGATACTGTATTTCTAAGAAATTACTCTCGGGAGAAATTTCTTCTTCCACTTCAACCTTCTTCTTCCCTTTTACTCCTATTGCAGGTGCTTTCTTCGGCGCCATTTGAAAATTTCTCCTTTCTACCCTTTGTAACGAGCAAGTTAAAACCCTAGTTGAAATCTACGTGCCCTAGTGGAAATCGTGTTCCCTAGTTCCTTCGTAATGTGTCTGCTTCACTCAAACCCTTCACCTATGGGGAAAAAAGCTTCTCCTACACATAAATATTCTCTCCACGTATGGTTTCACACTCTTTGCACCTCAACATGATTTCTCAGCTCGTTTTCACTTAGCTCTTTTCAAATTCTTGCAATTGCAATGGTAAAAATGAACTTGCATCCCATCCTTATATATATTTTCAAAACGTTAGTGCATTTATTGCTCCTTCACTTACCAGCAATCCTATCATTAATCAACCATTTTCGTTCTTTCCGCGTGGTACATCTTTGCGCCCATGTTATAACCCTCTAGCATGCCTTCCTACCTTCTAGTTATAGACTTCTCTTCAGCGAGCCTCCATGTGCCTAAGTACCTCACCACTGCGCCTTCCCTTGGTATTTCCCATAGCCTTTGTTTACCTCATGTTATACATGTTTCTTCATTCATCTCCACCTATGGTCCTCGTTTCCAAAAGCAATCTCTTTTTTTACACTTTTCCAACAATGAATAGCACCTGTAGTAGTTTGTTCCTTTCATTTGTACTTATTTTTAACAGTCCTGTACCTAAATATCAATAACCAACCCACGCTAATGGTATGTGCAATCCTTTGCGCATAAAAATTCTTCAAATACTAATTAGATTTTGGCACACAAACATGTTTTTTACACAAAAAAACCAACTAAATTGACAAAGCATAACAACGAAGAAAGATATACATTAAGGAAATGTAGAATTGAAAAACTAATCTAAATGACAACACTACCTTATTATAAACACCAAGAAGACTTATTTATAGTAGGGCTTCAACCTACTCCCATTGAAGTACTTGGGTAACCGTATTCCATCAAGCGTCTCTAATTGACAAGCATTTGTTTCAAGTATGTGAGTGATAACATATGACCCCAACCAATGTACTTTGAGTTTTCCTGGATGGCGTAAAACTTAGAATCATAGAGAAGCATCATTTTTCCTATCTCAAGGTTTTATCCCTGATGTTCCTATCATGCCATGCTTTCTTCTTGGCCTTTTCTTTTTTTTTACTCCAACGTGTTATTTCTCGTCACTCATCTAGCTTGATTAAATTTTCAATCCGTTCTTCTAATGATTGCTCATCAACTAGACCTCTAGTGTGCATAATACATAAATATGGTAACATGAATTCCATAGGAAGAACTGCTTCCACGTCAAACACTAACTAAAATGGTGTGGCTTTGTTCAGCCTTTTATATGTTGTTTAGTATGCCCAAAGGATTGAAGACACTTTATCATCCCAATCCTTTCTTCCAACATCACAAATGTTGGTCAATGTCTAGCTCAAAATCTTTTTGAAAGCCTCAACAGTCCCATTTTCCTAAGGATTATATGGTGTAGTCTTATGGTGTGTAATCATGAACTTTTCCAATAAAATTATGATTTTCTCATTCAGAAAATGTGTGCCCCTATCACTGGTCAAACTTAAAGGACATCCATACCTTGTAATAATATTTTCCAATAGAAACCTAGTTGTTGTAGCCATTGTACAATCCTTTGTAGGCATTTCTTCTACCCAACTTGTCAAATAGTCTGTGCAAGTAATGATATAACACGATCCAGTCTTACGCGTAGCTGGTGAAATATGAACCACAAAATCTATATCCCATTTCTCAAATGGTTCTGCACAAGTAATAGGTCTTAGAGGAATTTCATCTCGTTAAGCTGGTTTCCCAAGGTGCTGACAGTGATCACAAGCCTTGCAATATGCTTTATAATCATTATACAAGGTCTCCCACCATAATCCAACAAGTAAAATCTTACACGCAATGGTGTCACCTGTATAGTGGCCACCTGCAATACCACCATGATATTCCTCCATGATGTCCATGTGTTCAAGTTCCACTACACATCAATGTAATACTTCATCCTGACCTAACTTGTATAGGTCATTGTTAATCAACATATAGGGTGTCATGCATATAGTAAGTTGTTGCTTCTCTAAGGATTTCATTTCTTCTAGTGCCATATCTGTTTGTAGAAAGACAAAAATGTCCTCTAATTCCGATAATTCTCATTTTAACCTATATAACTGTGCATCTGGCATGGTACCTTCAATTTCCTGTGCTTCTTCTCTTGACTATGTTATGGATAAATGGTCTAGTCCAGAATTAATTTTCCTTGGTTTTACCACAACTATGTAATCAAATTATTGAAATAAGAGTACCTAATTGCATATTTGCCCCTGTAAAACAGGCTTGTTTACCAAATACTTCAATGCCATGTGATCTGTATAAAAGACAAATGGTGTAGCTAGCAGGTACTATTTGAATTTATGTAGTGGATAAATCATTGGCAAAGCTTTGTCCTATGTAGTTGTGTAATTCTATTATGCAGGAGTCAACTTTCTACTAGCAAAATAGATAGGATGATCTATAATACCTTCTCCCAGCTGAGCCAACACCATGCCAATGGTCGTGCCAGAGGTGTCCACATGTACATGAAATGGTTGGTCCCATGAAGGAAAACGTAAAATAGGCACGGTAGTAAGTTTCTCCTTTAATGTATCAAATGCGTGCTGTTGTGGTTCTCCCTAGTAGAATGTACCTTTTACTTTCAGTAACTCCTCTAAAGGTGTGGAAACCTTGGCATAATCCTTTATGAATTTCCTATAATACCCTGTATGACCCAAGAACCTGTGCACCTCACTTTGACTGTTAGGCTCTTTTAGGCTGATAATGAATGCAACCTTAGCTGGATCAACCAACAAACCTTCCTTGCAGATTATGTGTCCTAACAGTATTCCAAATGGTGTGGCAAATATGCATTTTTTGATGATAAAAAAGATAATCAACTATCTACATCTTTCAAAAATTAAGTTTAGATTGTTATAATGGTCTTTGACTAGTCCTTACACCATCCAATCATCTAAATAAACTTGTAAGAAGTTGTGAATATTTAAACACCTGAACAACTATGCACGAAAAATACAACAGTCACATTTTTCAGACCAAAAGACATCACAATATAGACAAAGCTGCCCCATTCAGTAGTAAAAGTAGTATTTTCTTGAAACTCTTAGGCAATCCTAACCTAATGATACCTAGAGAACTCATCTATAAACAAATAGATTTCACACCCTGAAACGCCTTCTAGTATTTCCTTAGTGAATGGTGTAGGAAAGGGATCATTCACACATGCAACACTCAGCTCCCTGTAGTCCACACAGATCCTAATCCGAACATCCTTCTTGATACTGATCATCATTGGGCTAACCCATTTTGACGCATCTAGGGACTGGATGGTTCCAGACTTCAACATTTTGTCAATCTCTTCTTTGACCTTTTCGCACAAGTTAGGGTTCATCCTGTAGGGTCTATTTCTAACTGGGAATTCACCCTATTTAAGATTTATCTTCATCTCCCCTAATGATTCATGTACGCCTTTAAGTTCATGGTACCCATAAGGGAATAAGTCATGCTAATCCCGTAGTAACTATATGATTTTTTCCACTTCAGAGTCTAACCAATAGTCTCGAATTATGGCCTCCTTAGGCTCAACATCTGATCCAATATTCACTTTCTTTATCTTCATAGGTTCATTATAGGCACGCATGGTCTTTTCTGCACTTTCAAACACCTCACACCTACCTGATGAATGGTTCACGTCCATATTTTCTACTTCTTCATCATCCACTAAGTAGACCAGTTTTACTTTTTCTTTCTCAAGGAAAGAACACTGAAGTAACGTGGTATCTGTCTATGTTTCTTCAAAAAAAAGCACTCCTGAATCTCCTTCATCAAATAAATACTGAATGAGTTATTCCAACTTGGAACTATCCCCCATAGTTAAGTGCTTTATGTACTTTAATGCTACTTTTACCAGAGGTTTATTAGAGAAGAATTCAAACATCTAGGTCACTCCTGTAATTAAATCGTACCAATTTCTAGTCTCTCTATGGTGTTCTCCATATACATACCAAACACATGCGTAACCATGTAGAGTGGAATAAAACTTGTGCACCTAGAGCGAAGATGGTAAAGCTTCTTGCCCCTTTTTCCAAAGTCTCTCACACTACTAAACATGGCGTTGAACAGGTTGATTACCATGATAAGTGTAGATTTTAGTAGTTGCATTACTCTTGAAGAATCTAGAGGTAAGAGAAATCCTTATTTCATTCCATCCTACAAGATTATCCTTGTGGACCATCCACCAACATGCTGTTGTCCAGTGTGAGGTATATGCTAGCATAATCCTACTCTCTAACTGGTCTATCCAATGTTCTTCCATAGCACGCAGGAACACCTTAGGGTCTCCTTCTCTGGTGTAAAAAGGTACCGAGTTGTTACCTATTATCCTGATATAATGTGGTTTGCTATCCCCAAGAAATATGATCTTCACTTCGTTCCCTACTAACTCATAAGTGATATGAGACCAATTATCACAAGAAACACTTGTAGTGTTGCTGATAGACTGTGTATCCTCTCACTGAAGGATTCCTTCTGTACATGGCTCAAGCACCTATGGATCCAAGAAAACACGTACATAAAGCCTATTCAGGTCTTCCTCAATCAAGGGCTCAACATAGGGAGCATATTTTCCATATGTTAATGGGATAATAAACCTTTCCTCCTTGTTTTCAAACTTGATATAACCCTTTTTGAACAGAAGATCAACATTATTTTCACAGCACCACAGACACCTTAATAAATCTAGGAAGCTATCTACCTTTGCTAGCACTAAGACCTCAAAATATCTAGTGAACCTGACTCTTGTATGGTAATGGATGGATCTGTAGTGAGTGAATAAGATTTTGGAGGATATGCCTAGGATGTACGTGATGGATTAGCAGTCTAAGTGGGAGGAGTACCTGTACTTAATGGAGTTTGCCTACAATAATAGTTCCCATAGTTCTATAGGCATGGCTCCATTCCAGGCATTATATGGTAGAGAGTGCAGGACACCCCTTAGCTGGGACATGTTAGAGGATAGAGTATCTCTTGGACCAGCTCTTTTATAGGATATGGAGCAGTAGGTAGTGTTGATCAAGCAGATATTGCAGGAGGCACAAGACAGACATAAGAAGTATGCAAATCAACATAGGAATGATAGTAGCTTTGATGTGGGCATGAAGGTGTTCCTTCATGTTAGGCCACATAAGAGCCCTATCAACTATGGAAAAGGTTCTAAGTTAGCTCCTAGATTCATTGGTCCTTTTGAGATCTTGGGGCATATCGGCCCTTTGGCCTACCATCTAGCATTGCCACCTAGATTGTCTCACATACATGATGTGTTTCATGTTTATGTCCTTAGAAGGTAAATTGCAGATCCTTCTCATGTGTTGGACTAGAAATCATTACAAGTGCAAGATCAGGGGCAGGTGACAATAGAGCCCATTTGTATCATAGATAATAGGCCCTAGACCTTTGAGGTAGAGAGATTGATCAGGTATGGGTGTAGTGGGACAGATATGATGAGACTGCAACCACTTGGGAGGATGCTACTATGTTACGGGTGCAGTTTCCACATTTGTTCCACTGCCTTCTAGGAGGAAGTTGAGTCTAAGGGGAGGGGGATGTAGTGCCCACTTTTCTTTGACACTGTTTAGATACTGATCTTGCTACTGTTGATCTCATTTTGGACATTATTATGTTTTGACTTAGTATGATGTGTATATGTTAGATCATGGATTATTATGGACCTTGATTCAGTTAGCATGCATGATGATTATTGGAGACATTATTATATATGGATGACGATATACTGCTTAATGTGGACATGTTATTGATGTTGATTTTAGACATGTGACATATGATATTATGAGTAGCTCTAGTATAGAGATTCATTGGATGTTGATATAGTGGCAAAATTGAATTTAAAATGCTAATGTTAAATTCTTGATATTGTTGTGATTTGGATTTGATATTTATATGTTACTTATATCATTTTGGATGTTCTGATATGGCCATGAGACCAAAGGAGGTATTGTTATTTTGTAGGTTAAAATATCACAACAATTTCGGGGGAATGGAGACTAACCATATTGAAATTCTGGATGAACTCAACAGGGTTACCATGGCAATCGTAATTGTTTGTGTTATATTATGTTACGATTTCCCATGGGGGGATTTCCATTATATGTGACCATGGGATATATGTGTTTTATTTATGTGTTCCTCCCTTTAGTTTAATGTATTTTATTTGTAATGTATTTTATTTAGTAAAGTGTATATGTTTAGCTAATTAAATTTAATTTAATTGAGATGTGGTATGTATGTAATAAAGTTGTTGTATTAGTTATTAATTAAATTGAAATTATGTTATGTATAACCATATGCTAAATAAATAGACCATTATGTCAAAAATATGTAATAAATGAAGTCATAGATATCAATTCATGTTGTAAGAATGTGTAAGAGGATGTAAGAGATGTGTAAGTGATGTGAGAGTTTGTGTAAGTAAAATTTTGGAGTGTAGAACACTCCATCATCTATGGAATTAGAATTTGATCTTGGAGGCCAAATTTGGAGGCTTGTGGGACAAGTTAAACTTGTCCCACACCTCTTAAAATCATACCACCGACCATACCTATGGGTTGGGAGTAAATTTTAGCCTTTATATATAAAATTTGAAATGACTATGTGTAAGTCTTATTGCACTTTACTTATAAATTTTTAATTCAGTCCTTGATAAAGTATGGGTTAATTTTGAGTGTGTAAGTTGCTTGTCATCTCCATTTATTGTGTTTTTTTGTGAGGTTGAATTTATCCTTTTGGGGTGGAAAAAGAATGATGTGGCATCCCACTTGGAACCCACATCATCATCTCCCTCCCTCTCTTATTAAATTTTAATTTCTCTTCTTGTTTGGGTTGTTAAAACTTTGTTCTTTCATCCTTGGGTCAAATTTTTTATTATTGTTGGGGCTTGATTTGTGGAAGGAGTTGAAAATTATTTTTGCATGCTTACACCTTGCTGTTTGGACTACATTTTGAGCACTGAAGGAACTGTTGTTTGGGAAAACAATCTCCAGTATGGAGAGGTAGGATCTTGCCCTTTTAATATGATGTTTTTTCCCTTTTCTTACATGAATGAAATGGTGATTATTCTGTGGAATCATGGCTGGTTGGGTAGAATGCTTAGGGAAAGGTGTAGGAGAAGGCTATGGGGTTTCATTTGGAGGGGAATAAGGGATTTCCAATGGCACTTATTCTTTTGTGGAGGGAGTGTTAGTTTGGGATCTGTTGTAAATATCTCCCCCCCGGGTAGATATAGACAAGCGGAAGGAAATGGAAATCAAAGAAACTCAAAGCCTGATGTTTAATGCGCCAAGGCACATGTAAGAGGTGCTCAATAAGGAATGTTAACATGTAAAAGGATGCGCCAAGGTGCAGGTAAGTGGCGCACAAAAATGAGTGTCGACACTAAAATGTATGTGCCAAGGCGTAGGTAAGTGGCGCACAGAAATGGGTGTTGACACAAAAATGGATGCGCCCTTGGCGCAGGTAAAGGGCGCACAATAGGAGATTTCAACACGAAAATGGATGCACCCTTGGTGCAGGTAAAGGGCACACAACAGGAGGTGTTGACACAAAAATGGATGCGCCCATGGCGCAGGTAAGAGAATGTCGACATGGCAAAATTCGCGCCTTGGCGCACGTAAAAGGTGCATGACAGAGAATGTCGATATGACCAAATTCGCACCTTGGCACATGTAAGGGTATGTTGACATGAATATGGATGTGCCTATGTCACACCTTCAGGAGGCGCAACATTCTGAGCACTGACAGGAAGCAGCTCCTGACCCAGATATTCAGACAGCCATAACTTTTCACAGGGAGCTCGGATTAATGCAAGGTTGGAATTTTTGGAAAGATTACGAGGTCCTCTGTCCAACTATAACTGGATATCTTTAATTGGGTGAGAAAAAATTCTTAAAAATGCAAAATATAGTTTGCCACTTTTTGGGTTCGCTAGGGTTCTCACCTACCACCATTATGAGATGAATTAAATGTAACCTGGAGGTGGTTGGGGTAGATTTGGAATTCCTCTCTCTTTTCTCTCTCATTCTTCCTATAAATTGTAAGGATGGGCTTATTTCTAAAGGTTGGACATTCTTGTTTTGCCCCTCCCTTCTTCTCTTTGGCAGGTGAATTTGTGGAAGTTCAAACCTCCCATTTAAAAGTGTAATGCAAATTTGCCTCTTGGCATTCTGTAGCGTATTGTATCAATATTTGGAGCAAATAATGCATGTCTGTGGATGATTCTCAACCCTCTCTGTGTTTATTTGTGTCCTCCTAATCTTTCACTGCAAATCTGGCTATTTGTGCATGATCTTGCATTGTATTTTAATGGTCTATGTTTATTGGCAAGATAGGTGTTCTTCATTCCTTGTTGCATCACCTTTGTAGTTTAGGTTTTATTTTATGCATCTTCTTACCCTGTCTCCTTGGCAAGTTAGATTAGGTTTTTTAGTAAACCCTCTACATTTTCTACGTGTGCATCTAAACAGAGGAATAGGAACCAGCCTTCATCCGGAGAGATTTTCCGATTTCGTAAGGTCCCACACTTGGGAAAAGCTCCATGTTATGCAATCACACTGAGAGTCTCAACCCATCGAGTTGTAGACACTCAGGGGTGCTGTGATTCGCCATCAATAGGATCCACTTAGGAAAAGAAATTTCTTGAATTTATTACCATTAGGGGGGCATAAGGGAGAAAATTTTGGGAGGGGGGCATAAGGAGGGGTTTGGAGATATAAGGTTTATGGGAATTGGTATGGTTTTGGCGGTATGCTTTTGGTGGATGCCAAAATCCAACTTGGGAGGTATAAGGAGCTCCCCATAGCTCTTGCTCTTATTTAGCTTTCTTGAAGAAGCCTTTTGTTGTTTGAAATGTTTAAATGTAGTTGGGAACTACTGTCTTGTTTTGAATTGTGCATTTTGTTGTTCTATGCATGTGAAAATAAAGTTGTTTGTTGTGCAGGAATCCTATGTTGCCATGTGTTGTGATTCATGATCCATTTCAATATGGTTGGGGCTCGGGGGCCAATGGGGAAAGATGAATTATCCTTTCCCATTGGATGTTTTGGTTGGGTGGAGAGCATTGCCTTTCCCCCTTCCTTGTTGTGATCAGATGAAAAGATGAAGAAATCAACATGCTGCTGTTTTGGAGATTGGAGAAAACCCAGTTTTTGACAGTCCCATCCTCTGAGAAATTTCATTGTTATTTTCCCACTTGAAGTGGATGAATTGTATTGTTAATTGTAATGTAAAGAAACTTTACATTGGTAAGGAAGGGTTGAATCTCATTTGTGCAATGTAAGAAATTATTATTTCATACTCTATTTTGAAAATAACGTGACAGAATGAAATTTGCTCGTATTTGTAGATTGAAATTTAAAGAAAGAGATAAGTTGTAATGGGTTATTTGAAATCCATGAAATAAAAACATATCTTTCTCAAATAGTATTATTGCATTTCAATTTAACTACTATTGTGTTTTAAAATCTCTGTTGATAAAGGAAATTACGTGTGGGAGAAAGAGACAACATTTTGTTCTCTGCAATTATTTAAAATTTGAAATATCAATTTTTGTTTGTGCTCTTGGAATGAGTGGATAAGTCAATTAATTTCTTTAGATAAGAATATAATGCCTTAAATAATATTTTATATGATTTCTATGCTTAAGAGTTACAAAATTGCTAATTAAAACTGTTAGTAAATGATCTCTCTTTTATCCACAAATCTGTCAAATAAATTTATCAAATAAATGAACAGCTCAAAGTTATAACTTGTAATCAGATATGAAACATTATAATTCAGATGTAATACGTCCTATTGAATTCAATTTGACCTCAACAATTAAGAAAGACATTTTAGAACTTCACAAAAATCAATTTTAGAACTTGTCCAACCGTTCTTGTCAAAAGTCACAAAATATATAAATGGAAACTCAATCCACAAATTGAACCTTGAAAATAATCTAAAATTTATCCAATATCATTCCTCCATGTTCAATTTACATGTTGAGAAGAAGAAAAATCAAAATTGAATAAATCTTACAAGTTGGAAAAAATTGCCAGTTTTAAACGCAAAACCTTGCAGATCAATTTCTTAAAATTAACCCCCAAAACTTCATCAAAATCCTAAAGTAAGATTGCTATGCAAAGAGGAATTTTAGAGCTTTCCAGAAAGTCCTTATTTTCCCAAAATGGAGTTTCCTATCAAAATTTATGTCCATTTGAAGTTTTACTTCAAAATGGCCATTCAAAAATAAATCTAACTATAGTAAAATCAAAATTTGAACTTTAGAAAAATTTCTCAAAAAAGTCCGTGGCCCTGCAATACTCTCAGCCAATCAGGTGTCACTGCATGGCACTTGGGGGGGGGCGGGGTGACTTGGGGGGGGGGGGGGGGAATCTATTGAAAAACTTAAGTTTTGAAAAAATTGTCATTGGGAAAATTTTCCCAATTTTCTCCATAACTCCGCAGCCCCACAGCCAATCACGTGCTGACATGTGGCTTGGCGGATGCGCGAATGACTAAAATCTCATGTCTCCCTTTTGTTCCACTACTTCACCTTTCCCTATGCTAATTGAAAGGTGCCACATGTTCTCCCCATCAGACCCATTGGAGTGCGGAGGAGTTTTGCGCTTTTGTGCTCAAGGAGGGAAAAATTGTCACCCTAAGCCCGCGGATTTCCCAAGGGAAAATTTCTCCCCAAAACTCTGCTAGGCCATAACTTGAGTTTTATTGGGAGTTAGGAGGACTTATTTATATGGTTGGAAAGGTGAAGAAATTTCCTATCCAATGAGAATAATTTTAAAAAAATTTAATGACTTTAAGTGGGAAAAAAATTGAGTTGAACTCTATTAGCTTGTTTGGGTAGAGTTGAGAGGGATTTCACTCTCCTAACCTAAGAGATGAATTTAACTTCTTGATTGGCCCTTCTACCTTTTTGTTGTTTGTTTCTTGGAGTACTTGTTTTAAGTGAGTATTGATTGATAATCCTTATCTAGTTTGCACTAACCATGACCTGGTAACCTTCCTTACAAACATGTTTAACAAAAAAAATTATTCCATTATTTTTCCTAGCTAAACCTAGTTTGTTTCTTGGTCTCAAGTGATAGTTTGAAGCGGGAATTACACATGGTATTAGAGTAGTGGTTTAAAGGCTTGGACCATTGGGCACACTAGAAAATTGAGACTCGAAACTTAAAAACTGGTAAACCTATTAATCTAGAAAACAAAATTTGTTGAAAATTGAACATGATAGTATACTTAGAAACTAAAGAAGAGGGCTTGAAGTAATGAACTAAATCTCACTTTGGTATATGCAGGAGGCTTAGATAGAGTGAGAGAAACATTCATAGAGACTCAGAGTCACCACCACCACCACCCCTACCACTGCCACCACCACCAGCAGATCGGGGTGTAGCAGATATCCTGCCACAGATCTTACAAACCCTCCAGGATGTTAATGCCGCCTTATACAGAGGATCAGTAGGAGGGCATTCAGGAAGACATGATAGAGTTACTTCTATTGAGGGACATGCACCTCCTCCACTCAATGAGGAGCATAGAGGAGAGAACTCCCATGCGGAGTCAGTCAGAGTGGATTCACCACCTAGGAGAAATGGTGACAAAGTTCCAGAGTATAAAGAGAGGTCTCAGAGTCCTAGGCTTAGGGATGAGCTTGCAGAGAGGCCTAGAGGCCGACAGACCACAGCAGTGGATCACATCAGAGAGATCTTGAAGCTTAGGCCCTCACATTACTCAGGAGATACATGTGGATTTTAGGCAGAGGTCTGGCTAGTGAGCTTAAGCGGCTGCTTCAAGCTTTTTCCTTGTTTTAACAACACAAAGGCTCATGTTGCAATCCATCCACTAAGGGATGGAGCAGGAGTATGGTGGACAGAGGAGTAGAAGCTCCTTGTAGATTCAGAGATAGTGACTTGGGAGCTATTTGAGGAGAGATTCAGGAGTAGGTATCTATCATGGAGGTTCATCCAACAGAGGATTGACGAGTTCCATGACCTTCGACAGGCTACCCTTTCTGTAGCAGAGTATGAGAGTAGGTTTCTAGATCTACTTTAGTATGTAGAGTATATGCAGGATGAGTAGGTGTGAATTGATAGGTTCATCTGGGTCCTGAATTTGGACATTAGAGAGGTAGTACGGATTCACTACCCACATAAATTAGTAGAGGATGTCGAGAAGGCCTATATTGCAGAGGAGACTTAGGTTAAAACCCATCAGGCTAGAGACCAAGTCAGGAGCCACATTTAGTAGATGTAGAATGGTAGATTGAAAGGTTCAACACCTCTCCCTCGTGGTGGTTAGCATTCAACACAGTCATCCTTTAAACCACAACAACAGTAGCAGTAGTCTCGCCCACCATATAGACCTCCTCAGAGAGCTGATGCACATAGAGGTTAGAGCATGGGGCCTCCTCCTACGGGTCCCATCAGGACACAGGGTGGACCTAAAGCTCAGTGAGCTAGAGCTCGCAAGCAGAGGCCACAATAGACTATAGCCAGATCATCAAGATCCACACTGTAGGCTTCTAGGGCACCTACTGAGGGTGTAGCTCCTTGGAGAGGATCAGGTGGTTGCTTTGGATGTGGAGTAGCTGGACATTTCTAGAGAGATTGCCCTCAGAACCCTAATAAGGGTAAGACACCAATTTCTGAGCCAACAGTTTGTGACATGGGGCGTAGCCATAGGATTTATCCAGTGGTTGAGAACTACCAAGCAGAGCACCAGAGCATAGTCATAGAGACCACAGGTAGCATTGGTGGTATTCCTACCTCTGTATTATTTGATTTTGGTTCTTCTGATTCCTTCATTGCACCATCTTTAGTAGAGTGATGCAGGCTAGTGGTAGTTAGGTAGGGTCTTAGTTGGATGTCGAGATGGATTCTTGAGCCAATATCTCTGTGGAATCCTTAGTTAAGAAGTGTGTAGTGGATTTAGGACCTTTTACCACCACTTTAGATCTTTGTATTCTTCCTTTGGGCACATATGGAGTCATATTAGGCATGGATTGGCTATCTACACATAGGGCTAGGATGGATTGCTATCATAAGACTATAGCTTGTGCTGATGATTTGGGAGTAGATTTGGTGATCTCAGGGGTCAAAAGACCCATTTCTATTTGCACCATTTCTGCTATGCAACTTAAGTGATGTGTGCGATGGGGTTGTTAGATGTATGTGTCACAGTTAGTGACAGGTTAGAGGATGGGTCTAGTGGACCATCGCTAGATGACCATTCCATCTTGAGAGAGTTTTCTGACATATTTCCAAGGGAAATACTGGGGATGCCACCTCCACGTGAGATTGATTTCCATATAGACCTAGTTCCTGGAGAAGAGCCTATCTCACAAGCACCTTATCAGATGACCACTTTGGAGCTCTGTGAGCTCAAGTTGTAGCTTGAAGGCCTTTTAGAGAAAGGCCTTATCTATCTTAGTGTATCCCCTTGGGGTGCACCGGTGATTTTTGTGAAGAAGAAGGATGGATCATTGTGGTTGTGTATTGATTACCGCCAGTTGAACAAAGTGACGATCAAGAATCATTACCCTCTTCCTCGCATTGATGAATTGTTTGATCAGATGAAGGGAGCCATGGTGTTCTCTAAGATTGATCTCAAGCTGGTCTACCATCAGTTGAGGATTTTGGAGGTGGACATTCATAAGACCACCTTCCGCATGAGATATGGGCACTATGAGTTCACAGTGGTGCATTTTGGTTTGACGAATACCCCTGCAGTGTTCATGAGTTTGATGAATGGGGTATTCAGAACCTTTTTAGATAAATTCGTGCTCATATTCCTCGATGACATATTGATATACTCATGTATACGTGAGGAGCATGAGGGGCACCTTCAACAGGTTCTTCAGTGTCTTTGTGAGCAGCAGTTGTACAGGAACTTGGAGAAGTGTGCTTTCTTCCAGATAGAGGTGCAGTATTTGGGTCATATCATTTCTGGGGAAGGTATCATAGTCAATCCTTCCAAGATTAGAGCCATCATGGATTAGCCAACACCCACTATAGTGACTGAGGTGTGCAGCTTCATGGGTTTAGCAGGATATTACTGGAGATTTGTTCAGGACTTCTCTCGGATTGCTCACCCTATCACTTCCCTTCAGAGGAAAGGGAAGAATTTTGTTTGGATGGATAGATGTGAGCATGCCTTCAGAACACTTAAGGAGTGCCTCACTACAACACCCATTCTTGTAGTGTTGGATCCACAGGGTGAGTTATTTGTTTGTACAGATGCTTCTTTAGCAGGGCTTGGAGGTGTGTTGATGCAGAATGGCAGGATTGTAGCTTTTGAGTCTCATAAAATCAAGGATCATGAGCTTAATTATCCTACCCATGATCTTGAGCATACAATAGTGGTGCATGCTTTGGTTAGATGGAGACATTTTATTCTTGGACGGAGATTCACCCTCAAGAAATATCATTTGAGTCTTCGCCACCTCTTCACGCAACCCAATCTAAATGCTCATCAATGGCATTAGATGGAGTTGCTTTGTGAGTATGACATGGAGATAGAGCATGTGAAGGGGAAGGAGAATGTGGTACCAGACATTCTCAGTAGATGGAGACATGTAGCTATGGCCTTTACAGTGAACATAGATTTGCGGAGCAGATTCTTCAGTAGCTTCCTCTGGAAAGCTTCTACATGACAGTACGAGTAGAGATCGAGTCACAGAGACCCCTTAAGGGGAAGTTTGATGGTTTTACCTTAGAGGTAGATGGTCTTCTTAGGAACAGAGGTAGGATATATGTTCCTAGAGATGGAGGCTTGAGGCAGGACATCTTGACCGAGGCACATTGTTTACCCTATTCAGCCCATCCCGGGGTAAAGAAGATGCACGCTACTTTGAGACTGTTGTATCACTGGAGAGGACTTCATCGAGATGTGGATTATTTTATGTCATGGTGTTTAGAGTGCCAGAAGGTTAAGTTTGAGCATCAACATCCAGTAGGCCTTCTTTATCCTCATGCCATATCGAAATGGAAGTGGGATACCATTTCCATGGATTTCATTGTTGGACTACCTATGTCGAGATATCACCACGATGCCATTATGGTCCTTGTTGATAAATTGAAAAAAGTGGCTCATTTTTCTCTGGTGAAGACCACTTATACAGCTAGAGTAGTGGCATGGGTATATTTCGATGAGATCATCAGGTTACATGGGATCCCATGGAAGATCATTTATGACTTGTACACTTCAAACTTTTGGACTACCATGCAGCATGTCCTTGGGACGAGGATTAATTTCAGCATAGCATATCATCTGGAGACATATGGATAGACCAGGTGAGTGAATCATATTTTGGTGGATATGCTCAAGATGTACGTGATGGATCAAAATTCTAAGTGGAAGGAGTACCTATACTTAGTGGAGTTTGCCTACAATAATAGTTTCCAAAGTTCTATAGGCATGGCTCCGTTTCAGGCATTATATGGTTGAGAGTGCAGGACACCCCATTATCTGGGATAGGTTAGAGGATAGAGTATCTCTTGGACCAGATCTTTTATAGGATATGGAGTAGTAGGTAGTGTTGATCAGGTAGAGATTGTAGGAGGCACATGACAGGCATAAGAAGTATGCAGATCAGCATAGGATTGATCATAGCTTTGATGTGGGCATGAAGGTGTTCCTTCGTGTTAGGCCACATAAGATCCCTATCCATTATGGAAAAGGTTCTAAGTTAGCTCCTAGATTCATTGGTCCTTTTGAGATCTTGGAGCGTATCAGCCCTTTGGCATATCGTCTAGCATTGCCACCTAGCTTGTCTCATGTACGTGATGTGTTTCATGTTTATGTCCTTAGAAGGTACATTACAGATCCTTCTCATGTGTTGGACTGGACATCATTATAGGTGAAGGATCAGGGGTAGGTGACAGTGGAGCCCATCCATATCATAGATCATAGGACCTTGGGCCTTCAAGGTAGAGAGATTGATCAGGCATGGGTGCAGTGGGACAGATATGATGAGACTGAAGCCACTTGGGAGGATGCTACTGTGTTATGGGTGCATTTTTCACATTTGTTCCACTGAATTCTAGGAGGAAGTTGAGTCTAAGGGGAGGGGGATATAGTGCCCACTTTCCTTTGACACTATTTGGATATTGATCTTGCTACTATTGATCTCATTTTGGACATTATTATGTTTTGAATTAGTATGATGTGTATATGTTAGATCATGGATTATTATGGACCTTGGTTCAGTTAGCATGCATGATGATTATTAGAGACATTATTATATATGGATGACGATATACTACTTGATGTGGATAGGTTATTGATGTTGATTTTGGACATGTGACATCTGATATTATGAGTAGCTCTAGTATAGAAGTTCATTGGATGTTGATATAGTGGCAAAATTGAATTTAAAATGCTAATGTTAAATTCTTGATATTGTTGTGATTTGGATTTGATATTTATATGTTACTTATATCATTTTGGATGTTTTGATATGGCCACGAGGCCGAAGGAGGTATTGTTATTTTGTAGGTTAAAATATCACAACAATGTTGGGGGACTGGAGACTAACCATATTGAAATTCTAGATGAACTATACAGGGTCACCATGGTAACCGTAATTGTTTGTGTGTTGTGTTATGTTAGGATTTCCCATGGGAGGGATTTCCATTATATGTGACCATGGGATATATGTGTTTTATTTATGTTCCCTTTTTACTATTGTTGTATGTATTTTATTTAGTAAAGTGTTTTTTCTTGTAATTTAATTTAAATGTGATGGATTAATGTAAGAGTCACATAGTTAAATTTTATTTAATTTAATTGGGATGTGGTATGTATGTAATAAAGTTGTTGTCTTAGTTATTAATTAAATTTGAATTATGTTATGTATAACCATATGCTAAATAAATAGACCATTATGTCAAAAATATGTAATAAATGAAGTCATAGATATCAATTCATGTTGTAAGAATGTGTAAGAGGATGTAAGAGATGTGTAAGTGATGTGAGAGTTTGTGTAAGTAAAATTTTGGAGTGTAGAACACTCCATCCTCTATGAAATTCGAATTTGATCTTAGAGGCCAAATTTAGAGGCTTGCGGGACAAGTTAAACGTGTCCCACACCTCTTAAAATCATACACCAAGCATGCCTATGGGTCGGGAGTAAATTTTAGCCTTTATAATTAAAATTTGAAATGACTATGTGTAATTCTTTATTGCACTTTACTTACAAATTTTTAATTTAGTCCTTGATAAAGTATGGGTTAATTTTGAGTGTGTAAGTTGCATGTCATCTCCATTTATTGTGTTTATTAGAGAGGTTGACTTTCTCCTTTTAGGGTGGAGTATAAATGATGTGGCATCCCACTTGGAATCCACATCATCATCTCCCTCCCTCTCTTATTAAATTAAAATTTCTCCTCTTGTTTGGGTTGTTGAAACTTTGTTCTTTCATCCTTGGGTCGAATTTTTTATTGCTGTTGGAGCTTGCTTTGTGGAAGGAGTTGGAAATTATTTTTACATGCTTACACCTTGTTGTTTGGACTGCATTTTGAGCACTAAAGGAAATGCTATTTGGGAAAACAATCTCTAGTATGGAGAGGTAGGATCTTTCCCTTTTAATATGATGTTTTTCCCTTTTATTGCATGAATGAAATGGTGATTTTTCTGTGGAATCATGGCTAGTTGGGTAGAATGCTTAGGGCAAGGTGTAGGAGAAGACTATGGGGTTTCATTTGGGGGGCATAAGGGACTACTAATGTCACTTATTTTTGTGGAGGGAGTGTTGGTTTGGGATCTAGATAGGAAAAGAAATTTCTTACATTTATTACTATTGGGGGGGAATAAGGGAGAAACTTTGGGGGCGGCATAAGGAGGGGTTGGGAGATATAAGGTTTATGGGAATTGATATGTTTTTGGCGGTATGCTTTTTGTGGATGCCCAAATCCAACTTGGGAGGTATAAGGAGCTTCCCATAGCTCTTGCTCTTGTTTGGCTTGCTTAAAGAAGCATTTTTGTTGTTTGAAATGTTTAAATGCAAGTGGGAACTGCTGTCTTGTTTTGAATTGTGCATTTTTTTGTACTATGCATGTGAAAAGAAAGTTGTTTGTTGTGAAAGAAGCCTATGTTTCCATGTGTTGTGATTCATGCTCCATTTCAATATGGTTGGGGCTCGGGGGCTAATGGGGAAAGATGGATTCTCCTTTCCCATTGGATGTCTTGGTTGGGTGGAGAGCGTTGCCTTTCCCCCTTCCTTGTTGGGATTAGATGAAAAGATAAAGAAATCAGCATGCTGCTATTTTGGAGATTGGAGAAAACCCAGTTTTTGACAGTTCCATCATTTGAGAAATTTCATTGTTATTTTCCCACTTGAAGTGGATGAATTGTATTGTTAATTGTAATGTAAAGAGACTTTGCATTGGTAAGGAAGGGTTGAATCTCATTTTTCCAATGTAAGAAATTATTATTTCATACTCTCTTTTGAAAATAATGTGATAGAATGAAATCTGCTCGTATTTGTAGATTGAAATTTAAAGAAAGAGATAAGTTGTAATGGGTTATTTGAAATCAATGAAAGAAAAACATCTCTTTCTCAAATTGTATTATTGCATTGCAATTTAATTGCTGTTGTGTTTTAAAATCTCTCTTGAAAAAAGAAAATACGTGTGGGAGAAAAAGACAACATTCTATCCTCTGCAATTATTTAAAATTTGAAATATCAATTGTTGTTTGTGCTCTTGGAATGAGTGGATAAGTCAATTAATTGGTTTAGAGAAGAATAGAATGCCTTAAATCAGATTTGATATGATTTCCATGCTTAAGATTTGCAAAATTGCTAATTAAAACTGTTAGTAAATGATCTCTATTTTATCCACAAATCTGTCAAATAAATTTATCAAATAAATGAACAGCTCGAAGTTATAACTTGTAATCAGATATAAAACGTTATAATTCAGATGTAATAATTCCTATTGAATTCAATTTGACCTCAACAATTAAGAAAGACATTTTAGAACTTCACAAAAATCAATTTTAGAACTTGCCCAACCGTTCCTGTCAAAAGTCACAAAATATATAAATGGAAACTCAATCCACAAATTGAACCTTGAAAATAATCTAAAATTTATCCAATATCATTCCTCCATGTTCAATTTACATGTTTAGAAGAAGAAAAATCAAAATTGAATAAATCTTACAAGTTGGAAAAAATTGCCAGTTTGAAACGCAAAACCCTACAGATCAATTTCTTAAAATTAACCCCTAAAACTTCATCAAAATCTTAAATTAAGATTGTTGTGCAAAGAGAACTCTGATAGATTTCTGGAAAGTCCTTGTTTGCCCAAAATGGAGTTTCCCAAAAGTTATGGCCAATTGAAGTTTTACTTCAAAATGGCCATTCAAAAATAAATCCAACTATAGTAAAATCAAAATTTGAACTTTGGAAAAATTTCTCAAAATAGTCCGTGGCCCTGCAACACTCTCAGCCTATCAGGTGTCAGTGCGTGGCACTTGGGGGGGGGGAGAATCTATTGAAAAACTTAAGTTTTGAAAAAATTGTCATTGGGAAATTTTTCCCAATTTTCTCCACAACTCCGCATCCCCACAACCAATTACGTGCTGACATGTGGCTTAGCGGATGCGCGAATGAATTTTTGAAACTTTAACTTTTTGTTGCCTTTTGGAAAAATTTCATATTTTTCTCCGTAGATCTGTAGCCCTACAACTAATGGGGTGATGACACATGTCCTAACGAACACACGAACAATGAGAGTCATTTTGACCTTTTTATGCTTTTGGCTAAAAATTTTAAATTACTTTGCCGCTCTGTAGGCTCATGGCACATCCGAAGACACCACATGGCCTTTTGCGCAAAATTGGAGCCAAATCCTTCGTCAGAAAATTAGGTTGTTTTAAATCTTGGGAAAAAATTTAAATTTTTCCTCGTGACCCGCTGACCCTGGTCCAATCACGTGCTGACATGTGGCGAATTGGGCATCGGCAGGAGAGCAGAGATCTTCTCCCCTTTGAGATTTTAAATCATAAAATCTCAAATCTCCCTTTTGTTCCGTTGCTCCACCTTTCCTCGTGCCAGTTGAAACGCACCATGTGTTCTCCCCATTGGACCTACGGGAGAACGGATGAGTTTTGCACTTTTGTTCTCAAAGAGGGAAAAATTGTCTCCCTAAGCCCTCGAATTTCCCAAGGGAAAATTTCTCCCCAAAACTCCACTGGGCCATAACTTGAGTTTTATTGGGAGTTAGGAGGAATTCTTTATATGGTTGGAAAGGTGAAATTTTTTTATATCTAATGAGAATGATTTAGAAATTTTTTGATGACTATAAGTGTGTGAAAAATTGAGTTTAACTCTATTAGCCTGTTTGGGCAGAGTTGAGAGGGATTTCACTCTCCTAACCTAAGAGATGAATTTAACTTCTTGATTGGCCCTTGTGCCTTGTTGTTATTTGTTGCTTGGAGTACTTGTTTCAAGTGATTATTTCTTGATAATCCTTATCCAGTTTGCACTAACTAAGACCTAGTAACCTTCCTTACAAACACGTTTAACAAAAAAAATTATTCCAGAATTTTTCCTAGCTAAACCTAGTTTGTTTCTTGGTCTCAAGTGATTGTTTGAAGTGGGCATTACATGATCTTATAAAAATCCGATGGGAGTGGCCTTAGTCTGATTAGCCATGAAAAATAAATTAGAGGATGGATGCAATAGAGGTTTCCTCATTTGTACCCATACATCTAAAGTAAGAACATTGACTTCCGCGCTTGTATCAATCAGTATATTACTCAATAGCCACCCATCCACAACAACATTCAGAGTGATTTAATTTTCATAATTGATGCTATGAGGGGGAAGATTCACATGCAGGATCTGTCATCTAGTCTTAACAGTTGCACATGGGGTGTTTCCTTTTAACCATTTACCTAATAGCAGAATGATATTCTCCTGGCACAACAGTTTGCACACTTCTCTCAAGTCATCCATATTAGTTTGGATGGTCTCTAGTGCTTTCTTTTTCTCCATATTCCATGATTTATAGTTTAAATACTATATTTCACCCTAAATATTTCTGAGTACCTCCATGGTTTCTTGATAAACCTCCTTCTAATGGGCAAGATCTGGGTACCGTGCATTTAGAACATCCTCCTTAGTGATGGTAGGTTTATATTGTAATTCCTCTTTGGCGCATGCCACTTCAACGTGGGTAGTGATCCTTACCTGTAATGCTTTATATTCTACTTCCAACCTTGGAATTCACTGATTTTCCACAATGTGATGTATCCTAACCATCCTCGTGCATTTTTTTCTTGTTTATGCTGCTTACTAAGATGCTCATACAAGTTCGGGCATTCCTCATAACTATGATTCTTTCCCCGAAAAGAACATGTAATATTCTAAGGACATTTTCACCTATAGTGGTCAAGAGATACACATGTATAACGTGTTCCATGAGGGAAGTCACCTCATCCACTACCACGGCCTCATCCTCTAAACCCACCATGGTTTCCTTGACCTCTACCACGTTTGCCTTTAAAATGCCCTTCACTCCAATCATAACACGCCTTATTGTGATCTCGATCCTAATGCTCATTCTTTTCTTTAGAGTTATCTAAAAATCCTATCTATCGTACACCAATTTCTATAACATCATGGATATGATTAATCAACTGTCAGTCTTCCATGTCATGAGTCATTGACCTATAGATTTTACAGTAGCATGAAACATTCTTCCTTATCACACATTTTAGTTATGGGAAACAACTAGAATCATGGTTTAAATGACATATCTCACAGTCCAAAAGCAATGAGAAAACTGATCTATAGGGAAAACTACCCTTGGTGTGACCTTCCACTACATAATTTGTGCACCAAATCCCTATGCATGTCTCATGTGTTGAATTTTCGGATAGTTTCTCCAACTACTTTGTCATAGTTGCGATCTGTACTTCTAAAAATGGGATCACCCCAATGTCTATACTTCCAACTACCTTAGCGCGTAAAGCTGCTTCAAGTTTGTTGCATGGATTGGTGTATGTCTTATGTGATAGTTCCCTTCTAAAAGTTGTTATTAGGCCCTCGATGAACCATTGTGCATGCTGGCTTACATGACTATCATAAGAAAGTTTAGATAAAAACATTTTGAAATGAACATCATACTCTCTGAAAATTTCAGTAGTGCCTTGATTTATATCCTTGAGTGCACTTATACTCTTCTGTTAAAACTCAAGGATATGAAATTATTTGAGGAAATCATCTTTTAAAGCTGTATAGTCTACGCAAGTCTAATCAGGGTCAAAATTTCTATACCAATTGTGTGCACGCCCTTATAAAGTAGTAGCAAATTGACTTGTCCTACACTCATAATCCATGATTCCTTTTGCGTGCCACAATATTTCACACATGTGTGCATGTTTAATAGCATCTTCTATGCCCTATACTCTGGGAGATGAAGAGACATCTCCATGTAAATATTCTGGGGTTGGTGTAGAACTTACCCACCTGATCTAGAACCTCGTGTGTTTCCTTTACCTCCAGAACCACCAGATCCACTGGAACTAGATCCACATATGCCTCCTAATCCCAAAATTGTACCTAGATTTGGACCAAAATATGTACTTCCCTGTGTCCCAATAGTAGTATTGAACTGCACCCTGACAGTCTGCGAAGTATTACTACTCCTAGAAGAGAGTCTAAAAGTATGTGTACTTGAATTCTATGTAGATGATACACTCCAAAAGGTACTCCCATATAATAACAAATCCATTTGCGTTACCATCTTTTTGATTTTTATATGACTCACTCTTGCTCTCCCACTGGCTAAATTATCTAGTTTCATGTTTGTTTTACTAGATACTGGAAAACCAAGTGCAAGGGCAAGGTTGCTAGGTGGATTTATATGCATGCCTATGGGCTAGGTTGTCTCTGCTGGGACACTTCTATGTGAGGCTGAGGAGGGTTCCCTGTTATGCTTTCCCAAATGGGGGAGTTCCTGATGCTCAGGTTCCACGTCTTCTGCGTGAACTAAAAATCCTTCGTGAACTATCTCTCTCCACAATGCCATTCACTTTGCAACATCCCACTTCTTTCCTATCTCCCTATTACGTGCCTCATTATAATTAAGCCACATTTCCTCTCTATTCCTTTCTGTCGCTAGGTCTTCCATCTTTCAACAAACCCGCTCCTTCCCCCATGCGTGGTGGGGTTTAGTTAGCCATCAGTTTTATCTCCAAGTTCAAGGTTACCATAAAATTTTTGATCTCCACTGGAATGCCTTGCAAGTTAGTTCCCCTTGGATATCGTAAAAATTGGAATTCTACTACCTCTGGGCATGAATAAGTGGAAATTGAGTACTCTAAGATATAGTTGTTCAAAACACCACGAAACCACGTATCCACAACGTGAGTCCAAATTAGATCGACATCATAAAGGGTATGAAATTATTCCTATATCTAGGCAAGTGTGTGATACCTCCAATTCCATTTAGATGCATAAGTAATAAGCCACTCATATAGTTCTACTAGAAAAATAGTGAAGAAGCTCTCATACAAATAGTCATATAGATTTTACGCCACCCACATGCGTGCGTCAAACTCAAATCTGGTGTTGAACCTCTATGTGTATTCTTCTTCTAGGTCATGTATCCACTCCTTAACACTTGCTAGGGTCAACCGGTATGTCTTCATTGTGAACCATCCTAAAAATAACTGAAAATAGACCCTGGAAATGGAACCAATGATGTAAGCTAGAATTTACCAGAAAAATCCTAGGCATACTAACACATCACTCATCCTAGAATGAGCACTCACCCAAAGCACATAAAGGTATCGAGCCCCTCTTTAGGGTTTTTATTGTAGGATGTTAACATGATGAAGACTTAATGCATTCAGATCCATCATTAATACATCATTCTACAGTGCATGTTTATCTGTAGATTTAAAGAATAACAAATTTAAATGATAACCATAATGAAATCAAGCATGAAAGATCAAATATTACTCATAATTAACACTCTGATTCAGCCAATACACTCCATTATATAAAAATGCATTAGTACACATAAGATTCTTACAATAATAGCATTGTATGCTCATGCACATAATAGATCTGACAACATAATCTCATAGTAATCCAGTTCTTACATACCATATATTTTATATTACATAGTTCACTACATATTTATAAGTGTGGGGACTTTCCCTTCACTGGTTATCTAATCCCAAAGTAGGTTTCATGCTGAAAATAGCCATGTGCTTTTATAATTATAGCCACACATGCAAGTGCGCTAACAATAGATTTCTCCTAGTTAACTATCAGTCGTAATTCTATCTTTAGCTCGTATCCATGTAAAGTGATCCATATCCTCTCTTCCAAAAATATACCATGCATTTTGTGCATGTCTTTATCCTGTTTGTGTGCTCCACACACCATCTTCCAAAAATAGATCATAATCGTGAAAACGACTAAGTCCCAAATATGTCTTTATCCTCCTCGCACGATTCCTTTATGATCCTCTCATGCCTTTGAACGCACTCTAATCTTCCATGAAAATATTTTTTATGCCTTCTGCTAAGTGTTATACATTTTCTATTCAACAAGAGGCCATCATAGGCATCAGCAGAATGGTACCCGATATTAGTTTATCAACAAAAAATATCTCAAAGGATCAACTCAAAACTTCATTCTGTGTAGAGAGATTGTGACCATGCAACAAAGTGGTACCTGATAGTCATCCTCAATAGGAGGATTTGTACTGTGTAGAGGTAGCAACCATGCAGTGGGGTTGGAGTCACCATTTTTGAGCTCATGAGATATCAGCTCGGATCGTTGTTCTGTGTAGAGGCATTGTGATTGTGTAGCAAAATGGTAGTTGATCATTGGAATTAGTATCATGCATTGGAGGATTGAGGTCTTGAAAGAGGATTAGCATCGTAAATTAGAGGCATTGAATTCTGGAAAGGAGATCTCAAAATATTATCTCAAAACATCATTCAGATTCAAGGCATTACGACCGCACATTCAAATGTTCGAAGATCATCAAAATTAGCATCATGCAACATAGGCGTTGAGGTTTGAAAGAGACTTAACATTGCACAAAAGAGGCGTTGAGGTATAAAAGAGACTTAGAACTATACATTGGGAGGCATTGAGTTCTACAAGAGACTTATCACCACACAATGGAGGCATTGAGGTCTGAAAAAGGACAAGTCATTGTCCATCATCGACATTGGATCAATCATAGCTGTAAGTAGCATGGAGTTCCTTCGAACCAATTTGGATTTTGTGGAATCAACTCAGAGCTAGGAGATGTTTTATAGAGTAAGAGAAGATCCTTGTTATTAGATATTTAGAAGCTTAGCACCATGTAATAGGACCATTGAGGTTTCATTTAGAAACTTATCACCATACATCGGAGGTGTGGAGGTCTTCTTTGGATATCAGAGTGGCCCAGCAGATGCATAGTGGGCCCATAACCCACATGTCCTAGGATAAAAAAAAAAATTCAAAATGAGGAGGTTGCAGGGGAAGAGACCAAAGGGTCTACTACAACAACACTTCTAAGGTGGCAGTAGAGTTTCCAGATTCAAGACAGGATGGAAAAATGTTCCAATACAATTTTTTTGGGATAAAAAGCCTTCTCATTAGAGAGGTGTGATCATAGGATCATTTTTGATATCAAAATTTCCCTAAACATCCATAAATTTTGTCATTGTAGAATATTTTTTTGAGATCTTTCCATCGACTATGAGAACGTGACAAACATACATTGGGAGCTCTAGTTATGTCTGGTCAAAGTTCAGTCAACTCTAGTCAACATGTCAATATTGGACCAATGGCACTGTGACACATGGAAAAAAGGTAAAATGGATTTGTTTGTTGGTTTTCGAGCTTTGGTCTTTGACAAGCATAAAATTTGGTGGTTGTGATAAGAGGCTCAATGTTTTTAACAGAGGGGAGCCCAGCCGCCGTGTGGACTAATTTGTTATCACCGACATGGTGGGTCCACAAACCACCACGTGGCTTGCCACAACTTAGCCATATTTAATTTTTATTATCATTGTATTATATGGTTGAATTTTAGATTACATTCACCATGTTACTATGTTATTTCAATTTGCAATGTTTTGAGAATTGACCGAGTTTATTATCCTTTCTCGGTATTATTTCCACTAGCCCGATGAGCTACCTTTTCAAACTAACCGAGTTGATCATTTACCATGGTGCAATGTCAAATATTTAAAACTTTGAGGATATGTATTATATCCCACAACAACTCATGAGAATCTATCTCGACCAACATGGGGCATTTGGAAGACCCCACAACTTACACACATTGCCACATAAATCAGCGACACCTCCAATACATAGCATAGTGCTCAAACAAAAAAATGGAACCCACATAGCTTGGTGTGAGAACAACGCAAAGAAAAAACCCAAGGGGATAAAGTGTGATTGAGGTCATGAGGAGAATAGGGCAAAGAGCCCAATTAAAACTGACCACCCCCCTGTCAAAGTGGTTAATATGGGATTTCTCCACCAAATGCAAAGTTGTTTGACCAAAAACAAAGTGACCGAGCTATTAGTGATGTGGAATTTGATCCCCCGACCTCGGTGGTGGAAACAAGTTATCAACCAGCTTAGCCAGCAAGTTGGTTCAGTAGTAAGTTGGCCGATAAGGTCCTTCCACTAAATTTTAGGGGCCTATTTTAATATAAATAGGGTAACCCCTTGCATTGGACACACACAACTTGGAAGCTTAAGACAAAATATTGAGGAATATTTCTCGAGTGAGTGGAGGAGAGTTTTATTTTGATGACCTATTTATTAGGATTATTATAAATTTGTGAAGACCTATTTATTTAAATAGACATTATTGTGACTAGGAGTTTCTAATACTACCTAGCCATCCCATAACACCACACTAAATTATTGTGAATCCTGGAGTAACAACCAGAGTGCCATAGGGCATTATGAAGCATCTGTAAGGCTGAACGAGATCCAGAGGATTCTGAACAGTGGATCTGGTCCCATAGAGCTAGCCAAATACACTAGGAAAGAGGAAGTCGGGTGCTATTTTTCACCCTTGTCATCTGAAGGTCTAGATATTCTTCTAATCAAGTTCTTAATAGTTTCCATTAGGTTTTCTTGTGAAAGTACTATTGTAACCTACAAGTTTTGACTAGTGGAACGGTTAGAAAGAACCCAAAGACGTAGGTAATCACCGAACTCTGTAATCAACCCTTTGGCAAAGTGTCATACTTATTGCATTATTTTAATTTGGTTTTAATGGGGTGAAAGTTAAACGGTAATTTGATAATCCTACAAGGGTCTGAGATCAGGTAGATAAAAAATTGATAATTTTTAGATCACTTGATAAAACGAGGATGCATTTTTAGTTGAGATTGATTGGAGTGGTGGCCTATTTGATGGAGTAAGAGGTATTTTCTTGGGGTTAGTTTATAATGGCTCATTTATACAGGGACTTGTACTTGATTACATATAGGAAGATGAGGAGCTTGAGTTTGGAGACCCTGCTACAGATATGGGCATGGGATCACATTGTGACTGGACATCTACTGGGTGTTTTATGATACTAATATCATGATGAGCCCTCATGTAGAGGTTAGAAGACAATGGGTGTAGGGATCAGAGGTCACCTAGGAGATATCACATTTTATATGCAAGTATTTGATGATCTTCAGTTGCGTATGGTGACTTGGAGGCCATACAGACTATACTAATGATAGATAGATGCAACATAGTTGAGCATAGCTGAGGTAGATCGATTCCTCATAGGTTGTTATAACCACATTATGAAGTGGTATAGAATGGATTAGGTACATCTCTAGATAGGAATGATATAAGGTATTCCAAGTGATGAGAAATGGAAAGCATGGGTTGCACCTAAGACCTTTGATTATGGGCCCTAGATTAGATTAAGGATTGCACTACAGAGCTTCCATGGATTTTTCCCATAGGTATGGGATGCATATGCACAGGTAATGGATGTACATGCACATGTATGGGATACAATTACATAGGTATTTGATCCAGGGACTACCATAAATTATCCTACTTGGTATTTGACATTGTTGTTAAGGTGGATTACTATTCCATATGTAGCTATAACAGTTAGGATAACAGAAACAACAATAGGGGATAGGGGCAATGCCTGAGAGACAAGGCCAGACTTATCCAAGAGGAGGCCAAGGTAGAGGAATAGGGACCATAGGGATAACAGGTATAGGCCTCCCAGAGGCAATAAGTATAGATACCAATGCCACAGGTCCAATAGGTGCCATAGGGGCCTCCACTGGTACATGTGCCATATGTACCAATTATTTAGCAGGTTCATGCTCAATGGGTATTATAGCATGTTGTACATGTGCATGTTATCTAGTAGGTTCAATTATAGGTTCCACCATCACAACTTAGAGTAAGTATTCTAGGTGTTTTAGCAAGACATGGGGGGATGGGGGCGGAGATGGAGTTGGGGCTGCACAATGACTACCTCAAATAACAGTGCCTAGTTTATGAGTCATACTAGAAGAATGTGGGCCATTAGTGGCCACCTTAGAGTTAGAGAGATATGGTTATGATGTGAGGAGACATATAACTTATTATAGTGTAGATCCTATAGATGAAGGAAAAGGAGAGAGCCGCATAGTAGGTTTCTCTTAGGCAATATCTATAACAGGAAATTGCTGAGCAAGATCATCTTGCTAGAGAGAAATCAACTTGCCTTAGAGAGGAATCAACTGAGGGTTGATGTGGCATGGATCACATGAGAGAGTGATGTTATAAAGTTTTTAGAAATGATAGGATAATCTAGAGACAAAGTCTATGATTTTTTGGCAACATCTAGTGAGGCAGGGTAATACATATGTTTATATAAGTCCATAGTTCCAGAGAACTGAAGGGAACATCCCTACAACTAGATTTCAGGTAGTAGATCAATGAGGTCACATAGACCACTCATATATGTGAGATTATTACAAATGCATATGCATGGTCATAGGATGGGCAATCCTAAAATACGAGAGATTCAAGGTTGACTCTTTTATTAGTTGATGGATTATGTACATGTATTGTTTTTTGTATAACCCTCAAGATGAAGGCACATATTTTTTACTGATGTCCATGATGACTTATTTTTGTATATTATTTTATCGAGATACATTTGGTACATGGAAATTGGTGATTTGTGACATGTATATGATGATGGAAATTTATGTATATCCCATTTTTTATTTATGAGATAGTGTGTGATTGCATGTTTTTGTTATGTTTTATGATGGGGGGGTTAAAAAATAATCCCTATTTCCCTGTTAGTGATATGATATGATGAGATGTGATGTGTTATCTTAAAATATATGTTGATTTTAATTTATGATGATGTAGCTTAGCATTGATTTCTCATATGTGATGATGGTACAAATAAATGTGATGATATGAATGTGAACGATAAAACATAAGGTACAAGAAAATAACACAAGTATAATGAATAATTAAAAAATATAATATATACACATGCTAAACAACACAACATTCTAAAGAAATAATTAATCTAATCAAATAAACAAAAGACTAATCTAAAAGTATGTAAGAAAACACACTATACGTACAAACAAGAAAATATGACTATGTACAAACAAATAGATAGGTAAGAAAACACTATTTTATTTTTTTGTTGTAACATTTTCAAAATGTTTTGTACTATTTTTTTATTTTCATGAGACAATTTTATACTATTTTTGTGTTTTTATAATTTTTTTTCCAAATTTATGTATATGAAAATGAAGATGCAACAATTGCACTAGCGCAAGGAGAGAATGTATAAGAGCAAAATCCTCACATATATACAAGATTACAACTAGCTGGATCAAGGCCAAAAAGGATAGGCTCCAAAGGATCCCAAACACATGAAAAAAAATAGCTTAGGAAGAAGAAATCATGCCCTAAGGTGTGAGATTCTTGTGGACAATGAACCATCCTATGGTGCCGGAAACCAATTTTCACCAAAGGACTTGTCCAAAGTGCCACAATTGCGTGGTTTTCACATTTGGATGAATTTATTTCTCTTTATTACTTTTAATTTTTTTCTTGATTTTTAATTTTTTTTTATTGTTTAATAGGCCTCCATGCTTAGGTGTAGAAATGCCTAAGATACATGGAATTCATGGATTCTTGAATTTCATCACTATTAGGATAGGAAAGCTTATAAGCACCTCGACAAAATTTAGACACCATAATGTATGTCACTAACCAGTTAGGTTCAAACTTTTCTTTCTTCTCACGCTCTTTAGTAGTGTTGATCTGATTATATTTAAGAATAAGGTCTCCTACCTCAAATTCATGAGGTAGGATGCATTTTTTGTATCTCTTATGCACTCGATTCTAATATACTTTAAGGTGATCGAGGGCATGAAGGCAGTGTTCATCAAGTAGTTCCAGATTTTCTAGCCTAGCCACTCTATAATTCTCATCTTTATGCAGATAATATCTCAAGGATATTAGAAAATAAGGAAGATTTATATCAAGGGGTATAATGGTTTCAGTGCCAAATATAAGGGAATATGGGGTTGCACTTGTAGGTGTGTAGATATACGTTCTATAAGCCCAAAGGGAAAGATGGATTTGAAGATGCCAATTACAACTAGTTTTACCAACCATTTTATCCATGATATAAACAAGAGTCTTGTTTGAGGCTCTATCTTGTCCATTACCTTGAGGGTAATAAGGTGTAGAAAATTTCTAGTGGATTTGAAAGCATTGACACAATGCCTTCACTTGTTTTTTCTTAAAAGATTTAATATTGTTAGATATAATGACAGAAGCTATACCATAGTGCTAGATGACATGGTTTATGATGAACTTAGATATCTGAATACCAATAAAAAAGGTGAGAGGAATAACCTCCAATTCCACCCATTTGGTAAATTATTCAGTAGCAATGATAATATGCCTATGGCAATTAGAGGAAGTTGGTGTGATCTTCCCTATGAGATTGAGTCTTGATTTTGAAAACGAACATGGTTTCGTGATAGGTAGAAAAGATTGCGATGGAACATGTATTAGGTTGACATGTTTTTGACATAACAAACATTTCTTCACATACTGAAAACAATATATTTCCATAGTAGGCTAATAGTATCCTACATGCAGAAGTTTCTTAGCAAGAACCATTCCACTAATATGAGATTGATAGATGCCTTGGTGAACCTCTTTGATTTCTTGGACATAATATTTCAAATTTACACAACGTAAAAGAGTCCCATTATAGCCTTGACAATAGATAGTTCCCTAAAATAGGGTGTAATGGGATATTCATTGGATAAGGGTTTGTTTTGTGGAATGGGTGATGTTAGGAGGGAAGGTACCATCTTGTAAATAATTAAATATATCAAGGTACCTATGGGAAAAGGGACCAATAACTTCACATACCAAACTTTATTTTGGCATGTCATATGAAGGTACCTTCAAATGATCAATGAGGAACTGAAATTCCATAGTGTCTAGAGATATTCATAGCAATGATTCAATGCTAGTCATGGAATCTACCAAATGGTTCTGTGCTCCAGGTACCTGTTGAAAGGTTATTTATATAATGTATTATTTTAAAGTATCTACCATTCATTTGTATGGGATGAGCTTCTCATCCTTGACCTTATACTCATCATTCACCTATTTTATGATTAGTTATGAGTCACCTATACCTTTAACTGTATGATATTCCATCCTATAACAACTTTCAATCATGCAATGAGGGATTCAAACTCAGCTATATTTTTGGGATATGGGAAACCAAGTATAAAAGCTTAAGGAATCATATCACATGTAGGGGTGATAATAATAACACCTACTCCTAAGCCATTAAAGGTAAACGGCCAATGTAAGTATATATTCAATGTCTAAGATTCCTCAATATATAACATAGAAGTATATGGAAGATCCAAACTAAATGGTTCAGTTGTAGGTAAAGGAGCTTCAACTAGTTGATTAACCAAAATTTTTCATTTAACTACTTTTTGGATGACATAATCAATATAGAATCAACTAAGAAAGATGATCCAATTGGCCATCCTCCTAGTAAGCGTGGGTTTAGATAAAAGGTACTTGAGAAATTTAACCTTAGATATTATCTTGGTTTTATTATTCAGAAGGTAGTGACAAAGGTTTTTAAAGGTAAAAACAACGACTAATCAATATTTTTAAAATTTGTTGCTAATTAATATCATAGTAGATAAATGTACAACTAATATAATAGAAGGATTTATCTTTATGATTTAAATCATATTGAGCTAAGATCATGCCAATAGAAAATTTAACAAATAATATATAGCAGAAGGGGTTCGCTTGGGGTAGGTGGTACAAGAACAAGTGGGTTAGCCAAATAATCATTGAGTAAGGTGAATGCTTTTTGGAATTTAAGAGCCTAGTGAAAATAAACATCTTTCTTGAGAATATGGATGAATGAATGGTATTTATTTGTAAGTTGGGAGATGAATTTACGGATGGCTTGGAATTTACCTTGCAAGTTACACAACTGTTTGAGGTTCTTTAGAGGATACATTTCTCTAATATTCATGACTTTTATTAGGTCCACTTCAATTCATCTTCTAGAAATGATGCAGCCTAATATATTTCATAAAAGCACACTAAAGACACTTTTTTGGGATGATTATGACCTTATAATATCTTAGACATTGAAAGATACCACATATTATTTCTAGATGTTTTTATCTATTCTTGGTCTTACCCAAGATATCATCAACATAATCTTCCATAATATCATACAACATGTCATGGAAGATGACAATCATAGCTCTTTGATAAGTTTTTCCTATATTATTAATTCCAAAAGACATGAATTGGTAACATAATGTACCTTAAGGGGTAATAAAGATAGTTTTGTGTTGGTCCTCTTCCACAATTTTTATCTAATTATAGTCTGTGAATCCATCCATGAGGGATAACATTTTGTATCCTGTAGTGGAATAAAAAATCATGTTGATTTTCAAAAGAGGAAAGTCATATTTTAGACATGATTTGTTGATTTCCCTAAAATATTTATAAATTATGATACCAATGGGATTCTTTTGAATGAGCACTATGTTGGAGATCCATTATAATTAGGCTATAGGCCTGATGAATCCTACTATTAGTAACTTATTTAACTCTTATTTGACCAAAAGATCCACACAAGGATGTATTTTCTGTAGTTTCTATTTGATTTTCTTTTAATATTCATGCATAACTAAGTTATGCACTATTAAAGAAGGATTCAAGCCTAGCATGTCTACATAGGACCAAGAAAATACATTTCAAAATTCTCTAAGGAGTAGAAAAAAAGTTTTATGTTCTTTCTTAGAGAAATAAGCTCCTTGTTTAACCATTCTAGGCTCATCTTCTGTTCCAATGTTAATATAGATAATATCCTCCATAAGCAATTTGGATATATTCCCATATGCGTAGGGATAGGGTGGATATTGATATCTTTCTCTAAGGGTGTCTCAATGAGATTTTCACCCATAGGATGGTCACTTTTTATATCCTTTGTTTTTTCTATTGTTTTTCTGATAGTGCCTTAAAGAGGTTTTCACTATGGGACTTGGATTTCTTATTTTGACGAGGATTTTTAGAATATGTTTTTCCCTCATTTTCTTTAAGATTTTGTTGACCACATAACTCAAGGTCCTCCCTGTAATATGCATATACATCAAATTTGATAGAGAATCCCTTTTTTTGGTCACTGATAGGAATGTCATCACGAAAACCCATGAATTCACCAATTGCTTCATCATTCTAAAAGAAATCAATTAGTATGTGCCATTGTTGGTCCTGATTTACAAGGGATGAGTGAACAATATTTAAGTCAATATTTTAAGGGGACAAGTTTAAAATACTCATGTTGGAGAAAAGGTTAGTGGAAGCAATGTCCTCATATAGGCTACAAAGGGACTTTATTTCACTATCTGTGGAAACTCCTGACCCCTGAAAAGTTTTATAACGGATGTCCTTATGAACATTAATTATCGTAAGAATATCCAAGATAGAAATCTTGGTAGTAGTATTCTCAAGGTACTCGAGGAGATCATAATGACTATCCATAGGGGTAGGCAGAGGAGGTTATTGAATGATAAGTTGAGTGCGCCGTGTTGCCACAACACACTCTTGTGTCTTTATCTTGATGGTATTTACATGCTCAGTACTAGGATTGACATAACCAATAATAAAAACAAAATGATGAGTTATTTCATCATCAACATGATTAGAATTTTTACTTTGGGAGGATTGACCCTGATCCATATTTTCTCGACTTTTTTATGCTTAGGGAATGGCTCTTTATAAATTCGCAACTATTTGTTAGAGGTTTTTTTTGGGATCAGGAAAATCCATTTCAGCATCTCCACTATCTATGAGGTGCTGAATGAAGTATTTCAATTTCAAAAATTTACTCGTGGTATGGCCTTTGACACGATGATATTTGAAATATTCAAGGTCTTTGTACCATGATGGTTTTGGTGCACCATTGGCAAAGGGTGAAGTATTAGGGAACTTACCCATGTTCATTTCATCTAACTATTTCAATATTGCTGAAAAATACTCCATAAGAGGAGTGAACACTTGAATTTTAATCTCAAGTGAAACCAATCATTCAGAAAGTTTCAAATGAGAGCTATTATGGACCACTTGATTATGTTTGGAATCTGTAATTATGTAAACTATGAAATTTCTATTTTTGTTGAATAATTTGGGTTTATCTGTAGGTTTTGACATATGGTTATCTCTTTGAAAGTGTTTTAAAGTCCCTTAGGTGAGTAAATCCTTTTAAATCTAGCTTCCTTTCTCGATAACTTCTTCCAAAGTGCTTACATAATGCATTTACAAGTAAAAAACTATTTTAGAGTGCAAGTTAGGTACAACAATACTGAAAATATTTCTCTGGAATAAAGTAAGGGAAGAAACTAGCTAACCCTCACCATTATTATAGGAAACCAAAAAAGTTTTCATTATTGTGTAGTTTGGCATTACAAAGGTTTATCATAATGATGTCACTTTCCATATTAAATGAAAAGTGGCACACAAAATTCTCAGATAATTTGGAAAACATGAAAACATACCCTTTAGGGATATAAATAAACAATTCAAGTGCTTGGCCTCCAAGACTTCATGGTAATAAGAGAATAAGATAATTATCACTATATGTAACTTATTGGAAAGCAATGAAAAATTATTTAATGTGATCAAGAGGATCACCTTTACCCCTATATTTGTCAAATTTAGGGAAATCTAAAGTAAGAGAAAAGGGACTACACAACATTATGTTATCGAAAGGGTATGAACAAAGTTATTTAAACCAATATTTCTTATTGTGTCCATCGTTATTTTCTTAAATAATTGTAAGGGAATTTTTCATGGATTTCCACTCTTGGTTGAATATTTGGCCACACGAAGGTGTGGCAAGTAATGTACATGCGGTTAGACTTTGATGTTTCACCCCCATAGTTTTAAGTGTAATGTTCATTATATGTGACCTTAGGTTTCTCATTACATGTATCTCTACTTGTGTCTTTGTAGACATGGGAAGCTAAGATTTCCAATTGATGACTAAGGGTTTGTCATTTTTGTTTTACTGTAACCTCATCATTGTGGGGTTTTTGTTCAAGATTCATGTGGAGGGGGTTGTTCATAATTTTCACCCTTATTTATAGCTCCACGATTGCTTCGAATGAGTGGTATGTGATAGCCATTTATGTTTATAGCAACCTCTTCTTCTTCATTATTATTTTCTCGGCCATAAGTAGAAGCATGCCCAATGTTCAATAATCCTCAACAGATCAAAAGGGAGGTTACATTTCTTCTGCTCCATGAATCATGTTTCTAATAATAGTACGATCAAGTTCTTGTGGTATTCTGGCCCCTAACTCTACAAATCATACTAAAACTTGATCTTTGTTATATAAAGGAAAGTTATCCATGTGTGTAGGGTAAAAATCAAAGTTATCTCAAGGAGATGTCTCCTCATCTCCAATATGGTCAATCATTGTTTATTCCTCAAGTAATGATTCCAAATTAGTATGAAGGAAAGGATTTAATCCCATTCTTCTATGTGTCAATCTCCTGACAAGAGGCATGATAAGAAATGTTTTCTAGGATTTGAGAAATATACACAAGTACCACAAAGGATCACAAAGAATCAATGAAAAATCAAACAATGTAATAGTTGTAAATTTCATAATGAGTTTTCTAAGGGTATAAAATGTATGAGAAAGGTTGCAAAGGAAAATCTAAAAATTTCTGAATAAGGGATCAACTGTAAAAGAACCTATTATTTACATCTGAATTTTGTCTCAAAGAATGTTTTTGATAAGATAACAACACAATTTCAATATTTAAATAATTTTTTTTGGACAAACAAGATTTAAGTATTAAAAAGGGTTTGAAGTGATTTTAACAATGTAACAATACAGACTATACACTTAAAAAAAGTTTAATACAAAAAAGGTCCAAGTTCTGAAAATAGACGCTACAAATGCGAGCATCGTAAAAATACAATTTGGAAACTTAAATAAAGTTGTATGAAAAACAATATGTAAGTATCAAAAGGGGATTGACAAATGCGAGTAGTTTAAAAACAACACCTTTCAAAACTTAAGTCAATATTTGAACAAAAAAAAGGTATAAGTATAAAAATGAGTCGATATAATGTGAGCAGCGTAACAATACAAGTTGGAAACTTATATCAAGTATAAGAAAACAAGATGTAAGTATCATAAAATGGATTGATATAATGTGTGCAACGTAATGACGTAAAGTGAGATCAAGAAAAGATACCTTATATAATAAGATGTCTCAATATGGATCTCAAGATAGAATGCAAAAATATGAGGATGTACCAACACACTTTCAACACTTACATCAAGGTCACAAAAATAAGTGATGTAAGTGGGTACAAAAGTGGTGGACACGATTTTGGAAGAACTTTGAGTTTATTTCTTTTGACCAAACATGTCAACAAGAGAACACATGATATAGTACAAATGATGATAAAAAATATGTGGCACAACTTTGGCATAGGGTTCATTTTAAGAGACCTCTTGGAAATCAGAGGTGGAAAATACCTGGCAATAATCTTTGGAACCGGTTTAACTAAAAGGTGAATTTTTTGGGGTTTATGTGTAAATGATTCACCTGACAGAAAGGCTACATATGTGTGATAAGAGATTTTTTTTCACATGTCAATAACCTTGTTGACGTGTGACAAAAAAATATCCTATCGTGTGTCTGTAGCCTCCACCTTCCTATCGCGCATCAACACTGCCCTCCTGTCATGCATCTGCAGCACCCTTCTGTCATGCATCTGCAGTGCCCTTCTGTCACGTGTCTGTAGCCTCTACCTTCTTGTCACACATCAACACTACCCTTCTGTTGTGTATCAACACTGCTCTCCTGTCGTGCGTCAACACTGCCCTCTTGTCATGTGTCAACATCACCCTCCTATCACGTTTCAACACCGACCTCTTGTCATGCATCAACATTTCCCTCCTATCACACATGAACACTAACATCTTGTCATGTGTCAACACCACTCTCCTGTCACATGTCAACACCACCATCCTATTGTGCATCTGTAGCCTCCACCCTCCTGTCGTGCATCAACACTTCCCTCCTATCACGTGCTAACACTACCCTCCTACCTTGCGTCAATACCACCCTCCTGTTGCATGTCAACACTTCCCTCCTGTCGTGTGTCTGTAGCCTCTACCCTCATGTTGCGCATTAACGAACTCTCCTTGTTGTGCATCAATGGAACTTTTTGTTGTGCATCTGAGAATAGTACTTGTTTCCTGGCTATAAATTTGATGAATATCTATAAAACTACGCTTTGTGTATTGGCCTCTATTTCTTTATAATTTTATTATACTTGATAATAGATATGCCCCCATGTGGTATGAGTGAAGTAGAAGTGTTCTACGTGGAGAATAATCTAGGATTATATAGGGGATATATTTCAAGAGTATGCGAAGCTGACCCTTAAAAAAATTAAACTATAATTTTTAGGCAAACAGGTCACTAACCCACGCTAGAAAAATCACCTTTTCAAATTTTTCTAAAATGGAATATTCACCACTAAAATTATCCCTTCTTTGGCAGAGTTTCATCTTGTTTGATAACAAGGTAGAAACTAGTTAAAAGTTTTGCATTGTAAGTTTTGTGATGAATAACACTAGCAAAAAATTAAGTGGAATCTCCCCTTGTTTGATTAATAAGGTTTTGATTATGAGGACTTTTTTTCTTGTAAAGTATCTTTGAAACACAATCGGATAAGTTCAAGTTGGCCCCAATGCCATATGGCTACCTAGGATTTTTTTTTCAACACTCACCATTATTTGTTTAAGAGAGGTACACTTTGCTAGATAACTCCTAGATAAAGCACCATTACCCCATAATAAAATTAATGAATGAGGTCTCATACGAACAAATTTTAGCACTCCTCACAGGAATTTATAGTCAATTAGGTAGTGGGGCATTCCTGCTTTATTAAATAGTTCCCTTAATGTGTTGACTTCTTTTGGGTTTATGCGGTAATCCTTATAATGAGTTTTATTGATTATGCCAATATACTTCCCACAGTTTAAAGTGAATAGGTTTAATCCCTTATTTGAACCTACAAATACAATGTTTTAAATGAATGGTGTGTTTTTAATCCTTTTATCTTAATGTGGTTTAAGACGCAAGAGAAGAGAATACATAACATTTGATCCAAATAAGTAGTGATGGAAAAACTTAAATCAAAGACCAATTAAATTATTTAAAAGATTAATTCCCTTAAACAACTTAACTGATAAAATTTTCTAGTAAACACAAATGTTAAAAAATGAAGATCAAAGTTCATTTTGATTCTCAAGATCATCCACAAATGCAAGAGAAGAGCCTACACAAAATTTGATCTAACTTAAGAAAAATGAAAAAAAAACATTTATCAAAGAATTTAAATATGTTAGAAAATGATTTTTCAAGTAAAACCTACAAATGAGAAGTTAGAAAATGTGTAAAAAAATAAGAAACACAAAAATTAGATTCTAGATTTTTTGAAATTTGAGCCAAAAATAAAACTAAGAACGCTAGCGCAACTGTTTTAACATAGACACATATGTATATCCGATAGCAAAAATAGATCAATGCTAACACACTTCTAGTAATGGTAGCACAAATTCAACAACGATAATGGACATGGACTAACAAAAAATCACATGAGACAACATAGAAAGAATCAAGGTTAAAGGTAACGTAAGTCAGATAAATAAAATGCACAAATGCTTACACAAATGTAAGTAAGATATTGCAGCCGCATGAGGACCCTTTGTGTAGATAGGTGAAAAATACAATGGTAACACAATTCCAGAGAATGGTAATGCATGGAAGAACAATGCTAGTGTATATAACATCAACACTAATGCACAGACAGTAATGCAGGTGCAAACTACATCAACACTAGCCCACATGCTGTAATGGTAGTGCACAAAGAGTAATGCATATGCATACAGGGTTAATGGTAACACAAGGAGTTTGTGTCTCTTCAAAAATGAGTGAAAATGACCAAAAATGTAAAAAATCTCAAATTTTTGCTGATAAGCTTCAATTTTGGCAGCACCTTTCCTCCTCCACTTCTGCAAAAAACACTCAACACATGCAAAATCAAAAAAACAAGTTAAGAAATATAAGTTATATGAACATGTACAAAAAGAGGTTAGTAAGCAAAAAAGAAACTTAACTACAAAAACTTAAGAAATGCACTTGAGACAAAGGAGTGTCCCATCGGGCATGCCATATGTATACATGTGATTAAACCAATCTAAGTTAATAAAAAATAACATCAGCTAGTCTCATTAACTAAGCTAATCTATCAAAGCATCATGATAAAGCCATGGAATTGAAAAAACTAACTAATACATCTAATTAAACATGAAATACTATCTAATCCCTTGTTGTTTTTATGGTCTTTTAAAAATGTAGTTGCTCCTTTTGTTGAGCCAATTGTGATTACGAGCAATCAAAGGAAGGCTATCTCTATGAAGAGGAATGGATCTCACCAATATTGCTTGATTGCCATGTATGTTTCTTCCCTTACTACTCTTTGAAATTAGAAGATAGAATGGATGTTAGATCAATAAACTTTTCAAAGTTGAATTTCTCTTATCATATACATATAGTGTAAAGATGTAACACTGGTGTAAGGTTGGAAGGAAGGTGCTAGACTGTTTATATAGCTTTCCAATTTGGGAGAAGCTAGAAAGCTAGAGAATATGGGATAAAGATAAAGTAGAATTAGAAAGGGATAAAAATAATTAGATGAAATTAATTAGTGATTAGTAAATCATGGGAGTTGGAGATGCTTTAATTAATCAACTAGGAATAATTAATAGATCAAAATAAGATTAAAAATCCATTTGGAGGTGATTTAGAAGGAAATTGGTAGAATTTGAAGGGTTTGAGAGAGGGATTCAACCAATAAGAAGGTTTATTAGTTAAATACAAGATTAACAAGGCTTAATTAACTCATAAATAGTTAATTAAAAGAGGATTATAACTAACGAAGTATTGTTAATTAGAATCCAAAATGAAATAAAGGATAGTTAATTAATGAAGTGTCGTTAATTTACCGTAATGAAGGGGAATGTTAGCTAATTAGAGAGAAATCACTACGTATAACAAAATGATGGGAACTATGATTAGAGTGCAATTTTAGTAGTAAAGTTGCATAGTCGTATTTAGGTGCTACATTTGCCCCCTCTTTGGCATGGTGTAGCACAAGAAACACCACTTCAAAGATAGTAGACAAAAAAAATAATGTGAAGGAGTAGAATAAAAATTAGTAGGATGGATGATGCCCCCTTAAGTTTCGATGGGGTGACAGAAGAGGTAGAGCGATGATCGAAAAGAATAAGATCACAATAGAAGGATAAGACATTGTCGTGACTGAGAAGAGAATTTGGCTGGGATGGATATTGCTAAATTTAATTAATTAGAAAAGAAATTTGGGTTTCAACTGATGAAATAACAATGGGGGGTGGGATAAATATGATCCCTATTACCCCAGGTGTTGTGGAAGAAAATGTTGATAGTAATGGAAAAGGGATTCAAATTGGGATAGGTTGGCCATTGTAAGAATTAATAAACATAGGAGCATGCCATGTTAGGAACTAAGGGATAAAATATGTGGAATAATTCCACATAGAATTGAAATAGTAGAAACTAATATGAAGAAAGATATTACAGATCTAAAATAAAAGTGCAAAAAATGAAAGAACACAACACAGTGATAATATTTAACATGGTTAACCCAATTTGGGCTATGTACACCAAGAATCACTTATTCATATTTTATTACAAGCCACCTCTTTATCTTAATACAATACCCATATCTATTTGGATTTATGCTCAACAAAATCTCCTGAATTCACACTTGAACTCACACACATGTACAATAATATGTCTACCCTACCATATGCAAAAAAAACACATCTATCGGAAATTGCTTAAGCAATTTTACAATATTGTGGGTACAAAAAATATGGTCCAAAACCACCCCATAAACATATGGGTCAAAAATCCTAACCATATAAGAAGATAACGTTTCCCGAGATATCAATCATGTTTTTTGAGAAAAATATGAAGAGTGTATAGTAATTTTAGTGTACAATCTTTAAAACTTCCACACATGAAAACAGGGTCCATAATATAACAATATCCCACTTGGAACTATTTTTCCTCTGAACAAGCTTTTTAACTCTTCATTGGCATCCATGAAGAACAACCAAAGCTTAACATAGCTCCAATTCCTCCCTTGTGACCACCTTGGTCATCATGTCTGTAGGATTATGACTAGTATGAATCTTCTCCAACTTCAACTTCTTTTCCTCAAAAGTTTTCCTAATGAAATGGTACCTTAACTTTATATGCTTCATCCTAGAGTGGAAAATAGAGTTCTTAACTAGGTTTATAACACTCTGATAATCACTATGCATCTTCCTTTCCTCCTACTTATGCCCTAACTTCTTAAGAAATTGTTGTAACCAAATAATGTATTTTCTTGCCTCTGTGGAAGTAATATACTCAACCTCCATGTTTGACAAAGCCACAAGCTTCTGTAGTTGTGAAATTAACCTCACTGATGTCCCAACTATAGTGAAAATATAACATGTCATGCTCCTCCTACTGTCAATATCACCAGCCATATTTGAATCTACATAACCACACAAAGTGGTGTCTGATCCACTATATCACAATACTATCCCCATGAAGCTTCTCAAATACCAAAGGATCCACTTTACTAGCTGCCAATGATCTTTACCTGCATCACTCATAAATCTATTCATTTCTCCCACTGCAGGGGAAATATCATGCCTAGTGCACACCATGACATACATCAAACTGCTAATTACTGATGAGTAAGGTACCTTAGACATTTGGTTTCTCTCCAGTTCTATCTTAGGACACAACTCCTTTGATAATTTGAAATGGTTTACCAAAAGTGTCCCAACCGGTTTAACATCTTACATATTAAACCTCTTCAAGACCTTCTTAATGTACTCTTCCTGAGATAAAGTAGGCTTCCATTCCTTCCTATCCCGAGATATCCTCATACCAAGGATTTGTTTGGCTGCCCCCAAATCCTTCATAGCAAAGGAGTCACTTAGCCACTACTTGAGTACTTTTATTTATTACGTGTTTTTACCAAAAACCAACATGTCATCCATATAAAAGCATAGGATAATGTAACTACCTTCCTATTTTTTTTAATATACATGCAATGGTCAGAATTGAATCTAATATAACCTTTCTCCATCATGAAGCTATTAAATTTCTTATACCATTGACATGGAGCTTGTTTTAGGCCATACAATCTCTTCTTTAGTTTCCACACCATCTCCTCTTTACCTTTGACCTCATAGCCCTCTGGATGTTGCATATATAAATCCTTTCACAAATCACCATGGAGAAATGTAGTCTGTATATCTAGCTTCTCTAAGTGCAAGTATTTTGTTGCAACTATCCCAAGAACAATTCTAATAGAAGTCATTTTTATTATAGGTGAAGTAATATCATCAAAATCTATACTCTTTTTTTGCAAACCCCTTGACCACCAACCGGGCCTTGTATCTTTTCTTTCCTCCATCTTCTTATTTAACTCTATACACCCACTTGTTATGAAATTCTCTTTTTCCTTCGGGTAGCTTTATAAAATCCAAAGTTTGGTTCTCCATGTGAGACTAATTCTCCTCATACATGTATTTCTCCCACTTTTTCTTGAAATCTACCTGCATTGATTCATCAAAGATATTTTTCTCTCCACCATCAGTGAGTAATAAATATTTAAGAGAAGGAGAAAAATGTTCAGGTGGTCTTCTTACCCTAGAATACCTCCTCAGTATAGGAGTTTGGGGTTCTTATTGAGTAGGTTCTTAAAGTGATTCATGTGCCACTTTTCCATCTGGAAGATCCTCTATCACTGCATATCCTTTCCTCAGTTCTTACCTGCTTTCCTATAACTATTTATTATACATAAATTTCTCAGTAAAGAACAAATCCCTAGATTGAATGATTTTCTTGTCCTTAATACTCCAACATTTATATCCAAAGTCATCACCACCATAACCAATGAAAGTGCATTTTTCTAATTTAGCCTCTAGCTTGGTCATATCATCCTTGTTAATAGGGACAAACACCTCACATCCAAAGACTCTAAGAAATGAGCAATCAAATTTATTACTAGACCAAGCCTCCTCAGGTATGCCTCCATCTAGGGAACTTAAGGTTCCTATTTTTATCAATTATGAAGATGTTCTCACCGCTTCTACTAAAAAATAAAGAGGCCATCCCACATATAAGCTCATGCTCCTAGCTCATTTCATCATTGTTCGGTTCATCCTTTCTAACACCCTATTCTGTTGTGAAGTTCTTGGAACATTTTTTTCTTATAGATTCCATTCTTAGAAAAATAATCATCAAAATCATTACTGTAATACTCCCCTCCATTAACTAGCCTGAGACAATTTATCTTAAGACCTATTTCATTCTCTACCAAGGATTTCCATTTAAAAAAAGTGTCAAATACATCAAATTTATTTCTAATACAATATACCCAAACTTTCCTTGTTGCATCATCAATAAAAGTAACATTATAATTTGAACCTCTAAGAGATGATACTTGAGCCATCCCCACACATTAGAATGTACCAGATCCAACTTACTCTCTTTCTTCGTAGGTCTAACCTCGAGAAAATTTTCTCACTTTTGTTTCCCATATAAAATGTTCTCATAGAAATCCAAACCTATTTATGTAAATATCAGAAAATTCTTATTTATGATCTTCATGCCCTTATGGATCATATAACCAAGCCTATAGTGCCACAATGTTATATCTACATTTGAAGCCATAAATTTACAATCTTTAGTACTACATGTGGTTAAATACAAGGTTCCAATCATCTTACCTCTTTCCACCATAAGATAACCCTTGGTAACCTTCCAATATTCCGCTGTAAATATCATAATATAGCCATCATTTCCCAACTTCCCCATTGATACCAAGTTTTATATTAATGTAGGCACATGTATGACATCCTTCAATAATAATGTATTCCCATTCTGCATCTGAACCTAAACATAACATTTTCCAACTATGTTTTAAGGTTCATCATTACCAAGATAAACATTCCCAAAATCCACTTAAACATAATAAACAAAATAATGCCTATGTGGAGTAACATGAATGAAGCCCTTGAATCTAAAACCCAAGATTCAACAATATTATACAAAGAAAAAATCAAAGCACCATGGAGGACATTACTTTTTTCCACATTCACCTCCTTGTCTTCTTACTATTATTTCTTCTTGTCCCGAAGCTCCCAACAATCATGTGCATGCACAAGCTTTCCACAATGCCAACATACCATCTTACTTTTAGATTTTGACCTAGCCTGATATTTCAATTTTCCATGGCTTCCGCTTTTCTTTTGTCTCCCTCTAGTTTCCATGGTCAAATAATTCCATGAAGTAGAAGATTACCCATAGTTTTTTCTTCACATTTCCTTGCTTAGAGTCACCCTTATAACATCCAAAAACTTCAAATTTGAGTTAGCTGAAACTGAGTTGCTTACCACCATTACCAAGAAATTCCAACTCTTATGTAAGGAGAAAAAAATGAATAAAGCCCTAAATTCTTCATCAAATTCTATTATAGCCAAAGCTAGCATATTCACAACCATATTAAAATAATTCAAATGATCTTCTACTGAACTATTCTCAGAAATATTCATATTAAACAATTTTTTTATTAAAAATATCTTGTTAGAGGTAGAGGGTTTTTCATATAACTTCCCTAATGCATCCATGAGTTCTTTTTTATTATTTTCCTTTCAAACATTAAATAATACCAAAGATGTAAGACATAGACGAATTGTTCCAAGTTCCTTCCTATCTAGAAAATCCCACTCTACATCCATCATGCTTGAGGGTTTTTTCCCTTTCTTAGACAACAAAATATAAAGATATTTCTGATATAGTTAATCTTCCATCTGCATATTCAAAAAACTAAAATTCTACCCATTGAATTTATCAACCTTTGATATTCCATCATATATCATAGCTCCCACTCAAGCTAAATTTTTTCCTTTTATTCAACACTTGAGCAAACCAATCTAGGCTCTGATACCAATTGTTAGGAAATAAGGAATAAAATATGCGGAACAATCCCACACAAAATCTCTATAGTAGAATTTAATATGCAGAAAGATATTATAGATATAAAATAAAAGTGTATAAAATAAAAGAACACAACAAAAATACAATATTTTATGTGGTTCACCAAATTTGGGCTACATCCACCAATAATTACTTGCTCAGATTTTATTACAAGCCACCTCTTTCTCTCAATACAATACCCAAATCTGTTTGGACCTATGGTCAACAAAATCTCTTGAATTCGCACTTAAACTAATATATATCTACAATAATATGTCTACCCTACCACATGCACAAAATTACATTACTAAGAAACTGCAAGCAAACATACTCAAATAAACAACATGTAAGAGAGTTGCACCAATGTTTTTGTTATCTAGCTTCAGTTCCCACATAAACAAGTTATACAAAAAATGTTAAAAATTGATTCCCAAGCAAGGATACATGCAAGGTGAATAAATAGAGGACATAAAAGTCCTATGAAAAATAAATTGTGCACTATGAAACTGCCCCAAGCAATGATATGTGCAACGAAAGATAGACATAACAAGAAATCCAACTTTGTTAATGAGGGAAAATCAAAACGATCCACATGTCACATGCTAGAAAAAGAAAGCACTAAAGGAAGATGTTTTATAGGATAATTTTTTATGTTTGAGGATATTGTGTCATGTGAATAATTTAGATGGTTGAAGGTTGTTTACCAACTATTTAGACTTTTTGAATTTTTACCAATGTTTTGGGATTTTTTAATGGATTCTATGAATTTTTTATGTTTTGAATTTTTGTGAAGAATGTGGTGAAGAGAATGATAAAAATGTGTGTGATACACTGAAAATATCGATGGGAAGCAAGGATATGCTCCAATGGGAAGAAAATGTTAGCGCAAAATGACTATTGAAATAAATAAATTATTGTGATAGAATGAAAATATGTGGCAGGAGAAAAATAGAGGAAAATTTTAGTAATCCTACCCTTGCGAGGAAATAAAAATGAAGAATGAAGGCTTAGAGGGTATAAATAGTAGGGGGGAGGGATAAAATCCATCACGACCCATTTGTGTTATTCCACCTTTTTTGCTCTTGTGAGAGATTTGAGCTCTAAATTTTTAGAGAGATGGCATGCTTATAGCATAGGAAACATTATGATGATAATGTTAAAGAATACAGGTGGACTCTAGATGATGGTTCCATGGTAAGTAATGCAATTTTTTTTATCGCATTTAATGAATTTTTTAGCTAGTAGAAAATTGAATTTTAATGCTAACACACTCTATTATGCACACTAGCATAGCCCGTAAAATGCGGTAGTGTGAACCTAACCCACTAGCATAAAATAAAGAGAATGTGCATTTGTAGTGTTTGCGCTAGAGCATTTCATGCACTAGTGTTAATTAAAGAGCATGAGCGTAGAAATGGCTGCACTAGCATTGAATGTGCTAGCATCCTGAGATATGCGCTAGCGTAAGAAGATATGTGCTAGTGTAAGAAAAAGTGTAATAGCATGCCAAAGGGTGTGCTAGTGTAGTTTCTATATTTTTATAATATTTTAGGAGAATTCAGAAGAATTTAAAAGAATGTAGAAGTGAAGAAATGATGTTAATTGTGGTTTTTTTGAGTGACCTTCAGGAGAGACCATGAAATTTAGATGTACGAGAGTGCCATGGATGAATACGAGCCTACAATAGGACCTTCTCTCAAAGTGAGTAGAGGGATTAGCTCTATTACTCAATGTAACAGGCCTATCCTATATTACTAAGTTACCACATATCATATTAGATCACGCCCCGCTAACAACCTTAGTAGAGTGATAACATAGTGAGAGCTAGACCTTCTGAATGCTGATTGGAGAGATGGTGGTCATACTAGAGGATGTATATCAGATATTGCAAGTTCCAATATAGGGTATCTTGGTTGTATATAATGATGATGTTGCACAGATATGGGGACAAATATGTGATATATTTCTAAGAGAGGATATACCCAAAAAGGGGATGATAGTGCACCTGTCTATATGTACTTGATGGCTCTTATCAGTGAATACCTATTGCCTGATAAGATAGAGATAAATTTTCAACTTGGATTGATAGGAGTGGTAGCCCGTTTGTTGGAGGGATATGTATTTACATGGGATCAGTGTATATTGGCTCATTTATACATGGACTTGCACTTGATTGCATATCGGAAGATGAGGAGCCTGAGTCTGGTGATCTTGCTATAGATATAGACATGGGATCATATTACGATTGGACATATGTTGGGTGTTTTTTCATATAGAAATCCTGATGAGCCCTTATGTAGAGGTTAGGAGATAATGGGTGCAGAGATTAGAGGTCACATAGGAGATATCACCTTCTATTAGCAAGTATCTGATGATATTCAGCTACATACGGTGACCTAGAGGCCATACAGACTATACTAGTGGTATAAAAATACAACAGAGTTAAGAATAGAAAAGGCAGATCACTTCATCGCAGGAAATTGTAGCCACATTATGGAGTGGTACAGAGTGGATAGGGTACATCACCAGCTAGGCATGATTCAGGGTATTCCAGGTGATGAGCAATGGTTAGCATGGGTTGTGAGTGAGAATTTTTATTTTGGGCCCCAAATTAGATCAAGGATTACACTACATATCTTACATGGATTTTTCCCACAGGTATGGGATGCACAGGCACAAGTAGTTAATTTGAGGACTACCGTAAATTATTGTGCTTGATATACAAAAATGGTGTTGAGGTAGATTACTATTCTATAGGTAGCTATAACATTTGGGATAATAATAGTAGTATCATGGGATATGAGACAATGATTGAGAGATAGGGCCAAACTTGGCTAGCAATAGGATAAGGCACAACGACCATAGGTACATGCCACCTTAGGGCCATAGGTAAAGATACAAGTGCCACAAGTACAATAGGTGCCATAGGGGCCTCCAAAAGTACATGTACCACAAATATAGGTGCAATAGGTGTAAGTTATTCAATAGGTGCCTTCTCAATAGGTATTACAACATGTTACACAAATGCCAATTATCTAATAGGTGCCATTACAAGGTCCGCCATTGCCACCTAGAGCAGGTAGTCTAGGTGTTTTAATAAGACATGGGGGGTGGGGATGGAGATGGAGTGGGGGCTGCATAGGGACCACCTCAGATAGTAGTTTCAAGTTTCAGAGTCATACCAGTGGCAAGTGGGCCATTAGTATCCACCTTATAGTTAGAGAGATATGGCTATGCTGTAAGGAGACATAACACTTATTACAGTGCTGACGCTATAGAGTAAAGCAAAGGAGAGAGCCACAAAGTAGGTTGGTCTTAGGAAACAGTTAAAACATGTGATTGATGAGAAATATTAACTTGCTACAGAGTGCGATAAACTTTCCTCATAGAGGACTCAACTGAGGGTGCATGTGGCAGGGATCATAAGAGAGTGTGATGCTCTACAACATATAGTAGGATCTGGATACATAGTCTATGATTTTTTGGCAACATCTAGTTAGGTGGATTACTACAAAGGTTTATATCATTCATGGTTTCAAAAGGACAAAGGGAAATTACCTATAGCCATATTTTAGGTAGCAGATCAATGAGGTCACATAGACCATCCAAATCCATGAGATTAGTATAGATGATCATGCTTAGTCATATGCCAAGTAGTCTTGGCATAGGAAAGAGTTAGGGTTTAATATTTTATTAGTTGATGGATTATGTACAGGTATTTTTTGTATATACCTCAATATGAAGGCACATATATTTGACCGATTTTTGTGATGACTTGTTTTTGTATATGATTTTATTGAGATACATTTGGTACATGGACATTGTTGATTTGTGACATGTATATGATGATGGATATTGATATATATCCATTTTTGATTTATGATATAGTGTGTTATTCCATTCTTTGATTATGTTTTATGATGAGGGGGGATAAAAATAATACCTATTTCCCCATTGTTGATATGATGTGATGTGATGTGTTATCTTAACATACATGTTGATTTTACTTTATGTTGTTGCTTAACATTTATTGGTGATATGCAATGATGGTATAGATAGATGTGATAATATGAATGTGAATGATGAAATGATAACACACAAGGTACAATAAAATAACACAAGTACAAGGAATAATTAACAAATCTAATATATACACATGTTAAACAACACAACAATCTAAAGCAAGAATTAATCTAATCAAGTAAACAATAGACTGGTCTAAAAGTATGTAATATAACAAATTATATGTACAAACAAGAAAACATGAATATGTAAAAACAAACAGACGTGTAAGAAAACACTATTTTGTTTCTTTGTTGTAACATTTTTGAAACGTTTTGTACTATTTTTTGTATTTCTGCAAGAAAATGTTATACTATTTTTGTGTTTTTTTGAAAATTTTCCAAAGAAATGTACATGAAAATTAAAATGCAAAGATTCCCTTAATGAGAGGTGAGAATGTAAAAGGGAAAAGTCCTCGCATATATATAAGAGTAGGACTAGATAGATCAAGGCCACAAAGGATAAGCTCAAAATTATCTTAGACATAGTGAAGGACTAGCTTATGAAGAGGTGATCATATTCATAGGTGTGAGATGCTTGTGAACAAAAAATCATCCTATGGTGCCAAAAACTAGTTTTCATTAAATGACTTGTCAAAGTGCCACAATTTCCTGATTTTCACATTTGGATGAATTTATTTCTCTTTATTGCTTTTGATTTTTTTCTTGATTTTTTATGGATTGATTTTTCTCCATGCTTAGGCGTAGAAAATACTGAGATGCATGGAAATTATGAGTTCATGAAGTTCATCGCCATCATGATAGGCAAGCTTATAAGCACCTGAACTAAATTTAACCACCATAATGTATGACCCTAACTAGTTAGGTTCAAAATTTCCTTTCTTCTCACATATTTGGGAGTGTTGAACTAATTATCTATAATAACATGGTATCCTACCTCAAATTCATGAGGTATGATGCATTTTTTTAGCTCCCACGTAATAAATTCTGATACACTTTGAGGTGATTGAGGGTATGGAAGAATTGTTCATCAAGTAGTTCTAGCTCTGCTATCCTAGCCACTCTATAATCCTAATCTTTATCTAGATAATCTCTCAAGGATATCCACATATAAGGAAGCCCAATCTCAAGGGGTATAATGGATTCAGTTCCAAATATAAGGGAATACAAGGTTACACCTGTAGGTATGAAGGTAAACGTTTTGTATGCCCAAAGGGAATAATGGATTTGAAGATGTTGATTATGAGTTGTTTTACCAATCATTTTCTCCATGATATGAACAAGATTCTTGTTCGAGGCTTCATCATGTCATTACCTTGAGGGTAATAAGGGGTAGATCATTTATTTTAGATTTGAAAGTGTTAGCACAAAAAATTTACTTTTTTTATCTTGAAGGCTTTACCAACGTCAGATACAATGGAAAAAGGTATGCCATAGAGGTAGATGACATGGTTCATGATGAACTTAGATATTTGAAAACTAGTAATAAAGGTGAGAGGAAAAACCTCCACCCATTTGGTAAAGTATTCAGTAGTAGTGATAATATGATCACGACCTTCAGAGGAAGTTGGTGTGAGCTTCCCTATGAGATCAATTCCCCATTTTGAAATTGGCCATGTTGTTATGATAGGTTGGAAAGATTGAGATGGAGCATATATTATGCTATCATGTTTTTAACATAGTAGAAATTTCTTCACATACCAATAAAAATATTTTTCCATAATAGGCCAATAGTATCCTACACGTATAATTTTCTTAGCAAGAACCATTCCACTAGTATGAGCCCCATGGATGCCTTCGTGAACCTCTTTGATTACTTGGAAAAAAAATATCTAAATTTATACCACATAGCATAGTCCCATCATAGCCTCGATGATAGAGAGTGACCTTAAGTAGGGTGTAATGAGATATTATTTTGATATGGGTTAATTTTATGGAATGGGTGATGTTAGGAGGGAAGGTATCATCTTGTAAGTAATTAAATATATCAAGGTACATGGGGAAAAGGGACCAACAACTTCACATACCCAACATGATTCTAACATTTCATATGAAGGTATTGTCCAATGACCAATGAGGTACTAAAATTACTTAATGTCTGGATATAGTCATAAAAATGATCCAATGGTAGCCATGGCATCCACCAAATGGTTATGTGAACTTGGTACATGTTGAAAGGTGATTTACACAAAGTATTATTTTAAAGTATCTATCACTCATTTGTATGGTATGAGCTTCTCATCCTTGAACTTATACTCATCGTTCACCTATTTAATGATCAGTTGTGAGTCGCCTATAACCTTGAATTGTATGATATTCCATCTTGTAATGAATTTCAATTCTGCAATGAGGGCTTCATACTCAGCCATATTTTTGGTACATAGGAAACCAAGTTTGAAATCCTAAGGAATCAAATCACTTGTAGGGGTGATAAGAACACCACTTGCTTCCTAGCCATTACAAGTAAATGGCCCATCAAATTATATTTTCCATGTGGAAGATTCCTAAATATATAAAATAGAAGTGTCTAGAAGATCCAGACTCAATGGTTCAGTTCTAGGTAAAGGAGCTTCAACTAGTTGATCAACAAACACTTTTTATTTAACTACTTTCTGGATAACATAATCAATATAAAATTCACTAAGCAAGATGATCCAATTGACCATCATCTCATTAAGCATGAGTTTAGATAAAAGGTACTTGAGTGGGTCAAATTTCGATATTAGCTTGGTTTTATTAATCAAAATGTAGTGATGGAGTTTTTGATAGGAAAAAATAATGGCCAAGAAATATTTTTCAACTTGTCAATAATTAAGATGATAGGAGATCAATGTACGACTAAGATAATAGATGGATTTCTCTTCATGATTTAAATAATATTGAGCTAAGAGCATGCTGATAGAAAATCAAGTAGTTAACATACATAGCAGAAGGGGTTCACATGCAGTAGGTGATACAAAAATAAGAGGGTTAGCCAAATACTCATTGAGTAAGGTGAACGCTTGCTAGCATTCATGACCCTAGTGAAAATAAACATATTTCATGAGAAGATGGGTGAATGAATGTAATTTATCTGTAACTTGGGAGATGAATCCATGGATGGCTTAGACTTTACCTTACAAGGTGCATAATTGTTTGAGGTTCTTAGGAGTAGGAATTTCTATAATAGTCATGACCTTTACTAGGTATACTTCAATCCCTCTTCTAGAAATGATGAAACATAATAGATTTTCTGAATGCACACCAAAGACACTTTTTTTTTGGTTGAGTCTGACCTTATAATATCTTAGATGTTGAAAGATATGACATAGGATTTCTAGATGTTTTACTCTAGTCTTGGACTTACCCAAGATATCATCAACATAATATTCCATAATATCATGCATCATGTTGTAGAATATAACAATCATGGCTCTTTGATAAGTTACGCCTATATTATTGAGTCAGAAAGGAATGACTTGGTAAAAAATGTACCCTAAGGGGTATTAAAGGAAGTTTTTTGTTGGTCCTCTTCCACAATATTTATTTGATTATATCCTAATAATCCATCCATGAGGGATATAATTTCTTATCCTATAGTGGAATTGATAATCATGTCAGTGTTGGAAGTGGAAAGGCATATTTTGGACATGATTTTTTGATGTTCCTAAAATCTATGAAAATTCTGATACTAATTGGATTATTTTGAATAGGCACTACGTTGGATATTCATTCTAATTAGTCTATAGGATTCATGAATCCTACTACTAGTAACTTTTCTAACTCTTCTTTGACCAAAAGAGCCACATGGGGATCATAGTTTCTATTTGATTTATTTTGTAGATTCGTGCACCACCAAGTTATGCACTACTAAAGAAGGATCCAAGCCTAGAATGTCTACATAGGACCAAGAAAATACATTTGAAAAATTCTCAAAGGAGCATAATTTTTTTTCTATTCTTGCTCTAAGAGATAAGCTCTCAGTTTAACCATCCTAGGCTTATCTTTTGTTCCACTGTTAATATCAATAGTCTCCTCCACAATAAATTTGGATCCATCCTCCATATAAGTAGGATCTAGGGGGATATTGAGATTTTTCTCTAAGGGCGTCTCAACGAGATTTTAAACCAAAAGTTAGTCACTTTTTTACATTCTTTGTTTTTTTAATTTATTTGTTTGATAGTGCCTCAAAGAGTTTTTCACTATGGGACTTGGATTTATTCTTTTGACGAGGATTTTTAGAAGATATTTTACCCTCATTTTCTGTAATTTTCTGTAAGATTCTGCTAACCATAGAACTCATCCTCCTCCCCATAATATGCATATGCATCAAGGTCAATAGAGACGCCCTTTTTATGGTCACTAATAATAATGTCATCACACAAACCCATGAATTCACCAATTGATTCATCATTCTAAAATAAATCAATTAGTATGTGCCATTTTTGGTCCCAGTTTACAAGGGATGGGTGAATAAGATTTAATTCAGGAGTTGAAGGGGACAAGGTTACAATAGGCATGTCATAGAATATGTTAGTGGAAGAGAGGTCCCCATATAGGATAAAAATAGACTTTGTTTCACTATCGTAATCATAAGAGCTATCCCCACATTTAGAATATGTGGCTTCAAATTCCATGGGATGGGACCCATATTGTTGAATACCAATACCATATATTTCCATCTTCTCATGTGGTGTTGAAAGAGGTTCTTGCACACCTTTTTCATAAATACCACATCTATATACTTTATACCCTATGACATACATCATCTTATTAGGGATGGAATACTTAGGAGATTGATAACATGAAGTGATCCTTTCAAAAGGGGATTGGGATGTACAAGTGTCAAGCATTTTGTTGTCTACCAAGAGGTCACTAGGAAGGAAGGTGTCAATATTACAATGTTCCCATGACTATTGAGGATGATAATTGGGTCTTGTTGGAGGTTATATTCTCCATAATTGGTAGGAAGGAATCTCATTTCCCATGTAACAAATGGGAATATAGATGCAGAAGCATCACCTTCAAGTGGGATCAGTGTATTGAGATCAACTCTAGAGTTTAGAGACTCCAATTGAATCTAGACAAATATTCAAGTATAAGGACATTCATATGTAGTGGGTTAATAACCATAAAACGCTCTATAACATGGAAAGGGTCATGGGTCTCCAAGAATGGTGATATTTTTTCCTTCATGATAAATTTTGATACATTGATGGAAAGTTGAGGGCACAACCTACATGGCATGAATCCATGGGTGACTAAGGAGTATATTATACATTAGTTCCAAGTCCAAGATATTAAACCTAGTATCATAAATAGTGGGCCCAACTTACATAGGTAAAGTTATTGTTCTAGCTGACCGTCGCTCTACATTATCATAGGCCTTAATAGTGATAACAATATGCTCTAATTTTGTATTAGTGCATCCCAAATATTTCATGATTTTTAAGGTACATATGTTCATTCCCGATCCATTGTCCACAAGCACCAATTTTATCTTTTTACGAGCAATGACCACTTCAATGTAAAAAGGAAGATTGTTCGTATGATCATCCTTTGGAATTTCATACTGGTTAAAGGTAATATGTTCAGATGGAGCAAGTTATGAAACCAAGGCTTGGAAGTACAATGGATCAATATCTTTGGAAACTCCTGACGTTTGAAGAGTTTTATAAAGGATGTCATTATGAATATTAGATATCTTAAGAATATTCAAAATAGAATTCTTGGCAGTAGTATTCTCAAACTGATCAAGGAGATCATAATGACTATTCAAAGGGGTAGATAGAAGTGGTTATGGAACGATAAGGTGAGTGTGTAGTGTCACCATGACACACTCACACGTCTTGATCTTTATGGTATTCACATGCTCAGTAGTAGGATTGACATAGCTAATAAGAGAGTCAAAATGATGAGTTGTTTCAACAAAAATATGATTGGGATTTTACTTTGGGAGGATTGACCTTGATCTAAATTTTTATCTACTTGTTTATGCTTATGGAATGGATCTTTATAAATTCTTGACTTTTTGTTAGAGGTTTTACTGGGTTCAAGTGAATCTGTTTCAACATCTCCATTATCTACAAGGTCATGAATGAAGTGTTTCAATGTCAAACATTTACTTGTGGTATGGCCTTTGACATGATGATATTCACCATATGCATGGTCTTTGTACCATAATAATTTTGGTGCATTTTCAGAAAAGGGTGTAATATTAGAGAACTTAACCATGTTTATTATATACAACTAATTTAAGATCGATGAAAAAACTATGTAAGAGGAGCGAACACTCAATGTACAATATTAGCTACATCCAATCCTTTGGAAAGTTTCAAAGGAGAGATATTCTAGACCATTTGAACACATTGGGAATCTATGATTCCATCACCTACAACATTCTTATTTTTGTTGAATAATTTGGGTTTGTCTACAGGTTATGACTCATGGATATCTCTTTGAAAGTGTTTTAAAGTCCCTTTAGCGAGTAAATCCTTCGTAATATGGATTATTTAATCAATAAAATCTTCAAAAGTGCTTACACAAAGCATTTGCAAGTGAAAAAATATTTTAGGATGCAAGTTAGGTACAAAGATACTAAAAATTTGCTTCTCTAGAATAGAGAAAGTGAAACGACTATCTAACCCTCGCCATCGTTGTAAGAAACCAACATAGTTTTCATTATTGCATTGTTTGGCGTTAAAAATTTATATCATAGTGATGTCACTTTCCATATTAAATGAAAAGTGGCCCAAAAACTTCTCATCTAATTCATAAAACATGAAAATAGACCCTTTGGGGATATGAAGAAACCATTCAAGTGCCTAGCCCCTGAGACTTTGTGGAAAGAAGTGAATAAGATAATTATCACTATATGTAACTTCTTGGAAAGTCATGAAGAAATATTTAACATGATCAAAAGGATCGCCTTTACCCATATATTTTCCAAATTTAGTGAAATCAGAACTAGGAGGAAAGGGCTTATGCAAACCTTTCTTGATCAAAAGGATATGGACACAATTCTTCAAATTGATATTTATTACTATGTCCAACATTATTTTCTTGAATACTTGTAAGGGAATTTTTCATAGATTTCCACTCTTGGTTGAATACCCAGCCATGCAAAGATGTGGCAAGTATGTACACAAGGTTAGACTTTGATGTCTCACCTCCACATTTTTTAGTCTAACATTCATTATATGTGACCTTAGGTTTTTCATTACAGGTAGCTTTGATCATGTCTCTATGGACATGGGAAGCTAATATTTCTAATTGATGACTAAGGGTTTGTAATTATTATTACACAGTAACCTCGCCATTGTGGTTTTTCATTTGAGTTTCATGTGGAGGGGTTTTTTCATGATTTTCACCCTCAGTTCTAGCTTCATGATTGGTTTGAATGAGTGGTATTTGATAACCATTTGTGTTTGTAGGAACCTCTTCTTCTTCATTATTATTTTCTCATCCAGAAGTAGAAGCATGTACGACGTTCAATATGTCCTCAAAAGATCAAAAGGGAGGTTCCATTTCTTCTTCTCCTTGAACCATGTTTGTAAGAATAGTAGGATCAAAGTCTTGTGGTAGTTTGACCCATAACTCTACAAACTGCACTAAAACTTGATCTCTTTTATGGAAGGGAAAGTTATCTATGTGTGTAGAGTCAAACTTAAAGTCATCTCGAGGAGATGTCTCCTCATCTCCACTATGGCTAATCAATGTTTATTCCTCAAGTAATGGGTCCAAATTATTATGAAGGAAATGATTTTATCCCATTCTTATATATGTCAATCTCATGATATGATGTATGAAAAGAAATATTTTGCTAGGATTTAGGAAATATACACAAGTACCAAAAAGGATCACAAAGAGTCAAGGAAAAATCAAATAACTTAACAATTATAAATGTCACAATGATTTTTCCAAGGGTAGAAAATGTACGATGAAAGGTCTCCCAGGAAAATATATCAATTTGTGAACAAGGGATAAACCGTAAAGAAACCTATTCTCAATGTCTAAATTTTGTCTTAAAGATTATTTTTGATAAGATAACAACACAATTTCAATATTTAATTCACATTTTTTGGACCAAAAATATTTAAGTATTAAAAAGGGGTTGAAGTGATTTTAACAATGTAACTATATAAGGTATACACTTAAACTTTTTTTAATACAAACACAATCCAAGTTCTGAAAAGGGAGGCTAAAAATGCGAGTAGTGTAACAATACAATTTGGGCACTTAAATCAAGTTTAAAGAAAAACAAGATGTAAGTATCAAAAGGGTATTGACATAATGGGAGTAACATAACTACAACACCTTCCAAAACTTAAGTAAATATTTGAACAAAAATAAGGTATAAGTATAATAATGAGTCGAGATAATGTGAGCAGTGTAACAATACAATTTAGACACTTATATCGAATTTTAAGAAAACAAGATGTAAGTATCAAAAAATAAACTAATATAATGTGAGCAGTGTAATGATGTAAAGTGAGATCAAGGAAAGGTACATTATATAATGAAACATATCATTATGGATCTTAAGAAAAAATACCAAAATATGAGGACGTACCAACACACTTTCAAAACTTACATCAAGGTCACAAAAAGGAGTGATGTAAGTGGGTGCAAAAGTGGTGGACATAATTTTGGTAGAACTTCAATTTTCTTTCTTTTGAAGAAAAATGTCAACAAGATAACAAGAGAGATAGTACAATTGGTGATGAAAAATATGTGGAAAAACTTTGGAAGAGTTACGCCTTGTTTGATAATAAGGTAAAAACTAGGAAAAAGTTTTGTAATGAATAACATGTGGCACAAACTTCAATGGACTCTCCCCTTGTTTGAATAACAAGGTTTTGATTCCAAGGAAGTTTTTACTTTGTGAAGAATCTTTGAAAAATGATTGGATAAGGTCAATTTGGCCCCAATGCCAAATGACTACCTAGGATTTTGTTCTCAACACTCACTAATACTTGTCTAAGAGAGTCATGCTATGTTAGATAATTCTTAGACAAAGGACCATTACCCCACAATCAAATTAATGTAAGAGGTCTCATACGAACAACGTTTCACACTCCTCATGGGAATTTCTAGTCAAGTAGGTAGTGGGGCTCTTCCCACTTCATCAAATTTCTCCCACGATGTATTAAATACTTTGGGGGTCTTATGGTAATCCTCATAATGAGTTGTATGGCTTATGCCAAGATACTTCCCATAGTTTAGAGAGGACAACTTTAAGCCCTTATTCAAACCTGGAAATACAATGTTTTTAATGAATGGTGTATTTTTTATCTTTTTATCTTAATGTAGTTTAGCAAACCATTAGAAAATTTCATATAGTGTTTTTTATTATTATTATTTATTTAATTCTTTGACAAACAAAAGGTTGTGCACACAAAAGATTTTGTAGGTTTCCATATAAACCCCAATGTTTAAAAAGGATCAAGGTTGTTGTTTTTTCTCAATATCTACAAAAGACACAAGAGAAGAGCATACACAATGTTTGATCCAACTAAATAAAAATGGAAAAAATTAAATAAACCACCAATTAAATTATTTAAAAGATATTCCCTTAAACAACTTAAATGATGAAATTTCCAAGTAAACCCAAATGTTAGAAAATGAAGATCAAAGTTACTTTTGATTCTCAAGATCGCCCATGAGCGTAAGAGAAGACTATACACAAAATTTGATCTAACTTAAGAAAAATGAAAAAAAAACATTCATCAAAGCACTTCAATGTGTTAGAAAATGTTTTTTAAAGTAAAAATTGTAAATTAGAAGTTAGAAAACTTGTAAAAACAACAGGAAACACAAAAATAAGATTCTCTATTTTTAAAAATTTGAGCCAAAAACAACACACAGAATGCTAGTGCAACTATTTTAATGCAGACACATATGTATCAACACTAGTGATAATAGATCAATGCTAACACACATGCAATAATGGTAGTGAAAATTCAACAATGATAATGCACATGGACTAACGCAAATGCACATGAGACAATGTAAACACAAACATGGTTAATGGTAACACAAGTCAGATAACAAAAACAAAAGTAAGATAAAAAAGACACGTGAGGACCCTCTGTGTAGACATAGGTGAAAACATAGACAATAATAGTGCAATTCCAGAGAATGATAATGCATATATGAATGTTGTTAGCACACAGAATAACAACGTTAATGCACAAACAGTAACAAAGAAGTAATCAAGATCAACACTAGTACACATGCAACAACAATAGCATATAAAGAGTAATGAAAATGTAGATAGGGTTAACAGTAACATAAGTAGTCAATGTCTCATAAAAAATGCGTGAAAATTGCCAAAAATGTCAAAAATCTAAAAATTTTGTTGAAAAAATTCAATTTTTGCAGCACCTTACGTCCTTCAATCCTATAAGAAACACTCAACACATGTAAACTCAAAAAAACATGTTAATAATATTAGAATTTATGGATCTCTGATTAAAAACAAATGCACAAGAAATTATAGAAATTGAAATAAATAACAATAAGATGTAATATGATCAAAACTCACAAGGAAAGAATGGCTTCAAATCAAATCAGTGCAATGCTCCATATTCTCCATAGGATAGACTGATGTAATTCATGTATATATAGGTGGTGAATGATAAATCTCCTCATATATCAATGGGGAATAAATCTCACTAACTGATACTAGAAGTAGAGTTGACTCCACACAACTAGTAGGATAACTCAACAAAAGTAGTAATTTAACTCAACACAACTTCTACAACTAAGCAAGCATATCCCATGAGTGTAGTAAAACTCCAAGTAAATAACCTAATATAAGTAAAATAAATCTGATACACAAACACCTCCCATAAGAAAAACTTAGGTGGGTAGTGAAAAAGGAAAGTGGGTCCCAAAAATAAGGCATGATGAGCTACACATGTATAAATTAAAGTATCTCATAAAGGGGAGAAAAGGAGAAAAGCAAGTGGGAAAAAACTCCCCCAAAAAAAGAGACGATAAATTCAATCAAGAAAACTAGAGGAGAAGAAGTGGGTCCCAATAACTTGACCTGACTAGGTACCCACGTACAATGATCATCCCCTAGATTAGAGAGAGAAATAATTGAAGACAAGAATCTCCCCTAAGAATATTATTAATGATGTGGTCCTCTACGTAAATACTGAAGAGAATCCACCTACATGAAACAAAATTTATGACCTTGGGAAGGAAAAAAAAGGAGTACTAAAAGTCAACTCAATCCACAAAGGAAGAAGAAGCCTTCAATACTATGATATCTACATCTAGTCTATAAATGAAAGGTGGCATAGGTCTGGAAAATATGTGCACAAAAGAAAATGGAAATTCCACTACAATATACATGTCAGAAAGGGAGTATGGTGGGGCCCCAATAACCCTCATAAAAGGATCCACAAGAAGATGTGGATCATGAAACATCTCTAAAATAGTGGAAGTGATAAATGTCCCAAAATGGGCACTCCCAACAAGAGAGGTGAATGGGTCCTCCAGAATGTATGATGGCTCAATTGGAGCATATTATTGTAATGTAACATGTTGAGTTATGGAGCTTAATTTCTTCACATTAGCATGCTTTATTATTCCTAGAATACACAGTAACCGACGTCGGTCACCTGAGGACCAATATCAGTCAAGAAAGGAGGAACTGGTATCAGTTAGGGTAATTGACATCAGCTACCTATGCGTGATTTTTTTATTTAACTCAGAGGAATTATATATAAAATTTGATATAAATTTGATCTAATGGTTGTAATTGCATAGATAAGTTTCCTTAAGTACATATATGCTCATATAAGCTTGAAAGCTAGGGTTTGAAGCAAGATTAGAAGAATTGTAAGAATGAATTCTTGGAGAGAGAAAAAAGAGAAGCTTGTGAGGAAGAGATTATTGTACATGCATTGAAGGTGTGGAATATTGTAGGTATTCATTGTATATCCTCTATGAAGCTTTGAATAATAGAGTGGTTTTTTTTTAGTGGATGTAGCCCACAATGGGTGAACTACATTAAATATTATGTATTATTTCTTCTGGTTTATTTCCATATTTATTGTTTGTATTCTTAGATATGAATAATATATCTATACAAATAATGTGATTAACCCCAACACAACACAAGTGGAATATGATAATAGAAAACTTAGGTTGCAAAGAAATTTTTTCCAATGGGGTTTCTCAATGAGAGTAATGTCTAACAAGAATGTATTAACATAACAACATGAAGTAGGAGGAGAAGATTACCGTGAAGAGCTACTAGAAGTTCAAGATGAAGTAACAATGTACTTAATGGTAGAAAATGGTATTTATGGAGTGTTGTAAACTGAGAAATCAATATGCAATGGAGCACAAGAGGAAATGGTCACATTTTTCTCAGAGGAAGGTTCTCAAATAGAAAACTATTGCAGAGAGTGAATGGAAGCATGGACATGGATGAAAATGAGCTATGTGGAGGAAAAAATAGGGAGAATGTGCTCAATAGAAATATCTTGTGGTGAATGGTCAACATGAGAATCATGAATAACAACAGGTGTAGAGGAAAACTCAATAATGAAAGGTATGTGAGAAGGTAGAGAATCTATGGTGACAATAGAGTGGTCTAGGGAAGCATCACTCTCAGATGGTGAAACAAGGTTGACATACAGCTATCGGATAATGGTCCAAGAATTAAAAGAGAACTTAGTGTGCTTAAATTAACACAATGTATCCATAGAAATAATAATACTGAGAAGGCCATAGACCTTATCATTTTGGTTAAACCACTCATTCTTCTGTAGAGGCTCATCAGGCTCAGGAATGAAACTATGGAGGTAAGGCAACGAACTATGCATAGTGCAATGTTTGATAATGTCCACTTTACAAGACATAAAGTTCCTAGAGTCGAGCTTAATAACATAACGATGAAACTTCATAATGTAGATAAGCCCCCAAAATTATCCCTAGAGACACTTTATAACTTAGTGTGAAAATTGCAAGTCACCAGTGAGTTTTGCAAGAACCCCCCAAAATGTGGAACTTTATAAAGTAGAGATTTTACAAAAATAAATGAATCCATCATGTAGATCATGAGAAAAAATGCACTTTTGACCAAAATAGTTCTCAAATCCAAGCCACCGATCAAAAGTTATAACAAATACAATTTCCCGTAAATAATGGCTTATTTAATTAAATTTTTACAAGATGATTAAAAAATGCCATAAATGAGGGGAAAGGGGGTCATTCGTATACTATTTGGAACTAGGATGAGATGATGAACATCAACAGACATCAAGATCAACCAAAAACACTTTTGAGTGTATGATAACAAAGAAAGTGCTTACGCAAGGGGGTTTGGCCACCTGCCAAATCGGGCCTTTCCCTCCATCTTTGACATGCGGAGAATGGAAAGATATAATAAAATGATAATAACTCCTCTATGATGCCAATAATATTATTTTTAATACCAAAAAATAAAATATACCTAGTGTCGTCAAGAACAAAAAACAACTAACACATAATAATTAAAACTAGACAATTTTAAAGGAAACCATAGTTTAAAAAACATCAAGATGGGAGAGAGTTATGTTTTGACCAAAAATGGTCAAATAAAATGTTCTAGGGAATGAGCCTATGTGAGGGAAAGATAGGGCATGAGCCCATATCACACCGATGCAACTTCAGTGGATGGGCGAGGTCGAGAGGTATGTGGGCTTGGGCTCAGTGTGTAGGGATGTGATTTTTTTACACACCATGTACATCCTCAATGCTGACTTGAGGAGTGAGGGTAAAGACCACCATTGAGGCTGTGGAGGAAAAAAAAGACTCCAATGTTCAAAGACCCTTGTGTTTGTTTCATAAAAGGTAGAGCCAAGGTAAATCAGGTTGTATTTGAAGGCTGATAACTTCCCAAGGGCATGTGATGAGGGCTAAAACAAGTCAAATGCAATAATCCAAGGACCGTATAAACCAAGCCAAGATCTGATCCATGAAAATAGTGTAGGTTGAGTTACCTCAACTAATCCAATCCAAGAAAACTATGCAGGTCGATCCAAGAAAATTGTGCAGAACTGAGTTCACCTGAAATGGAATAGAGACAATATGATAAGTGTGTTGGGTTTTGAGATTCTAAGAATGCAAGCTAAGATTGAATCTTGAAAAACTTTGGAAGAATCAAGCTAGTGTCTATATCATTCCACCAAGATAAAAAAAACTAGGCAAATGGGTTGGGAAATTAATGAGTGGAGGGTAGAACACATGTTACTATGGCACGAGCCCATCCAAGAGGTCATACACATGATTGAACTAGTGCAAATATCTTAGGATAGAGATGGGCCGATCCATATCTAAACAAAATTCCATTCCAAGAGGAAAGGGAGTCATGAAAACCTTAGTTGAGGTGTCAGTAGTTAAAGGATGAATGAGTAGTGGTGTAATATTTGTAGGCTGAGTTTAGATAGGGAAGATCCATGCTAAGCTAGATATGTACATGCCGAGTTGAATGGTGAAGCACAAAGTCAAAACCTTTGAGATTGGTTTGATTCCATATATGTGTCACTTGTAACATAGGCCAAAAGCAAGACACCTCTAATATGAACAAAATTATATACTCCAAGAGCTAAGATCTGAGATGAGTCTATGATGAAATCCGCAATGCACTAAACCAAGGCACCACACAAATTTCTTGAAAAAAAACCCTAATTTTTTTCAAACTTGATAGTTTTGACGATCCTCAATATTTCAATATGTAAAGAACCAAGACAGAGGAAGATCTATTTGTACATGGATTATTCATTTCACAAATGAAGTATTTGAAAACTAAAAATAACTCAGTAATGGAAAACGTATCACCAGAATCTTGATGGAAAATAAATGCATGAGAAATTGTAAAAATTGAAATAACTAACAATAAGATGCAATATGATCAAAAGTCACAAGGAAATAATTCCTTCAAATCAACTCAATGCAATGCTCCATATTATAAATAGGATAGACTGATGCAAGTCATGTACATATAGGTGGTGAATGTGCAACCTCCTCCTAGATCAACGGGGAATAACTCTCACTAAATTATACTAGAAATAGAGTTGACTCCACACAACTAGTAGGCTAACTCAACAGAAATAGTAAGCTAACTCAACACAACTACTGTAACTAAGAAAACATATCCTATGAATGTAGGAAAGCTCCAAGTAAATAACCAAATACAAGAAAAATAAATATCCTACACTAACAAATAAATACAAGTTATATCTACATGTGCAAAAAGAGGTTAGTAAGAAAAAAAGAAACTTAACTACAAAAACTCAAGAAATGTGCATGAGATAAAGGAGTATCCCACCGAGTGTGCCATATGTATGCATGTGATTAAACCAAGATAAGTTACCTAATGAAAACTAACTCCACAGTATCCATAACTAAGCTAATATATCAAAGCATCATGATAAAGCCATAAAAGGGAAAAAACTAACTAATGCATCCAATTAAACATGAAATACTAAGCTATCACTTGTTGTTTTTGATGGGATTTTTAAAATGTAGTTGCTCATTTTGTTGAGCCGGTTGTGATTACGAGTGATCAAAAGAAGGATATCTCTATGAAGAGGAAGGGATCTCACCAATATGGATTGATTTCCATGTATGGTTCTTCCGTTACTACTCTTTACAAGTAGAGGATAAAATGGATGCTAGATTAATAAGCTTTTCAAAGTTAAATTTCTCTCATCATACGCATATAGTGTAAATATGTAACAATGGTGTAAGGTTGGAAGAAAATTACTAGGTTGTTTATATATCTTTCCAATTTGGGAGAAGCTAGAAACCTAGAGAATGTGGGATAGAGATAACATAGAATAAGAAAGGGATAAACATGATTAGAAGGAATTAAATAGTGATTAACAACTCATGGGAATTAGAGATGATTTAATTAATCAACTAGGATTAATTAATATGCCAAAATAATCTTAAAAATCTGTTTGGAGGTGATTTAGAAGGAAATTGGTAGAATTTGAAGGGTTTAAGAGAGGGATTTAACCAATAATAAGGTTTATTAGTTAAATAAGAGATTAAAAAGGCTTAATTAACTAATAAATAGTTAATTAAAAGAGGATTATAACTAACAAAGTTTCGTTGATTGGCATCCAGAATGAAGGAAGGATATTTAATTAATGAAGTGTCGTTAATTGACTGAAATGAAGGGGAATGTTAGTTAATTATTGAGAAATCACTAATTATAACGAAATGACGTGAAATACAATAAAAAATGCAATTTTAATAGTAAAATTGTGTAGTTAGATTTAGGTGTCTACATGGTGTGTCAGAATATTATGAGTATTTGCAAGATGGAATACATGTTTCTTCAGAGTTTTCTTGGTTTCCTTAGAGTTAGTTCAAAGCCTAGTATATTTTCTTTGGAATATGAACTGCTTATTTTAGAGTATGAACTACTTGCTTCAGAGTATGAACTAAATGCTTTAAATTTTGACTAAAGTTTATGTTACTTCTATTGTGATATGTGGTGAAGGTTATAAATATGTAGAGTGAGGTATAGGAATGCTGGTACATGTTTGAGTATGATTTATAGGTGTTCATCTAGACCTAGTCTAGGTGCTTGAAGGAATAATGGTACATGAGAATGAGGTGCAAAAGTATATGAGATCATTTAAGCATAAAAAAGTGTGAGACATGTTGTATTAGATGTGTTAGGTCCTTTTGGAGAGCTTGGAAGTAGAGTTATGGTGTTTTTATTCTTTGTCATGGTGTACACTAGGCCTAATCCTAGTGTTTGGAGGCCTAATTATTAATGATAGTCACTTGCAAAAGTATGCAAGCTCTTGGAAACACTCAAGAAGGTATGTCACGTCATTTAAGTATTTAGAAGTAGTTAGCATAGGTTTCATTCCTTTTTAGAGTGTTGGTTCAATTGTTTTTGGCCTAGAGTATGTAAAATATTAGGGCCTACTCATACAAATCAGATGGGAAAAGAAGATGCAGAGCTATTTATGACTTGGTGATAATTGGAGATGTTAGTAAAGTGTATCAGGATGCTATGGGAAAATATTTAGGTTTCTATGTTGAGAAAAAGTACGTTATGATGTTTGAGGAAAAACAAGGTGCTCGAGAACGTATTTTCAAGCTCAAAGCAAGTGAAATGCTCATGGTTGGCACGTGCAGAATTTTCATAGGAATATTACCCTTTTAGGTATGTTAGGGAATTAATTTAAGAATATATAAAAGTTATAATGAGGTCAAATGATGCCCATTCTTTTATTAATGAATGTCAAGAAGTGAAACTTCTTGTTATAGATTTGAAACCCTAGGTCAAGAGTGATGGAAAATAACTTCATGGAAGGTGCCAAGAATTGTTTTTTTATTCTACTATGATGATTTGATTATGTAAATTACTCCTCCAGGTTTTCAGAAAGGCATGGTATAGCATGTGGTGATGAGTGGACCCCACTCAAACATGACTATTTATGAAAAAGTTTAGTTTTGGACAAGGTTGTCCAAAGGAGTTGTAAAATAAATTGATTTTTTTATCCTGATAGTTTTAATTGATTTCCATGATGATTTCAGATCATGGTTGAACTTCTAGAGGGAAAAGTGTGCCCTATTTATGAAGACTGGTCCTAAGGTAGTTTTGGGACACTTCTAGAGAAGTTTTAAAGATGAACATGATTGAAGGCCTTCCACTTAGAGTTGGAAGGAAATAAAATATGTTTTGAAAAGAGTATTCATAGATATTTCCAGTGGTATAAGGTTTGTGTCTTGATGATGAATTTTGATATGTCATCCAACTCAATTTGTGTAGAAGAAGATTACTAGTTTCTCAATACAAATTTTCTCAGACTGAAAGATCGAGGTAGAAGAGGAATGAAATGTACCACTTGATGTTTGATATTATTTGAAGAGTGAAGAAGAATGAGTTTTGTTCCTATTAAAGTAATGTTTATGTCTTGAAAGTGGCAATAAGGGTGCAAAACAATTGAGTTCCTAAAGCTACTTTATGAGCTGTTGAGTTTGGTGAAGAGGAAAGTTGGTTTGGTTTGCACATATGGATGTTTAATGAGACATAGAAGGAATGAATGTGATCTACCAGTGAGGGGAATTCCAATGAGTGGCTGCATACCATACTTGACGTGTACTGGTGTGTGCTTGAAGTCCAAAGGTGAAGACTAGTTCCTGGAAACAACTGTTTTGTGAAGGATATGAGCCTTCTTGAGTGAGTTATGAGTACTTTGATTTGTGAAAGATAATTAATAAGCATGGATTATGTTGTTATGTCATATTTGACATTTTTGGTGAATTTAGGGTCTTGAATAATCATGGTTATTGTGTTTATGGTTTTATCGCTTCTAGTTGATAGGGTTTTGAGTTGTTTTTGAGATTGTTTGATACATTTTGGCATGAATGACCTACATGGGTCTATTTTATGAATGTGAATGAGTTAATTGTTATGTTTTTGATTTTTTTTTATAAAAATAATGATTAAGGACCGACCTCCCTTATTTTTATGAGAAAGAGAAGGGTATAAATTTTTTGTTTGAGTTCATATTTGAACAAGCAAAGTGAGAGGAAAAATTGTGACCCAAGGGAGAGTGTGAAACAAGTATGAAGCTTCATTTCAGAGATAAGGAAGTGTGTGAAAGGGTGAGGAATGTTAGAGATCTTGTGTGCAAGAAGTTGAGATCAAATGAGGTCATGTTTTTGTAAGATTAAGTGAGTTAGAAGGAGGGTTTGAAGAAGGTCTGAAGGTGTATGAGATGAATATTTGATCACTATCAGTTGTGTGTGTTGGCACAATTTATATAGTAGTATTATTATTCAAATCTTATATGATGATTTATATTCATGCAAGTCTCTTATTATGAGTAATATTAACAAGGGTTTAGGGGTTTGTGCTCCTTGTGGGGTTGGTACCCCACTAAAGATATCTATTGTGATGTGTAATATTCACTTGACTCTTTTTTGTATGTAATATCAGGAAAATTTTCAGTGTGTTTTCTTCCCCTTGAAGGTTTTCCACTTATATCTTGTGTTTCTTTGTCTCTTGCATGGTTATTTTGATTTAATTAAATCTTAAACACACATTAATGAATGGATGAATTGTTTATGGTTTAAGTCATCATATATTAAATTGGTTAAATTTTAGTGAGGAATAATTCACCCCCCTCTCAATCCATTATGTTTCCAAAAACTACAACACTATCTTTAGTAATAAAATGGATTGAACAAATGTTGAGAGATAGAGGAATACCTCCATTGAAAATGAAAAATAGAATATTCCTTTGAAGTGCCATAAATTGGATAGGTCTTATAACTATAGAGGATAGTAAGAAGGGCCTACCAAGAGGAGTAGAGAGGAATATATTTGGTGGAGATGGTGCTCTTTAAAATGATCTACCTCGTCTTCTTCTTCTCTATGATAGATCCAAGTAATCAAAATATTCTTTCCCTGTTGTTCTTAACCTTGATTGAATTATTCTCATAAAATAGAGGCACTAATATTGCTAAAACTGGTATGTATATTAATTAGAGTCACCAGATGTGTTTTTGTAAATCCTCCAAAAGGCTGAAATCTACCAAGATACACACCAAAACTTAGCAAAATGGAAAGATTAACTTATAAACCATCCCACTAGATATGCCATAACTTTTATCTCTAAAAACAATACCCTTTGATTTTTCATGGATATATGGATGAGTAATTAATGTTTTTGGGTAACATGGGATTGTCTCTCAAGTTGTGGGACTTGTTATGAGAGACAAAACTATAGAGAAGGATAGTTATTCTACATGATTAATAAAATAATGAAATAAATAATTGCTAAATCTAAATATGTAACATTGCAATTGATAGATATGTAATAATGTAGATGTTTGACACAAGAAAGTAAACTATAAAAATATGAAACCATATTTGTAAGAGGGTAAAATACTTATCTGATTCACAATAATACCAAAGATGTGATGAGATATAAAAATGATGAAATAGGAAGCAAGAATTTTGTAACTGAGCTAAGAAAATAGTGCGATTGTTGGAAATGTTGAGACTAGGATGCCTATACAAGGTCATGGGCACTTGGGGCACTGAAGAACTCCTCTAGGAACCTATGACTGCTCAAAACCTCCAAAAACTAGTTTCACATGGTCACCAGATGTTTTTTGGATGTCACCTTTATTTTCTTGTATATCGATGTACCTCACTGTTAATCACCTAAAACTTGTAAAGAGAAAGAGAGCATATAAAACTCTAAAACACATCAAATCCTAAAAATAAAATTATGCAAATGGGGAGTCAGAATGAACTTAATGGTTACATTACTAAATGAAATTATGATTCGAGTGTTGTAATACATTTGAGAATCCATGTAGTTCTACATGTGTTTATGTGTAACATCGTGCCCTTGGTGGCTCTTGTGCATAATGCACTTGAATAATGAGTAATAACTACATTTAGAAGATGTAGATATATGTGTTAATGGAAAAATGAACTTCCTCTCCTATGAAGTGTATGTAGAAGAATGTAGTTCCTTATCCCTTGTGTGAGTGCTAGATGGATGCTTGAATGCTCTTGTAATGGCCTTGAAGTGCAACCCTAGGTGGTGATAGTAGATGCTTACTATTTGGTCCCTTATTATGGTCACATATCTTTGTATTTATATGATTCCATTATTTGAATTTCTGAATTAACCACTAAAATGTCAAACACTAAGAAAATAAGATGCCCAAAAAATCGAAAGGACCCAAAAGATGTGAGTAAGATACAAACAGGTCAGTGGCGCCCAGAGGGGATGGGGGTGCCTAGGTGTTGACGTCCTAGTCAGACACTGATGTCCAGACTATGAAAAATTGAAGTGTCAAAATTCATACTGAAAATAAGGTGTATAGGATGAAAAAGGAGAACAAAAAGTAATCAAAGAGGCCAAAGATAGTAGTTAATTAGTAATTTTCTCATTTAGGAATCATATGAATAGTGGCGTGTGATCAGGACTAGAAATATGCCCAAAGTGTGTGATTTAGTGTCTACATTTGCCCCCACTTTATGTATTTGGGTGAATGATTAATAATATAAAGTAGATAAGAGATATGTACCTGATAACCATGTAGATATGTGGCAGAAAGTATGTCAATGAGACAAGAAAACGTGGATGATAAAAAGTGAAGCATGGAAGATAAAGAAGAGGAAGTGATAAATGATGATGAACCTAGGGGTAAAAGCATATGTGTAGAATGTTACTTTATAATTGTTGTTTATGTTTCTTGATTTGTGATGATTTGTGATTATTGCTTCCCATAAGGATGGACTTGTAAAATAAAAGAGTGAACAAGTAGTCAAATATGTGTATATGAAAATTTGACCAAAATGCGTAACAAATATGTAAAAAATGTGAAAAGGAACATGTGCACCTAATTTGTGATGAGTGAAAGAGATAGAGGGGATCCTAAATATGTTGTGGAAGAATGAGTTTTTTGGGCGATCTTATGTCAATTGTGCTAAGTGTGAGTTTTTTGGGCCATCTCACGCCAGCTGCGCCAAGTAAGGAATAAGTGTAGGGAGAAAAGTATAGTATTATTCTCCAACCTTTGACTACTTCCCAAAGTATAAAAAAAATACAAATGGTGTGTTAAAATACGATCCAGTTCGATCCAACATGAAAAAAGGTGTAATGCATGTATGTTGAGTGTTGAATGACTGTGTCTGTCCTGTAAAATCCGTTGTGTAAACTCTTGTGGACTGTGCCAAACTGAGAAAAAATGTGTAACTACCCCTGGCCATAGGCACCCAGAAAGGGTTAGGGGAACCCAAGAGCTACTGTATATGTCTAGGCATTGGTTTGTGTCATGTGCTGAGGACCTAAGTCATATTTTGGGCCATTTCTATGACTAAAGACTATGTTGTACTAGTACTAAAATGTGTTGTACTATGACTATGAAATGTTTTATGGGGTGACTAATTCACCCAATGATGCCACCTCATTTGGGGTGCATGTAATGTTGTAAGGAGGATATAGCCCAAAGGAGGAATAGACACTATGCTAAAACTGATGCCCTATATGGGGAGGAGGGAATGTGCTTGGTAGAAATAAAGGCACATGCAAACAAAGTGGTTGGAGACAAGTTTTAGTGCAAACATGACACATATACATATAGAATATAATATGTAAGAGAACAAGTAAGAAGACAATGTGTAAGCTAACTGTTGACCCTAAACCTTGAAAAAAGTGTGAGATTTAGGAAGTTTGACCTATTGTTAGTGATGTATGTGGGAAAATTAAACTTCTCTAACTTGTGAACAAAAAGAATGTAAAATCACATGACAGACTTTTCTCCAAAACATCACTTCTCATTTATATTTCAATATTCATTACATTAGTCTCATTATCATACACAAATCCTATCTATTCTTTCATATATTTCTTGTGATGCTCACATAAATTTCTTGTGGTGCACACATATATAATGGAATAATTACAATAAATATACAAAATACAAAACATTCCAAGAGTCACTTATTTTGATTTGTGCCTCTGTCAGCTTCTTGTTCTGTTCTAGCTTTGTTAGTCTTTATTCTGTGGTTTCTGTTGGCTCCTGCGGATTCCTTTAGTGTTTCATGGATTTTTCTACTATGCCATGATTTATTACAATATCTCACAGCTCTATGTAGTTTACCTACGACTTGTTCTAACCTTCAATGACTTTTCTCTATTATCCGCGACTCACTCTTTTCCTTTATGTCTTCCTTTAGTCTTCAACGGTTATCTCCTAATCTCTGTGGCTATCTTAAAATTTGATGAAAAACCCATCAAAATCATACCCCAAATTAAACCTTGTCTTATCCTCAAGATAATAACAAAATGAAGAACCTTGTCTTAAAAACTTTGAGAAAATTTTATCTTTCTTTTTACTAAAGACAAAATTGGGCATCACTTCCCAGAAACTTAGAAGTCTTGCATAAGGAAGAGTTCCCTCATTTGTCTTACTTGATTAGACTTACGAGACACCACCTTGAGAGAAAATAGGAATCACCTCCTAGGAACTTAGACATCTGGTGTTAGGAAGAGTTCCTTTGCTCAACTTTCTTGAATGGACTTACAAGACACCATAGTCCCCTGAAAAAAATTCTTCTTCTTTATGGTGGTGCTGGGGGGATGTACTTTGTGATTTGTGGCATAATTTTCTTTTCAAATTTATACCACAATGCAAAATGTATATCTATTTTCTTCACCCATTCTTGTAGTTGTGTATTTTCTTGGATTAACTAGAGGATCTCTGATGGTGGTGTCTTTGCTTACACTTGACTCAGTTTGTTTTAGGTAGTTATGAGCTCTTATTGCATTATAATAAGGGATCTATCTAATGGTGTGTTGCACTCTTGCACATACATTAGCTTTTCAGTTTGCACCCTTTGTTGTATTTGATACTTTTCTATCAACTCATATATATTTCATCTCTGAGCTCCATCATTGTCCGTATTGATGTCATACTATTTTGAGGCCAAATTAATTTGTTTCTCTAACTTATCCAGTTCTGCTTTTTATTTTTGGGTCACACTAGGCCATCTTATTGTATAAGTATAGTAGACCACAAAATTATTTAATTATATTTCCAACTTATGGACTGTGGCTTGCATTTCTGTTCTCCTTTTCTGATTTTCCATAGTCTGCGGTTTTAGGATTTTTTGTTTGTACTCTTCCACAAAGTTATCGCAAATTTTATTCTTTTCTACTTCCAAAATAATTGTACCTTCTTTCAATATTTCTTCCATATCCTTTTCTGTTAGCACCTCTATCTGTATATTGGATGCAGTAATAATATGTGACTTTTCTATTTGAATAGAGGATAATATTTTCTACATTGCCTCTTCTATATAAACACATCATTACATATAATCATGTTTGGAACTTTGTTCTAGAACTTAGATATAAGTTATTTTAATGTATGGGGGAGAGCTTTTCTAAATTTACTTTATAGCGCTTTGTGGTTTATTCCACTACCCCTTACTGTAACTGTATCAATTGCTCCTTTTTCCTTTATTTTAGTTCTTCTTTGATTTTTGCCAAAGAGTCTCTAGGTGCTTCTGCTTGTGTTGGTACCATACTTGTGGATGGTACAGATGGTAGCATTTTCTATTCTTTTTCCTTCTTTAGTTCTTCCTGTTCTTGTTTTTCCTTTTATTATTCTTCCCTCTTCTCTTGCTCTATCTTTTCCAATTTCTTCTTTTCTTCTATTTATCTCCTTCTTTTCCTTTTCTTCTTTTTCCTTCTCTTTTGCTTCATTCTCTTTATTTTCTTGTTCTTATTTCACCTTTTGTTCTTACTTTTCCTTTTCCTTATTTTATTTCTATTCCTTCTCTTTCTTTTCTTTCCCCTTTTTATCCATCTTGGCTTTCTCTTCTTCCTCATTTTTTATCTCCTCTGTCTCCTTTTCTTTCTCCTTTCTCTCTTCTTCTGTTTTTCTAGTTCCTTTTGTTCTTTATTTTTCTTCTCTACTTCTTATTTGTATTTCCTCTCTGGCTCCTCTTGCTCACTTTTCTTCTTATCATTTTCTTGTTTCTTGTTCTTTTCTTCCTTCTGCTACTTTTCCTTGTGTATTTTTACTATAGAATCCATATATTTCTTCTTTTTCTCCTCCTAAGATACCTTTTTTTCTTCCTCAACCTCCTTATTTTCTTCTTCTTGTTTATGTTTTTCTTCCTTTATCTATTTCTATTTAGCCACTTCTATGGCTTTCTTCTGTTCTTCTTCTATCCTTTTTCTTTTCTTTTATGTTGGGTTCTCCTTTGTATCTACTGGATTTTGCAGTGCATACTTCTAGGGTTCTTCCTATATTTATTTATTTGTTTTAATGAGAAGTCCAATTAAATCTTCCACCTCCTTGATCAGGTTATGATCCTTAGAGGTATTTTTCTTCTTTTTCTTTAATGTTGTTCTTTCTTGTTGAAGGAATTGTATGCAGTATTTTTCTTCCGCCTCTACTTTTTCTTGAATTTTCTTGGATAACTCTAGTGGAAGTACATGACTAATGTCCCCAATTACTAAATAAAATCTATCCATGTAATATACTATGGTTTCTTCTATAGCCATCTATTCTCCACATGTGCTTTTTGCACACTATTTCCCACCTGAGAAATTCCTGTTAGAGATAAAAATTTATCATAGTATCCATATGATACTTTAGTTAAATGTGTTTCCTCCTATGCTTTTTATTATTTTGAAAGTTGAGGCCATACCTATTCTTGTGATGGTGGGGGAGAGGAGGTTTTCTCCTCTTCTACTTCAAAAATTTCTTCTATCTCTTGAGAATCCTCTATGTCTTTTTCTTCTTCATTGACCTGAGCTTATCTTAGTTTCACTTTGGATGCTAATACTTTTTAGCATTTAGTGGTGGGTGCTAAAGAAGTAGGGATTTTAGGTGGCCTTCTATTTTAAATTTTTGGGCCTGTTTTACTGGGATTTTCTTTCCCATATTTAGCTGGATATTTATTTCTATATTCCTCCCAAGTTTTGCAATGACTTGATCAAAATTTGAAAGTGTTGGCCAAATTTTCTCAGCCCACAAGTGTATTTGTTCACCATTCAACTAATTCAGATTTTTAGGGTAGGGTTTTTGTAAAATACATAGCTAAGCACAATAAAATTGACCCATAACAAAATGTATGTTTCCCTTCCTTTATTTTCCTAGTATTTTCATGCAACTCAGAAGCCATTAATTTGACTAAATTGTATTCTGAATGATAATTCACCATATCGAGGGAAATTTGTGTACTAAGCCCATGAGTACCATCCTCTTGATTGGTATAATAAATTTTCAATCATATGGCCTTGGCAGCATACCTAAGTGCATAATATGCTATATTAGCAATGCATACTCCTCGCTTGCTCTTTGTCACCCCATCATGCAAGTTGTATTTTTCATCACAATTTTCTTCCTTTTGAGTGATGACCGTGTTTCTGCCCATAGTCCCGTAACTCTAGCCATGAATTCTATATCGATTGTGTATGGATGGTCAAAGTATAACATATTATTATTTAACAGGATGAGAAGAACCTGAATTGCATTTTCTGCCCTAGGAAAATAGGGAATTTGACTCCACGCTTTGATCTTCAATTCATTGATCACCTTGGTAGTTTTCTTGTATTGTAGCTCTTTGGTGTTGGAATTTTCTTTTAGTGAGAGAATTCTATCTACTTCTAGCTGTGTGTGGTCATATTTAGAAACTTGTGAATGAATATATTTATTTAAATTTCATGTGTTGGAGAATTTGAAAGGAAAGTGCAAAAAATCTCCTACCAGATCATTCTTATTTGATTTATGAGAATGATTCTAGAAATTTGCCTTTGGGAGCTCTTCTTGTGTGATCTCAATTGGAGTATCCATGTTTTCTTCTTAATTTTCAATAATGTGCCCTAATTCTCTTGTTCTTTGTTAGTGAATTATTCTATCTCTGATTTAGCTATTTGGTGCCTTACTTATTATGAATCAAAACCTTTATATATCCTTTCCTTTATACTTACAACATTTATTGTATTTTTTTTTAGGGATATATTTTTGTTTCTTCCTTAGATTTTCCCGTATTGCGCGCGTTTTATTTTTTGTGGGATTTATTTTTTACGGGCCTCTTGTCCTTCCTACTGCATGTTTTGTTTGTTATGTGGTGTTTCTTCCCTCATCATGTAGTCGTTTCCTCTCATTCCTTCACTCCACGGTTGTTTCTAGTATCACACAATTTTTTATTATTTTGCGTCTTTTTTTCTTCATCTCGTAGATATCCTTCCTCAATTCCAAGGATTTTCTTCATCCATTCGTTCCACAAATTTGTTTTCCTTTATTGTGTGGGTATTCCCCCTCTATGGTTTTATTTTATTGTGTAGGTGTCCCTCCTCTACGGATTTATTTTATTATGTGGGTATCCCTCCTCCGTGGTTTTCTTTTCCTTTATTGCACAAGTATCCTTTTTCCGTGGTTTTCTTTTTCCTTTGTTCAGTGCTTATGTTTCCTTCATCGCTATGTATTTTCTTATTTGTGGTTTTTCCTGATTTCTTATGTGGTGGATTTAATGTAGGTGCTGGTTGTGAGGGAGGGAAAGGGTTAGGTGTTGTATTTTGTCTTCACGCCATCACTCTCTAGGTATTGTACTCCTTTAGGTCTTCAAGATCTTCTACCAAGGGGCATGTGTGGTGATAATGGTTGTAGGATCCACAAGCTATATAATACACCAACTTATTAGTAGGTGGTACTACATCTAATAAAGGACAAGTATCTTGAGTGTGCTGATCTGAACATCTATAGATTCTGCACCATTTTCTCTTTGATAGGGATATAAGTCTAGAAAAGGATTTCTATGATGAGTGTTGTGTTACAGTTGAAAATCTCATTGCCTTCTCTAAGTAAGGACAATCAGTATTACCGTGACCTTCTGCAAAACATACTACACACCAAATCTTAAGCCTTACACTATTTCTTGGAGATGAACTAGTCTTAAGGTATTTATTCCTTTGATATTCTTGTTTGAGTTTCAAATTTTCTAGCTCCAATTGTACTCTCTCCAATTATGTTTTTAGTGAAGTTTCTCCTTCTTTGCACCATGGTTGGGGCTCTAGTCTAATAACCATCACTATAGCCTCTGAGAGTGTATTAAAATGTTTTCCATCCATGGTTGCTATGATATATGAGAGGAGTCTTGAAGTGAACCATTCAATTTGTTCTTTGTCTATGAGAGGTTCCTCCAATTTCCTAGTTACATTTTTGAATCTATAACTGAATTCCTTAACTGTTTCTTTTTCTCCCTGAACAAGATCTCTCCTTTTACTCACTCCTTCTAATGGTGCTTCAAGATAATGAAAGTATGTTAAAAATTATTTTTTAATGGTATCCCAATCCTTAGTTCCTTGGGAATTCATCTTCATATACCATAATAGCTCAGAGTGCCTATAAAGTCATGTAATTTCACATTGTTATATGTGATGTTTTTACTCTTCTACTATGAATCCAATAGAAATAAATGTTCTACCACATCACTGATATATTTTTCAAACACTGGTAATTTAATCTTTGGTGCCATTTTTCTCACTGGTTGAGGATATACTAAAGGCTGGATAGTTATCTTATGCTTCACTTGTTTCACCTTCTTTGACTGATTATGAAGCTTTATCAAGTTACTCTTTCTTCCTTTGTCTCTATCTAATTTAATGTCAAAATACAACTCTCCTAATAATTCTATGAATTATCTTATAACTTCCTGTCTCTTCTAACTCTCTTCTTGTAATTGATGATATATTTCTTCCAAGATTTCTCCTTTTTCTATCTTTCAAAGTGGTATTTCAAGCAGCACTTGGAATGACAACCGATCCAGGGGGGTCATCTCCTTTAGGCTTGTGTGGTGTTTGGGGGATGCATTCTTAGTTGGATAATTTTCATTATTCTCCTATTCTATGAATAACTTCCTTCCTTTACCACTCCTTAATCTATAATTATCCTCTCATCCCTCATCACTTCTTCTCTTCTTATTTTGTTTTACCTTCTTTTCTTGTTTTCTAACAATCTCTTTTTCCTCATCTTCCTTGCCTACTATTTTAATTTTCTCTATAAATTATTCAATCAATTATTTCATACAATTCACTTCTCCTTCCTCTACACCCTTTTCTTTAATCAAAAATGGTGTTTCTCTTTCCTCTTCTTCCCAAATTTTTGATTCTAATGCCCTCTTAAAAGCTAGTTCTAAACCACCTACTAACAGTTGTAAATATCTCATTAGGATAGCTTTCCTTGTTATCGCTTGTTGAACTAGACTGTTTATGGAGTATTGTACCAAAAGGTTGCGTGGGATAAACAAAACAGGTTGGTCTCTACTTACTATGTGTACTATAGAATAAATTTGTGTGTCTACCTCCATTTATGGGTTAACCACTTGCTAGTATCCAATCGAAGTGGGTGTTTCCTTCTTCTCTACTTTCTTAACTTTGTTCAGTTTTTCTTTCCTTTTATTTAATTTCTTCACTCTTTCCTCTCTTGTGAGTCTCTTTTTCTCTATCTTCTTCTCTAACTACTTCTCTAAGGTTATTCTATCTCTCTCTTCCATCATCGTCATTCTGATTGGTTTTGTTAAGATACTAACTTCTCCTTAATTCTCCTAATATTGTTTTTGCCAACTATGTAATTTTTCTAATTTTACTTTTCTTCTTGTTCTCCTATTTATGCTATCCCAACCACCACCCCATTAATTCTTATAAGTTATGTATCTTGGATCACCCCCATTCACATACACCATCCCATGGTTCCTGTCTTATAAAGGAAATTTTCCACGCTCCTGATTAAGCCTTCCTCTATCATCAAAAATTTAATTAAGAATGGAACAAATTTAAGAAATCATCCTCTTGCTCCACTAAAAACTTCCCCTTTCTTGTAGTCAAAATTGGTCCAACCTTGTATGGCCCAAGTAATTATGTATGAAAATAGTGTAGTATCATACCAATAATCAATTTCTCTAGTCCAAGGCTCGTCAAGGTGATTAAGTATGGTTAACTTTGTTGCAGTCTTCTCAAAAGGATCTCTCAAGTGTAATTGTGACAACTCTATTATTTTGGCATGAGCTAATATGCAAGGCCACAAAAAATTTGGAAACTGAGACCAATATTCTTCTTTGTATTCTCTAAGTCCTCCTTCTATCTCTTTATATGATGCTTTCATTCTTTTGGACTCTCCTTTAACAAATTTCTGAATTTGAATTTCCCATCAATCCTCAATTTCTATCAGTGCTGGCTTATAATATCTTGATGATGATATATTTCCTGACATCCGACTAACAAAAGGAACATGGGATCAGACACCAAATATTGACCCTAAACCTCGATAGTAGTGTGATATTTAGGAAGTTATACCTATTGTTAGTGATGTACGTGGGAAAAGTAAAATACTCTAATTTGTGAATAGAAAGAATTTAAAAGCACATGAAAAAATTTGCTCTAAAAAATCAATTCTCATTTACATTTCAATATTCATTACATTAGTCTTATTCTCATACAAAAATCCTCTCTATTATTTCATATATTTCTTGTGATGATCACATATTTTTATTATGGCACACACATATACAATGGATTAATTACAATAAATATCCAAAATACAAAACATTCCAAGAGTCACTTCTTTTGATTCATGCCACTTTTGGCATCTTATTTTGTTCTAGATTTGTTAGTATTTATTCTGTGGCTTCTGTCGGATCTTGCGGCTTCCTTCAGTGTTTCGTGTATTTTTTTAATGTACCATGGATAAGTCCAGTATCTTGCAACTCTTTGTACTTTACCCACGGCTTCTTCTAACCTTTGGCGGTTTTTCTCTACTATCTATGGCTTACTCTTTTCCTTTGCGTCTTCCTTTGGTCTTTGGTGGTCATCTCCTAATCTCCATGGCTATCTTAAACTTTGATGAAGAACCCTGTCAACATCATCCTTAGAATTAAACCTTGTCTCATACTCGAGATAATAGAAGGATGAAGAACCCTGTCTTCAAAACTTTGAGAAATTTTTTATCTTTCTTTTTAGTAAAGACAAAATTGGGCATCACCTCCCAGAAACTTATACGTCTAGTGTAAGGAAGAGTTCTTTCGCTAGACTCTCTTGACTATACTTATGGGACACCACCTTGAGAGAACATATGCATCACCTCCCATGAAATTAGACTTTTGGCATAAGGAATAGTTCCTTCACTTGACTCGCCTGACTAGACTTACAGGATACCATAGTCCCTTGAAAAATTTCTTCTTTATCATGGTGCTGGGGGGATGTACTTACTAATTTTTGGTGTAATGTTCTTTTCAAAATTATACCACAATGCTAAACATGTATCTATCTACTTCAGCCATTCTTGTAGTTGTGTATTTTCTTGGATTAAGTAGAGGATCTCTTATGGTGGTGACTTTTCTTGCACTTAACTCAGTCTATTTTGGGTGGTTTTGATCTCTTGCTGCATTCTAATAAGGGTTCTATCCAATGGTGTGATGCACTCTTTTATATCCATTATCTTTTCAATCCATGCCCTTTTTTGTATTTGATACTTTTCTATCAACTTGACTATATTTAGTCTCTAATATCAATCTTTTTCCTTACCGATGTCATACTCTATTGAGGCCAAATAAATTTATTTCTCTATCTTGTCTAGTTCTACTTTTACTTTCTGGGTCACACTAGGAAATCCTATTATACAAGTGTAGTAGGAGACAACATTATTAAATTATATTTCCAACTTGTGGACTATGGCCTACATTTCTATTCTCATTTTCTGATTTTCCATAGACTGTGGATTTAGGATTTGTTGTTTGTACTCTTCCACAACATTGTCACAATTTTTCTTCTTTTATACTTCTAAACTACTTGTATCTTATTTCAATACTTATTCCACAAACTTGTTTGTTTGCATCTCTATCTATAGATTGGATGTAGTAATAATATGTGGATTTGTTGTTTGAATAGAGGATAATATTATATGTATTACCTCTTCTATCTCAACACATCATTGCATCTAATCCTATTTGGCACTTTGTTCTAGCACTTGGCTACAAGTTGTTTTCTGTAAGGGGGAGATTTTTTCCAAATGTACCTTATAGCCCTATGTGGTTTGTTCCACTACCCCTTGTTGTAACTATATTAATTGATCCTTTTTCTTTTGTTGTAGTGCTTGTTTGATTTTTTCCAAAGAGTCTCTAGGTGCTTATGCTTGTGTTGGTACCATACTTGTGGATATATCTATGGAATGTGCTGATGGTACCATTTTCTATTCTTGTGCCTTATTTAGTTCTTCTTATTCTTGTTTCTCCTTATGTTCTTGTGACCTCTTCTCTTTCTCTATCTTTCCATGTTTCTTCTTTTATTCTACTTATTTTTCTTTCTTTTATTTTTCTTCTATTTCCTTCTTCTCTTTTCTTTCCTTTTCTTTCTTTTCTTATTCTTATTTCACCCTTTTTCTTTCTATTCATTTTCCTTCTTTTCTTTCTGTTCCTTCTCCTTCTTAGATTTCTCTTCATCCTCTTTCTTTTCTTTCCCCTCTTTCACCTTCTTGGATTTCTCTTCTTCCTCTTTCTTTTCTTTCTCTTCTCTCTCCTTCTTGGGTTTTTTTTCCTTTTCCTTATTTTCCATCTCCTCTCTCTCTTTATTTTCTTTCTCCTTTCTTTCTTCTTCTATCTTATTTTATTTTTCCTGTTCCTTTTGTTCTTTCTTTTTCTTATCTAATTCTTCTTTTTGTTTCCTCTTTTCCTCATCTTATTCCTTTTTATTCTTCTATATTTCTTGTTTCTTGTTCTATTCTTCCTTATGATACTTTTCCTTTTTTATTTTTTCTATAGATTCCATATATTTCTTCTTTTTCTCCTCTTGAGATACCATTTTTGCTTCCTCAAACTTCTTATGATTTTATGTTTTTCTTCATTTATCTATTTCTATTTAGCCACTTCTTTGGATTTATTTGGTTCTTCTTCTATCCTTTTTCTTTTCTTTTCTATTGGGTTCTCATTTGTATCTTCTAGATTTTGCACTATAGATGTCAGGGATTCTTCCTCTCTTTCTTTCTTTTTTAATGAGAATTTAAATTAATTATTCCACCTCCTTGATCCAGTTCTGATCCTTAGCAGGTTTTTTATTCTTCTTCTTTAATGTTGTTCTTTCTTGTTTTATCCTATTCTTGTTCCTCCTTTTATTATTCTTCCCTCTTCTCTTGCTCTATCTTTTCCGGTTTCTTATTTTCTTCTACTTATTTTTCTTTCTTTTCCATTTCTTCTTTTTCCTTCTCTTTTGCTTCAATCTCTTTATTTTCTTGTTCTTCTTTCACCTTTTGTTTTTTTATCTTCCTTTTCCTTATTTTAGTTATATTCCTTCTCTTTATTTTCTTTCCCCTCTTTATCCATCTTGGATTTCTCTTCTTCCTCCTTTTTTATCTCCTCTATCTCCTTCTTTTCTTTCTCCTTTCTCTCTTCTTCTGTTTTTTCGATTCCTCTTGTTCTTTATTTTTCTTCTCTACTTCTTATTTCTATTTCCTCTCTACCTCCTCTTGTTCCCTTTTATTCTTCTCTCTTTCTTGTTTCTTGTTCTTTTCTTCCTTCTGTTGCTTTTCCTTGTGTATTTTTACTATAGAATCCATATATTTCTTCTTTTTCTCCTCTTGAGCTACCTTTTGTGCTTCCTTAACCTCCTTATTTTATTCTTGTTGTTTATGTTTTTCTTCCTTTATCTATTTCTGTTTAGCCACTTATGTGGCTTTCTTATATTCTTCTATTATCCTTTTTCTTTTCTTTTCTGTTGGGTTCTCCTTTGTATGTGCTCGATTTTACACTGCAGACTTCTAAGGTTATTCTTGTATTTCTTTATTTGTTTTAATGAGAAGTATAATTAATTCTCCACCTCCTTGATCAGGTTCTAATCTTTAGTTTTCTTCTTTTTCTTTAATGTTGTTCTTTCTTGTTAAAGGTTTTGTATGCGGTATGTTTCTTTGGCCTCTACTTGTTCTTGAATTTCCTTGGATAAATCTAGTGGAAGTAGGTGAATAATGTACCCAATTACTAAAGAAAATATATCCATGTAATATACTACGACTTCTGCTATAGCCATCTATTCTCCACTTGTGCTTTCTAAATAATCTTGGGCCACCTGAGAAATTCCTCCCAAAGATAAACATTTCTTATAATATCAATATGATAATTTAGTTAAATGTGTTTCCTCCCATGCATCTAATTTTTATAAAAAATTAAGGCCCTACCTGATCTTGTGATAATGGGGGAGAGGGATTTTTCAACTCTTCTGATTTAGAAATTTCTTATATCTCTTGAGAATCCTCTACGTTTTCTTCTTCTTCACTGACCTTAGCTTCGTTTAGTTTCACTTTGGATGATAATGATTTTTGGTGTTTTGTGGCGGGTGCTAAAGTAGTAGGGATTTTGGATGGCCTTCTATTCTAAGTTTTGGGCCTGTTTTACTAGGATCTTCTTTACCATATTAAGTATGATATTTATTTCTATATTCCTCCTAAGCTTCCACAATGACTTGATCAAAATTTGGAAGTGTTGGCTTCCTGGGGTCCATGAGATAATTTCTAATTACTTCCACTGAGGTAGTTATTAATTCATCAGAAGATTCATATGTAATCGGAGGTACATGGGATATGCATAGAATTATAGGCCTGAGGAAGGTATAATCAATGTATGCAGTAAAAATTACCTCTTGTTCATATTTTTCCACAATCTATTCCGACACCTGGGTCCTGTTTACAACTATCTTATTATGTTTTTCCACCCTAGTAAAGATTTTATTTAGGTAAACCCATCTAATGTATTCATATGCTCCCAAATTTTCTTGGCCACATGTGTATCTTTCCGCCATTCAACTAATTCAGATTTGTGAGGTAGGGTTTTCATAAAATACATAGCTAAACATAATAAAAATGACCCATAATAAAATGTATGTTTCCCTTCCTTTATTTTCCTAGTATTTTCATGAAACTCAGAAGACAATAATTCAACTAAATTGTATTCCAAATGAGCATTCACCATATAGATGGCAATTTTTGCAATTAAGCCCACGAGTTTCATCCTTTCGATTGGTATGATATATTTTCAAGCATATGGCCTTGGCGGCGTACTTGAGTGCATGATTTACTATATTTGCAATGCATACTCCTCAATTTCTCTTTGTCACCCCCATCATGTAAGTTGTATCTTTCATCACAATTTTATTCCTTGTGAGGGATGACTGTCCTGCTACCCATAGTACCGTAACTCTAGCCATGAATTTTGTATTGATTAGGTATGAATGGTCCAAGTATAACATCTAATTATATAGCCAAATAAGAAGAACCAGAATTACATTATCTACCCTAGGAAAATACCTTGGTATTTTTCTTGTATTGCATTTCTTTGGTGTCAATATTTTCTTCTAGTAAGAGATGTCTATCTACTTCGAGTCATGTGTGGTCGTATTTGGATATTTTTGAATGAATATATTTCTATAAATCCTGTGTGTTGGTGACTTTAAAAGGAATGTGTGCAAAATATCCTGTTAGATTATGCTTATTTTATTTTTGATAATGCTTCTAGAACTTCAGCTTTGGTAGCTCTTCTTGTGTGATCTCAATTGGAGTATCCATTTTCCTTTCAATTTTCCCTATTATTCCCTAATTCTCTCGTTCTTCGTTAGTGAATTATTCTATCTCTGTTTTAGTTTTTTGGTGCCTTACTTATTACGAATCTATACCTTTCTATAACCTTGTTTGTGTACCTACCGCATTTATTGTCTTTTTTTAGTGAGATATATTTTTGTTTCTTTTGTGGATTTTTCCTGTATTGCAAGTGGTTTCTTTGTATGAAGAAAAATATCAGACAACCATGGTAGCAAATAATTCTTGTAATAAAAATGTTTCACATGAAGCACCCGTTATAATGTTAAAGAGATATAAAGTATGTCAAAGTGTGTATGATCTAATATATTAGTGTGTTAGTGAGAATAAAATTTGTATAAATCAAAACAATAACACTTGTGATGTGTACAAAACTGGATGCCCCCAGGAGCCACAGTGGGAATAGTAATAGGTATTGTGCCAAGCATCCATGGTGTGTGTATCAATCTGTGTAAATTATGTGATCACAACTAGAAAGGTAAGTGAATGTGCATGCGTATATGGAAAACATAATGACATACAATGTATCTAGATAACATAGTAAGCAAGGTGCATCTTGTGAAAATAAGTAAGAAAGAACAATGTGCAACCAAGATATACAATATGTTTTGAGTGTGAATGGAATATAATGAAAAAGTGGCTATGATAGGAGCCGTGTGCCCCCAAGAGTGAATGTGAATAAGTATGAATTAGATAAGGTTCATTTATAAATGCCCCCTCAGTAGTTGAGAATGAACCATAGAATAAGAGTTTGTCATTAGGAAATGGTTTGAACTCTGCACTAGAAATATATGATTGATAAATCGTATAGAGTGTGTGAGTGAGTGAATGAACATGGTAAGGTTCATTTCAGATTTAGACCCTCAATAGTCAAGTATAAACCATGGAACTAGAGTGCGTCATAGGGTAGTACATTGTGGTGAATGTGTGCTAGAAAGATATGTTGTGAATGCACTAAGTGTGAAATGTGTCATGTGTATGATGTGATGTTCATATATGTAGTGCACCCTACACACTCAAGTTTTAACTGTAACACAAGAGTACGTCATTGGGTACTGATGATACCAATGTATCAAGATGTGTAAGATGTGTGTGAAGGAATAGATGTGAAGTAAGAAGTTAAATAGTAGAAATGAATGAAAACTAATAATACTAGAAGGGGGAAATAAACACAATGTCTAATAAATTTATGACGATAAGTGTTATAAAGTAACATCGTATAAGAGATCATCATTTTCATGGTCAAAATCATATGTAGATGTATATGAGACTTGGTAGACACTAGTATGTGGTTGATCCGGTAAAGAGCCATTACAACAGATATTACACATGCCCATTACATATTCCTCATCAATGAAAGGTGGTAATGGACATCGATGTACATACGTACAAGTAAGATTTTATGAACAGATGAGAAATGATTCCTTGCAAATGAAAATGTGGCCAAATGGAATGGGGAATGAAATATCGATATGATGAGGATCTAAAAATTAAAATTTTTGTTTCCTTTTGGAAAAATTTCATATTTTTCTCTGTGGACCCATAGCCCCACAACCAATGGGGTGATGAAACATGTCCTAATGAACACATGAACTGCGCGAGTCAATTTGAACTTTTTACGCTTTTGGCTAAAAAAATTAAATCACTCTGCCAATCCATAGGCCCGCGCCCAATCCGAAGATGCCACGTGGCCTTTTGCACAAAATCGGAGCCAAATCCTCCTTCATAAAATTAGGTTGTTTTAAACCTTGGGAAAAAATTAAAATTTTTCCTTGCGGCCTGCTTACCCCGGTCCAATAACGTGCTGATACGTGGCAAATTGGGCATTGGCAGGAGAGTGGAGATTTTCTCCCCTTTGATATTTTAGCCACTAATGTAGTCGAGCCATGATTTTACAAGATTAAGTGATGCAATGCGTAGATTACATGTAAAAAATACTAATAAATGAAATACTCAAAGGCCATAAGCAATAGTACTACAAACATATCCATGCTATAAATGTGGAAAATATAGTAGATGTAAGATGTCATCGAATGTAAACCCAATCCAAGTCAAGTCATCATGTATGAAAATAGTGTCAAAGAAAGTGGAATTCAAAGGAATGTGTGACCAGAAAGTGTTGTTAAAAAAAAGAGTGCATGTGAAATGAGGTGTTGCAAACACATGTTACTCATGAGGAGATAATGAAAGTGGCATGATATTTGAAAGGGGGTTTTGAAGTGGATGAAATAATGTATAGTGTATAAATGGTTCCCTTAAGTGGAGGAAAGTTGTTTGGATAGTGCATGGGTTGTGGATAAAAAATAAGATGTATAGTAGCAGAATTCAGGATAGGTAATGTAGTATTTGGATCTAGGTTGTAATATTTGTATAATATACTATCATTAGGAATTTAATATTCAAATCCTTCATATAAGAATATAACACATCGGTGAAATATAGAAGACCCTACTTACATTCTTGGAAGCCATGATATTCCTCAAACCCCATGCCATTAAAGGGAGCCTTACTTGTTTTCATCTTAGTAAGGAACTCGGCCAAGGTAATGCCATCATTCTCCTTAGTGGCCATCATAATCACCGGCTTAGCAAGAACTAGTTTACCATTCTGGTATAGGAGAAGTATGAGACCTTCATGAATAGGAGACTCCACCCCCCTGAAAATACCTAGCAAATTTCGAAAGAGACATGTATAAAAATAATAGGATACTCATCATAATTTTGTGCCTAATCATGTTAAGAAGAGACAAATGGTGTGTATAAATTTTGTGGTACTTTCCTTCCAAGGTAATATATTTCATGATATATAGACATACCTCTTTCCAAACCAATGGGATACAAGATCTAGCTATGTCATCTATAAAATAATGGACCTTTTCCTTACCAAAAAAGAAGGTTTTGATTTTTTGTTCCCTGCGATTCCTGTCCTTGAAAATTTTGAGGCCATCCATCTCCATTTCAGTGACCTAGGAAATGACCTTCTCAGAAACCTCCAACTCCATGCCATGAACCGTAAATGTGCATTCCTTCCATGACATGCCATAGTCCTTAGTGAGTGAAGGATCATATCCATGCAACTTGGAGATGAATTTTATGAAACCCCCACTTCAAAGAATATGCCACATTAAAGGATTATCAACAATGTAGCCATGTCTCAAGGGCTCAACATGAAATTTTTCTCCTCCCATTGAATCTCTATAATTCCCTCAAAGTAAAAATAAATAGCCTTTGTTATAATTAAATTTTCGATGAATAAAATTAGGAAAGAAACTAGTTTGCTTGATATTGATTTTTTGACAAACGTGACACCTGAAGTAACTCGTGTGAGGATAAAACATCTCATTGCAATCTATCCTATTTGATAATATCATTAATAGCAAGGGGGATTACATCACCTTTCAACTATGCTTTAAAATAATGACTACACACCCCTATGTTAGCAAGCTTGTCCGCACATTTATTGCCAAGGTGGGGGGTATGGTTAATTGAATAGAAATCAAAATCTTTAAGGTGTTCCTTTACATCATAAAGGATGTTACCTAAAGTCTAATTATGGTTAATATCTTTAATGAGAGCATTAAAAATGAGGAGAGAGTCACCCTCAATTTGGAATTTTTAAAATAATTTTTCCTTTACAAATTTGACCCCCCATAATAAGGCTTTAGCTTCAGCAACATTTTTTCTTAGAAATATAATGGGTTTAGCATAAGCCAGAAGCCAACAAACCTCATGACTTCTAATGATTCCCCCTCCACAAGACTAACCAAGGTTTCTTTTTGACGCTCCATTAAAATTAAACTTGACAAAATCCCCTTATGGTTTGGACCATTTGATTATAGAACAAGGAATTTTAACTAGAAGGGAACTAAAGGTGAACTATTTGAGGACTTCCTAATCCCCCATCAGAGAGAATTTTTGACAATTTCCTTTGAATATTTTAATGTTTTCTTTTATGGAAGAGACCAATCAGATTCTAACCTTTTTGACATTGCAAATATGGTTCCTGAAGATGAGAGTGTTTCTCTCCTTCCAAAAACTCCAAAAGAAGTGAGGAAGAGCCATCCTCCAGGATGCCACAAGGAATGGAAACTTGAAAGGGCACTCCCATTACAAACTGAGGTCTTTAATGTTATTAGGCTACATCCATTAAATCTTGAGCAGGTCTGTAACCATTGAGAAAACCACTTAAGAGAAAGGAAAACAAAGAAAGAGGTGGTTGACACTTTCCTCCTCCTTACCGCAAAGAGATAATTTTTTATGAATGGTCATGTAACATTTCCTCCAATTATCCACCATTAGTATCTTGTTTTGGGAAGCCAACTGGTAGAAAATATTAACTTTGGGAAGAATATCTTTCACCCACAATCTACTCCAGTAATCCTTTTCAATAGATTCTTTAAAAATCCATAGATAGGCATATTTAACTGAATACTCTCCTGATTCCTCTTCTTTCCACATGATAGAATCCTCTTGATGCTGGAATTTGGGTATGTAATGATTTTTTAATTTGTGATTGAGCTCATTGAATGACTGACAGTCATTCCCCTTGATAATTGGGAGGTGGAGTTATCACTATTGAATTGGGATCCTCACTGATAATAACCCGATAGTCATGAATCCACACTTTACATGTTTCTTCATAGTAATGTGCCATAATTTTATAGGGCTCTTTCTCAATAAGAGGTTTTTCCTCTAGCCAAAAATCCTACCAAGAAATGAATTATGTTTCCTTTTCCAGTGATCCACTTAATTCCTTTAGACATAATATTATTGGAGGCTAGAAAGGATTTCTAGAAAGTGGAGCCATTAGGGAGGTCATTATGCAAAAAGAAGGCATCAATTATACTAACATTCACTAAGTATTTCTTCTTGAGAATTTCAACCCACAACCATTCCTCTCTTTACACCCTCCATAAAAACTTGACCACCAATGCCTCATTCATAAGTTTTATATTATTCAAGCCCAATCCACCACAATTTTTAGTTCTAGTGACTTTATCCCAAGACACAAGGGGGAATTTGAATTTTTCCTTTGCTCCATCCCATAGAAATCATTTTTGAATCATTTCCTATGCATCAATAATTTTATTAGGTAGCTTGAAAATTGACATAACATAAAAGTATTACCTTAGAGAAATCTTTGAAGAAGTTGGATTTTTTTAGCCTGATTGAGGAGGGAACCCTTCCTTGTAGAGAGCTTTCTATTAAATATCTCCAACAAGTTGTTCCAAATACATGGATTTGTCATCTTGTGGGTAAGGGGCATGCCCAAATAGGAATTAAGGAGAGTTTTAATCCTACATCCAAGAATGCATGCTAACCTAACCTGAACTTTTTCTTCCACATTTATGAAAAATATGACACTTTTATGGAAATTGACCAGATACCTAGAGACAACCTCATAATCATTCAACACATTTTTATAGTTATAAGCCCTTTGGATAGAAAATTTCCCAAGTAGGAAATTTTCACCCACAAATTGGTTAAGACATATAGGAGGAAGACCATTAGATACTTTAATGCCTTGAATATGGTTAAGAGATAGGGATTATTTTAAAATTATTCTCAAGGATTCAATAAACCATAATATAAAGGAAAGGGGACAGGTGACCCCCTTATCTTATACCCCTGTCAAATCTAAAAAAACCTTCAAGTTTACCATTAACAATGACCGAGAAACTAGCAGTGGATATTTACAAAGGACTCATAAAAGCTTACCTTGACCATGAGAGCATTGATGAAGGACCAAGAAACCCTGTTGTAGGTTTTGTGCATATCAAGATTGACCAACATAGTAGATCTTCCTGAGTTTTTAATAGAGTGGATGGCCTCTTGGATGACTATGATACTATCCAGAATTTGTCTCCTAGGAATAAAAGCCCCTTGATTGGGTGAAATGAAGTTAGCAATCACCCTTTTGATCCTAGAAAAAATAATTTTGGTTATCACCTTTAACTGGTATTACATAAGATAATAGGTCTAAAACAATTTATATCTTTGGTCCCTGTCATTTTTGGAATGAGAACCAAAAAAATATTGTTCATTTGTTTCAGGAGATGCCCAATATTAAAAAAATATTGAACCATATCAACCACATATTACTTAATCACCTCCCAAAAATGTTTAAAAAAGAAGGTTTGGAATCCATCAGAACCAGGGGACTTATCTGGTTCCAAATAAAAAATAGCAAACTTGATTTCCTCCTCACCAAGGATGAGATTAAACTCTCTATTCTCTTGTTGCGATATGGAATTCTGGAACAACCCCAAGAAATTTATTCCTGATATCCTCCTCTAGAGCTAACATTGGGAGAAAGAGATCCTTAAAATAATTAATAATAGCTTCATTGATTTCATTTTCATCTAGCAGTAAGTTATCCATTAACATGTCAAATTTTATTTATTTTAAGATGGTTGGCCTTCATAGTTGTAATAAAGTGCAAGAACCTAGTATTTTTATCACCCTCCTCTAAGCATTTCACTCTTGACTATTGTTTCTAATATAATTATTCTTTGGCCAATATATCATGGTACTCTATAAATAGGTTCTTCTCTTGATTCTTGAGAATCAGGTTAAGGCCATCTTCCTCCATTAGTTCCTCAATAGTTTGTAAATCCTCAACAATCCTACTTTTCTACTGGAAGATGTTCCCAAAGGTCTCTTTAGTCCAAACCTTAAATTTTTTTTAACATATTTCAGTTTGAAGCTTAGTTTAAACATCGATAACCCATGAACTTGCACCTCCCACCACTCCTTGATTCTATTGAGAATGTTTGGATGATCCAGCCACATATTTTTGAATTGAAAAAGCGTATATTTCTTAGGAATTATTCCTAAGTTAAGGAGGATCACATTGTAATCTAATCCAATCCAGGGGAGTGTGGATAAAGAATACAACTGATTAATCATACACAAATGACTCACCAAGAACATATCCAATCTTATTTGAATCAAATTTGATCCAGTTCTTTTGTTAGCCTATGTAAATTTAGACCCCCCAACTCTAGATCAAACATATCATTCTTCATCAAAAAATTAGCTAGATCCTCCATACTATAAGTGTAGGAAATAAATCCCCTCTTTTTTCTACAGGAGAAAGGGGAGTGTTAAAATCACCCCTATAATCCAATCACCATATTTAAATGGTTTTCTAAATCCTAATAGCTTGCCCCACAATTTTTTCCTTCCACTAACCATGTTAGGAGCATAAATATTTGAAATGATCTAGTTTTTTTTATTCTATCTAAGTGAAAGCAATAGCTACATGACAAGGCTCAACTATTAAAAACTCACCTAACATCACTTGTGGATTCCAAAGTGTAACAATACCCCCTGAGGCACCTTCTGAAGTCACATCTTTCCAATAACCATCTTTCTAGATACTCCTACCTACTTCTTTAAATCTTTCAAGGATTATTTTGGACTGTTGTATCATCAAAATGTCTGATTTATATTTATTCCTTTGGTATTTAATTATTCTATGTTTATTGGGTTTGTTCATCCCCCTTACATTCTAGGATGGAATAATCATTTAAAATTATTTTCTTGAGCAAAGGATCTCCCCAAAGATTTTTGTAAACCCATATCCACTTCCTTCTTTGCAGAGGATTCCCTCATTTCCTTGTTACTTTTCCTCCCCCTTGAAGTTGATTCTTTCCCAACATCTACTCTGGCTCTGCTTTGGGTAACTGGTTTTGATCTACTCACTGGTGTTGTTGGTGATGACATACCATCTACCATATCTGGAATCACTCCACCCATACCCATCAGGACCTCAAAAGTATTTGAGGTTATGAAGACCTCATTCTATCTCTGTCCAAAAGAGCTTTTTCCCACTGATGAAACCTCTTTTAATGAAGGCACAAGGGAAACCTTCAGGGCATAATTACCTTCAGATTCAAATACCTCCTCCATTTCATTCTTATTCTCCTCTTCCATTTTTTCTAAATCCACCTTGTCATTTTATTCCTTACTTGTAGAACACTCTGCCTTATTTCCATTAGCCTTCGGGGAAGAGGGACCAATTTCCTTAGGAACTTCCTATCCTTGTTCCTTGCTAGGGTTCACCACTTTTCCATTTTTCCCAACCTGCCTCCACTCTTGAGTTTCCTTGTTATTTTCCTATGGTGGAGGTTTGGGAATCGAATCATGTTATTTTTTGGAAAGGGGACATATTTTGAAAATCATTTCTGACTATCTTACATTTGTTACAAGTAAAAGGAGATGACTCATATTCTAACCTTTACACCTAGTCCCCACACTTTGGACATCAGTTTGATATTACCTTCAAGGGATGCATCTTGACACATATTAACACAAAATCTGGCATGAGTGAGCCTTTTCCTAGCTTTGGTAACATGATCTATAACAATAGGGGAGCCCAAACTCCTAGCTATTCCTATAAGGACCTTTGGTTCCTATAACTTAAGAGGAAAACCTGGAAGGTTCACCCAAATAGGATATTAAGAGATAGATGTTTCAAAAGAATTAAAACCTAGTTCCCATTTTTTACCACCACATGATACTTTCCAATAAACTATTTCCACTTGGTTAAGATTTTAACAACTTGTTCTTTACTCTGGAGGGAAACCAGAAAAAACCATTTTCTTAAGTTGTTACCTCTATGGATCCATTAAAGTCCATCTTCTCTTTGCCCAACCTAAAAAATAGTCAATGTTGGGACAAGATCCTAGACATTTTACAAACAGTTCTCCTTCCATTGTCACTTTTTCCCTATCTAAGAGAATCTCCAGTACCTTAAGCGAAAGACAACCCTTCTCGTTAGAAGGCACCAATCCTTCCAAAATATTTATATCCATTATTTTTATGAAAAATTGATCTACCCACTTAGTCTCCACCAAAAACTCATAATTTTCATTCTTTCTGGGTGAGATCACATCCTCCTCCTATTTTAGGGCCTTCTCTAGCTCCATAGAGTTCGTAGAGAGTTCCCGCACAACTTGCTCATTCAAAATCAATGTTCCCACTTGTCCATCATTCAAACTAGCTCCCACTCCATCCATCTCTGTTTCCATCACTAATTTAGATAAATTTACATTTATATAATGTTTTTCTCATGATGATGATATTTGATAAGATTTCTAGGTCATGTTTTTGATAGAAATATTTTTACCAGTGCAAGAAAGGACATGATCTGCTCGATGTTTTGAGTTATTGGAGCATGCGATGTATTCTGTAATACTTTATATCACCTAGTAAGTGAAGAGGGATGAATTTGTCATAAAATGAATCCATTTATATATTTTTATTGTTACTGGAATGGTTTTAAATAGCCAATATTTGAAAATAGGTGTTTGTGCATGTTAATTTGTTAAAGACAAAAGTGGTTGTGGTTTGAAACAATGATTGTTTCAAGACTTATAACTTACTGAGAAGTGTTCTACATGTCTTGGAATTTCCATAAAGTGGTAAAATTCCATAGTTGATGTGATTTTGTGGGATCTAGAGGCACAAAGTTAGTTTCAAGGTTATGAAGGGTGTTAAAAACAATCGTTTTGAGAAGAACAAAGAGAAATGGTCCAATTAAATGAAATATCCTAATTAGTTGAAGTAAATAAAGACCATGTATGATGTTTAAATAGTAATTTAAATTTTTTTGGTTATTTATGGGTCATGAAAAAATATGGTTTTGATATTAGGGTAATTTTCTCTTTGTGCTCACGGGGATTTGAGCCTTTTTAGAGCATGTAATGATGATTTTGGCTAGGCTAACCTACTTGGGTCACTTATGAATGTTATGTTTTTAATTTTGGATGTTTTTTATGATTCATGGGTTGAATCAATGAAAGGAATTTTTTTTGTTTTAATGTGAAATGAGAAGAAGCTTATAAAAGTATTGTTTTGGGTGCTTTTGTAGCTTGTCTCTGTGTGTGTGTACGCGTATGCGCGCAATAAGTGTGACCTAGGTGATTAGGTTTTGCAAGTGTTGAATCATGAATTAAGATCATACATAGTGTGTTATAGGTTTAATAATATCATAAATCATGTCTACAAGGATTTGAACACTTGAGAAGTGAAGAAAGAGCTAGTTTTTGAGAGAAGGAACACCTAGGGTTTGAAGAAGTGCTAGTTAGACCATAGGTCTCTATCAGTTGTGGTAGAAATAAATCAGAGATAAAATCATCATAATATTTTTTAGTGGGTTCTTTATCATCTTGGGGATTTTATCCTCCTTGTGGAGTTGGTGCTCCTTGTAGGGTTGTAGCTCTACTAAAGTAGGGGTTGGTGCCTCACTAAATTTAAAACATATAAATATAAAGATTATGATTACGTGGGTTTTCCTCCCCTTTAGGGTTTCCCACTTATTTCTTTAGTTTTTGTGTTGATTTTGTGTTCCATGGTTGCTTGGATTTATGATATTTGATAATGTGCACACATTAATGATTAGATAAGCAAATATTTGGTTTGGTTGAATAATATGAAATCTGATTTAAAGTTTTTTAAGGAAGGATTCACCCTCCCTATTTATATATTGTGCTTCCAACAAAGATATCTATGGTCACTACACTTAAATCATCATCCGCACTCATGACCACAAAAAATGGGGAATTTTCTTAGAAATACCCTCCTCGTCAAATTCACATAGTACGTATCACCACTAGAGCACGTTTCGAAGACCCAAACACTACATATCAAAACAAGTTAAAATTATCTATTCCGCTCACTCTGGATTCATCTACTCTAGCACCTCATTTTAAGGCTAAGGTATACATCCTTTCTGCTCCTCATACACAAGTCAACCACCTCAATACATAATACCTTCATTAAATAACTTCACCAAGACTTAGCCAAGATGTCCCTTTATGATATTATAGAAACCTCACCTTCACATCGATATTACATGATTGAAGAAATTTAATCTATATAAGTTCCCTCACATAATCCATAACCTTTCAAAAATCTAGTTGGTTTACTCAAAACTTCTACTATCATCTCATGTGACAGCTCAAAAATAACATCATTACAACCAAAGTACCACAACCTCCCACTCTTTTTCACCACCCTTATCAACGAAACCCTTGTTAAGAGAGTTATGATCTATAACGATGCAAGTATTAACATCATATCATCACATGAATTTAATTAACTTTGATTACTCAACACAATTGTTATCCAAACACTAGTTGTCCTCCGAGATTTCAATGACACCATCACCCCCACATTGGGTACTATCATTTTACAACTTAACATCAGTGTTAAAAATATCTATGAACTCTTCTATCTGGTAGAAGGATATTTCAAATATAATATGTTATTAGGCCAACCATGAATACATGTTATGCATTCTATCCCATCAACACTCCATCGATGTATCAAGTACAAGCATGACAGTAAGACCTTTATAGTTCCTACAAATTGAAATCCTTTTAATGCTTGTCACATGACATATCACCCCAATGACATGATCATTTCCAAATCAAGCTCAGAATCCTCTAATGAATCCTCCACTAGTTCATCCACTCCATCATAAAAAAATACCAGATGACATCATTCAATTCCTCTTACTAGGAGAGTATCATATCTTCACACTTAATTCACTTCATATGCCAAGGACATATAAAAATCCTGACAAACAACCCATGTTCGAGCCTAACATTGAATATTTCATCTCCTACAACCCACCACGTATGAAAAAATATTATCTATTAGAGGGATTAAATTCCCCTCTACATGTCTTACTTATCAATGTCACGCCAAACCTTTTATATCAAACTTCAAATTTTTGTATAATCAAGTCTTTTCACAGATGTATCTTCATCATTGTGGCTAGAAAGGATTCATATTCATACGTTATTAACATAGTGTATATGATTTAATCATAAAAAATTCCCTCAAAATGCATGAAAAGTACATGTTAGATTTCAAAAAACTATCCTCTAAGTCTTCAACTAATGTTGCTTCCATGCCAATCATAGAACAAGAATAATCTTCCTTATCTACACATGGTGACCCTATGGATACTAATGATACCATTTCCATCACACCTAACTTTTTTATTCAACACTATTACATTAGAACCATTGAATTATCAGACTAATCATGGTACCAAAACCCTCCCTCTCATCTTACCTAAAATTATAGAAGAATATTCATCCACTGTTGACATTCTTCAATGCTAAGATGACCAAGCCATCCTCTCACATATGTGAGCGGAAGACCATTTCCTTTAGAAAAAATTACCACTTGACACATCGAAAATTTTCAATGAATTCACTATGGATGTTAATATAGGAACTTCACATGAACCTCACATTATTAAGGTCAATCAATCTTTTGATTCGTAAGACGTAAATTATTTCACCGCCTTCCTTTACAAACATAATCAAGCCTTTGCATTGTCATACAATGATATGTCAGGCATCAAACCCAACATTGTCATCCATAATATACTCACTTATCTTAATGCCAAACCTATCAAACAAAAGCTACGTAAGATTCCACCTTTCATAGCTCTCCTTTTCAAAGAGGAGTTATAACATCTACTCTTTGCTAATTTTATCATACCCATTGAATATCCACAATGGGTATCTAAGATTGTACCCTTAACCAAAGCCTTAGGAAAGATATGAATTTGCACCAACTTATGAGATCTCAATCATAGTTTTCCTAAAGATGACTTCCCTCTTCCAAACATCAAACAAATTATGGATTTAAAATCCAACCATGAGATGCTCTCCCTTATGGATGGATTATCTAGTTATATACAAATCCTCATCACCACCAATGATGAACAAAAAACATCCTTCATCACTCCTTGGGGGATTTTCTATTACCGACTAATTACCTTTAGACTTAAGAATGTCATTATCACCTATCAACGTGTTATGACATACATCTTCCACAACCTTATCCATAAAATTGTAGAATAATATGTTATGAAATCTCACCATCCTCGAAAAAATATTTACACTTAAAAACAATGTAATGATCATCTCACCATCAAGGATCATAAAAACAATGTAGAAGACCTTATCAAAACAATGTAAGGATCATCACGCCATCCTTGATGTAATCTTCACCCATCTTATTCAATACTTCCTTAATCTTAACCCTGATAAGTACATGTTTGGTGTTCTCACCGGTAAGCTCTTAGGGTTCATGATGTTTATTCTAGGAATTGAATTAGACCCCACCAAGATCAAATACATTATCGATATTCCCCCTCTAGAAAACCTTAAATAGTTTTGCATCCTCCAGGGTAGACTTTAGTTAATTCGCCATTTTATATCACAACTCTTAGATTGTTGTCAGATTTTTCACCATCTCATTTGAAAGGATGTAAAATTTTGATGGCACCAAAATTGTTAAAATGCCTTCAAAAATATCAAACAATACCTCATATCTCCACATGTGATCGTACCTCTGCATGAGGGGGATCCTTTCTACATTTACATATCCACTACCAATCATACATTAGGTGCCATGTTCACTCATTGAGATGAGTAGGGTTGTGAATAGGTTGGTTACTATATAATCCCCACCCTCCATGAATACGAAACCCGTTATACTAAAGCCAAAAAAAATTGTTGTTCCTTATGCTTCGAAACTTCAAAACTACGTCGTTATCTACTCAATCACAAGAATTACATCATTACTAATTTCAACCCTCTCAAAACCATGTATTCTAAACCATATCACAATGACCTCATTACTCAGTGGATTATGCTTATGAATGAGTTTGATCTTGAATTTATCCCATAAACATATATCAAACGAAAATCTATCACCGATCAGCTCACTGAGGCCCCTCTTACAGACAATCAACCACCTCACAAACAATTCCCTAAATAATCTATCAACGTTATTGATCACAAATACACCCATCTCAAAATGACCCTCTTCTTTGATGGATCTAAAGGCTAGTAAGGGGAGCTCCATGGGGGAATTCTATCCCTCTATCATTTAAACTGAATTTCAAATGTACTAAAAAACATGGTTGGATATGAAGCTTTAATCATGGGCCTCCAGACCACTATCATTATCAGTGTTCAAATATTGGACATCTATGAAGACTCAAAAATTGTCATAAACCAAATCAAATGAATTTATCAATGAAAAAATTAAGTTCTAAAAAAGTATAAAGCCATTGTTTAATTCAACCTAGAAGCCCTTAACCATTATAATATCCAAACAATTCCAAAATCCTCTAATAAATTCATAGACATCATTGCTTCTTTGACATCCCTTATCCCTTTATCAACTGAAAATTATAATATATTCATTGTTGTGCATAGATAGATCAACCATCCCATAATAATGAACTCCCTTCTATTAATATCATCAAAAATAATCCAACAGATCCCTGGTATACTCAAACATTTGACTATCTTTCAAAATCTAAGATTCCTCCTAACCTGTCTAGAAATGATAAATGATACTTTCTTTCGCGAATCATCTGATAAATCATTATAGGTGGTGTTTTATATAAACAAGGATTTTATGGTCTCTTGTTAAGATTACTAAAATCCCATGAAACTACTAAAGTTAGTTAGGAAGTCCATGACAACATATGTGGTGGAAACTTTAACTGGACAACTGTTGCTAAACGTGTCCTTTGAATGGGAGATTATTTTCTTACTATCAACCAATATTGTTGTGAATATGTTAATAAGTGTGTAAAATGTCAACAAAATTCAAATCTCACTCACATTCCCAGTCAAGATTTGTAACCCACTCAATACCTATGGCCTTTCTGACAATGGGGATTAGACCTAATTGACACTATCAACCCTCGTTCATCGTAACAACATCACTCTATCATCACATCCATTGAATACTTCACTAAATGGGTGGAGGATATTCCCTTAACCTCTACTAAAGCTAACAAAATATTTAACTTTATATATCATCATATCATATGTCTCTTTGGTATCCCTCATAAACTGGTCATTGATAATGGAAAATCTGTTAAAAAAAAGATGTTAAGAAATTATGAGACACATTAAACATCAAAATAATATTCTCATCACCATATTATTCACAAGAAAATGGAAAATTTGAGGCTTATAAAAAAAACTTAGCAAAATTCTTATGAAAACCATTGAAAAAGAAGGCAGGAATTAACATCTCTAAATCATGTTTGCTCTCTGGGCTTATCCTACTAGCATACATACTACAAGTACTACCCCCTTCTCTGTAGTTTATGTCTCTAATGTGGTATTACCCCTTGAAGTTCATATCCCATCACTTCTTATATCCCTTATAGATTGTATCCCTGATGAGGAATACCGAACAGACCGTCTATCACAATTAAAATTTCTAAATGAACAACATCTAACAAATCTCAAACATCATCATGTATATCAAGAGTGCATCAATTGCACACATAAAAAACATGTCAAAGATTGTGAATTTAACATATGTGATCTCATTCTCAAAGAAAATAAAAATATCACTACTATGAAAAGGAATAAACATAGAAATTTTTCCCCTAACTGGATTGATCCATATGTCATCACTCACAAGTATGGGTCAGAAGATTTTTTTCTAGCCTCCCTTGATGGTACACCTGAAAATGAACCTTTGAATTCCTTGTACTTGTATCCTTTCTATTGTTAACACATCAACCATCATGATAGTAGTCACATCAGAGATATAAATATATTACCAACACTTTTCTTCATTACTATAATGATTTGAAAACATGTGGTTTTCCATCACTATCCTCAAAACATTAAAGGTAAACACCACGACTCTATTTATCACATATTTCACATGGATAAGTTCCTCCTTAGTAGGAACCCCACAATCATTACATCCATTCACCTTTTGTATCAATCGAAGTCATATCATCGGGAACACATGTGTAGTTTGTGCACATCTATCTTCCCCTCCTTGAAATGTTATATTAGGGATGGTCATCAACATAAAATAAATTTAAAAAATATATATGGATGCATATTATCAAAATCAAAAATACTGATCCCTCAAAAGACACCTATCGAAAATAAAAAATCATACTATCAAAAAGAAAATTAGAGTGATCCCATGAAGGAAAACAACCCATCAAAATTATAGACCATTCCCTCTATCAGAAAATTCAAAAATTGTAGGTCATTCCCTTGAAGGATGGATACCCATGTAAAAATTCTTCCCACATCACTCAACATTCAAAAATTCAAAATATCAAAAACTTCATAGGAAAGCTTCCTACATCGATCAAATTTCCATAAAAGAAAACTTCCCATAGCGATTACTTTACGTTAATATAAAATGTATAGATGGGGCATCTCTATATGAAACCATTGAAAGGATAACCTAATCTCCCAAACAACCTTCAAATTTCAACCCTTCCCATGTCCTAGGAAGGTGCACTTTTCACTCCCATATGTATACAATATCCCACATGTGACTACTCATTGTTATTCATATGTTAACATATGTTTTAATTCCTAAATGTCCAAGAGCTTTCACCATACTAATTCCTATCAAATATGTATCAAATCCACTATAAAGCAATCATTTTAGATTCTATTCTCATCCAAATATTAAACACATCTTGATGTATAAGATCACATTAAAATAAAATATTCATGAAACATCACATTAACATAACATCAACATCCATCAATATCAAATACAATCATAAGAAAATCTAAATATCTCATCACATTAAAATAAAAACCAACAGATAGATCATAAATCAAAATCATAATCATATATAATCATATATCATATTTAAATACATCTATACATCATCTAGAGTCTCAATTTTTTTTTTTTAATAAAATACATATACATCAAAATTAGGCTTCACAAATAGCTGTATACATCAAAAATATCATATCTATGGGGTAAACAAGACACCCGCAAATAGATCACTTCCTTGAGAAATTCTCCCATGATCTCCACCCTCTACTCCATTTGGTCCCCTACTCAAAATGCCTCCATCATGTCCTCTACTCATACCTCTTCCATCTAGACCTCGAGGTGGTTGACCCATACTTGATGCAATGACACTAGGTCCCACTCGCCTTTATTACTGATATGTTGCATAACAAAGCTCTATGTAGGTCTACATTATTAATGCAAGAGACCATGTAAAAAAAACTCTATGCTCCATCATATCAGAAAAAAAAACCTTTCATCATCCAAGGAAATTGACCCCATACAGATTTGGGAAAATCATAGCATGTGATTCCTATCATCATTAGGGTCATAAAATCATCACCCTCTATCTCAGGAGCATATAAGGCCCGATATGAAAATCCACCCAATAAAAACTTTACACCATAAACATCACCACTAAAAAATCTCCTCATCACCCCATCCCTCTTCATCTCATCAATCAAATAGATCCCCTCTTCATGAACATGTAATCTCATAATCCTATGCACATACTCTAGGGTGATCTTCATCTCACCCATCAGTAGCCAAAATATACAAGTAGTGGGATACCACCTCTATAATAATGTGAGTAATAATCCTTAATACCTCTAGATACATATATAATTATGTACCACCCCCAAACCCACATCCTCCAAATATAACCAATCCTCATCTCAAAACTATTATATAATTTCCTCCACCTCCCGCTAAAATTAGGTAACAAGTAGATTACTACTACAATTAGTAAAGATAGCCCTGAGGGTATTAAAATAATATGATATGAGTCAAGCCTTTGGAAATTTTTTATAAGGAATTAGCCAAATCATGGTGAAAAAATGAAGGAAGAGGACTCGGTGAGTCAAAACAGAGCCAGAGACGAGTCAACAAGGAAAAGTAGAAGAGTCGCGAAAGGTGCCACATGTCAGCTCAGTGCGATTCCAAAAAGTGAGAGGGAAAAGTGAAAATCCAAACTCCTATCAGAATTCCATGTGGGTTCAAAGGGTAAGGGGCCTGCTAAGAGAGGGTCCTCGTATTAATATGCAATGAGTCTCATTACAAACTCATAAAAAAGAAAAAAGGAGCTAAGGAAGGTGTCACGTGTCATCTTAGTGCACTTTCAAAAGGTGCAAGAAAAGTGGAGACCCTAGAGATGCACCTGGATTCCACATGGAGCTCAGCATGGATAGATTCTAAACCCAAATCAGGTTGCAAAATATTGGTAGTAGGTCAATACAATGTGGGATTAATAATGAATCCCACCAGGATTTTTAAATGCCCAGATCTTTTAAAATATATAAAGAGGGAGAGGAAATAAATAGCTTGTCCAATTTACAAAAGGTTTGAGGCATGCTTTCATGACCCAAGTGGCCCTTGTACCATAGTGGCATGAGTTCCCCAAAAAACCCACAAAACCCGCAATACAAAGGAAGATGGTGTGATGCGGATTGTGAGAGCTCGCGTGGAACACCTGACCTCGAAGTTCAAACAAGCATAACTTTTGACCTAGACTCCAATTTTCGCAAAATTGGACTTTTCAGAAGTCTATAAACATCCTCTAAGCCAAAAAACATCTCTAGATCCAATCAATTAAACTCTCAGTCCCGTAAAATGTAGGAAATCCCTGGAAAACTCAAAATAGCTTCTTAATCTTAGAAGACCATAAATTTTGTAATTCTCAACAGATTTTCACAAAATTTGTCTTGTCAGAATTGTGAATCCAATCACAACACACAAAAATAAAGAAATGTAGAAAATGATGAATCTTTAATGGAAATTTTTAAGGAAAGTGAGCCCAATTCAAAGAGAAAGTTGTAAAGTGGTTGGGAATGCATTTAATGAGCATGGCCATCATTATTTCACTGCTATAGGTCATGGGATAACATGGGGAGTATTTTACAAGAAATATTCCATTAATTAAACTCATTTATTACATCTTGCAAGTGGTTGGAAAAGAAATTTCAAGATTTCACTCTTCTCTCTTTGTGATTCTATATATTGTAATCTTGGTCTCATTTCTCAGAGAGTTAGTCATTTTTCCTTTCAATCCCCATTTATTCTCTGTTAGGGTTTAAACATGGAGCTCAAGCCTCCTTCCAAAGCTTTCTAATGGCATTTTTCTTGCCTCTTACCTTGTGTTGTTTTACTCTACACAATTTTGGAGCAATATAATATGTCCTGTGATGCATTTTGTCCATCCTTTACATGTTTTACTGTCTCTAATATCCTTTTCTAATTGTTGGTATAATGTGCATGTTTTGAATGTTCACTACAATTTTTGGAAGCTGTGCTTAATGGGTTTGAAGTGGTGTTCTATGTGAATCTATCTTTGGATTGTGGTGCATTTCTTCCACCCTTTTCATTTCTCACTTTTCCCCATTTTGGGCAGTTGGATTCTTGATTAACATCTTCTATTTTGGTGCATCACTTTTTGTTAGTTTTATGATTTGTTTTATTTTTTCCAAACCCTCATCTCACACAATAGAGAAGAGTTGGCTTCTTTTAAATTTGGAGGTTACCTTAGGTCACATGACCCACTAACCTAAGGTATCCAACAACTCTGACAATTCATTCACAAGGATAATTTTCAACAAAAACCAAGCCATCACATCCTTTAAGATCATAGGAATTATGTCTTTGATGGTCTATTTATCCCTCACCTACATCTATAAAACATAAAACATAAAACACTCATTAGAACACTGTTTCATTAAATTTTTATCCAAGTTCTGTGAAAAACCCAAAATGCCAGTGATTCACCACAATCATTTCCATTTCATCCAAATCACAAGTGATTTGAAAAAATCATTGAAAATTTGATAAACATCCCCCCATACGGGCCCTGAAAATAAAAAATTTAAAAACTAATTAAAATATATAATCCCAAACATCTTCTTTATCCTCTTATAGCCTCTATCTCTCAATTATCACTTAATTAGAACTCTATATCTCGCAAATCGCACGATAGAAATGAAATTTTCATAATCAAACCAGCTATTTATATGGCATCAATTATCCCACTATGTAATCAGTGATGATTCCCATAATCGCCAATGATCGGGTTAAATCACTAACAATTCCTGATAATCACTTACGATTCCCTTTCAATATCAAAATAACACATTTTTCAACATCAACAGCTACTTCAACAACATTATCACCTTTTCATAACACATTTATCCAAATTGTGCCTCATTTTAAGAGTTCCCGAAGCCCTCATAACCATCAATCCTTCATGGATTCACTTTGTGACCTTAGCATGGGTAAACCATACATCTATAGGACATGAAACTTTTGTTTCCCCTATCACGTAGTTCCCAAGTATTTACATCATGTATTTTCTCCCTATGAATAATACGTCTATATGACACAAGCCCTTTGGCTCCCCTATCACTTGATTCTATGACATCAATCATCTTGTTTTTATACCTCATCTTAGGGTAGCTTAAAATGAAAAAAATGTCAAAAATATCTAATCAACTCAATCAAATGGGTGTTCTTGCACTATGTTGCAATCACCCCTAGTTTGAGGGGGGTCACCCATCCAAACATAAAACAAGTTATCTCAAACTATTTTTCCTAGCAATTTGTTTGTCACAAACTACTCGACAAAAGGGGAAAATGTAGACACCGGGTTATCGTCACCTACTTACTCTCTAGGACACATTATTTCAATAACACATAATATTATAAAATATATTCTTAAAGCATATTCCTAAGTAATCCTGTAAAATCAACGTTTTACATGCTTATAAATTACCATGTACCCATCCAAATTACCTTAACCTCATTTAAAACCAAATAACCATTCCTTAACCCATTTTACATTAACCTCCTAGCATCCCCAACTCATATAAACTCTTCACAACCATTATACGTCATAAAATTACCTAAAAATCCCATTTAGGAAGTGGTTTCAATGATTTCTAAATGGTTTTCCCAAAACACCTAGATCGTTGGTGATTCTAACAAATCGCTAGCGATTATAAATAACAGTTTTCACTCTTGTTTTAGGGATCTTCAAAATTTCTATACATTTTCTTGCACTCTTGTTTATTTCAAATAGTGAATCCCTGTCATTCCAAATATCCTCAAGACCAATAGCATTATCCACAACATCAAAAATATCTTGAAGAGGTATTCACATATCAATTTTGTGCCTCGGTCCTCAACACACTTCATAGTTTATCAACAATCAACTAAATCAACCTCAAAATCAACATTCACATGACTTTGTACCTCCCCATCACTTCAAGGTATTTACATCTACTTTATCATTTTCTCATACAACATTAATTTTTTTTCAAATCAACCATTTTGATATATTTCTCTATCAAACTATAATTTTTAAAGAATCAACTATTTTGACAATAAGCACCATCAATTCCTTGAATCGATTGAAATTCTTCTGAATAATCCATGATTCAGATAAATCACCTGTGATTCCTTTGAATCACCTACAATTTTTGTTTTTCCAGCATATTTTAATTAATCATAGAATTGTTTCATATTTTAACAATATCTTTACATTTAGCATGTGCTTTGTAAGTAAGTTTTTTCTTTAGATAATTGTCTCAGGCCAATCACACCCATTACAAGTATTTACAATCTTCCAATTATCCCTCAACCTTTCTTTTGGGAATAATACAACATCCTTCACTATCTCATGTTGTGTTTCATCTGATTTACAATCGATATCGAAGAAATTAAGGATCAATTTTAATTCCTCCATGAGATCTAGCAAGAAATATAAGACTACTAGTATAATTATTTAAAAGTTGTCCAATTAGCCTCCACATTATCTTGGGATACATTTGAAGATGCACAGAACTTACCCTTTGATCTCGATTTCTAGCTTCCATTATTATCATTTACCATTCATTATCAGTATCTATCTATCATTTTATCAAAATTCACTTAATTATTTAAAAACAAGTTGACATCCTCCAAGGAAGTCCCTTTGTATTCCTAGAATTGTTCTTTATTGAGAAGTATTTCTATCCATTTCATCTAATATATTTTTTTTAGTTGTCTCTGATTTGCAAGCCTTCCCACTTGGAAAAAAGAGGAGAACTTTATCCATTAATTATCAACATCATTCATCGTGGGTATTAATAAACCCTACCGTTTTCAAAGGTCGGTTAGTTCTGTTATTTTATTTTATTAATTTAAAATTGGAAAGCAAAAAATATTTTCTACATCTAGTATTAACAAATCTGGTAACTTGAGAAAAGGCCTCTAGATAGGTTTTATAATACTCTACCTCAGAAATTTGGACCTAAGTCTTCTTGATATGATCATCTATATCATAAGATCCTAAAGAATAAGCCTCCTAATTTATATGATAGGAATCTTATGTTTATATATTTTGGTATTATTAGAAGCTTTAGACACAAGAATTGGAGATGTAGAGGTACTGTCCAAATCCACCCCAAAACATCTCAATACATATTTGTATCCACCAACCTACTAGAGACATCAATCCCCAATTCTAAGCACCAACTCATCTAATTCATGATCACAAACATGGTGGAGACACAAATCCCTAATACTAAGAACCAACTCAGCTAATTCATATGGACTAACCTACTAGAGACACCATTCCCCAAATATGAGGCACCGACCTAAAAAAACATAGATCCACCTTATATAGTTACTTCTTTAACATGATGATGGAAATTCAATTATTCCCTTCATACACATAGATCAGATCCTTATACCAACATGGACGTTGGTCCATTATTTAATATAAATAGAATTAAATCTTATTTTTAGAGTAACAATTATATATAAAATATCTACAAATGATAATATACAGTAAGACATAAATGAATCATGTACAATATGAGACCCTAAACAAAAAGGAGAGATAGAGGGATGTAGTGGATTTCTGAGTAAATAGGAAGTGATATATGGAATTAAAATACTGAAAATAACTAAGGAGAGTGTCCTTGATGTTGAATGCAGGTTTTAGACCCTTAAATTACATAGGATGGAAGTGCTTAGGAGAGGAAAAGAGTGCCTAGATCTAGTGTCTGGATCTAGGCTCTCTTGCTTAAGTAGATGTTAAGATCTGATTCTTTCAGGGCTAGATGATGTTTGCCGTACTTTTTTTTCTATCACTCTAGGTTTTATTTATGATCTACGAATGTACCTATAACCTAAAGGAAAGAAGTTCACCTACATATAGCCAAAAACCACATTAAAATTAAAAAGGAAAATGTAAAATGGGGATTTGGACTGACCTCGATGGTCACCCAAAGAGTGAACTTACAACTAAGCATTAAACTACATTTCAAAATCCATATATTTCTTGTGTGTGTGTGTGTGTGTGTGTGTGTGTGTGTGTATAAATGATGCCCTAGGATGCCTTTGTGTAAGTTACATGGTGATAGTGGGCTAGATATGGAATATAGAAGATGTATAGAATGTATGGGATGAAATAAAATAGACTCCCCATCCTATGTTTTGTATTCAGAAGTGATGCAAATTTCTTCCCTTGAATGAGTGTGCTAGATGGATACCATTGATGCTCTTTGTGCCTCTAGATGCAAGCTTAGGTAGTAGTATGTAATACTTATTACATGGTCCTTTATTTTCAAAACATAACTATGTACTTATATGATTTCCTTGTTTGAATTTTGTAATTGACAACTTGAAGGAAGACCCATAAGTGAAAAATATTCCCAAAAAATAAAAGAAACCCAAAAGAGTGAGAGATGGCCAGGAGCACCTAGGAGGTACATAAGCACCTAGGTACCAGTGTACTAACTGGGTAATAGTGTTTATGGCCTTAAAAGATAAATAGTCAGGTTTCGTTAGGGTTGTAGGATGTGTAATACCAAAGAGACAATAATAAATAAAGAAAAAGAGGGCAAAGATAGTTGTCAACCACTATTTTTCTTTCTTAGAAATAATGTATAGCTTAGCATGTTTTATGACCTATAAAAGTATAAAAGTGTGTGAATTTGTGTCTACAATCCAATTAATGAAATCATGTCACTTTATACTATACTCTTAAATATTATTCACACTTTCATATGCTTTATCTATTTTCACTTGTCCTTCCACTTATATTACAGCTCCACCTATTCTCAAATTCACACCTCACTTCAATATAAAGTATTCATGCTTTGCTTTGTTGCTCCTTCAACAAGTTGACATTTCAAATCTGTTTGAGTTTTCTCTTCCTCTTATTTAATTATTCACTGTTATTTCATACTTTCTTGAGGCTTAGAGAGATAACTTCATTTATTTCTCCACTCTTCTCCTTTGTTATCCTTTTATTTGTTCATTATTTCACTTCTCTAAATAACTCATCAAATGATGATTCTACATATCCTTTTATATATTTTCACTCTCTTAATATTAGAATCTACACAAGATAAAGGTTGTTCATATTTAAAATTCCAAGATAAGAGAAAACTAATAAAATTGGGTTGGCCTAATAATTGAACATATGGAAAATTTTAGTGCCAAAAATGGAGATAGTCAAGCAGCAAAAAAAGATCATAATAATTTTTTTAAAAATCCTTGGAAGGTCAACCAAACATGATCATAAAAAATAATCTATCATAACTAAGAAATGTATTGCAGTTTACTTAGCCAAAATTTTTGGTCCTAGAACAAAAAAACCATAGACTTCAGACATACTTTGATGAATTCTATTCAGACTCTAAAATAAATATAACAAGACTCAGACACATTCTGAATAAATCGAGTGTACTTTGGAAATACTATGAAGCATTCTAGTTAGCATTCAAAGTAGTAGAAATATAATATGAGTGAAATAATGAGACTTTGAAGTAAATTAATTAGACTTCAAAGTAAAATAATGAGACTCTGAAGTGACAAACGAAACTTTACTCTATCATTTGAAGCCTTCAACAACCTTTGACATAAATGAATACAATCAATTTTTTTATCTCCTTCATCTTCCTTTGACATCAATTAAAATGATTCCAATAATCTCCCCACTTGTCATTTTTGGAAACAAACCATCTTATATAAGTAACCACCTTGTGGCTTTCTCCCCTTTTTACAAAACTCTTCCTTTTTGTAATGTTTTGTTGTACCACTTCCTCTTACTTTTTCTTTAATGCATTTTCAAGCACCGCCCCCCTTACTTTAACTCTCCACCTTTGACATCAATGGAAAAAGAGTAAAACTCTCAATTTCTCAAATTCTCATCCTTTGAGTATGCATATGTTGATCACTCTATGACTTGTATGCATTATGTTAAGGAAAGAATTTTCTCCCCCTGAGTTCATGATTCATTTTAATGGCAGGATGAGAAAGATGCCACACCCAATTTTTGTCTAATATATTTAAAAGATTATTTTATAATTATATACTTAGTAAGATATCATCAATCTATTCCTTTATGGAAATATATTCCATCTTAACTTGTTGTTATACAATTTTTTCTCTATAAAAGTGATACTTGATGGGAATATACTTAGTTGTAGAATACATCATTGGATTCTTGGATATGTTTATTACACTAGTGTTATCAAAGAGTATGGAAATTGGAAATTCACAGTCTACCTTGATGTCCTTCAATTTTTTCATCATCCGTAGAAATTGTGTGAAACATGACACGACTGTAATGTAATATTCCTCAACTGTAGATAAGGAAATATATTCTTGATTTTTTCTCAACCAAGATACCAGATTATGTCCTAAAAAGAATGCTCCTCCACTTGTAATTTTTCTTTCATCAACACATCCTAACCAATCTCCATTTGTGTATGCTTTTAGATCAAAATCTTCATTATCTCTTTTAATAGAGAATGGACTACAAAAAGTTATGAAATGTTTTACCATTTCTAGTATGCCCTTCCATAATTCATAAGGAGTATTACAAATTTTAACTTTGATTCTCCCTCTATTTAAAATGTATATTTTTGTGTTAACCGCTTCTATCCTAAACATATCAGATAAACAATAATAAATTAACATAGTTCTTTTCATTTCTTGCATGATTCTATTCTTTCTTTAAATAAAACCAATTTTGGGGAGTTATTATAGCTAAATAATGCCTTTTTATTCCATGATTTTCACAAAATTCTACAAAATAATTTGATATAGATTCTCCTCCACAGTCTGATCTCAAAATTTATATTTTCTTTTCAGTTTCATTTTCAACAAAGGATTTCAATGCCTTAAACTTCTCAAATGCCTCATATTTTTCTTTTCTAAAATTTACCCAAGTCATTTTAGAGTAATCATTAAAAAATAACATAAAATAGCTCTCACCTTGCACGTTTTGAGTATTTTTTGGCCCACACAAATCAATATGAATCAATATGAACAAGTTCCAGTAAATTATTTGTTGAGTATTCCATTATTTTGAATGAAATTCTTATCTGCTTCCCACGCTGACATTTCTTGCAAAATATATATTTTGATTTAGTAATATTTGACGTTAAATAATGCCTTTTTATTCCATGATTTTCACAAAATTCTACAAAATAATTTGATATAGATTCTCCTCCACAGTCTGATCTCAAAATTTATATTTTCTTTTCAGTTTCATTTTCAACAAAGGATTTCAATGCCTTAAACTTCTCAAATGCCTCATATTTTTCTTTTCTAAAATTTACCCAAGTCATTTTTAGAGTAATCATTAAAAAATAACATAAAATAGCTCTCACCTTGCACGTTTTGAGTATTTTTTGGCCCACACAAATCAATATGAACAAGTTCCAGTAAATTTTTTGTTGAGTATTCCATTATTTTGAATGAAATTCTTATCTGCCTCCCACGCTGACATTTCTTGCAAAATATATATTTTTATTTAGTAATATTTGACGTGTCTCTAACAACTTGCTTAAAGTTGATCTTTACTAAGTTATAAAATTTATATGGCCCATCATTCTATGCCATATCCAAATTTCATCTATTTGTCCCATGTAGCAATTTTTCCCATTAACCTCACTAATAATATAAAGATTGTTTTTTGCCTCACATGCATGAGTAACCACCTTCCCTATTTTTGTCTTTCTAATCTCATATCCTCCAACAAGAATGTGATAGTATACCCCTGATCACTCATTTGAATTATAATCAACATATTATGTTTCAGACATTCAACATACAAGACATATTTCATACTTTTATTTTCCATTGTTAAGACTAATAGCTCATTTTTCGTGATATTCTTTCCACAACATTATCTCCAAACTTCATAGTTCATCCATTTGCCTTCTTCAAATAGAGAAAATTAATTTTGTCTCTAGTTATATGAGTTGAGTATCCACTATGAATATACCACTGATTTCCTTCATTTTGTGCATGAAGAGCTATTTAAACAAGCATGGAACTTTTCTCTTTATTTTCAATTTTTGGCTTCTTATTCCAAACTAATTATGATTCATCCTTATAATTATTCACAATTTATACATTCTTTCTCTTCTAGGGATATTCTAAAAAAAATTATTTTATAGAACGGTTGGTGTAGAATCATAGCACCCCTAAATGTCTGCAACTCAATGGGTTGAGACTCTCAGTGTGATTGCATAACATGGAGCTTTTCCCAAGTGTGGAACCTTGTGAATTGGGAAAGCTCTCCAGATGAAGGCTGGTTCCTATTCCTCTATTCAGACGCACACATAAAAATGTAGAGGGTTTACTAAAAAACATAATCTAACTTGCCAAGGAGATAGGGTAAGAAGATGCATAAAATCAAATCTAAACTAACAAAGGTGATGCACCGAGGAATGAAGAAACATCTATCTTGCCAATAAACACAAACCATTAAAATGTAATGCAAGATCATGCACAGATAACCAGATTTGTAGTGAAAGATCAAGAGGATGCAAATAAACATAGAGAGGGTTGAGAATCATCCACATACATACATTATTTTCTCCAAATATTTATAAAATACACTACAAAATTCCAAGAGGAAAAGTTACATTACAGTTTTAGATGGGAGGTTTGAAGTCCACAAATTCACCTGCCAAAGAGAAGAAGGGAGGGGAAAAGAAAGAATGTCCAACCTTTAGAAAGAAACCCCCTCCTTAAAATTTATAGGAAGAATGAGAGAGGGAAGAGAGAGGAATTCCAAATCTACCCCAACCACCTCAAGGTTGTATTTAATTCATCTCATTATGGCGGTAGGTGAGAACCCTAGCAAACCCAAAAAATGGCGAATTGTATTTTGCATTTTTTGAAGAACTTGTTCACACCCAATTAAATATATCCAGATGCAGTTGGACAAAGGACCTCGTAATATTTCTAAAAAGTCCAACCTTACATGAATCCGAGCTCCCTGTGAAAAGTTATGGCCATTTGAATATCTGCACCAGGGTTTGTTTCATATCGGGGTGTCAATGCTCAAAATGTTGCGCCTCCTGAAGATGCGCCTCGACACAACTATCCTCATGTCAAGATATTCTTACCTACACCATATGTGCATCCATTTTAATGTCAAAAGTTTCCACTTTATGCCTCCAACCTGTGCCATGGGCGCGACTTTTTGCATGTCGACATCTTCTTACCTGCGCCATAAGCACATCCATTTTCATGTCGACATTTTCTGCTTTGCGCCTCCAACTTGCACCATGGGCGCAAATTTTTGCATGTTGACATCTTCTTACATATGCCATAGGCACATCCATTTTCATGTCGACATTTTCTGCTTTGTGCCTCCAACCTGTGCCATAGGCACGACTTTTTGCATGTCGACATCTTCTTACCTGCGCCATAGGCACATCTATTTTCATGTCAACATTTTCTGCTTTGCACCTCCAACCTGCACCATGGGTGTGAATTTTTGTATGTCAACATCTTCTTACCTGTGCCATAGGCACATCCATTTTCATGTCGACAATTTCCGCTTTGTGCCTCTAACCTGTGCCATGGGCGCAACTTTTTGCATGTCGACATCTTCTTACTTGCGCCATAGGCGCATCCATTGTCATGTCGACATTTTCCACTATGCACCTCCAACCTGCGCCATGGGTGTGAATTTTTGCATATCAACATCTTCTTACCTGAGCCATAGGCACATCCATTTTCATGTCGAAATTTTCTGCTTTGCACCTCCAACCTGTGCCATGGGCGTGACTTTTTGCATGTCGACATCTTCTTACCTACGCCATAGGCGCATCCATTTTCATGTTGACATTTTCCACTTTGCGCCTCTAACCTGTGCCATGGGCACGAATTTTGGTGTAAATAAATGTCAGGTTTTGAGTTCCTTTGATTTCCATATTCTTTCGTTGTTTGTCTATATTTACTCGGGGGGGAGATATATATAACAAGAACCATGCAATATATTGAAATTTGTGGCACTTATAACATTCCACTTCAAAATTTAGCAAAGGAGAAAAATAGTTGTAATTTCTATTCGAGACCCCATAAAAACTTGCATTTATATTCTTCTTCTTATTAAAACTTCTTGCATGAGATATACAATCTATAGACATATGTCCAAACTTATTGCATAAAAAACATTAACCATAAAACAAATTCTAAAATCTGGTTGTATGATGTTGTCTTAGGGGAAAATATCTTATGTGAATTTCTAAGCTATCTTTGTGAGGATTGTTTGAATTCTCATAAACATAAATAATTCTTCTTATGAATTCATCATGATTTCTTAAATTTTGAGGAATATGAGACTCATTCACTTTATTGTTTTCAATTTTGATAAAACCTTTAAAAGCATATAGAATATGTTATTTACTTATTTACAAATAATTTGGGTGTCCCCTAATATTCTTTGAATCTAAGACCAATTTTGATAAATGGAGATCTTTGATTACTGATTATTTCATCTAATATTTCATTACTCTTCTCAAACATGAGGTAATTTTTTAATTTATCATTAGTCTTCTCATTTTCATTTCTCAAATAAACCATTTCAGATTCAAGAGTCTCACATTTTTCATTCTTTTGTTCTAGCTAGGTTCTCACAATCTCATCTATCTTCTTCACTTCTTCAAGTTGATTCTTTAGGCTAAGGGTGATATTATTTTTTCTTAAAGATCTTGAAACAATTGTTATTTTGATGTATCATTCTCTTCTTCAAATTTTGAAGATATTGGTTTATCTTCTTATTCTTCTTTCTAAATATCTTGATCTCTTATAGAGAGCTAATTATATCTCCTTCAAGATCCACCACAATATATTCTGAAACCAATTCTTCTTTTTTTTCTCTTGAATTTATTATCATGAAAAATGATTTCTCCTGATCACTAGCAGATTCACTTTCTTCATATGAGCATCTACTTTCCTCTTTGGTGTAAAGAGTTTTCTTGTTCTTGTGAAAGTTCTAATATTTTATTTTCTTGTAGTTCTTCTTAGATTGGTAATATTTTTTAATTTCCTTATGACTTGATATTCGTTCCTATCATTTTCTTTTTTGCATCTAGAAGAAAAAATTCATACTTTACCACAATTAAAACATTTGATGGGTAACAAAAATTTGTATTTTCTAGTTCCATTATTCATCTTTCTGACAAAATTAGCTTCCTCCTGATCTGATTTAATGTTGGAAAATTCTTGTGACTCAGGAATTTTTTCTGACATTCTTTTATGATTTGAAGGTTGTCTCTCACTTAGTTGATTTATATTTTTCATTCCTCATAGCATATGTATTAATAATCCCATAAAGTTCATCCTTTCTTAGGGTGCTTAAATCCTTCATTTCTTCAACTGTTGACACCTTAGAATCAAACCTCAAAGGAAGATATCTGAGAAATTTTTGCATAATAAATTCATCTTTAGTTTCTTCTCCAAGTCCTCTAACGGTGTTGAAAATTTCATCCACACATAGATGATAATATTCAATGTTTTCATCATCCTTCATCTTCATTCTCTAAAATTGACTTTTATATTTTTGATGTTTTTTTCTTTACTTTGACATCTGCTTCATATATGTTCTTTATTTTATCCTAAATTTCTTTTCCAGATATAGAGTGAATCAATTTAACAAATTTTCATTCACATAAACCACCTAAATATGCATTTATATATTTTACATTTCTTTCACTTTCCTTGTTACCAACTTGATCTATTGGAGGAGTTATTGGATCTACGTAACAACTAATAGATTTCCAATTTTGAAACCCAAGTGACATTAAATGTGTGTGAATCCTTATACTCCAAAAATAATAATTAGTTCCATCATATAATGGACCCCTGTTTAAAGAGAATCATTCTTCCTCTGTTATGTGTGTTATGAAAATATACCGTTCAGTGGTCAAATTGTTCTGCAAGAACTTACTCTGATACCAATTTTTGAACAAAAACTAATACTGATAGGGGTGGTGAATTAGTATTATATAATTTTTTAAATTTAAACATTAACATATAAAATGGAAGAAATCACATAAGATATAAAAATTACACAACCATAGAGCACAAGATTTATGTGGAAACCATTTAGGGATAAAACCACAAAGAAAAGAATTCTTAGATATAATTTCCAAATACATCACAAAACATCTCAATACATATTTTTAGGTGACATGCTACTAGAAACACCAATCCTTAATACTGAGAAACAACACACTAGAAACACCAATCCTCAATGCTAAGAAACAACTCAACTAATTTGTAGGCACCCATCTATTGGAGACACCAATCCCCAAATGTGAGGTGAAAACCTCAACAATACATAAACCTACCTTCTATAGTATATTCTTCAACCTGACGGTGGAAATTTAACCACTCTCTTCATACACACAGATCAGATCCTTCTTCCAACATGGAAAATGGTCCAATTAATGAAATAAAGCCACTTTATACTCTTCTCTTCAATCTTATTCACACTTTAATATAATTTATTTGATTGCACTTTTCCTTCCACTCATAAGTTAGGTCCTCTTCTAGAATTTATAGCTCACTTCAATATCAAGTCTTTATTATCTATTTTACTCCCCCTTTAACAATTTAACATTTCAAATCTACTTGAGTTTTCTATTCCTCTTCTTAAGTGATTCATTGTTATTTCATACTTAGAAGTCTACTTGGGGATTAGAGAGATACATTCATTTTTTGTTTCACTCTTCTCCTATCTTCTCCTTTTAGTTGTTCATTATTTCACCTCTCTCAAGCACTCATCAAACGATGAGTCTACATCTCCTTTTATATTTGTGCACTCTCTTAATATTGACATCCAAACAATATGAACATCTTCCATATTTACAATGCCAACACATAATTGAAAACTAATAAACTCAAGTAGGTATGACAATTAAACATATGGAACATTTTACTTTCAAAATTAGAGATATTCATCCAACAACAAAAAGATCATAATATTATTTTTAAATCCTTAGAAGGTCGGCCAAACATGATCATAAAAATTGATCCGACAAACTAAAAAATACATTGAAAAAATCAACCAAAACTATTATTCCCAAACCAAAAAAAAATCAAAGAATCTGAAGCATTCTAGTTATACTTCAAAGAAAATAAAATAGGATTCAGATAGACTCTCAATTAATCAAACAAAATTTGGACAGACTTAAAAGTATTTTGGTTAGACTACAAAGCAATAGAAAGAGATTATGAAGTGAATAAATAAGACTTTGAAGAAAAAAATATGAGTCCAAAGTGAAAGAATGAGACTCTGAAGTGACGAAAAACACTTCTCTATCAGTTAAATCCTACAACAACCTTTGACATCAATGAATACAATCAATTTCAACCTTGGATTAAAGTTAAATCTCCTTCATCTTCATTTGGCATCAATGACAATTATTCTAATAATGATAAAGTTACTTCTTGACAACAATCAAATCGTTATCCATTTTCTAAACCAAATGGTTAGAATTAGTTGATCCAAAGACTTTGGTAGGATATTTCTTTAATTTTATAGAAATAATTAGATCATCCTCTACACTTATATCTAGTTATTGATCAATAGATAAGTCAGGTAATCTATCTCTTTTGAATGGTAGTATTACTTTAGGGTTTTGGGCATTAGTGAGGAAACATTTTTAGTTTCTACACTTGGTCAAGAAGCACCTAGAATCTTATAAACAATACTATTGAACTTTGCTACAAATTCCCTCATGTGTTCATGAGGTTCCTTTATTAACTAAAAAATATCTACTAAAAGAGAATGAAAATCATATTTTATCTTGAACCTCTAAACTAACATCACTAACATCCCTAACATGCCCCATGATAGGCACAAAAAAAATTTAGCTGATTTTTTTGAGGTGTGCATGCAGTCAAAAATTCAGAGGAAAACATTCCCTCCTCTTTAATGGGGAGGTTCCCTTATTTAAAACCAAAAATTGGTCCAAATATGTATACAAGTATACAATCTATTAAACCTCTATTGAGGATTCTAGTTCCATTTTATAATCATATCATTTTCAATACATAAAAAAGAGGTTAAGATAGAAACAAGGTTAGTGCAGAGAAAGAGGGAAAAATTGTTGTTTTAAATAAGAAGAAAATAACTCTTATTTTATTATTGGAAGTCAATAAAGCTTTATAATAGACACATTAATATATAATGCAGATTCATTATTCTAAACAATATGAATGTTGGATTAAAGTTCAATAATTTTGTTTAAACAAAGATGACTCAAAGTTTCATAATCTAGAACATATAAATGGTGAAAAAATTTAACAGAGAGAGAAGGAATATAGATAGAGATAGAGGAAAATGGTAAATTCTCTTATCCTTTACATAAAATAACCAACATCCAATCCCTTTATAATTAAAAATGAAGCCTTTTATAGGAAACAGGGGGAATAACTACCTGAAATAACTAATTTTTAATTGAGTGACTAATCACTTAATTAATTAAGTCACTTTTTATATGAATTTTAAATTTAATATTTATTTTGTTAGAGTAGGTATTTACCTTAGCTCATGTTCACCTAGGTACTTTAATCACCTTTATTGTATTTATCCTCACCCACTTATGTGTGTGGATATTTCCTTTTATTTATTTAGATATTAGGGGGATATTATCTAGTTGTTAGGTATAATTCTTTCCTTGATATATGGTATTGAATAGATCTTTGATGTCTAGTTCTCTCATAAATCGATGGACTTAACTAGTTCTTTGATGAATAGTTCTTTCCATGATTTATGGCTTGATCTATGACCTTGAATGGCTTTTAGATTGTTATTCCTTGCCTATATAAGAAAGGACCATTCTCATTATATTTCATTAAGTTCCATAATAATATATGATATAGTTACTCATTTGTTTGCAAAGGTTTTATGTAAAGTTATTCTGGCGAATTGATTTCATCTTATTGATCATGGTGTTTGATTAGCATCTATATTCTTGGCTTGGTATGATTTAGTTATCATTCCTTTTATGGTATTAGAGTAGGATATTGATGTTGACATCCATTCATAAATTTGGTTTTACAAGTTTTTTGTTTGTATATTCATATATTCAGGATTTTTTTCATGTTTTGCTGCTGCATGTGTTTTTAATGTAAAACAAAGGCCACCATTGGATCCGTAAGGCATGAAAACCCTAAGATTGAATGTAAACTTGACCATTTTTAGAGGTAGTCATTTTTTGGTGGTTGTAGAGAATCGTACTGGTTTACCTCGGGATTCACACCAGACAACAAAGGAAACTAGAAATATTTTTTTTGGGTTTTGCTAGGTTTTTCAAGATCAAAAATGGGCATTTTTGGCAAGGATCCACGAGCGGCTGTGCATGATTTGCTATTTTGGAAATTCTGCATGTCATTTTCGACACAGTCCATAAATAATATTTTTTACTAGAAGAAGTAGTTGGATGTGACTTTCTCAAAAACAAGCAGCACACCCCTGAATAGTAAGTTGCACACATCCATTGAAATCCTTAGCCACTGGTCATATGGTATGGTCATATGAGGGCTTAAAGCTTGTGATTCCTACTAGTAGGTGATTAACTCCAGCCCCCTTTCATTTTATTTGTGTGGTGAAAGCAAGAGAATTTTAAACTATTTTAGTGACAACTAAAATAAATAGTAGAGCATAATATTGAAAAACTTATATCTTTTGATCGTAGCTCGGTTTTGAGTGCCGTTTTTTGTAAAAGTGCTTATTTTTTATGCTCTTTCCATTGAAAATATTTATTTTGAGAATTTCACTATAATTATAAAGTGTTATATTGTAACACGCACTCATTATAAAGTGACAAAATCTGGTGGGGCTCTTGTTGCATTATTTAGGGGTCTTGTTGCATTTCTTTTGGTGATTTTTTGAGGATGGTTTCTTTATCTACTTATGCATTAGATCATGTTGAGCCATTAATAATAGATAATTACCACACATGGAAACCAAGAATGGAAACAATAATTAAGAGGAAAGGATTATGGGCTTTAACTTCTTCATAACAACCAGTGTTCACTAGAGAATATGATAAATTTTAGTACCAGTGCAAATTTTATAGGAACTTATGTAAGTGATAATATTTCTTTTCATTTGGAAAAGTGTGAATCTCCTTTCAAAATATGGGAGAAATTGGAGGATTTATTTGGTAAGGTGGATACTATGAGAGACATGCAACTTGAAATTGAGATCACCTCTTTTAATCCTGAAGATTTTCCAACAATTATAGACTATCTTACCAAGTTCAAGAATTTTTTGACATAATTGAAGGGGATTGGAAGAGATAAGAAAGATGAAGAGCATGTTTACTTAATTCTATCCAAGTTGAGAGGACCATTCCAAATTTTTTCTTCTACCTTTTTCACTAGCATGGATGCCTTAGGTGACACATTCAAAATTCCTGACTTAGAAACATTTTGTGAAAGAATTACTAGGAAAGAATCCAAATTGTCTCACCTTGAGTCTTCCACCTCTCAAAAGGAATTAGTCACATCCAATCCTAAGGGCAAGGGAAAACCAAATAGTAAAACCAAATCCACACCTTCTCCATCTCAAAATATTTCTAAACTTAAAGAAAACAACTCAAAACCCAAGGAGTCTTCTAAATCCAAGAATAATTCTAGCCGTTCATGCTCTTTTTTTGGGGGTAGCAATCATAAAGAACATAGGTGTTATAAGTGAATGCAAGCCTTAGAGGATGCAGTAAAGAAACATAAAATTTATATATCCATGCCACCTCCTTCTAATCAACATGGAAAAGCACTTAATGTTGTTGGGAGATATCAGTCACCACTTGCAGAAAGTTGGGTTATAGATTTTGGTGCTTCTCATCACATGACTTCTTCCAAGGAGTCTTTTATTTCTATAGGTTTGAGCTCTACTTCTAAAATTGAGGTTGGAGATTCTTCCTTTCTTTCTGTTAAAGGAAAAGGTGATATGAAATTTGATGGTGGCAGTATCTAAGATGCACTATATGTTCCTAACATCATTAAAAATTTACTTTATGTATATCAAATTTTTCATTCTGGTTAAGAAAAAATAATGACTTTTACACCACATGGAGTAGAAGTATGAACTTTGTTGGAGCCTCATTCAGTAGTTTCTTAGGGTATTATTGATCATAGTCCTAGACTATATCACTTTCAGGGTTTTGATGACACTTATTTTATAGGGATAAGATTGGTTTCTCATGCAGATGAAGAGAGTAAGCTTTGACATGAAATATTTGGACATCTCAATTACATATATTTGAAGGAGTTGAGCACTCATGGTATGGTAAATAGTCTTCCTAGATTTTCTTCTCTTGAGGGAGTTTGTCATGGTTGTGCATTAGGGAAAGAACACCAAGATCCTTTTCCTAACAATTTTTCTAAGAGAGCTTCTTCACCACTTTAGCTTGTGCATAGTGACGTGATGGTTTTTCCTACCCCATCTTTCAATGGAGCTAAGTATGCACTTACATTTATTGATAATTTCTCGAGGTGTACTTGGGTTTATTTTCTCAAGTAAAAAAGTGATGTTTTTTCACACTTCAAAGTCTTCAAGGCTTTGGTCGAGAAACAATATTCTAGTAGCATAAAGAACCTTTGTCACTGATAATGGCGGGGAGTACTTCAGCAATGAGTTTTCTAAATTTTTGGAAACTCAAGGCATTATTCAGCAGCATTCTGTTCCTCATACTCCACAACAAAATGGATTAGCAGAAAGGAAGAATAGAACTTTAAAGGAAATAGCTAACTGTATGATGCATTCTAGAGATATACCTCCTATCTATTGGGTAGAAGCAGTTAATTGTGCTAACTATATTCAGAATCACACACCACACAGAGCACTTGAGCATTTGACTCCAGAGAAATCTTGGTCCAACACTAAGCTAGATGTATCATTTTTTTGAGTCTTTGGGAGCCATGCTTGGGCCTTTGTGCCAAAGAAGAAATAGGAAAGCTTTGGATAAGAAGAGTAAACCCTTGATCTTTGTAGGGTATTGTGAGGACATGAGAGCTTATCATCTTTTAGATCCTGATACACATGATGTTCTTTTTCAAACACATGTTCAGTTTGATGAGCATCTTCTACCTCCTCATGATTCTTCACCTTCTTCCATTCCTTCTTCTTCTTCATCTCATCGTGAGGATCCTTTCTTTGAGGAGATTGATGAGGAGATTATCAGATGTCATTGAGGATCCTATTCCCACTGATGTTGTCACTATGGCTAAGTGGGCTTTGTACTATAGTTTCTAAGGGTAACACCTTTCATTTAGAGGATCTTCCACCCACTAGGCATCATTACACACTATTCTACAGGTTCTGAAATTTTGTGTCAAGTAGTTTCTAAGGATCCACAATCTTTTTCAAAGGCTCATGGGATACCGGAGTGGGGTGATGTGATGGCAACTGAGTATTCTTCTTTGATGAAGAATCATACATGGGATTTGGTATCTCTTCCTAAAAGAAGAAAGATGTTTAGGTGTAAGTGGGTATACCAAACCAAATATGCCAGCTTATGGGTCCATTGACAAGTATAAGGCTCATCTTATTGAAAAGGGTTTTTCACAAGTCGACAGGTATTGATTACTCTGATATTTTTCCACCCGTTTCCAAGATGGATTCTATACACCTTGTACTTGCTATTGCTGCATCAACAGGGGTAGCTCGTATACCAAATGGACGTGAAGAGTGCCTTCTTACATGGAGATCTACAAGAGGAAATATATATGGAGTAGCCGGCTAGATTTGTTCAGGATTATTCTCTTGTTTGTCGGCTCCGAAGGTCTCTCTACGGTCTCAAACAAGCCCCTCAGGGCTTGGTATGAGAAGATGGATTCTTTTCTTCTATCCACTGGTTTTTGTCCATTGCCATTCCAATCATACAGTGTATCTCCAACATGTTGGTGAGGATATTGTGATACTTGTCCTGTATGTTGATGATCTGTTACTTACTGGCAGACTCTTCTTCCCAAATTCAGAGTATTCAAAGGGCTCTTTCTACACAGTTTTGACATGACAGATCTTGGGTTATTGCATTATTTATTTGGTTTGTAGATTTCTCAAATAGATTCAGGGATTCATTTGAGTCAGCAAAAATACACCAATGATATTCTTCGGTGCTTTGATATGGCTGATTGCAAGCCAAGTCCATCTCCTTTTCAGTCTAGGAGTTACTCTTACATCCACATGTACCACACCACTTTGTGATCCTACGTTGTATAGGAAATTAGTTTGGAGTCTCATGTACTTGGACCATACTCGTTCTGATATTTCATTTGCAGTAGGGATTGTATCTTGGTTTGTACATTCTCCTCATAGTAGTCACTGACATGCTACTAAAAGGATTTTACACTATTTACAGGGAACTTTCCCACTTTGGCCTACACTACACTAGGGGTTCTACTCAGTTGGTTAGGTATACAGATTTAGATTAGGCAGGTTCTATTGATGATAGGCGTTCTACTTCTGGCTATCTTTTCTGTCTTGGTTCTTCTCTGGTTGCTTAGGCATGCAAAAAGTAATAGGCTATTGCACTTTCATCTTCAAAGGTAGAGTACAAGGGCAGCAGTTACAGTGAGTCAGCAGATACTCTTTGGCTTCGCCAGTTATTGATAGAGTTTGGATTCCCAAAGGATTCACTGACTGTACTTTGGTGTGACAACCAAAGTGCAATTCACATTTCTCGTAACCCAGTTGAGAACCAGTGGACCAAGAATATTGAGATACACATCTACTTCATTTTTCATCACATTCAGGATGGAGTTCTTTACTTGGAGTACCTTCCGACTTAGCAGCAGGTTGTAGACATCTTTACAAATCCTTTTGCATCACCTCACTACCTTGAGTTGCATGGAATGCTTGGGGTTTCAGAAGTTGTTCTTAGGGGGTGTTCATGAGAACATCTTCCTTCTTCTTCTTCTTCTTTCTCTTTCCTTATAGTAGGATTCTTTCCTTCTTTTGGTCTGAGATTTCTTCATGGATATATTGTACATGAGTACCTTATTAGGCCTAGTTGTCCGGGACTCATATTGTGGACATGCCACTTCTATTTTGGCCCCTAACTTCACTTGAGGGGGCGTTAGAGTAGTTACTTTAATCACCTTAGCTCATGTTCACCTAGGTACATTAATTACCTTTATTGTATTTATCCTCACCCACTTATGTGTATGGATATTTAGTTTTATTTATTTGGATATTATGAGGATATTATCTAGTTGTTAGGTATAGTTATTTCCTTGATCTATGGTATTGACTAGTTCTTTCCTTGATCTATGGTATTTATTAGATCCTGGATGTCTAGTTCTCTCCTAAATCTATGGTCTTGACTAGTTCTTTGATGAATAGTTCTTTCCTTGATTTATGGCTTGATCTACGACCTTAACTGGTTCTTAGATTGTTATTCCTTTCCTATATAAGCAATGCCCATTCTCATCGTATTTCATTGAATTCCATAATAATATATGATATTGATTGCTTATTTGTTTTCAAAGGTTTTATGTAAAGTTATTCTAGTGAAAATTACTTTCATCTTATTGATTGTGATGTTTGATTAGCATCTGTGTTCTTGGCTTGGTACATGATCTGGTTATTGTTCCTTTTACAACCCTTGGATATGGTTTTGATGGGCATCATTTACAAGTCATTGAAAAAATATCCATTAATTATCCTATCGTCTAATTCCACCATGAAGAGAGAAAATATAACACCTAGGGACCTTAGGTCGTCAGAGGGACACGAGCATGCTAAATTTTTTTCACTAGAAATTGACTATTTCCACTCCCTTGTGGTTCACAACGATGAAGGAAAAGATCATCAATGTCAACTTCTTAAATGATTCTCCATTTATTAAATTGTTCCTATGTACTGATATAATATTTAGTGGACATCCGTTTTCACTTCAGACTATTGATTTTCCCTTATCTATGTTTTGTCCAAGTACTCCTTGATAATTTTTTTGAAGTTCTATTGACTTTCATAGCCTTTGGCATTACCCTAGAAGTGATCGGGACTAAGATCTCAACGATGGAAAATGTTTTAAACTTAATTGATTCGTACCTTTTGAATGATATCATGTAGCTCTGTATGGAATCCATTCTTCTTCTTGAGGTTTTCTAAGTCCTATCACTCAACAGGGCTTAGTGATCCCCTTAGAGAGATGAAGTACATTCTCCAAATGGATGAATCTTATCTTTTGGAACAGGGTAGAAGGTATAAAATTCATTTAATGAATCTAAGGTCTCCCAAGGATCATGTTATAAATTTTTTCCTTGGATCACATAATGCCCAAACTACGTCAAGATGGTTTTTGGACCAAGCGTGATTGGAAGAACCTATGGTTCCATATCGAGGTTGTCTTGTAATGACCGTCGTCACCCCTCGTAACTTGTTTCATCAATGAGTTCTAGGAACAATGTAATGAGAATCTCTCACATATCCGATGCTTCTACAAGAATGTAGAAAGGAACCAAATTGTACAGCTTGCCTGCATCGTCAATCAATGGCCTCTAGATTAATGCAATTTTTATAAACGGTAGATAATTTGTAAATAATCCAAGGGAGTAGGATCACCTCTTCAGGAAATTTCAGCATTAGATGGCATCTTTTCTATATAAAAAACGAAGTACCAAGAAGTGCATCCATAACATCATAATTTATAACCTTAACTCTTGATTGATATTTCATTTTCTTACTATCAATCATGGTCTGAGCACTAGAGAAGGTAGCTTAACATGTATTAGATGTTCCCAAAGGACCTAATGCAAATTGAGAATGGGTGGGTGAAGATATTGATGCGCATAGTGAATTACCTCAGCAAATCTAGATAATGAGGATGTGAGCCTTATTATAGTTACCTTAGTTCAAGAAGAAATTGGTATTTCCTACTAGTTTTGAGATTGTACTTCAACATCATGTTCATGGGAAGGAAAGATCCTAGGTCAGGGGTTGTGAAACATACTCCTTCGTCTCAAGTTGTTGCATTAATTCCTCTAGCTCGACTCTCTTACCTCGACTAATCCCAAGATTTTTGTATTATTCTACTTGTAAACCAAGGCTTTAGGAGAAACCTTCAATATTTTTCATAACATTGAGGCTTCATGATCATTGGTTCCTATAGGAATTTATCCTTCCTCACATTATATTTAGTACTAGATTCTTGTTAAGTAGTGGAAGGAGGGTTTTTTTTAAGGATATTCTAGATGTTGATAAGGTGTGATAGGTCTGGTAATGACTTATCGACTGCAGGTACTTAGTTCTCAAGATTTTAACAGGAATATATCTATAAAGAGCTACCTTTGGTTTCTAGGAAGTGTTTGCAGAAACTTGTTGCAATCGTGGAAAGTCCTATTTTCATGACCTTGAACCTTATGTAAACCACAATATAGGTTAAGGTTGTAATATCTTAGCCTTTAATAAACATCTTGATGTTGTTGATTATAACCTCAGATATAATTTTTAAATTTGTTGTTATAACCGTGATTTGTCAACCCAATAATCTTCAGTTATGGGTACATGTAGGCATAAAAGATTAATACTTTTATTGATGAAGATTTTTCCATCAAAATATCCTCTTTTGGAAAGGATGGATGTAAAAATGAGATATAGTTCTCTCAATTTTATATGCATTAATGACATATCTACAAGTGTAATTTCCTAATGGTATAGAAAATTTAATTCTTGATACCTTCTTGTATCTAAAAATCTATGAATAATGTATAATTTCCTACAAATATCAATGATAATAATATTATCATTGCATTAAATAGGGATATTTTATGGGACTCCTTCAAACCCTGATATCTTGATGTATGAGAATTTCTAGAATTGAATAAACAGGCTACCATAAACCACTGTCAACTGCTTGGCTTCTTAAAAAATAATTCTAGTAACATTCCCCTCAACTAATATGATTAGGAACATGGTAAAAGCATAACTGAATCTTATATAATGGGAATTTTCTGTTGTCATAGGCCAATTGGGTGTAAAAATCATAAATTAGAATATTTTTCCTACCACCTTGACTTGACAGGTTAATCCAAATTCTATATCCAGTAATGGTAGAGATAAAATATGAACTCATGTAAAAAGATCTAGTCTGATGAACTTGAGTCAATTTTTGAGTTATATTCTCACAAATAATTTCTCCCCAATTAAGAGTTTGTTTTCCTTCACATATTAGGTTAATAAAAATGCACATCCATCCTTGAAATTCCTTGGTTAAGAGAAGGCCCATTACTCTTGTTAGAAGAGTTATGATGTCATATAATTCCTATCTATAATCACTTTTGTATAAAATTTTTGGTAGATTAGAGGGTCCTTTCTTATTCTATTTTATCTAAGACTTTGTAATCATTTTTTGGTATTTATTAAGGGTTAGATCAAGCTCCTTTTGTGCTTCTTCTAGAGTTAAGACCTTGAATTTATCAAAGGTGGTAATACCAAGGGCTAGGTTGATATTATGTGCATCCAATTGAGAAATTAATAGACCTTGAGGGTATTTCCATTCCATGGTTTGTGGGTCAAAAAATGAGGCACACAACATAATAGTATCATTGTATTCCACAGAAGTAGGGAAACCTCCATTATGGGCAAGACCATTATCGAGGATTATTTAGACCAATGGGGTTGGGATTTTATCTCTCATTATTGTCTACAATTTGGTTGAATCCATGTGTTTGATATCACTATCACCAATTTCATGTACGAAGGACTCTAGGGAAGAAATTGGCTCATATTTCAACATATTGAAACTTTATATTTACTAATTTGGAAATATTGACAAGGATTAAACTTCGTTCATAGAATTTTTTTTGGCAACACCAGGGAAGAAGGGCACCATAACAAGAAATTTCTTGAAAATAGGATAAAGAGTGATGGAATGAATTACTTGTTGGATGATAAATAAGGTTTCTTTCTAATGATCCAAATCCACTTTAAAATTTTGAAAATGGTTGAGAAATGAGGGAGAAAATAAAATAAAACAATTCTAGGTAGTGGGAAGACTCAATAGAATAGAGTTTGATATTTGTAAACATTAAATAGATAAGTGGAAAAATAATTTTTTACACCAATGATTCCCTAGTAATAAATACTCCCAAAAAACCATTAATTTAGAAATTTGGAATTTGGACAGTCCAATGGAACTTTTCCATGAGGGTTAACAAATTATGATTTACTTCATTACCAAGTTTAAGGCATAGAAAGTGAGAATGTGGGGAACAATGTTATACCCTTGCTATCTTATCATTAGTGCTATGGTATTATGTGTTTTGTTTGACATTCCTATTTAATGGACTTGGATTCTATTGGTTTTTATACTTGGAAAATATGTGTGTTCATTGTTTTGGTATGTCAAAAAATTATGACTGAACTCTATTTATCTAGTATACTTGCATATCTTGGTTAATAAGATCCTGCACTTTTTGATATGTTGTTAGATAGGTATGGAAACTATGATTACTATTAAATTGTTTAAACAAGCATGAACTTAGTAAATATGGGCTTGGTTCAGTCTATTATATCCTAGACTATTCTCTTGAGCCATCATGTTAAAGTTGATTTGTAATTTCAATGCACTATTTGATTTTCCTAAGGCTATAAGGTTACTCTATATTAAAGGTCCTAGGTTAATAAGGAACCTAATCTTGATTTAGACTATGGTTTGCATTTTATTCAAACACAAGTAGGATTGTAAGCCTTGTAATAAACATGTTAAATGGGACTTAATTATGGGTGATTGTACAAATGAAAATTGATATGCAACCTTCAACTGCACTCGACCCCCCAAGGTTGTGCTGGGGAATCCGATGTGGAAATATGTGTAGATAACTATAGGAGGATCAATGACTAATATTTGGTAGTGTGATATCCTAGTAGTTGAGTTGGCAAAGGGGATATTTAGAGGATATGAACATGTAGTGTAAGCTCCATATGGATTGTTTGCCTAACTGGATCTCAATGTTGAACTAGTTTGAAGTGTCTAAATTAACTAAGCTGAAACTATCAATCTATGCTACTGTTGAAAAGAAACTAACATAAATAAACCACAAAACTGAAATATTACAAACACAAACAACAAATTTCTTTTATTCTAAATAATTAAAATATTTCTACCCTAAAACTAAACAAGTGAGATAACCCAGTTTGGCTATTCACCCATACTGAGTGTATTAAAACTAAACTAACTTAAAACAAGAAATTTTCCAAATGATCTATGATATGTAAACAACCTCCTACATACATTATCTCCTTCAGATCCATAGGGATGGGAAGAAGAGGATCCATCACCGAGAGCTATTATTAATGACTTAAAACCTCTCAGAAATTAACTAATTGCTTGCAAATGAAAGGAAATTGATTAATACTCTATTTGATATGATGTAACAATGATAAATTGTAGCAATGAAGGAAATCAAACACAAATCCAACCTAGAATTCATAGAATAGAGGTAAATCCAGATGTGTGATGACTTTTCCCCTCATTTTATCCTCTCTTTCTCTGTGTGTCCATATGATTCCAAGGAATTGGGAATGCAAAGGCAACAACATGAGAAGGTGCTTGAGCAATGGAAGCTTAAAGGCATTCTGGTTGTAATGCAAGTGGAAGATATATAACACAAGTGAATAGAGTTTGGCTATGCAATTTCTAGTAGGATTGTGGCAGCAATACTATGTAAGATATAAAAAATTCTCAAGCCCTTTGTTTGAATACAAACATTGATTATATAGGAATTGGTTGGGATGTGCCTTCATGCACAAGGCAACCTTGGAGTGCCAAATCATTAGGTAAAGAGGGAGTTCAAACTAATTAAATCTATTTAAAAAATAGAAGAAGGAAGGAATACCATGCAAAAAATACCATTTTTAGGAAATTTGGTTCACAAACTCACCCTAGAATTCAAGTTAAGTGAAGTGTCGTGTGTTTAAATCATGCATGAAAGGTTCTGGATAAAATGTGCATGACCGCGACCCTACCCAGGGTGATGATCACAGGACCTCTGCCCAATCCTTGGAGGTGGTTTCAAAAACACTGCCCAAGTGAGGTGACAAACACGGAACCACCACCCAAGCTTAGGTGGCAGTTTCAAAACTACCGCCCAGGCAGGGTGACAGTTTCAACACTAAAGGTAAAAACATGCATATAATGAAGTGGGAAGCTAGAATAAAGTGTGCAAAAGCTAAGTAAGGATTTCTAGGCTACAAATATGTAATATTAATGGGTTTAGGAACTCAAAAAACTTCTAAAAGGATATGAATCATCATTGGAGACATTTTATAACTATTTTTATGACAATGTAGCACATGCAATTTTGGATGCATACAGTAACTATGATTGAGTTCAATTTATTAAATCCCAACCTAAGTGGGACACCTATTTGAATATTTTGAATCATAAAAGTATAACATATGGTTTATAATGTTGGGTGCTAATGTTAAATTAATGTGGCATTGGATTTGAATTTAGATCCTTATCAACATGTACTTGGGCATATTTACGAGCTTGTATTAATAGACACCACCATTGATTTAGTTGGAAACCTATCTAAAATTGGTGGTCACAACCATGGTCATGGAAAAATTGGAAAGTGGTTGATTGATCTATTTTGAACTCCATCAAAATTGAAATTTGAAGTGGATGACAAGAAAGTACTGACTATCCTTACATGCATTAAATGAGGGCCTCAAAACTCTCCTTAACCATCTTGGAGGATGAGAAAAAAGTTTTAAAGTGAAAATAGTTGGTCTTTAGGTTCATTTTGGTTACTTGTATTATTGGCATGGATCTCTGCATGTTGTTTGTTTCACCTTTTTTTGTTGCTTGATTTATCTTCACACTTATACATGTTCAATTTTGTAACTACAAAGAGAAACTTTAGGTAGCTATTATTATCTATAAGAAATAAATAAGAAGGATGGAGGACTTCAGGGTTTTCTATGGAAAATATTTATGGTTTGCTTGAAATTTGTATTGTGGTTGAGCTTCCATAGATGAAGAAAGGAAAGAAGGAAGAAGCAATACCATGCTTGATAGGCTATATCTCTTCTTGATATCTTTCTCTATCTATTACTTGTATGAATAAAATCCCACTCTAATTTTTATTTGTGTATAATGGTTATGGTTTTTAGTAATATTATTTGAAATTTTGATTTTTTGTGCTTTTTGCAAGTTTATGGATTTGGGTATGGAAGATCTATCTAAAATATATATCGCCTAAACTTTCTTTATTATTACATGCACTAATATGGTTATATATATAAAGGCTTGCTTTAGAATGGACTGTGTAACCATTGGTTTCTTTGTTTAAGTTATTTTATAAATTATCAAACCCTTTCGCTATTAGGGTTTTTGGGTTTATATTCAACATAACTATAGGTGACTCAAAATTTCTTGTAAACTCCGATTAGATAAATATAAGTGTGTTCGACATAGTACCTATAGATGGTTACTTTGTGTTGTTTCATGGTGTGGTAACAGTTACATGTAGGTATATCATCATTTACCTTATTTGGGTATTCGGTTAGAAGGTAATGGAAACATACCTAGATGGGTTTTTTATGTCGAAGGAAAAATATATTGACTTGGTGTTGATATACTTAAGATTCAATATGATTATCTTAACTCCAACCTGACATAGACATGACCTTGGAATTTTTTTGTTTATTTGGAGTCATTGTACCATTTGGTCCTTGTGAATATTGAGGAGATTATAATGTTCTTTCTTGTTAAAATGAAATCATATCAATTTTTTGGTTTAATCTCTCCTTCTATGGCCTAAAATGGGTTTTGTGTTGTCTTAATGTCTATGATGGTTTATCTTGATGAATTTTATCCTTCAACTATCTTGATGCTTGTTGTCCCCTCAAAATCACCCTCTTTTGAGAAGTTCAAAATTGAACATTTTTAAGTTAAACACCTTTTCTATTGTTTTAGTAAAGGGAAAAGTCAAAAAGTTTGAAAAAATCTACGTTTATGGGTCACTTTGTGTGATTTGTGGGTCCGTCGGACATTTCTGTCCCAGATGTCCCAAGTTCATTTGGGCTCCTTGTTTGCCGATCGGCTGCTTTACCCGAAGTCTGTTTCTTTCGGGCCCGTCAGAACTTTTTGTCCCAAATAACACAAGTTCACCCAGGCTTAATGTTCACCTTTCACCCGCATTGGCTGAATCACGCACTACACATAATTTTGTCCCTCATGTCCTGAAAGCATTTGTGCATCCTTTTCCCACGTCACCCGCATCGGCCAAATCATGCTTTCGTGTCCCGCATGTCCCAAATGAACCAAAGGCCATCCAGGCTAATTTTTCCCACTCTTCCCAAATATCTTTCTTTTCAAGTTGGTAGATGTCTATTTAATGTGCATTTATTATCTTTCTCTCTCCTAAAATGGCTATTTAATAAACTGCATTCCTACACATTTTTACACACTACTTTATTGTTATCAATTGCTCATACCCTCACAATCGGAGTTTCTATGCATACACCTGATTCCTTTGCAATTCCATTGAGAGTTTAGTTTGTGAATATGTTTTTCAAGCTGCTATCAACATGAAGATTAAATTTCAAGGTCAGGAGCAAGTTTCACCGCTCGAGTCTGTCGTTCTCGATATCAGGGACAGTGAAGTTCACCACCTTGACTTTGGGGATTTCTAGACTAAAATGACAGACCCAAACCCCTCTCCTATGGCACAAATGCTTCATGATAGTGGCTTGGCATTCACCGCTAGTTTCCCAATCTCACTATAATGTGCAGATATAGTACTCGCCTGCGGTGCTCATTTTAATCCTGACTCGAGTGAGCTAACGAATGTGCATGGGGAACTCATTTCCAAGCTCGATGTTGCCGCCATTGGCACTTCCCTAAGGATTCCTGAGATGGATAATTCTATAGTAATCTCTCATAATTAGGCACAGGACCTCTTCGACAAGGACAGTGAGAAATACAAGGCGAGGGTGGCAAAGTATTGGCTTAAAAACCCTAAAAAGGGGGTGTCCCATCTATCCAAGGTTCTGTTTCGTGCCGATTTCAATGAGCTGTCAGATTTTATAATCCTACTAGCTCAGGTCATGTGCTTACCCTCTAACAATGAATTCCATTTCTGGATGTGCCCCCTTATCAACATGGTGTGTGAAGGATCTTAGAATATCAACTGGGTAGAAATCATCAGCATGAACTTAGCAGAGCAGCTATCCAATGTACAACAAACAAAGAATTTCTACATGACTTCATACATGATGTATACCCTACAAGCATCAAGGAAATGGTTTGGATTCACATACATTGATGTTCATAAGGGTGACCTTGTATATGCCTACTGCCCTCAATTCACCCTGGACACTAGCAATTGCAACTTCAGGAGGGTGAATGATGCTTTCACCATGTACATTGTAAGGCTTCTAGAGAATGAAATTACAAGGACGTTCTTGAATGAAGCCATGAGCCTAATAGTGAAGTATGTTGCTTACTTCATCTAATTCAGAAAATTCTCCTATATCAAGCTTGCAAGCTATGAGAGCACTCCTCTCAAGCTTCCTATGTTCTGCAACGATAAAATGGCCTTGATCGAGATATGCATGCAACTGGACAAGTTGCACATAACCTATAGGGATAAGAAAATTACTGGCCTACACTTCCCTATATCTTTGGGAAATACACCTGCAAGATGGCTTTAGATGCAAAAAACATAGAAAGATCCCTAGCTCTCACCACTGTCCATTTCATCAAGCCAAGAACTTGTTTTGACTTGAAGAAATTTATTGAAAAGAACATCAAAATCAATTACTATCATAGGGCAGACACAAAAGACTATTGGGCTGACTGTGCTGATGATTTTGAGCCAAGAAGGAGACATTATGGTAGGTTTTCTCTTTAATTGATTCAGGAGCTTAATTTGTATCAAGTCCTGGAAGGGCTTCAAGATGATAATTCTGACCAGTTTTCATATGAGTATGAAACCTTGATCAAAAACACTCCCTTGGAGGATTTGGATTGGTTAAAAAAGGAGAAAGATGATCTAGCTGAAATCTTATCCCCTGTCTTAGTAAGAACCAAGATCTGGTTTGATAGGAAATTCTGTGAGCTTAGAAGGCATTCAGGTGAGTCCTCCTCTAAGGATAATTCAACACCAAGGAAGGAAGCATTGACACCCAGTTCGGAAGCACCTGTGCTGACTCCTCCTACCTCCTCAACTAAAGGTCCTACATCCTCCACTCCTTCCTCATCTACTCAAGTATATCAAAAGAAAATCAAGGATATCAAAAAGGAGCCTGTTGAAGAAGATCCCGTGATGAAGCATTAGGAATTGCCCTCAGGTCCAGAGAACATTATTATTCTTAGTGAAAGTGAAGAGAGTGAAGTGCTAGCCTCCATAAGTGCTCCAGAAACCCCAATGGATAAAGACAAAGAAGTCCAAAGCACTGAGCTTCCAAGCACCATTTAGTCCTTTGTACCATAAGCCCCGAGTGCTCCACTCATATCTAAACTAGAGGCAACAATAGTGCATACTTTGAGTGCCATGAGTTCCCTTTCTCTTGGCCCTCTTACCCCACCTTCCTCTTCCTCCTCCTCTTTTGAATGGGTGCAGCCTTTTATTGATAGTAGGAAGAGAAATTCTTCCTCCCGAATCTCAGGACCCAATTTTGATGTTGTGGCAGCCTTATTAGGCACTACTCCTCCTACTCCCACCAAGAAGGTCAGGACTACCTCTAGAATAGTATTTTATGCTCAGGGCCAACAATTCCTGGAGATAGCCAAGCCCAAAGTAGACAAGCCAGAGCATGATTTGAAAGCATCTGATCTTGAGCTCTTGAGGATCCTTATGGGAGAGTCCACCCCTGAAGGTGAGATTCACAATCTCCAAGAAACAATCAGCATGGTCATTGGAAGAGTAGAAAAAGGGCAACAAAATATACAGTAGCTGGAAGAGTAGGCTTAGGTTCTTGCAGGTTTTATCAAGTCATTGTTGTCCAAGGATAAATTTTTAGACCCCACCCCACTGACTACTCATCCACCACCTATAATCCTTAGTCAAGATAAATTCCAGAGTATCAAAGATATACATAGATATTCCATCTATGGAAGAGCTATGGAGGCTATGGTGGATGATATGCTTGTTGTAGGGTTGAATTTCATTAGTGAAGCCTTCAAACTTAATGAGAAGATGAATAATCTGCAATAGAAGCTCTCCTCCACTATTGGAAATATAGATAAAGAGCTCAAACTCTGGAGTAGTTGTATAGTAGACCTTCACCTTATGGGGCAGATTGATGAAAATATTTTAATGGCAAGTAAGGTCTTTGATGATACAAAAGATAATTTGTCAAAATCATGGGTATATAGTGTGAAATGGAAAATCAAGGGCCTGGAGGAGGCTTTGGGAGAATTGAAAAATAGCTAGCAGAAGGGTGAGGCCTTCAAGACTTTGGTGGTATCTACTTTTAAGGATATCCATTGTCACCTCCAAGATGAAACCTCAGGTGTGCCCTTCTCATTGCAAGAAATAAAGGCTCAATTCAAAGCTTTTGTTAAAGATAATCTGTTTAGAGAAGATTCCATCACAAAGGAAAAGATGAAAGAAATCTTCTCTCTCTAGTCTGCTATCGAAGAAGCAAGAAAGGATTATCATACACACATCGAATTCAACAAAGAGATGGATAAATTACTTAGATTTTTGACTCAGTCCACCGCTAACACATCAGTTCCACGTGGCAGAGACATAGTAGAGGCGTTAAAAAGATTTAGACAACAGATCCTCAAATCAGTGGGTCCTCCTCAGTCATGAACACTTGTCTTTTCCTCCTGATTCTTCTCCTTTCTTCCTTTCTTCATCTTGGATTTATTGTAATTAGTTTGGGTGCTGCAATTAGCATCCCTTTAATTAAGCATTAATTAAAAGAAGTAGTTACCAAGAGTAACTGATTTGTAAACTATATAATGGTCTCTCTTTTCCATTTTGAAAGGGGGAACTAGGCTTATTTTTCAAAGTGTAAGAAAGAGAAAAGAAATCAATACAAAATGATCTTCTTTCCTTATCCATCTAATTCTTTCATTCACAAGCTATTTGTTGAATATTATTAGATCATTTGTCTACGTTATGCTAAGAAGCTTTGTATTCTTGTAGATGTTATTTATGGAACTGTGTGCCCTCTTAAATTTTATCTTATTTTGAGTATAAATGATCTTATCCCAATTCGCTATATTCTAGCATACATAAGGAATTATTTTGTCATCTATAATTCTAGATAATGCTTTTCTGCTCATCCTCATATCTTCATTCCTCTGTAATTTTGTGATTGCTAATCCATTAAGAAAATGCTTTCATGATATCCAAGTTCCATGGTAAAACTATCCTCTGTTCATATGTAAATAAGTTTTGCTTTTAAATAAGGGAACCTCTCCCATTAAAGAGGAGGAACTTCTTGTCCCCTGAATTTTTCTCTGATTAGGATCTTATTTTGATGACCAACAATTTTTTGGAAACTCTGCTAGGGAATTGTTTTCCAGTTCCATAACCATTTATTGATCATTCTTGATCTGGTGACTCCACGTTTTACTCGCAGGAGAAGGGCCCTTAGTATTGAAGATTTTGAGTTCCAAATTTTGGAGCAGTAATGTTTTCCTTTCCCTTTAGCAGGAAGAAATATAAGAGCTCATTCAACGAGCACTCATCCTGGTAAAAATAGAACTCTTACGGTTTGTATTCCTTGAGAGCAACTTAGTCCTAACCTTTGAGCTATGATTCTTGCTGGCGTTTCAGTTCCCATTCAAGCCATTTTTCCAAGAATGGCGATACCATTGCCTTGGGGTCATCGTGTTGGGCCCCTTGCCCTTCCTCAACCTTTGCATGAATTACCTAGAGGTAATCGAAAGAACTTCCCCAAATTTAGAGCTGATGGTAAGGTACATCCTGACGAACATATCACGGCCTTCATAATTACATGTGGAGTTCTGGGAGTTGAACATGAAGACATATCCATAAGGATTTTCATTGAGAATTTACAAGATAATGTGGTTGATTGGTTCTATCACCTTCCGGCCAGAGCTATCACTAGCTAGAACACAATGAGAGCTAGGTTTGAGAATCGTTTTAAACTGGCGGAAGACGTGCATGCTTTGCTGGCCCAAATTTGTCAAATAAAGAAGGAATCAAAAGATCCCATGAGAGAATTTGTGGCCCGATTTAAACAGTTGATTAATAAAATTCCTCCAAACACTCAGCCTATAGATCAAATTAAAAAATGCTTCTTCTTGAATGCCCAATTTCCTGAAGTTAGTTATGCATTGAGAAGAGCTAATCTTGCAACATTGGCCGAGGATCAAACTCTTGTTGTTAGTGTCGAAGATGATTTAATCATGTCAGGAAAGTTGAGGAGAGACCCTTCTAGATCCAAGTCTTCTTCTTCCTCCTCTTCCACTCCTGGACCTAATACTGATCCATTAGTACAAAAATTTACAAATGATCTCATCTCCATTAAGAAACAATTGGCTCAACACACCCCCTATGCCAATGTTCCAAGGAGGAATTTTCCACTCAGAAATCATTTACCTACTTCTCAAACAAGGCTAGCACTTGAAGGACCTCCTATTAAATTCCTTGTTAATACAACCTGCGAAGTTGAAGAGCCGGAGGATGAAGAGGTTAATGAAGACTGGGAAGAATTTGTTGAAGAGGTCAATGAAGAAGTAGAGGAACTCGAGGGATCTCGAGTCATTTTCTTCACTATTGAAGGTGTTGATGAAGGAGATGATTATGAAAAAGTAGTAGCAAACATGAATAGTGAATCATACACTGTCATGACTCAGGAATAGACAAATCAGAGGGAGAAAGTGATGTAGCCCACCAAAAAATCCAAGGATCAGCCGATGACTATCCCTATAATTGCAAAAAGAGGATCTCCTATCCCCGTTACATCCACATCAAAGGTGAGTCCTGTCAATTCTGCTACTAAAGTTACTTCTTTTTAAACTCCTAAAACTGATAAACCTAAGGTCCCAAGTGATGATATCCTGCCCACTTCCGGGTCTTTCGATATCATTGATCACCTGAAAAAGACCAAGGTTCAAATCTCAGAGGTTGAATATTATCAAACCCATCCCAAGGCTTTTGCTAAAATGATCCACTTTGTCAATTCCCATTCCAAAACTACCTCTAAAGGCCTTTTACCCACTCCATATTCTACACCATAACCCAATCTGGTAGCCACTGTCACCTCACCCAATGACAAGATCAAACCGTTATATGTGACACTTCTTATAGCAGGCCATAGACTCAGCAATTGCGTCATAAACTCAGGGACATCAGACAATGTAATGCCTGCCAAAGTATCCTATGCCTTAGGCCTAACTCTCACATGCACTTATGGGTCTTTTTATTCCATGGAGAGTAAAGAAGTGCCCCTAGTCGTAAGAATTAAAGATGCACAAGTAGCTTTTGCTACCTTACCTAAGAAGAAAGTTTTAGCTACTATCCTAGTAGCAGATATTCCTCCTTCATATGGAATGCTGCTAAGTAGGAACTTCTGTAAGGATGTGGGGGGGGGGGAAATTCAAATGGATTGGTCACATGCCCTCATACCTATTAATGGGAAAATGAATAAGTTGTTTCCTGAGAATAAGTCCGAGTATATCATACAAAAAATGGACGATCCCAAAGCACAAATACTTTATGAAGATATGGGGCATGGTAACTATATGATTATGTCTCTAGATGAGATCCAACTCCCCAAAAGATCACCTGAGGATCCTAATGGTGTTTGGATATTAGAGTTTGATGGAAGTTGTTCCTCAGCTGGTTCTGGAGCTGGTGTAATATTGGTGTCTCCGGAGGGAAAGGTCTATCCTTTCTCATTCAAGTTACAATTTGAAAATACTAATAATACAACAGAGTATGAAGCTCTCATTCTTGGGCTCCATGTGGCAAAAGAAAAAGGTGTGAAGATTCTTCTAGCTCATGGAGATGCAGAGCTAATTGTCAAACAAGTTAGAAACATCTTCCAAGTAAAAAATAGAAGATTGAAACATTATAGAAATTAGGTTTGGGAATCTATTGAATTTCTTGACGCCTTCTCCATCAACGTAGTGCCTAGGGAGGAGAACACCAAAGCTGATTCACTAGTAGTCTCGGGGTCATTGCTGATACCTCATCCTAACTTCTCTCAAGATAAGTTTACCATTGAGATGATCCATAGGCCCAGTGTACCTGATAATGCAAGTAACTGGTAAGTTTTTAATGATGATCATCATCTACTTTCTTTCTTAGAACTCAAGGATAACTTTGAATAGTTGTAATTTGAAGGAAGTGACAATTTGCCTCGTGAAAGTGTGCTCTTCAATAAAGGATATGTCAAAGAAGAAGAGACAGATCAAGATGGATGTATCAAACTCAAAGGGAACAAGATTCCAAAGGGATTGGTGAGTTTAGAAGAATTGTTTGACAAACATGACAGGTATGTGATGTTTAAAGCTTCTACTAGACCTCAACAAGCAGCTGAATATGATAAAATTAATATTGGGAGTTCTACTGACCCTAAACTTGTGAACATTGGAAAATGTTGCACACTAGAAGAAAAGAGGAAAGTAGTTAATCTTTTAAAGAAGTATAAAGATGTTCTTGTTTATTCCTATGAGGATTTAAAAGCTTTTCAACCAAAAGAAATGTAGCATTTTATCCCTCTCAAACCTGAGATTAAGCCTTTTAGATAGAAACAGAGGAAATACAATCCTAAGATAGATGACACCATATTTCAGGAAATACAGAAGTTATTAAAGGCCAAAATCATTTTTCCTATCCACCATTCAACATGGATTGCCAATATTGTGCCTGTTAGAAAGAAAAAAGGTGAGATTTGTATCTGTGTTGACTTCAGGAATCTGAATCAAGCTTCCTTAAAAGATAATTATCCTTTTCCCATGATGGATCAAGTCTTGCAAGCTGTGATGGGATCTAAAATGTTGTCTATGCTTGATGGCTTCTCAAGGTATAATCAGGTAGAAGTTAATATTGCAGATCAATACAAAACGACCTTCACTACCCCTTGGGGTACCTTTGCCTCCAAAAGGATGCCTTTTGGGCTCATTAATTCTGGTGCCACTTTTCAAAGAGCTATGGAATTGGCCTTTGGAATTTTGAAAGGAAAGTGTACTGTCATATACCTTGATGACTTGACTGTATTTTCCAAAACAAGGGTAGATCATTTTCAGCATCTAGAAATAGTTCTTTTGAAATGTAGAGAACATGGGATCTCTTTAAATCCTAAGAAATCTATCTTTTGTGTCACAGAGAAAAAATTATTGCGGCATGTTGTTTCCAAATATGGTATAAAAATTGATCCTGAGTAAGTTCAAGCTATCCAGCAAATTCCCCTTCCAACCAGCAAGAAGGGAGTGCACTCTTTCTTTGGTAAGATTAACTTTCTGAGAAGATTCATCCCTAATTTCGTAGAGATAACTTTGAATATCTCCCAAATGATGAAGGGAAAATAGACGTTTGGTTGGTCTCCTGAAGGGAAAGAAGCCTTTGAAGGTATTAAAAGGGCTATTTCTAAAACTCATGTTTTAGTATGTCCAGATTTCGGTAAAGAATTTATTATCTATTGTTATGCCACAGATAACACCTTGGCTGTTGTTTTGACTCAAGAAGATTCTAATGATCACAAGCTCCCAATTTCATTTATGAGCTACATTCTAAAAAATCATGAGTTAAAATACACCATAATGGAGAAACATGCTTTCATAGTGGTTAAAGCTGTCAAGCAGTTTCATTTTTACATTATTAACTCTCACTCCATAGTATTTGTACCGGATACAACTATTAATTCCATTCTCACACAACAGGAGTTTGGATCTAAGAGAGGTAACTGGATGGCCAAGGTTCAAGAATATGACATTGACATTAGGCCAACCAAGCTCATCTGTGGAAAAGGCCTATGTGAACTCATCGCTGAGGGGGTTAGACACAAATTGCTAAAGGATAGAGTTGATCTTCCTACCATTCTGTTTCTTGGCCCAATTGATGAATGGTATGCCGACATTGCAGACTTTCTCACATATGGAGAATGTCCCTCTCATTTCACTACCAAAGAGAGGAGATCTGTTAAGCTAAGATCAGCCCAATATGTGTTGTGGGAGAATTCCTTGTTTAAGCGCGGGTTAGATGGAAGGTTTCTAAAATGTGTGGATAAGGAACAGCAGAAGAAGTTACTTTCAGCTTTTCATAATCAAGCATGTGGAGGGCACTACTCATCAACTGTCACTGCTCATAAGATTCTTCGTGTAGGATATTACTGGCCTACCTTGTTCAGAGATGCATCAAAGTGGATTGATAAATGTGAAGCTTGTCAGACCTTCGTGGATAGACCCAAATTGGCCTCTTTCCCCCTTAAACTAGTTGTGATCGAAGAGCCTTTTCAACAATGGGGTTTGGATTTCATTGGAATGCTTAATCCCTCTTCTAGTGCTGGTCACACCCATGTGTTAACTGCCACAGATTATTTTACTAAGTGGGTAGAAGCCATTCCAGTAAAGAGTACTACTTCAGAAGTAGTATGTAGTTTTATCAAAGAGAACATCTTGGTGAGGTTTGGTGTGCCAAACAAGATAGTGACAGATAATGCTTCAAATTTTTCTTCAACTGAGATGATGGATTTTTGTTATGGATATGGCATCTCCCTGGCTCACTCCTTAGATTATTATCCTTAGGGGAATGGACAAGCAAGAATCAACAAACAAAAATCTGGTGGCTATAATAAGGAAATTAGTTAATGAATCCCAGAGGAACTGGCACAAGAAACTCTATGATGCTCTTTGGGCAGATAGGATCACACCTAAGAGAGCCATTAGGATGTCTCCTTTTCAGGTAGTATATGGAGTGGAAGCTCAATTGCCAGTAACAGTGGAGCTACCAGCCCTGCATCTAATGAAGGCCATTGAAGACACCAGTTTCAATGATTCTTGGGATAAAAGGATCATGTACCTTTACAAATTGAATGAGGACAGATTGAAAGTTGCTGATAGAATATCTTCTCACCAATAGAAAGTAAAGGCTTTGTTTGATAAAAAGGCCAGGTTCAGGGATTTCAAAGTTGGGGACATTGTTCTTTTTTGGGATAAAAGGCATGAACCTCATGGCAACCATGGCAAGTTTGATTCTCCTTGGCTCAGACCTTTCAAGATCAGGCAATTTGCTGGTGAGAATTCTTTTTACCTTGATTATATGGATGGTTCTTCCCTCCCACTTCCTTATAGTGGGAAGTACCTGAAATTGTTTAAGTCATAGGTGATTAGGGAATCCTTTGTATATTTTGTATAGCGTGTGTGTTCTCCTTCCCTTTCCTTGTTTTTGTGTGTTGTTTGTTTGGGGTGTTGTCTTCTGTATTGATCTACTTTTGACTCTGTGGCCCAATGGATAAGGTACTGGTCTACTTCCCCTAGTTTTTTCTGAATTCTTGCCTTGTCTCATTCTTTTGGACTTATGCCAAGTCATCCCCAGGAGGAGCCAGCTGTTGTCCCCTCAAAATTCCCCCTCTTTTGAGAAGTTCAAAATTGAAATTTTTGAGTTTATCACCTTTTCTGTTGTTTTGGTAAAGGGAAAAGTCAAATTTTTTGAAAAAATATGCGTTTATGGGTCACTTTGTGTGATTTGCGGGTCTGTCAGACATTTTTGTCCCAGATGTCCCAAGTTCATTTGGGCTCCCTGTTCGCTGATCGGCCGCTTTACCCGAAGTCCATTTCTTTTGGGCCCGTTGGAAATTTTTGTCCCAAATAAGAAAAGTTCACCCATAGGCTCAATGTTCACCTTTCACCTGTATCAGCCGAATCACGCACTTCGCATACTTTCATCCCTCATGTCCCGAAAGCATTTGTGCATCCTTTTCCCGCATCAGCCGAATCGCGCTTTCACGTCCCGCGTGTCCCAAATGAACCAAAGGCCATCCGGGCTAATTTTTCCCTACTCTTCCCAAATATCTTGATTTTCAAGTTGGTAGATGAGTTTTTAATGCACATTTATTATCTTTCTCTCTCCTAAAATGGCTATTTAATAAACTACCCTCCTATGCATTTTTGCACACTGCTTTATTGTTATCAATTGCTCATACCCTCACAATCGGAGTTTCTATGCGTATACCTGATTCCTTTACAATTCCATCGAGATTTTAGTCTGTGACTATGTTTTTCAAGCCGCTATCAACATGAAGATTAAATTTCAAGGTCAGGAGCAAGTTTCACCACTCGAGTCTGTCCGTTCCCGATATCGGGGACAGTGAAGTTCGCCACCTTGACTTTGGGGATTTCTGGACTAGGATGAACAGACTCAAACCCTCTCCTATGGCACAAATGATTCATGATAGTGGCTTGGAATTCACCGTTGGTTTCCCAATCTCAGTGCAATGTGCAGATACGGTCCTCGCCTGCAGTGCTCATTTCAATCCTGACTCAAGTGAACTAACAAATGTGCATGGGGAGCTCATCGCCAAGCTCGATGCTGCCACCATTGGCACTGCCCTAAGGATTCTTGAGATGGATAATTCTATAGTAATCTCTCAGAACCAGGCTCAGGCCCTCTTCGACTAGGACAGTGAGAAATACAAGGTGAGGGTGGTGAATTCTTGGCTTAAAAACCCTAAAAAGGGGGTGTCCTGTCTATCCAAGGTTCTATTTCATGCCGATTTCAATGAGGAGCTATCATATTTTATAATCCTACTAGCTCAGGTCATGGGCTTACCCTCTACCAATGAGTTCCATTTCTGGATGTGCCCCACTTATCAACATGGTGTGTGAAGGAACTCAGAATATCAACTAGGTAGAAATCATCAGCATAAAATTAGCATAGCAGTTGTCTAATATACAACAAACAAAGAAGTACTACATGACTTCATACCTAATGTATACCCTAGCAACATCAACATAATGGTTTGGATTCACATACATTGATGCTCATAAGGGTGACCTTGTATATGCCTACTACCCTCAATTCAGCCTGGACACTAACAATCGTAACTTCAGGAGGGTGAATGATGCTTTCACCATGTACATTGTCATAGGCTTCTAGAAGCGACACGGCGAGGAGATTCTAGGATGAAGCCATGAGCCTAATAGTGAAGTACGGTGCTACTTCATCCAATTCATAAAATTCTCCTATATAAGGCTTGCAGGCTATGAGAGCACTCCTCTCAAGCTTCCTATGTTCTATAACGATAAAATGGCCTTGATCGAGATATGCAGGTAACTAGACAAGCTGCACAGAACCTGCAGGGATAAGAAAATTACTGGCCTGCACTTCCCCATATCTTTGGGAAACTACACCTGCAAGATGGCTCTAGATGCACAAAACATAGAAAGAGCCCTAGCTCCCATCACTGTCCATTTCTTCAAGCCAAGAACTTGTTTTGAATTGAAGAAATTTATTGAACAGAACATCAAAATCAATTACTATCATAGGGCAGACACAGAAGACTATTGGGCTGACTGTGCTGATGATTTTGAGGCAAGAAGGAGACATTATTGGCAGGTTTTCTCTTTAACTAATTCAGGAGATTAATTTGTATCAAGTACCAGAAGGGCTTCAAGATGATAATTCTGACATGTTTTCATATGAGTATGACACCTTGATCAAACACACTCCCTTGGAGGATTTGGATTGGTTCAAAAAGGAGAAAGATGATCTGGCTGAAATCTTAGCTCCTGTTTTAGTAAGAACCAAGATCTGGTTTGATAGGAAAGTCCGTGAGCTTAGAAGGCATTCAGGTGAGTCCTCCTCCAAGGATACTTCAACACCAAGGAAGGAAGCATTGACACCCAGTTCGGAAGCACCTATGCTGACTCCTCCTGCCTCCTCAACTAAAGGTCCTACATCCTCCACTCCTTCCTCATCTACTCAAGTATATCAGAAGAAAATCAAGGAGGTCAAAAAGGATCCTATTGAAGAAGATCCCATGATGAAGCATTCGGAATTTCCCTCAGGTCCAGAGAACATTATTGTTCTCAGTGAAAGTGAAGAGAGTGAAGTGCTAGCCTCCATAAGTGCTCTAGAAGCCCCAATGGATAAAGACAAAGAAGTCCAAAGCACTGAGCTTCCAAGCGCCATTGATTCCTCTGTACTAGCATCCTCGAGTACTCCACTCATATCTCAATTGGAGGGAACAATAGTGCACACTTTGAGTGCCATGAGTTCCCTTTCTCTTGGCCCTCTTGCCCCACCTTCCTCTTCCTCCTCCTCTTTTGCATGGGTGCAGCCTTTCGTTGATAGTAGGAAGAGAAAGTCTTCCTCCCTAATCTCAGGACCTAATTTTGATGTTGTGGCAGCCTTATTAGACACTACTCCTCCTACTCCCGCCAAGAAGGATCAGGACTACCTCTATAATAGTATCTGATGCTCAGGGCTAGCAATTCCTGGAGATAGCCAAGCCCAAAGTAGACAAGCCAGAGCATGATTTGTCAAGCATCTGATCTTGAGCTCTCGAGGATCCCTATGGGAGAGTCCACCCCTGAAGGTGAGATTCACAATCTCCAAGAAATAGTCACCAGGGTCATTGGGAGAGTGAAGAAAGGGCAACAAACCATAGAGTAGCTGGAGGAGCAGGCTCAGGTTCTTACAGGTTTCATCAAGTCACTGTTGTCCAAGGATAAAGTTTTAGATCCTACCCCACTGACTACTCTTCCACCACCTGTGATTCTCAGCCAAGAAGAAGTGTAAAGTATCAAATATATACACAAGTATTCCATTTATGGAAGGGCTATGTCAGGCTATGGTGGATGATATGCTTGTTGCAGGGTTGAATTTCATTAGTGAAGCCTTCAAACTCAATGAGAAGGTGAATAATCTGCAACAGAATCTCTCCTCCATTATTGGAAATATAGATAAAGAGCTCAAACTATGGAGCAGCTGTATAGTAAACCTTCACCTTATGGGGCATACTGATGAAAATATTTTAATGGCAAGTAAGGTCTTTGATGATACAAAAGATAATTTTTCAAAATCATGGGTATACAGTGTGGAATGGAAAATCAAGGTGCTGGAAGAGGCTTTGGGAGAATTGAAAAATAGATGGTAGAAGGGTGAGGCCTTCAAGAATTTGGTGGTATCTACCTTCAAGGATATACATTGTCCACCTCCATGATGAGACCTCTGGTGTGCCCCTCTCTTTACAAGAAATCAAAGGCTCAATTCAGAGCTTTTGTCAAAGATAACTATGTTCAAAGAGGATTCTTTCATCACAAAGGATAAGATGAAAGAAATCTTCTCTCTCTAGTCTGCTATCGAAGAAGCAAGCAAGGATTATCATACGCACATCAAATTCGACAAAGAGATGGAGAAATGTCTCAGATTTTGGAATCAGTCCACCACCAACACATCAGTTCCACGTGGCAGAGACATAGCAGAGGTGTTAAAAAGGTTTAGACAACAGATCCTCAAATCAGTGGGTCCTCCTCTCAATCTTGAACACTTGTCTTTTCCTCCTGATTCTTCTCCTTTCTTCCTTTCTTCATCTCGGATTTATTGTAATTAGTTGGGGTATTGCGATTAGCAGCCCTTTAACTAAGCATTAATCAAAAGAAGTAGTTACCAAGAGTAACTGATTTGTAAACTATATAATGGTCTCTCTTCACCATTTTGAAAGGGGGAACTAGGCTTATTTTTCAAAGTGTAAGAAATAGAAAAGCAATCAATAAAAAAGGATCTTCTTTCCTTGTCCATTTGATTATTTCATTCACAAGCTATCTATTGAATATTATTAGATCATTTATCTGCATTATGCTGAGAAGCTTTGTATTCTTGTAGATGTTATTTATGGAACTGTGTCCTCTTAAATTTCATCTTATTTCGAGTATAAATGATCTTATCCCAATTCACTATATTCTAGCATACATAAGGAATTATTTTGTCATCTATAATTCTGGATAATGTTTTTCTGCTCATTTTCATATCTTCATTCCTCTGTACTTTTGTGATTGCTGATCTATTAAGAAAATGATTTCATGATATCCAAGTTCCATGGTAAAACTATCCTCTGTTCATATGTAAATAAGTTTTTATTTTAAATAAGGGAACCTCTCCCATCAAAGAGGAGGGACTTCTTGTCCCCTGACTGTTGCTCTTATTAGGATCTTCTTTTGACGACCAACAATGCTTAAAATTTATCCAGTTGTTAATATTTATGCATTATAGGTTGACCAGTATATGTCAATGCTAATGGAATGTATGATCATTCTGTTCATACTATATTGACTAAATGTGAAAATGGCTTGTCTCTTTGACCATTCATGGGATTTAAGGTAATTAAAATACCTCTATTTTATCGATATGAGAATCTCAATACCAATGATAATAGTGGAACAATATCATTCCCTTTTTAATCATGATGGTATAGTTGTTTGGGTTAGTTGAGTTTAGTCATCCTTGATTTGGTCACGAAATCAATAATAGAAATTTTGGAAATTGTATCTTGCGTTTTTAAGGCTAGTCACTATTATTACGAATAGTGATATCCATCGGATGGGAAATTAAATATACTATTTGATATACCTCAATGATAGTTAAATAATAATGTTACTTGTATATTCCATTCGGTTTTGGTTTTAATAAATCCTATTGGATGTATGAATGATTTAAGAATTGTTTGTTTTTCAAAGGACTTGCATAGTTTGATTTGCTGAAGTATTACTTAATAATATCAAAGGCCATGTGATATAAGATTTGTTAACATGTATATTGATTGATAATATTTAGTACTAGAATCTTATATAAAGTAATTAGATTGGTCGAGTCTTGTGTATATGTGAGAGCATATAGTGTATTAATAACCTTAGATTATAAATTTTTATATACAATGACATTGCTTATATACTTAATTTGGTAATAGTGATTGATTAGTTGACTTTATTGGGTTTGAAAATTTTATGTGTGTTAATTCTTGGAAATAACTACATTCAAATACAATAGTTATCAATATATATGCAAATGATTTTAGGAAATGTTGCAATTATGCCATGTATTACTTTTTGGTCCAATTGGTGAATGTAACTTGATGCAATATTTATTTCATGAAAATACTAGATGGCGTAAGTTATTATTGGAGATATAGACCTTATCATGTCATTTTGTATGAAATGACATTTGCTAACAGTTTTGCAGATGGAATACGTGAAAGATGAAAGAAGGATGAAGTTAAAAGTTTTCATTTGTTCTATTAACTGAAGACAGACGAATTTGTATCATTGATTGTATTAATCATTAAATAATGTACTCTTGTATTGTTTGATTAATGAAAGGCTAAGTTAACCTAGTTTTTTGTATCAATTCCGAGAAGGGGAAATTGTAAGACTTATTTTGTCTTAGGCAATTCTTTTGTAATTGATTTCAAAGAAATGAATAAGATGCTGATTTTATATTCATTGTAAAATAAGTTCCAATTGATGTAAAAATAAATTTTAGTATTCTTAAGTACATGTATGGTTTTTATTTAATATATAAGATTAAATTATATTAATACAAGTGTGGAAGTATAGTATACTTTACATAATAGAAGCTTACTATATAAATGTTGTATAAAGTGATAAGTAAGATTGTTCTTACAATTAAATTAAATAGTGAATTTAACCTATTATGGTTCTCCATATGAACATACATAAGAAGGATACATATGTATACATACAAATGTTATTGAATGGACATAAGTTGGTATTTAAATGTATGGATTTATACCTTTACTTGGAATTCAACTTAATATGAATAATGCTATAATTATCTATACTTGATTAATGATCATGTATGATTTAGGAGATTAATACATTATGCTTATTTAAATCTGTAACTTCCAGTTAGTTAGGTCATTGTGTACTACCTATAATTAAGTAAATGACAACTAAAAAACTCTCATTAGATCCTTAGGGTTGGAAACTACCATCGAGAGTACCACTGGTTAGCAAGGATTGGAAATTCAAGAATTAGTTAAACTAATTAAACTTGTTAAGATAAAATGTTCGTACCAGTGAAACATGAAGGGATATCTCATCATAGCCGCTACTGCGTAGCACCAAAATAATGACTTAGATCATTACTTGGATACTACGGAGCAACTACTATGACATGATATCTCGTCAATCTCCTCTAATCATAATTGTTGTAAAGCCAAGGATTTAATATGTGTTAGGCATGAATTCAGATTAACAATATGGTTAAGTACCAATGTCATCTTATGATGACTATGCGAAAGGAAGGGGACCCATAAATAATGTAAGTCATTTCGGAAATGCTTACTTCCCCTTAGTCACCCTAAGTTATCATAATGACACTTGCCCATGCAGGCCAGTCTTAATTAGTATCTAGATCGCAACTTGAAGGTGATTGATATAATTCAAATTAGTCCTAATCTAGATTAAAAAATTCAAGTGTAGGGTGAGAGACATATTCCACATGAAAATTATTCCAGTGTGGAATAAACCATGGAAAACCTAACTTAAAGATTTTTCTAAATTAACGCAAGTTGTTGATTTCACTGTCATGATTTCACCTAGACTTAAAGATGTAGGATATCAGATGGGTATTTGGTAATAGATGCCTAGATATACACTTACGGGTATAACACTTGAATACCATTGAATAAATAAGGGATCCACCAATATACTTAGTATACATATTTGATTAAATTATATATGAGGGATCGACTTTAATCCAAATCATACTTGAATACCATTGAATAAATAAGGGATCCACCAATATACTTAGTATACATATTTGATTAAATTATATATGAGGGATCGACTTTAATCCAAATCATACATCTGCATATGGTTATTATTATAGGATGGATTGACTAGGATAATTTTGGTTCTAAATTATGTTAATTTAGAACAATGAAACATTATGATAAAAAAAATTTCCTTGTATTGAAGTCTTAAATGAGGATGTTACAAAATAGGTGAATGGAGGGACCATTCCAAGATTTATATCTATGACCAAATTTATGGATTTAAATATTAATTCCTCTTCCTTTGTATTGAGTTTTCTGGGGAATTGAATCATTTAAGGAATAAGGGAACTGTTCCCAAAGTTCCACAAGGAGATGATTCTGTTGATAGAGGTCGAAGAGTTAGATATGGTGGTTAGGTGGGGAACCTATGGAATAACAGAACTATTGAAAAGGTTCCGCTAAAAGACAATTTTACCAATTCAATCATGATATGGGGAAGGTAGGTGATCAGGAACGAACACATGAAAAATTCTTATGGTGATAAATAAATTTTATATTTTTGATTCAAGGAATGGTGTGGTAATGGAATTCATTTGAGGAATAGTAGGTATAAAGGAATCGTTCCACTTATTTCTTAGAAGAACAATTTTTCTTATTTTAGTCTAAATTTATAAAAAAAATATAAATTATTTTTAGTAGTAATCCAATACAGTGGGAAAAGATGACCAAAATATAAAGGATTTACCCATGATTCAAAAAGTTTTTAATTTTTACTAATCCATGACAACACATTGATCGTGGTTCACTCGACCACTTGTTTTTGTTAATATTTCCATTCATTAACACATTTTACTTAAACATTATTTTATCTTTGTAAATCCATGACTCTAGATTCACGATTATGGGTATTCCCTTATTAATTATGTTTATTTTGAGAGTAATTAGCTTATAAATAATGGATATCTTTATCGTTATCATCTTGTGAGTGCAACCTTTTCCCATTCTTTGGCATATATTTAATTTTCATGTTAATGATAACCACTTGGGTGAGAAATCATAGTGGTTAGGCTACTTGGTTGGGTTTATTACATTATATTTATATAATCCTTATCATTTTACATAGATTGGATTATTGTAGGGTATATCCCCTATGTTTCACATAGCTAAAGAGTAGGAAGTTAACCACCTTCCCAATTTTTGACCTTAAATCTTCCCTTCTTTGTGAATAATCATACAACTATAATGGCTAATTTCACCATTCTTCACTCATTTACATAAGTGGAACAAATTGAAGGGATAAATAATTGGTGTTACTTTTAATGATTGCTCCAATTTAGTTTCGATATGCCATCCTTTAATTTTGGTCCTTTTTCTCATGTCTAATTCTCATAATTATAGTTGTTTACATAGTTTATAACAAGTTAGTGTCTATTTCATTCTCACTTAAGGGAATTATGGTGTAACTCATGATATTTTTGGTTTTATTCATTGTATTTTAAAATTCATGTAAAGAGATCATGTCATGTTGTTGATATTTCCACAAATACCTCAAATCTACTGTCTTTATGTTATAATTGTGTATACCTATTAGGTATTGGTGACTCCCTTTGTGTTTTGAGACTAGTTGCCCCATGTATTTGTTGAATCTCAACTTAGTTATTTCTCATTGACCTCGTGTTTCTCATTGTGACCTAAAGTTTTAAAATTTGGAGGGGTTATTATATGATTTTAAGGAAAATATATTAAATAACAATTTACGACTCCCATCATTGAAATCACTAATCAAGGAGGAGGTGATCTAGTATCATATATAAGTATATTTATTTATCATCATCAAAAATATAATTTTACTCCTTTATCTTGAATTGTGGAGTGAGGATTTGATTGAGAACATTGACGAGAATTGTGGTTTTTCATTTAACTGCTCTGAGTCATTAATTAAAAATATTATTCCTATAGTGTGTTCTCACCTCTTCTCCTCACCTCTTCTTAATGGAAATTAATTGTGACAATCCAAACCTTCATTCTATGATTTTTTTTCCCTTAATTTCCTAAAATTATCTAGTATTTTTGTATAAGAATTGAAATAAGAACCTAGACAAGATCCCGACATCCATACTAGTATTATTGATAATACATATCCAAATCATCCTATTGAGACAAACCAGCTTGATAGTGATCATAATATGGTTGGGAATAACCATAACCTCAATTTTTTTTTTCCATAATCTAAGACATGCTCACCCATTTTTGGGATAAAATAGATATAAAGAAATTGATTTCTCTATAACGTGAGGTTATCCTAATGAGGTCCCACCGTACATTAGAAGGATATTCCCCAAGTTTCACGTAAATAATGCAATCCTTAGTTATCATGACATGAGATTATTTAATAAATTGATAGATGACTATTATATTGTTTGTGAGGATGTGGTTATTGTAAACACCTATTTTTCAATTCATCATAAATATGGGAATTTTTATTAACTTCCTGAAAACTAACACATGCCTTCAATGATTTCAAAGTACAATCTAAAATTTAAATCCAACAAGTTCTAATTTCAAATCTTCAAATAAAAAATCAATAAAGCATGTGCATAGTTATGGGTCAACTGGATTCAATGATCCCCAATAAGTTACTCTTTTAAGTCTATATACAATGTATATGCTTTAGTTCTCTTCTCGATTTTGATTTTATAAGTTTTTAATTGGAATTAATTCAATCTAATCCCATTCAAAATATCACACTTTAGTTGGAATTAGCTAAACTTGACAGTGTAATGAATTACACTACTTTGGCCAAAGTTTATGAGTCATACATTGCATGCTCTATTTCTAGAAGACACATTCATCTCTAAAACATGTTCCATCACCATGTCATTTGGTTTAGTTATAAGAATTGAATCAATTAGTTGAGTTAAATTAATTTCAAGTTTCACACAAGATACAAAACTTTTTCATCTCGTGCGATGAAGCATGAATGTGCCAACTTAAGATTCCTATGGGAGGGAAAGTGCTTATGTAAGGAGTTGCATTGTCGCATGAAAAATTTCTACCCTATAGCTAACAAAAGTTGGTACAGAGGTGACTAAACCAAACATAACAAAAAAACCTTTACATATTTGCATATCTCAATTCCTTATTGATTACGACTAATGTAATAAATGGATCTTGAGGTACAACTTAGGATAACTATTATATGAAAGTATTCATTGAATGACTTTCTTCATTTTATGAACACTGCATCATAGAAGCAATCTGAAGTTTTCTTTCTGAGTTCTATTCATTAGGAGTGTTGTAAACCTAACCTTAAACATTACATTGAATTAGTTTTATGATAGGTTTAATTTTCATTTCGCAGTGGTACATTTTCGCTTATGAATTCGATCTTACGTTCTATGTCTTAGTTTCGATAATCATTCCTAATCATTTCCATAATTTTATTTTTGTGTATTAATTAGGCTTCATTATATATCTAGTGAAGTGTAATGCATTTTTAATGTAGTCCATAATTTATTAAATCACGACCATGTCATTTTATTGGTTAAGTACACATTCACTTGAACTTAGCATTGAATAGATCACAATAATCCATAATAGTATCTACTACATACAAAGGAATTTATAATATATTTCCCTGATTTACATAACCTATTAGAAAGGGTTCCAAGTATGAAACTATAAATAATAAACTTCAACCATTTACTTAATCAATTTATCACTCAATAACCCTTATATAGATTTACTGTAACTTAATTGTTTTACAGATAATTCACATAAGTATAACATTATCTAAATGATCCACAATCTATATCATATCTTATCAAATATAGTGTTTAAGTCAAAAATAGTTTATACTCTTCTTCCTTTCAAAAATGCATTGATATTCACATGATCAATCGAGATTGGTATTACAAAAAGTATACAATGTTGAAGACAAGATTTTTATTCCCGTTAAAAAACTAAACAAATATATTTATTTGATCAACTTGAAAACACTTTATTGATTTAAAATCAATAAATCAAAACCAATTTAACATTATTTTCCTTTAAAAGTAATACAAAGGTATTTAAGGCTAAGATGTCTTTCATCAAATTAGAACAACGAAGCATAAGCTCATTCATGGCATGTAATATTGTCAATAGTATAACATAATCAATCAAATTAAATCATCATCTTAAAAATACTTCCTTTCCATCATCTGAAATATGTTAGAAAACTATCGGTTCATAGAACTGACATGAAAAGGTCATTCACCTTATCTTTAATATGATATTTCTTCATTCAAGGATATAATCAAAGAAATCATCATGGAAAGATAAACAACATAGGAGTTATCATTTCATAACTATTTATTTTTTCTTTCACACGAAGGTAGTAAGGTATTATGTCTTAACAAATGTATGACTAAACTAATACCAACATAGAATACAAATCAAACTTATTAATAATTTATTGGTTCACAAATGATCATGAGTTAGTTACCTTAACATTTTTACTTGAAAGTCTATTTCATTTCACAACCAGTGAGGGTACAAATGATAAATATTAGAAACTAATTTCAAATCATTCAAGTATAAAGATTCAATTCACACAGACCCAAGAATATTTCGCAATCACAAATTCCACACACTCAACCAAAATAGAATCTACACTATTAATTTTTCCTTAATAATGAATTCCCTTATTAAATCAAGCGTATTACCTTAAATTCCACAAAAGATCCTTAAATGAATCAAACCAAAACCAATATCAATAAATATTTCATAATCATTTGGTCACGATGACTATAAATATAAATCAAGGGAATCATCATTAAAATATATTCAAATTAGAGCCCCACTACTCCCAAAAAACCTGAAACATTTTCACAGAGGTTGGCCATCTATCCAAGAACAACAGTGCTCAAATGACCACTACATTATGTAGACATATAGACTACCTACCATCATTCCCCATCAAGATTAGGATTTTTTAAAGTTAAACGAAGGTAAGTTTATAGTGGTAGAAGGCTAGGTAAAACCCCAAGTGCCATAATTGTATAATAAAAATAGATAATCAGATATTCAGATGGGTATTTTGTGTATCAAAAGAATAGTAAAATAATATTCAGTTTAATAATGGTCATTCGGCTTTAAGAATTTATAGCGACCTAAACCAAAATTCCTAGGTTTGTCAACAAATATGGAAACCATATTTCACCCAAGTAGTCCATATACTAGCAAACATGTATCCAAATCCCACTTGGGTTGAAATACAAGAAAAAAAAATCAAATATTGACTACCTCATCACCATTCAACACTCGTTCTCAACAAGGAGATAATTCCTTATATACAAAACTTATAAAATCATACAAACTTGAAATAGGTACTCATCTGAAACTAAAATACCACTTATTTTGTACTCACATAGGTATAATGAAAATATAAACCTTCTAAAACTTATAAAAATGATAACAAGGTATTCCCTATGTTTTACTCCCGTAATGTACCCACATACAAAGCACCCAAGCCATTATTTGTATGGAGAAATTAACATAAAAATGTTTTGATGCCATAAATAATAAAGATGGGGAGAATAACATTTCCATGCCTGTGATAATTTTGTAGAGTGTATCCTATGATTTATTCACAGTTGGTCAAGCCCAATACTTCACCCAACAAAATTCCATAATCTCTTCTCAAAAATAAAATAAGAAGCGCCTCCTTCGTTGATCACACTCCATTAAAAACTCAACTGGAGCCATAAATAATCCCATACAAGGATCATAATAGTTAGTGTTTACATAAAGAGCTAAAACAGGCTCGAATGAAATTAAAATGATAAAACTTAATGTAGATCTTGCTGTGGTGAGAAAAAAAGAATACATGAAAAAATGACCCTAGTTAACGCATAGTTCTAGCGGTGGCTTCCTTCAGAATCCAATCACTTCTCCCAAATCCCATAGGGTTTACATTAAATAAAAATTAATTAAATAGGTACTCAACTACATGTATTCCTTCTCATTATCCACTGCCTTCCAATTCCATCTTGCTAGCTAAGTTTAGCAGTGATCTTCCATTGTTAGATATCCATGAGGAGTCCATCGAACGATTGACGACCATTTGAAAAATTCAAATCCCAGTCTCACCAAGTGGCATTTGGAACTTTTACTCTTTTGAAGAATTTAATCTGATGTGACAAGGTGATAGTGCCACTATTATCTCATCCATAAAATAGTTTCAGAGCTTGGGTGGTAGCTTGACCAAACTCCCACCTTGCTCTCTATGTTAAAAAAACTATAAACATTGCTTCATACTAAGGTCTATGAACTTATAAAAGAAATAACTATAAATATATATATATATATACATATCACCAAAATAGAAACTCTTGAACTTAATTAAATTCCCCGTACATAAATTAATGGTTCAAATGGTCATTAAAGGGTTAAAAGTAACTTAATTAAACATAATAAACCGTTTTGTAATAAACCAACCGATTCTATTAGGGTTTATTATATTAATCCACTTCATGGTCAATGACCATTTAATATATATACACCAGGTTATGGCCTCATACCACTTAATCATAGAAATCAACAAAACATACTATACTACCTGATACTTAAGGTTTCATCAAGTTAGCATTATTACAACAATGGGTACAACCTTTCCCAAACCACTTGTTGTTCTAACTTGAAAAAATCAACTTACCGATTCATTTTGCGATGTTAAAGCCGAGTTAAATCATGTATTCTAATGAGGTAATCATAAAATGAAGAACTGTCATAGTATCATCACAATAGTACAACAAAGAAAATCATGAGAACACATCATTCAGATAATAAGGTCATTATTATCAACATTAGCTATTAATGAAACAATTCTTAAGTATAACAACAAGCATAATCTTAAGATAACCAGACATATATTAACCATAATCAGATAATGTATGCTTTCATCCAAGCGAACTAGTGGAGTATGAAATAAATCCCCCCTTAAGTATCATCGTACCTGATGATAAGTTTTAAAAATTAACAAAATTTTAGCCATTTTAGATAGAAATATTCTTACTAAATATCATAACTCAGATTATCATAACTGAAACTTTCAATTTTTTAGTTTCTATAATTGTAAAACAGTAATTTAACTGAGTGTAACAACCTAAATTCACCAAGTTTTTACTAAAACAACTTAATTTTTATGACATTTTCTAGTCATTCAAAAATTATAATTACCAAAATACCATAATAGTGAACGAATCATTATGTTTATCACTAAAACAAGTGTGGAAAATAAGTTCTTATTTCATTTATATTCTCCCAAGTTTTACTTTCTTCATAAAATTGGTCTCACTGGACCTTGCACTGACTTATTTCTCTGTTTCACAAGTGCATCTTGTGATTTTCCAGCACCCTTACGGGTTCAATTAGGTTGACACATGGATCCTAAACCTATAAGGAGTTCTAGTTAATTACATTTGATAAATATTCTAAATACTTTTTAAGCAAGGATATATGAAAAAATCACACATCTTAGACAATGCGGGAGAAAACGGTAGCCAATATGCAATAGGGATGATTACTTTGATAATCTCAAATGGTCCAATGTAGTGAAGTGATATTTTGGATACTTTTCCAATGAAATAGAAATTTTCTTTGGCTTAACTCGCAAGAAAAATTTATCTTCTTGATAAAATTTTATATCCACCCTTTTTAAATCAGTGTAGCTTTTCTTCCTATTGATAGCCTCTTTCAACCACTCACAAATGATATTAACCTGCTATTTCATTTTGGTCAAAATTATAGGTCCTATTACTTCTGTGTCTTCCACATTGTCTGAACTAAGAAGTGTTCTACACTTCTGTCCATACAAGGCCTCAAAAGGAGCCTTTTTTAGCGAGGAGTGATAACTATTATTATAGGAAAAGGCAACCAGTGGAAGGTATTATTCCCACTTTTACTATTGATCCATGTAGTACATCTTGATCATATCTTCCATCACTTGATTAACCCTTTCAGTCTATCCATATGTTTCTAAAAGGTATGCAAAACTGAAATTCAAATTTGTCCGTAAAGAGGTATTCAAGATTTTCCAACAACTAAAAGTCATCCTAGGATCTCTATCTAAAATTATCAATTCAGGTACTCCATACAGTCTGAAAATATTAGGCATGAACATTTTTTCAAGCACATGTGAATCATCTTTCAATTTCCTTGGTATTAAATGATCTACTTTCGTTAACTTGTCCTCTACAACTAGAATTACATCATGTTTATTCCTTGACATATGGGCAGCCCTTGAACAAATTCCATATTGATTACCTTCCATTTATACTACAGAATGATATGAGGGTATAACAGTCCCGCTAGATGCATATGCTCAACCTTAACTCACTGACATTCCAAATAATGACTTACGTAGTTTACTATGTCCCTCTTCATCCATTTCCAAAATTCTTTTGTTTTACATCAACAAACATTTTAGCCACCCCAAGATGTCCAGAATAGGGAGCATCATCAAATTATTTTATCACTTTTGTCCTTAGTTCACTTTCCAAATTTACATACACTTGATATTCAAAATTTAGGAATCCCTCACTGTCAAATCTAAATCCTTTATACCTCTTATAATTATGATCTGCAGCAAGCAAAAATTTAATTTGCTAATAATAGGAATTATTCATCATTGCTTCCTTTATGTCATCCTTGAATTGGGTTAACAAAGTTCCAAGGGAGAAAAAGTGGTTCCTATGAATTAGCACATGTGCCACTCTATTTTCCTTATATTTTATGTAACCAATATCAAATACATATTGTGATAAAAAATCTAACCATCTTGTTTCCTTACATTTAAGTTTGGCTGCATAAAGATGTATTTCAAACTGAGATGATTTGTTTTCAAGTCAAAAGGCTTTCCAAAAAGGCAATGTCTCCAAACTTGCAAAGAACGCACAAAGGAAGTAATTTCTAAGTCATGGGGAGCATAATTCATCTCATGTACCTTGATATTCCTTCTCTCATACACAATTATATCACTGTTTTTTAGTAAAATATTTCCTAAGACTTCATCGAAGGCATTTATTACTACTGTAAAGTTCCCATTAGGAACCATAACTTTTAATATAGGTGTTGAAGTTAATTTTTCGTTCAAAAATTCAAAGAAACGATTTCAGATTCAAGAGTCTCACATTTTTCATTATTTTGTTCCAATTGGGTTCTCATAATCTCATCCATCTTCTTCACCTCTTCAAGTTGAGTCTTTAGGCCAATGGTGATCTTATTTTTTTCTTCAATATCTTGAAACAATTTTTATTTTGAAGTATAATTATCTTCTTTAAATTTTTGATGATGTTGTTTTAACTTCTTATTATTCTTTATAAGAATTTTGATCTCTTCTAGGGCACTAATTATATCTCCTTCAAGATCTAACATAATATCTTTCTGAAACTAATTCTTATTTTCTTTCTCTTGAATTTATTATCATGAAAAATTATTTCTCCTGATCACTAATAGAGTCACTTTCTTCATATATAAGCATCTACTTTTCTCTTTGGTGTAAATATTTTTCTTTTTCTTCTAGAAGTTCTTGTATTTTTTTCTTGTAGCTCTTCTTATACTAGTAATATTTGTTACTTTTCTTCATGATGTGATCTTCCTCACTATCATTATTTTTTTTTGCATGTGGACATCTAGCATAAAAATTTCCTACTTTACCACAATTAAAACAGTTTATGGGTAACACACATTTGTATTTTCTAGTTCCTTCATCTTTCTGACAAAATTAGCTTCCTCCCAACCATATTTAATGTTGGAGAAGTTTTATGACTCAGGAAATGTTTTTCCACCTTCTTTGATGATTTGAAGGTTGTCTCTCACTTGGTTGATTTATATTTTTCATTCCTCATCTCATATGTATTAAGACTCCCATAAAGTTAATCCTTTCTTAGGGTTCTTAAATCCTTCATTTCTTCAACTGTTGACACCTTAGCATCAAACCTAAAAGGAAGATATCTAAGAAATTTTTACAAATTAACTTCATATTTAATTTCTTCTCCAAGTCCTATAATGGTTATTACAATTTCATCCACACATAGATGATAAGATTCAATTTTTTCATCATTCTTAATCTTCATTCTCTAAAATTGAATTTTATATTTTTGGAGTTTTTTGCTTTACTTTGACATCTCCTTCATATATGTTCTTTATTTTATTCCAAATTTCTTTACCAGATATACAATGCATCATTTTAACAAATTTTGATTCAGAAAAATCACACAAAATTGTATTTATATATTTTACATTTCTTCCACTTGCCTTGTTACCAGCTTGACCTATTGGAGGAGTTACTGGAGTTGTATAACCACTAATAGATTTCCAAATTTCAAACCCAAGTGACATTAAATATGTGTGTGTCCTTATACTCCAAAAAGAATAATTAGTTCCATAAAATAATGGATCCCTATTTAAAGAGAATAATTCTTCTCATGTCATGTGTCTTATGAAAATCTACCATTCAGTGGTCAAATTTTTCTGCAGGAACCTGCTCTGATACTAATTTTTGAACAAACACTAATAATGAGAGGGGTGGTGAATAATTACTATATAAAATTTTCTAACAATAATTACAATTTGTAATCGAAATAAAAAGGTCTAGGAACATGTATCCATTGCATTTCATTTTTCTTCATTTTATAAACTCAGGAGAGAAAAAGAAAGGAAGAGAGAGAAAACATCATTTTGTCAAAAGTTCCAATACAAAAAAAAAGCTTCATTATAGTGTTTTAAATAGTTATTTACATGTGTTAAAAGTTTCCAGAGTGATTTGACAACCCTACGAGGGTCTGCAGTTCTCTACTTTTACATTTTCTCACTAGTTACAAAATGTACAAAACTAGCTCGGAGGCTAAGAAACTACTTCCAAAGGTTATCTCCCAATGAACACGCACACCATGACTAACTTTCTACATGTCCCCAGATATACCAAGAGTTTATAGCAACTGATGGAATTTAAAAAGAATGCACGGTTTGCGTTTGGTGGCTAGTTTTCCAGGGACGCTGGTCGTAGTACACCTAGTTGTAAAAAGACAAAAGTTAGCTCAAAGTGGCCCAGAAAATTGTGTCCAAAATGACGTTCTATGGAAGAGCATGAAACATGACATCTCCTACTAGTTCCCATATATAAAAAGAATTCAAGGGAGTCGACGGGACTGAGAACTAGAGAGCCATTTTTAAACGACAACAAGTTTTCTGGAGCAACAAGACGAAATTAGGCCAGTTTGACCTCGTCAAAATATGACCAGAGGCTTATAAAATGGCTTCACCAAACTATCCTGAAAGGTGATATTTCCTATACTGAATGTTCCATGAATTTTTATAGTATAAATGCTAGAGGTTTGTGAAGACGGGAAGTAATTTCTCCATCCAGGTTTCAAATGGCGATTCAAAATGAAAGCCAACTTTTTAGATTTAACAGCTTTCTACTGCTGTAAACCAATGTAACAGGGCTCCTAAAAGAGCGTTAAAAGGATGTCATATGTTCATTTCGGGTCAAACCAAAGGTCAAGGTGACTCCTCGTATACCAAGGTACATAAATGAAACTTCACATCTCGGTTCTAGAGTTGCAAAGGGTACCTAGTGAGTCTCCAAAAATTGTAAAATTTAACTATTTAAAACAATGAGAAGGTCAAATTTATCAATGGGAAGTCAAATTTTTCTGGTCGATAAAACTATATTGGAGCGATCAAGAAGGGTAAGAGTTTTCTAGATCATCTCGAAGTGAGGGTGATAGTTCATGGTTTAAATTAGACAAGTTATAATGGCTTCGAGAGTTGTGACACGGCACTTTATTGTTTTGAAATGAGTTGAAGAGACATTTAACTATATATAAAAATCATAATAATTTAAAATTCTATTTAGTTGCAAAAGAGAACTAAAACATGAGAATTATGAGAGGTAAGGGAAGAAGAAACATGCCTAGAGAATGAAGTCAGTCAAAGCCGCAGGCTTGGGTTCAATCTCTTGCTTGGCACTTCGTCAACCAGACCATGAGCATCCTCAGCTCCACCATTTAACATACATGTCTATCAATAAAATCAGTAACTACATACTTGAAAACCATTTTGCTATTCTGATCACATTTCTCCTATCTTCTGGATTCGACCCACCACTTGCTGAGCATGATCAAAGGGTTTCTTATTGTTGTTGTTTGGATAGGATGAGATCTTCCTCCTTTTGTGCATAGCCTCAAATATTGCAACCATTAGACCATGATTTTTTGAAGGCATTTAGTCAAACACTTCACATGCCTTAAGCATGCCTCCACATTTTGCACATTCTCATGTGCTCATCAAAAACCAGCAAACATAATGATTAATTCTAGGCATGATTCTACAAGAGGAACTCATGCCATCGAAGTATTTACAACCCCCATGCACTAAACATGCCTGGCTAAATGCTAAGTAAACAAAAATGAAGCTTACATGGTAAGGGTATGTTCCATAAGACCACATCTTTCGAGGCATTCTGCCAAACACATCTAAGTCCTTTTCTACACATCCATTTTGTGCATATGCTGCCATCATGGCATTCCATGAGACAACATTTCTTTGAGGCATTATATCAAACAGTTCAATGCCTTCTTAATAGACCCATTTTTTGTTTATCCTACTATCATTGTAGTTCGGGAGACCGCATATCTTTCAGGTATTTTATCAAACAGTTCACATGTATTGTGTATGCCTTCACATTTTGCATACAAGTAGATCTGGGTACCTGACAAAACATTAAGGGATATTATCTCCCCACGATGCTTTGATGGATGTCCATGCACAGTTCTAAAGCTCCCATTTTGACAACAGCTAGGAAGATATCAGCAAAGGTTGGGGGTGTGGCTTCAAACCAGCTAACCATATTTGCTTGGAAAGGTTCCAATGCAGTTTCAACAAAAACCATTTTGTGCATAACCCAAAATCATTGCAGTCCATGGAACTGCATTTCTTCCATGCATTTAGTTGAATAGAATGCATGCTTCTACGTTTTTACATATGCATCTACTAGGGCACGCACGACTACCACATCTGACAAAATTCCTTTGCATTTTTGGCCTTGATGGGAGCCCACGCAAGTCTGGGCACAGGCTAGAAGGGTGTTGGCCATGTGATAGACCAAACACATAACAAACCTCCTCCATTTTGCTTGATCTTCCCATGCAGGTATGTGGCGCAGCCTGGGAGGAAGCTAGAAATGGTTATGGAGTCTGGCTTTGCATGAATCACTACATTTGCATGAAAGTTTCCAAGGTCGTTTCAACAAACTCATTTTTTTTTTGTGAGCAGATCCAGTACCCCCAAACCAGCCACCCATTCCAAAATAAAAAACAAACCCTAACTCACCCAAAAGAATCACGGGCCTCATATTTTTTTATTTTTTTATGATTTCCTCCCCTTTTCCCTAATCTGCCCCTTTTACAGGCTTTTCGATTTTATTTACTTTTAATTCCTTTTATATTTATTTATCTATTTCTTTTTTTTGTTTTTAATCTAAAAACGTCCTAAAACCCTAAATCGAAGTAGACAAATAAACAAAATATAACTTAAAGTCAATCCATTACCAGAGGTGAAATTTCGACTCAAAAGTGACTGATCGAAGTTGGCGATACGAGTTATAATAGTATTATAAACATTATTTTTAAAAAATTTACAACTTAATAATGATAATAATTATTAATCCTATTAATGTTGATGACCTGAAAAACTCGAAGAGTTGAGAACCAAAAATTTTCCTTTAACTGGATAACCATCCATGACGCTACGGGGTCCACAATTTGAAGGTGTCGATAATGACCCGATAGGAAAGAAGGAGAGGGAAGGTGAAAAATCTTCCCTGTGAGCTAGACACAATCAACAAGAGCATGCCCATAACCCTCCCATGCTTAGCAGGATGGTTGTCATGTCAGGAACAGGGGGAACATCTGATGGGGCATTACAGGAAACCCTTTCGAGATAAAACCACAGAGACAATACTGCTTAGATATAATTTCCAAATACATCACAAAAAAAATCAATACATATACTTAGACACCATCCTACAGAAGGTGCTAATCCACAATATTGAGAAATAACTCACTGGAGACACCAATCCCCAATGTTGAGAACTAACTCAACAAATTCATAGGCACCCACCTACTAGAGACACAAATCCCCAAATGCGAGGAAAAAAACTCAACAAAACACAAATATACCTTCTGTAGTTGTTTCTTCAACCTGATGGTTGAAATTTAACCACTCTCTTCATACACATAGATCAGATCCTTCTTCCAACATGGATGATGGTCTAGTCCAATTAATGAAATCAGGTTGCTTTATACTCTTCTCTTCAATCTTATTCACACTTTCATCTAATTTATATGATTACACTTCTCCTTCCACTCATAAGGTAGGTATACCTCTTCTCAAATTCATAGCTCACTTCAGTATCAAGTCTTCATGCTATATTTTCCTCCTCCAAAAATTTGATATTTTAAATCTACTTGAATTTTCTCTTTCTCTTCTTCAGTGATTCATTGTTATTTCATACTTAGAAGTCTACTTGGGGATTAGAGAGATGCCTTCATTTTTTGATCCACTCTTCTCCTTTTAGTTGTTCTCTATTTCACCTCTCTCAAGCACTCATCAAATGATGAGTCTACATCTACTACTATGTTTGTGCACTCTCTTAATATTGAGATCCAAACAAGATGAACATCTTCCATAGTTGCAATGCCAACACATAATTGAAAACTAATAAAATCAAGTAGATATGACAATTGAACATATATGGAACATTTTACTTTCAAAATTAGAGATATTCATCCAGCAAAAAAAATATCATAATATTGTTTCTAAATCCTTAGAAGGTTGGCCAAACATGATCATAAAAATTGATCGAACAAACTCAAAAATCTATTGCAAAAATCAACCAAAAATGTTGGTCCCAGACCAAAACAAACCATAGACTATGAAACATTATAGTTAGACTTCGAAGCAAATAGAACAGGATTTGGATAGACTCTCAATCAATCAAATAGAATTCAAATAGACTCTAAAGTATTTTGGTTAGACTCCAAAGAAATATAAAGAGACTCTAACGTGAAATAATAAGACTTTGAAGAAAAAAACATGACTCCAAAGTGAAAGAATGAGACTTTGAAGTGATTAACAATACTACTCTGTCAGTTAAATCCTTCAACAACCTTTGACATCAATAAATCTAATCAATTTTTTTTCTTTATCATCTTCCTTTGAGATCAATGAAAATCATTCCAACATTGATAAAGTTGCTTCTTGAAAACAATCAAATCATTAGCCAATTTCTGAACCAAATGGTCAAAATTAGTTGATCCAAATAATTTGGTAGCATATTTATTTAATTTTATAGACATATTCAGATTATCCTCTACACTTATATCTAGTTATTGATGAAGAGATAAGACTAGTAATCTAGCTCTTCCCAGTGGGAATCTTACTTTAGGGTTTTTGGCATTAATGAGGAAACATTTTAAATTTCTATAGTTGGTCAAGTAGCACCTAGAATCTTATGAACATTAAAATTTTCTACAAACTCCCTCATTTGTTCATAAGGTTCCTTCCTTAGCTAAAAAATATATACTAAAATAGCATGGGAATCTTTTTTTGGCTTGAACCTAGCTTACAAATTAATCTTCATCGTATCCCAATCCATAATATTTTTTACGGGGAGATGATAACACCATTCTACTATGTTTTCTTGTAAACTTTTAACAAAAATCATAACTGAAACATCTTCATGGGCGACCCAAAGAACCACATTAGAAACATAAAATAATACCAAATGTTCATCAGGATAAATTTACCATTTCCTATAAACTTTAGGAATTTCTTCTGACTCCCTTTAGGTAGATCATGGAGAGGTTGGGTTAAAGCCAGGGGTCCAATATTATACCCCCATGGAACTAGCCACCATTAGGGAATATGGTTTGTAAACGAAGGGTAATTCTTGATAAGATCAAGGCTTTAATTTTACTTACTTGAGAAGGACTTCTAGAATCCCTATCAGTGGGTGATGTTCTCACAAACCTTTTCTTTTTCCTCACTTTTATGCATATATATTGAAAGAATTTGTAGTGCCCACACTTTTTATAGCTTGGTAGCTTGTTGTTTCTTTTCTCATAGACATGTTTTGACAGAGTTGTGTTATATCGTGGACATTATATTAGAGATTTGATCTTATTAGACATGTGTAGACATTCAGGCGTATAGCACCAATTTATCTTAATTTCTATGATGTCGCATTATCTTATGATGTCATGGGTACTAACGGATATGATGTTATTTTTGGAACATAATTATATTGATGGGTACTCTATTTGTTGCATGTTGAGATTCTATGGATACATGTCATTTTATTATTATGACTAACTTATGGTGAATTGAGTATGATTGTGCATGTTGTCGCATTTTGAATTCATTAGGATGTTGGGCTAGTTTAGAACTCATTGATATCTTACTGAGTCATTGAATTATATTTTATCGGACAGGTGCGGTTAATGTGTGTAATGAGTGTGTAGGTGAAACATTAGCATTAGAATTATTATTTCGGGCACCATGGGTGACCCTCATTTGTAATGTAATATGTCTAGTATTATTAATTTTTCTTAGGGTGACTATTTTATGTGGTAAACTTTTTTTTGGGAGTTAATGATCCCACTCTCATTTAAGTTTTTATTTTGATTAATGATGTAATTATTTAAAAGGGTTTAGGGTCATATGTGAACCATGGGGTGGTCCCCACACCCTCTACCCTTGTGCCAAAAATGAAAAAACTGAAATTGGGTTATTTTGGGCATTTTTGGGGACCCCTTTTTAGTTTGGGAGTTCCCCTAATATAAAAATGAGCCCCTGGACCCTACCTAATGGGTAGGGGCTTATTTCCAAGGCTAGAGGGAGTTTTCCCTCCCTTTTTGCCTCTTGTTTAGTCACATCCATGTAAGGGGTGTGGATTGGAGTGCTTGTTAAAAGTTTCACTAATTTTGTCTTGTTAACTTTTAGGGGAATTTGGGAGTAGAGGGCAAAAAGACATTTTTACCCTTTCTCTCTTTTCTTTTGGCATATTTGACCTTGAAGGAGGAGAGGGGTGACACATGTCACCCCCTTATTTGTGAGGATTCTTGCTTGGTCCTCTTCAAATTCCCCTTCATGGGAAAAGAAAGGGACTTTTTTTTTTAGAACTTTTTGCTTGGGATGCTTGTGGGATTTGGAGCTTGAGATTTGCTTAAGCCAAGTGTGGAGAAATTTGAAGTTGGAAAGCTTTTTGGAGAGCTTTCCTTGAGGTAGGCTCTTATGTCTTATTGCATGTGTTGTTTTTCATCTTAGTTGTTAGATGGGCTACGTGAATTTGTTATTTTTGCATGTGGATTTTGGTTTTAGTTGTTTGTTTTACTTCCTCCATCATAAGGCATGATGGAGTTTTGGAGTTTGTGGGGGAAGAGAGATGGATTTTTCCCTCTCAATCCTCAAGGCTTGATGGACAAGCCTTGTAGGGTCTTATTGTTTTTCCCCTTAAATGGTTGAGGTGGAGAATTTTATTCATTTGGCTTGAATATCCTTCCCCATTCATGGTAAGGAAACCCCTTTGGGGTTTGAAAATCCTTCCAAGAAGGACTTGGAGAAAGGGTGGAAGAATAAGGAGGGGTTAAATGATATAGGAGTAATAAGGAGGGCATGGAGGTCTAGTTATTGTGCGTATAATCTTTGTAAATTTTTTTGGAGAACTCCTCTCCTATCTTCCCCATTGTTTTAGAGGAAGAACTTGGGTTCTTCTCTTTGCCACCTTGGAAAATTTTGAGTCTTATCTTGGATTTTTTTTTTTTGGGTGGTTGTATCATTGTTAGTTCACCCTCCTTCTTGTGCATGTTGTGGATGGTATTCCTCTTTCCCATGGGCTTGGGGGAGGCTAGCATGCATCCCAACCTTGGGAAAGACATGTTATGATGCCTATGGTTGGGTGGTAAACAAGATCTTTCTCCTTGTTGGTTTTTCTTAAAGGCATGAAGGTTGGAGCTCAAAGTTGGAAGTTGGAGATATTGAGAGTTTTTCTTGCCTTCTCTAATATTTATGTAACCATTCTTGTATTGTAGCCACTTAAGTATGGCTTGTGGGAAAATTCCTCTTTAATGAAATTCCTCTTCCTTTTTGTATTTGAAGATATTCTTTCAACCTTGGAAAGGAATTTTGTTGGAATGTTGTCTTGTATATTTAACATGATTGTGAAATATGAAGTATTGAGTTATTGAGAGATTGTGCAAAAAAGAGATTTGTAAACTATTGTCTTAGAAACATTCTTTCTTTTATTTTTACATTTCCTTATCATGCTTGTAGTTGGAATATTTATTTGACAAAAAAAAATCATTTGCAATGTATTTGAGAGGAATAGTAATTCCTTGTTGAAAGTCTTATGTATTCTATAAAAAAAAATCAGTTTTGGAATAGTATGCGCCTTTGCAAAATTTATTAGTATTTAGATTTTTTTGTTGTTTTCTTCATCTCAAATATGATAATCATTTAATGTGAATAGTTGGGAGTATTCAGTTCATTTTTGTATCAATCATAAGGTTAAAATATGTTATTTATTTAAGTTGAGATCAGCTTTATCTATCTTGTGTACAAACAAAAATATATATAAATATGCATGTCGTGTTAGTATAATTATTGTGTTACTTTAAGTAGTTTGTGCAGTTTGATATGTGTTAATGCAAATAAACATTTTGGAATATAAATTTTGTACGCAATACTACATATATAATAAAATGAAATGTATATATTGTATACTTTTAGTAATATACATATAATGTTGTGTATAGTATACACATATTTTAATGTATATATGTATATAATATAATATATAGTAAATGTTATATTTTATTCATTTTATATATATATATATATATCCATATATTATGTATTATAAAAAATATATATAAATATTATAAGTCTTATATATCATACGTATATTTTCTTTTATAAACAAAACTTTAAAAAAAAAAAAAAGTCAGCCGTATGGTTTTTTTATTGTATAAATATACAGATACACACACACACACACACACACACACACACACACACACACACATATATATATATATGGATATATTGGATCCATTTTTAGGCATACAACGAAAGCATTCTGGTTGCATGCAGTTTTAAAAACAAAGTCAATATAGTTTTAACAAAAAAAATTAATATGTGATGTATAAACAAAACAGAAAAAGATAAATGTTAATGGTATTGTTGAAATCTTCAAACAATACAAAAAAATATATAGAAGAAAACAAATCAACCAAACTCCATTGTTTCCTCTCCCCACCTGCACAAAACAAAATGAGAAATAGAATGAAGAAAGAGAGAAGAAAATGACAAATAGAGGATTAGGGAAAAATTTTAGGGTAAAGTTTTAAATCTAGGGTCGAGATTTGAATGATCCTAGGGCTCTAAATAAACCCTGATCACTTTTGGATAAGGGACCTTTTGTGGGAGTTGTAAATTCAATATTTAAGAAGGGGATGTGGGTAAATTTATTAAAGGGGAAATTAAATCTATTTTAAAATGAGTAGTTATTGTTCTTGTGGAAAACTTTAGTGAAAAGAAAGAGATATTAAGTGTGTGCAAATTTAAAAGATAAGTAAATATTTATAGACGGGTTTAGGCTAGTAATTAATTAAATTAGGTAAATTAAATTAGAATAAAATTAGTTATTATCAAGAATGGGTTAAGTGATGGATTAGTAATAATTAATCCATTTTAGAAAAAGTTAAAAAAAAAATTTACCCCAAATTTTTAATAACTTCTGGTTTGGTTCGTTGTCCCGGGAATGGGCATGACATAATTGTTTTTTTAGAGCTAGAAAGCATGATCTTAAAATCCTTATTCTCTGCTAGCTATGGTGTATCTATGCTCAACCATTTTAAAAATATATCTAGAACACTTTTCTACTCATTAGTGGTTAACCATGTTTAGTGGCAACTACTCAAAAATCACTTACATGCCCCATTATAGGCACCAAAAAGTTGTTGGCTGAAAATTTTGTAGGTGTGCATACAGTCAAAAATTCAGAGGACAACATTCCCTCCTCTTTAATGGGGAAGTTCCCTTATTCAACACCAAAATTTGGTCCAAATATGTATACAAGTATACAATCTATTAAACCTCTAATGAGGATGTCAATTCCATTGTATAATCATATCATTTGTAATACATAGAAAAGAGGTTAAGATATAAACGAGCTTAGTGCAGAGAAAGAGGGAAAATTATTGTTTTAAATAAGAATAAAATAACTCTTATTTTATGTTTAGAAGTCAATAAATCTTTAGAATACACACATTAATATATAATGCAGATTCATTGTTCTAAACAATATGAATGTTGCCTCAAAATTCAATAATTCTTTGTAAACAAAGATGACTCAAAGTTTCATAATCTAGAACATATAAATGGTGAAGAAAATTAACAGAGAGAGAAGGCATAGAGATAAAGGCAGAGGAAAATGGTAATTTCTCTTATGTATTGAATTTTTTTATCCTTTACATAAAGTAACCAACATTCAACCCCTTTATAATTAAAAATGAAGCCTTTTATAGTCAATAGGGGGAATAACTAATTGTTAATTGAGTGAATAATCACTTATTAATTAAGTCAGTTTTTAAATGAATTGTAAATTTACTATTTATTTTTTCAAAATTTACAAGTCATTGACAAAATATAACAATAATCTATGTCCAGTACAAGAAGGAAGAGATGAAATATAAGAAGTTGGGACTTTAAGTTTCAACATGTGCATCCAAAATTTTATCACTAAAATTGATATTTCCACTTACTTTTAAACAATTGTGTTGGAAAAGATAATAATCCAACTTCTTAAGGAATTATCCATTTATTATATTGTTCCTCTATATTGATCTAAGTTTTTAGAAGCTTTAAGTATTACATTATTTAGCTCAGATATCTCTTCCCTTTATCTTTGCTCAATTTTTCTATTTTGAACAAGTCCTCCTTGATAAATTTCTTGAAGTGCTCCTTCATCAACTTCTTTAAGTACGTCTTGAAATTCTATTGATTTCTGTAGAGGTAAATTATCTTGGAAGAGATCACAACAAAGATCTCTAAGATCAACAAATATATCAAACTTAAATGATTCTCCCTTTTGAATAATATTTTGTAGCTTGGTTGAGGATTCCTCAAGAAATTTCATCCTCCACTCAACACTAAGTGACCATGTATGAGATACGTTGTTTTTGGAATCATAAAAAAATTATTCGAGAGGATAATTTTTCAGCAGTTAGGTCCATAATGTGAATATCTTGGATCACATCAGCCCAAACCTTCATATCTTTTTCAATGTTATTAACTCCCTATGCTAATATTCTTTTTTGTTATAATGATTTTGTCAAAAATTTTACAAGCATCATCAATGAGTTCCAGAACTGTAATGAGAATCTTCACAACCCATGCTTCTACAAAATTTCCTTGAATTGTATGTTTGTGCACATTAATAATTTCCTTTAAATCAATGTCATATGTTACAGTAGATAAATTGAAATTATCCAAGGGAGTAGGATCTAATGGAGTGTTTTCAGAAGAGAAAAAAGAGTTAATGAAATTGGAGAGGATATGTACATGTTCCTCCAAATACATTTAGTTTTTCTTCCCCTTTTTAAAACCTTAAATTACCTTGGAGATTGTTTCCTTCAGGTTATACACATATCCATCATTGGTTGATTCTCCCAAAGATAGTCTTGTTGATTCAAAATCAAATTTTGAAACATCATGTTTGATCTTATCACCTCTGGGATTTACAATTTCAATGCATTTATATCCTAAAGTATCAGATACTAGGTGAGAAGTAGTTTTGGATTGTTTGGGAGAAGGCAAAGTACCAAGAAGTGTAACCATAACATCATAATTCATAACCTCAACTATTGATTTATATTTCCTTTTCTTACTATCAATCATAGTCTGAACCCAAGATAAGGAGTCACTTGAAGATGTTCCCAAATGATTCATTAAAAATGAAATGGGTGGGTGAAGATATTGAGAGGTAGAAATTACCACATTAGTTATATAAGGAGGAGAGGGCCTTATTATACTTACCATATGTCAAGAAGAAATTTTCTTCCCCAAATCCTAAGATGGCACTTCAAAAAAAATCTTCATCCTCTTCACTTTCTTCTTCATGTTAATTTTCTATTTTCTATTCACTTTCCTCTTTTTCACTCTCTTGTTTCTCTTCTTCTACTTATTCAACTTGTTCAACTTTTCCTTCTTATTTTTTATACCATCCTTCTTATCGCTCTCCTTTTTTAAATTATCCTTCATCGCATATAATTTTGTACCAAATTCTTGCTGAGTAGAGGAAGGAGGAGTTTGTTTAAGAGATGTTACATGTTGAGAATTATTATATCCTAAAAAAATTTTATTGAGCCACTAAGTTTAGTTCTAAAGAGGATAACAACAGTAAAATCATCAAGGTTATTCTTATCCTTCTAGGATAAATCAATGGTGGGGAGAGGAGAATATTGAATGGAGTTAATAAATTTTGGACAAAGAAGATCAAAATTATCCTCAACCATCCCCTCTGATAAATTATACAGTTTTAATTCTTTAATTTGTTGAAGATTCATTCTTCCATACATTCTCTTCCTTACTTCAAATGCATCATCACAGTCAGCCAATAATCTTCAGTTATGGGTACATGTAGCTATGAAAGATGAAAACTATTATTGATGAAGATTTTTTGATGTAGCCTAGAACTCACTGCAAATATCCCAAGTCATGCTGACACATCACTCAACCTGAACTGAGTGCTCACTCAACGTAAACAAGGGTACCAAGTCCCTCTTCAGATTTTTTGTCCAAAATTTTAGCATGATTGAGTATGTGTATATCCAAATTCATAATAGGTAGTAAACAATCCACAATGCATAAACCAGATCTAGATCTTAACTATATGAAAGATTGACTAAACAATAACTATAATGAGATTTATCATGCAAGATCCATGTTCAGTTACATATAACACCAATATCCAAAAAATATGATCTATTATATTAAATATTGTAAAACATATAAGCTTCATACATCACAATAGTGTCACCGTGATTCATGTGTGAGAACAAAATTAGTAGCATAACTCTACAGTCAAATAGTATCAAAGGGCTCTCTAAACCGTGTAAATATATACATATATATAGGGTTGGGGAATTTCCCTTTATATCCCATGCACCTTCCAAAAATAGGCTACATGTTAATAATAGCCACACACCTTTACAAGAGAATAAAAAAGCATGCAAGTGCTAATAATAGATATTCTAAAGTTAACTCTTAGTACAGATCCTATTATTAGACCAAAACCATGCATGACACTTGAACTACTGAAAATCCCAAAATAGCCTTGGCGTAGTCTACAAGTCTTTTATGAAACATTCTCCACACTTTATGTCCCAAAAATAGCCTCATGTAAAAATGGCTAAGTCCTGACTCTGAGCGTGCCTTGTCTTACTAATTTTCTATGCACACTTTACAGGCACCATGTTTGCATGCTAAACCATTGTATGCTTGCAAGACTTAGGTCATATTTTCCAGCCCAACATCTTTCCATCAAAATATGTGCTCTTCTGGAAAGGATGGATGTAAAAATGAGATATAGTTCTCTCAATGTTTTATGCATCAATGAAATATCTACAAGTGTAACTTCCCAAGGATATAGAAAATTTAATTCTAGATACCTTCTTGCATCTACAATTCTTGTGGAGAATTTACAATTTCCTAAAATATCAACTGCTTGGCTTCTTAATAAATTATTCTAGTAACATTCCCCTTAAGCAATATGATCAAGAACATGGTGAAGGCATCATTAACTCTTCTATAGTGACAATTTCTATTATCATAGGCTAATCAGGTTTAAAAATCATAAATTAGAATATTTTTCCTACCTCCTTGAATTGACAGGTTAATCCAGATTCTATATTCAGTAATGGTATAGATTAAATATGAACTCATGTAAAAAGATTTAGTCTAATGAACTTGAGTCAATTTTTGGGTTAGATTATCACAAATAATTTCTCCCCAATTGAGATTTTGTTTTCCTTCATAGATTAGGTTAATAAAAATGCACATCCATTCTTGAAATTCCTTGGTTAGGGGAAGGGCCATTTCTCTTGCTAGAAGAGTTATGATGTCATTCAATTCCTCGCTGAAATCACTTTTGTATAATGTTTTTGGTAGTTTAGAGGGTCCTTTCTTATTTTCTTTTATCCAAGACTTTGTAATCATTTTTTGGTATTTATTAAGGGTTAGATCAAACTCAATCTTTGCTTCAACCTTTGATTTATCAAAGGTGGGAGTACTAAGGACTAGGTTGATATTATGTGCATCTAATTGAGAAATTAATAGACATTGAGGGTATTTCAATTCCATGGTTTTTGGGTCAAAACATAAGGCACAAGACATAATAGTATCATTGTATTGCAAAGAAGTAGGGAAACCTCCATCACGGGCAAGACCATTACCAAGGATGCTTTGGACCAATGGGGTTGGGTTTTTATCCCTTATTATTTTCCAAAATTTGGATAAATCCATGTGCTTTATATCACTATCACCAATTTCATGTACACTAGGGAAGAAATTGGCTCATATCCAACATATTGAAATTTTATCTTTACTAATTTAAAAAATAATGACAAGGACTAAAATTTGTTCATAGGAAAACAATTGGCAACACCAAGGAAGAATGACACCATAACAAGATATTTCCTTAAAATAGGATAAAGAGTGATGGAATGAATTACTTGTTGGATGATAAATAAGGTTTCTTTCCAATGATCTAAATCCACTTTAAATTTTTTAAAATGGTTGAGAAATGAGGGTGAAACTAAAAGAAAAGAAATCTAGGTACCAAAGAGAATCAATAGAGAAGAGTTCAATATTTGTAAACATTAAATAGATAAGAGGAGAAATAATTTTATACACAAATGATACCCTAGCAATAAATTCTTCCAAAAAACCATTAATTTAGAAAATTAGAATTTGGATAGTCCAATGGAACTATTCCATGAGGGTCAATAAAGTATGATTTACTTCATTACCAAGTTTAAGGCATAAATAGTGGTAATGTGGGGAACAATGTAATACCCTAGTTGTCTTATCATTAGTGCTTTGGTAGTATGTGTTGTGTTTGACATGCCTCTTTAATGGACTTGTATTATATTGTTTTTTATGCTTGGACAACATGTGTGTTCATTATGTTGGTACATTATGACTGAACTCTATTTATATAACATACTTGCATATCTTGGTTAATAAGATCCTACACTTGTTGATATGTTGTTAGATAGGTATGAAAACAATGATTACTATTAAATTGTTAAACAAGCATGACCTTAGTAAATATGGGTGTGGTTCAATCTGTTATAGCCTAGATTATTATCTTAAGCTATCATGTTAAATTTGATTTGCAATGTCAATGCACTATTTTATTTTCATAAGGCTCTAAGGTTACTCTATATTAAAGGGACTACATTAATAAGGAACCTAATATTGATTTAGACTAAGGTTTACATTTCATTCAAAGACAAGAAGGCTTGTAATCCTTGTCACACACATGTTTAATGGAACCTAATTATGGGTAACTATCTTTATGTTCAATTTATTAAATCCCAACCTAAGTGGGACACCTATGTGAATAGTTTGAATAATAAAATTCTAAACTATGGTTTATAATGTTGGGTGATAAAGTTAAATTAATGTGGCATTGGATTCAAATTGAGATCCTTATCAACATGTACTTGGTCATATTTATGAGCTTGTATTAATGGACATCACCATTGAATTAGTAAGAAACCTAGCTAAAATTGGTGGTCACAACCACGGCCATGGACAAATTAGGAAATGGTTGATTGATCTATTTTGAACTCCACTAAAATTTAAAGTTGCAGTGGATGGAAGGAAAGGATTGGAATTCCTTGCATGCATTAAATGAGGGTATTAGAAATATCCTTAACCATATTAGAGAATGAGAAAGTGGTTTTTGAGGGAAAATACTTGGCCTTTGGGTTCATTTTGGTTGCTCTTATTATTGGCATGGAGCTCTGCATGTTGGTTGTTTCACCTATTTTAATTTCTTGATTAATCTTCACACTTCTACATGTTCAATTTTGTAATTATGAAGAGAAATTTTAGGCATATATTATTATCTATGAGAAATAAATAAGAAGGATGGAGGACTTTAGTGTTTTCTGTGGAATAGATTTCTAGTTTTCTAGAAAGTTGGATTGCGGTCGAGCTTCCACAGAAGAAGAAAGGAAAGAAGGAAGAAGCACTATTAGGCATGATGGGCTCTATCTATTCTTGATATCTTTCTCTATCTATTACTTGCATAAATGAAATCTTGATCTAAGTTTTTATTTGTGTATAATTTGGTTATGGGTTTTAGTTGTATGATTTGAAACTATGACATTTTTTGTTTTTTGCAAGTTTATGTATCTGGGTATGGAAGAGATGTCTGATGTATATCACCTAAAATTTCTTTATTATTGCATGTAATAATATGGTTATATATATGAAGGCTTGTTTTAGAACGGACCGTGTTACCAGTGGTTTCTTTGTTTAAGTTATTTTATGAATTATCGATCCATGTCACCATAAGGGTTTTTGGGTTTATATTCAACATAATTATAGGTGACTCAGAGTTTTATGTAAACTCTGATTAGATAAATATATGTGTGTTTTACATAGTACCTATACATGGTTCCTTGTTGTTTCGTGGTGTGGTAAAAATTACATGCAGGTATATTATCATTTCCCTTATTTGGGTTTTTGGTTATAAGGTTAAAGGAAACATACCCAGATGGGTTTGTTATGTCGAAGGCAAAATATAGTGACCTTGTGTTGAGATCCTTAAGATTCAATGTGATAATCTTAAATACAACCTGGCATAACCATGACCTTGGAATTTTTTGGTTTATTTAGAGTCGATGTACCATTTGGTCCTAGTGAATATTGAGGAGACTGTATTGTTCTTTCTTGCTAAAATGAAATCATATTGATTTCATGGCTTAATCTCTCCTTATATGCCCTAAAATGGGTTTTATGTTGTCTTAATGTCTATAAGGGTTTATCTTGATGAAGTTTATCCTTAAACTATTATGATGCTTAAAATTTATCCGGTTGTTAAAGTTTATGCATTACAGGTCGACCAATATAGGTTGATGCTAATGGAAAGTATGATCATTTTGTTCATACTATATTGAATAAGTGTGACAATGGCTTGTCTCTTTGACCATTCATGGTTTTTAAGGTAATTAAAATACCTTAATTTTACTGGGCTGAGAAGATCAATGCCGATGATAATAGTGAACCAATATCATTCCCATTGTAATCATGATGGAATATTTGTTTGGGTTAGTCAAGTTCATTCATCCCTGATTTGGTCATGAAATCAATAATAGAAGTTTTGGAAACTATATATTGAGTTTTTAAGGGTAGTAATTATTATTATGAATAGAGATATACATCAGATGGGAAAGTAAATATACTATTTGATATACCTCAATGATAGATAAATAATAATGTTACTTATATATTCCATTTGGTTTTGGTATTAATAAATCCTATTGGATGTATGAGTGAATTAAAAACTATTTTTTAAAAAAGGAATTGCATAGTTTGATTTGTTGAAGTATTACTTAATACTACTAGAGGCCGGGTGATATAAGATTTTTTAATGTGTATATTGATTGATATTCTTCAGTAATATAATCTTATAGAAAGTAATCAGATTGGATGAGTCTTGCGTATATGTGAGCGCATATAGTGTATTAATAACCTTATATTAAAAAGTTATATATACAATGACATTTCTTATATACTCAGTTTGGTAATAGTGATTGATTGGATGACTTTATTGGTAATGAAAATTGTATGTGTGTTAATTCTTGGAAATAACTACATTCAAATACAATAGTTATCAATATACATGCAAATGATTTTTGGACATGTTGTAATTATGATATGTATTACTTTTTAGTCCAATTGGTGAATCTAAATCGATGCAATATTTACTTCATGAAAATATTAGATGGTGTAAGTTATTATTGGAGATATAGATCTTATCATGCCAATTCGTATGAATTAACAATTGTTAAGATTTTTGTAGATGAACTACTTGAAAGATGAAAGAAGGATGAAGTTAAAAGTTTTTATTTGTTTTATTAACTTAAGAAAGATGAAATTGTATCATTGATTGTATTAATCATTAAATAATTTACTCTTGTATTGTTTGATTAATGAAAGGATAAGTTAACCTAGTTGTCTGTATCAATTCTGAGAAGGGGAAATTGTAAGGCTGATTCTGTTTTAGGTAATTCTTTTGTAATTGATTTCAAAGAAAAGAATAAGAGGCTTATTTTATATTCATTGTAAACTAAGTTCAAATTGATGTAAAAAGAAAGTTCATTAATCTTAAGTACATATATGGTTTGTATTTAAGATACAAGATTAAAGTATATTAATACAAGTGTGGAAGTATAGTATACTTGGCATAATAAAAGCTTACTATATTAATGTTATATAAAGTGATAAATAAGACTATTCTTACAATCAAATTAAATAGTGAATTTATCCTATTATGGTTCTTCATATGAACATACATATGTATAAATACAATTATTATTGAATGGACATAAGTTGGTATTTAAATGTATGGATTGCTACCTTTTCTTGGAATTCATCTTAATATGAAGAATGCTATAATTTTCTATACTTGATTAATGATAAAGTATGATTTAGGAGATTAATGCATTATGCAGATTTAAATCTATAACCAAAAATTAATTAGGTCATTGTGTACTACCTCTAATTAAGTAAATGAGAACTGTGAAACTCCCATTAGATCCTTATGGTCAGAAACTATTGTTGAGAGTACCGCTGGTTAGCAAGGATTAACAAGTCAGTAATTAATTAAACTAATTAAAATTATTAAGATACAATGTTATGACTAGCAGAACTTGGTGGGCTATCTCATCATAGTTGTTGCTACTTAGTACCCAAATAATGACTTAGGTCATTACTTGGATACTACAGAGAAGCTACTATGACATGATATCTTGTCAAGCTCCTCTAATCGTAATTGTTGTAAAGCCGTGGATTTAGTATGTGTTAGGTACGAATTTAGATTAACAATATGGTTAAGTAACGATGTCATCTTATGATGACTATGGGAATGGAAGTGGACCCGTAAATGATGCAAGTCATTTCGGAGACGCTTACTTCCCCTTTGTCACCCTAAGTTGTCATAACGACACTTACCCATGGAGGGTAGTCCAAATTAGTATCTAGTACCCAGCTTGAAAGTGATTGATCTAATTCAACTTAATCCTAATCTAGATAACATATTCAAGTGTAGGGTGAAACACATATTCTATGTGAAGATTATTCTGTCATGGAATAAATCATGAAAAACTTGAATTAAAACTTTGGCCAAAGTAATGAAAGTTGTTGATTGTGTTGTCATGATTTCACCTAGACTTAAAGATATAGGATATCATATGGGTCTTTGGTAACAGATGCCCGTATATACACTTAAGATAATAACACTTGAATACCCTTGAATAAATAAGGGAACCATCAATATACTTAGTTTACATACTTGATTAAATTGGATATGAGGGGTTGGTTTTAATCTGACTCATACAACTGCATATGGTTATTGTAATAGGATGGATTGACTAGGATAGTGTTGGTTCAAAATTATGTAAATCTAGAAATATGAAACATTATGATAAAAAAAATTCCCTTGTATTGAAGTCTTAAATGAGGATGTTACAAACTAGGTGAATGGAGGAACCGTTCCAAGATTTCCATCCATGACCAAATTTATGGATTTAAATATTAATTCATATTCCTTTGTATTGAGTAGTGTATTTAATTTTCTAGGGAATTGAATCATTCAAGGAACAAGGGAATTGTTCCCAAAGTTCCACGAGGAGATGATTATGTTGATGGAGGGCGAAGCGTTAGATATAGCGGTTAGGTGGGGAACCTCTGGAATAACATAACTATTCCAAAGGTTCTGTTAAAAGCCAATTTTATCAAATCAAACATGGTGTAGGGAAGGTAGGTGATCGGGAACAAAGTGAACACATGAAAAATTCTTATGGTGTCAAATAAATTTTATTTCTCTGATTCAAGGGATGGTGTAGTAATGGCATTCATTCGAGGAATAGGAGGTACAAAGGAGTTGTTCCACTTGTTTCTTAGAATATTGATTTGTCATATTTTGGTACAATTTTTTTAAAAAAATCTAACCTATTTTTAGTAGTAATCTAACACAGTGGGAAAATATGGACAAAATATAAAGGATTTACCCATGATTCATTTTATTTTAATTTTTACTGATCCATGAAAACAAAATGATACTATTTCATTAGACCACTTACTTTTGTTAATATTTTCATTCATTAACAAACTTTACATAAACCTTATTTTATATTTGTAAATCCTTTTAGGTTTTGGCCATTATGACTCTAGATTCATGTTTATAGGTATTCCCTTGATAATTATGTTTATTTTGAGAGTAATTATCTTATAAATAATGGATATCTTTATCATTATCATCTTGTGAGTGTAACCTTCTCCCATTATTAGGCATATTTTTTATTTTCATGTTAATGATAACCACTTGGGTGGGAAATCATAGTGGTTAGGCTACTTGGTTGGGTTTATTACATTATATTTACATAATCCTTATCATTTTACATAGATTGGATTATTTTAGGGTATATCCCCTATGTTTCACATAGCCTAAAGAGTAGGAAGTTAACTACCTTCTCATTTGTTGACCTTAAATATTCCCTTCTTTGTGAATAAGCATACAACTATAATGACGTATTTCACCCTTTTTCACTTATTTATATAAGTGGAATAGATTGGAGGGATGAAGAATTGGTGTTACTTTTGATGATTTCTCCAATTTAGTTTCAATATGTCATCCTTTACTTTGGTCCTTTTCTCATAATTACAGTTGTTTACATAATTTATAACAAGTTAGTGTCTATTTCATTCTCACTTAAGGGAATTATGCTGTCACTTGTGATATTTTTGGTTTTATTCATTGTATTTTAAAATTCGAGTAAAAAGATCATGTCATGTTGTTGATATTTCCACACATACCTCGAAACTAAAGTCTCTATGTTATAATTGTGTATACCTATTAGGTCCTTTTGTGTTTTAAGACTAGTTACCCCATGTATTTGTTGAATATCTACTAAGTTATTTCTCATTTACCTTGTGTTGATCATTGTGACCAAAATTCTTAAAATTTGGAGGGGTTATTCTATGATTTTATGGAAAATCTATTAAAGAAGAATTTACAACTCCCATAAGTGAAATCACTAATCAAGGAGAAAGGGATCTAGAATCCTATATAAGGATATTTATTTCTCATCATCAAAACTCTAATTTTACTCCTTTATCTTGAATTGTGGAGAGAGGACTTTATTGAGAACATTAATTTGAATTATGGTTCTTCATCTAACTGCTCTAAGTCATTAATTGAAAATATTAGTACTATAGTGTGTTATCTTTTTAATTTTTTAATTACTAGTAAAACCCTTAAGTTTAGTAAAGATCGTACCCTTTTCTCATCACCTCTTCTTAACAGAAAAAAAGTTTCACAATCCTAACCTTCATTCGATGATTTTGTTTCCCTTAATTTCCTAAAATTAACTAGTATTTTTCTATAAGAATAGACAAGATCCTGCCATATATACTAGTATTATTGATAATCCATCTCCAAATCATCCTCCTGAGAAAAACCAACTTGATAGTGATCCTAATATGGTTGGGAATAACCATAGCCTCAATTTCGTTGGCCATAATGTAAGATATGCTCACCCATTTCTAGGATAAAATAGATATAAACAAATTGATTTCTCTAAAATGTGAGGTTATCCTAATGAGGTCCCACTCTAAATTAGAAGGATACTCCCCAAGTTTTAAGGAAATAATGCAATCTCTAGTTATCATGAAATAAGATTCTTTAGTAAATTTATAGATGACTATTATATTGTTTGTGAGGTTGTTGTTATTGTAAATACATACTTTTCAATTCATTATAAATATGGGAATTTTTTTAACTTATTGAAAACTAACATATGCCTTCAATGATTTAAATGTACAATATAACATTTAAATCCATAAAATTCTAATTTCAAATATTCAAATAACAAATCAATAAAGCATGTGCATAGTTATGAGTCAATTGGATTCAATGATCCCCCATAAGTTACTCTTTCAAGTCTATATACAATGTATACCCTTTATTACTCTTCTTGATTTTGATTTTTCAAGTGTTTCTCTAAGTATCTACCTAGAATTCATTCAATCAAATCCCATTTAGAATATCGCACTTTAGTTAGAATCAGCTGAACTTGATAGTGTAGTGACTTACACTAGGATGGCCAAATTTTATGAGTCATGCATTGCATGCTCTATTTCTACATGACACATTCGTATCCCAAAAATGTCCCATCACCATGTCATTTGGTTTAGTTATCAGAATTGAATCAATTACTCAAGTTAAATTAATTTTAAGTTTCACAAAAGATACAGAACTTGTTCATCTAGTGCGACGAAGCACGACTGTGCCAACTTAAGATTCACATTAGAGAGAAAGTACTCACGTAATGACTTGCATCATCACATGACCAATTTCTACCCTGTAGCCAACAAAATTTGGTACAGAGGTGACTAAACAAAACATAACAAACAACCTTTACATCTTTGCATAGCTTAATTACTTATTGATTACGACTGATGTAATAAATAGGTCTTGAGGTAAAACTTAGGATAACTATTGTATGACAGTATTTATTGAATGACTTGCATCATTTGATGAACACTTCACCAGAGAAGCCATCCAAATTTTTCTTGTTGAGTCCTATACATTAGGACCCAAACTTAAACATTACATTGAATTAGTTTTACGATAGATTTAATTTTCATTTCGTAGCGACACATTATTGCTTGTGAATTTGATCCTAAGGTCTATATCTTAGTTTTGATAATCTTTCCTAATTATTTCCATAAGTTTATTTTTGTGTATTCATTAGGTGTCATTACATATTTAAGGCATCATACTACCTTTTTAAGGTAGTCTATAATTTATTAAATCATGACTGTAGTGCCCAGTTGCTTGTTGCTCATTACTCATAGACATGTTTTGATAGAGATTTGTTATATTTTAGACATTACATTAGGAAATTTGATCTGATTAGGCATGTATGGACATTTAGGAATATAGCACCAATTTAGCTTGATTACTATGTTGTTTACATTATCTTGTGATGTCATGGATACTAATTGATATGATGTTGTTTTGGAACACAATTATATTGATAGATACTCAGTTTGTTACATGTTGGGATTCTATGTATACATGTCATTTTATCATTATGACTAACTTATGGTGAATTATGTATACTTGTGCATGTTGTCACACTTTCGATTCCAGAAAGATGAAATGTGAGTCTAGGATTCATTGATATCTTATTTAGTAGTTGATTTATATTTTATCAGACAAGTGTGTTTAATGTGTGCAATGAGTGTGTAGGTGATAGGTCACATAAGAACATGGGACTACGGCTAGCTACGCAACTTTGCACAAGTAACCCACGGGGCTAAGTCCTAGCCATGTTTATTACTTGAGGACTTAGCATTAGAATTATTGTTTTGGGCACCATGGGTGACCCTCTTTGTAATGTAATATGTCTTGTAATTAATAATTTTACTTAGGGTGTTTAGTTCGTGTTGTAAACTTGTTTTGGGGAATTAATGACCCCACTTGCATTAAGTTTTGAATTTGTTTAATGATGTACTTAATCTAGAGGGTTTAGGGTCACATGTGAACCCTTGGGTGGGCCCCACACCCTCTAACCTTGTGCCAAATTTGCCAAACCCGAAATTGGGTTATTTTAGGCATTTTTAGGGACCCCTTTTTAGTTTGGGAGTTCCCTTAACATGAAAATGAGCCCTTGGACCCTACCTAATAGGTAGGGGGGCTTATTTCCAAGGCTAGAGGGAGTTTTCCCTCCCTTTTTGCCTCTCCTTTGGTCACATCCATGTAAGGGGTATGGATTAGTGTGCTTGTTAAAATTTGCACAAGAATTGTTTTGTTATCATTTAGAGTAATTTGGGAGAAGAGGGCTAAAAGTCATTTTATCCTTTCTCTCATTTATCTTTGGCATCTTAAACCTTGAAGGAGGAGAGGGGTGACACATGTCACCCCCTCATTTGTGAGGATTTTTTATTGCTCCTCTTCAAATTCCCCCTCATGGGAAAAGAAGAGAACTTTTTTTTGGAGCTATTGCTTGGAGTCTTGTGGATTTGGAGCTAGAGTTTTCTTGGGTCAAGAAGTGGAAGAGATTGAAGTTTGGAGAGTTTTTATTTGAGGTAGGATTCTTGAGATTTATTGTGTTTGTTATATCATGCTAGAAATTAGTTATTTACTTAGAAATGTATGTTGTGGTATGAAGATTTTGTTGTTGTTTATTTTATTTTACTCCCTGCCATCATATGACATGATGGAGTTTTGGAGCTTGTGGGGGAAGAGAGGGGAATTTTTCCCTCTCAATCCTTATAGGCTTGATGGGCAAGCCTTGTAGGATTTAGTTACTCCCCTCAAATGGTTGAGGTGGGGAAGGTGGGTCATTTGGCATGAACCTCCTTCTCCATTCTTGGTAAGGAAACCCCTTTGGGGTTTGAAAATCCTTCCAAGAAGGATTGGTGAAAGGGTGGAGGAATAAGGAGGGCTTGAATGAAATTGGAGAAATAAGAAGGGAATGGAGATCTTGTTTTGTATAAATAATGTTGGTTGTAAAATTTTGGAGAACTTTCTTTTCTCTTCCCCATTTTAGAGGTAGAACTTGGGTTCTCCTCCTTGTTCATATTTGTAAAATTTGGAGTCTTGTTTTAGTCTTTGCCTTGTTTTTGTGTGGATGTAATGTTGTTTGTTCACCCCCTCTCTTGTGCATATTTATGATTTATTTTCCTCTTTCCCATGGGCTTAGGGGAGGCTAGCATACATCCCAACCTTGGGAAAGGCATATAATGATGCCTCTGGTTGGGTGGAAAAATAAGATTCTTCTCCTTGCTTGGATTCCTTGAAGGCATGTGCAATTTGGATCTCAAGATGGAATTTGGATGTTGGGTTGGAGCTCTTTGTCATCTTCATTTTATTGTGGACATTACCTCTTTGTCTCTTGAAAATAATAGTTTGGTGGAAGCTTTCTTTATGTGTAAAGTCCTCATTGTATTTGGTAATTACTTGTAACTTGAGTCACTCTTTCTTGTGCAATCCTCCTCCAAACTTGTAAAGAGGCTTGTAATGAGTTTCCTTTATTTCACATAGTATGGAAACATGTTGGGTTGATGTGTTTAAGCAAAAAAAAATAGAAAACTGGTATTAGATGTTTTTCTTTTATAAAAAAAAAACTTGATGTAACCCTTATCTTTGGAAGGAAGTTTAAGTTCATTGAAAATAAAATGTTGTGAGATGAGTGGTGTTCTTTGATCTAAAACATTGGAAATGAAATGCTTATAATTATTAGCATTGAATCTCATGAATAATATCAAAGGAAAATACTCTCCTTCTTGCATTTTACCTCTTTTGTAATTGTGGTAGAATGGATAAACGAAATGAAAGTAGTTTCTTTTGTTATCCTTTCCATGAGTAGTTAAGAAAATACTTTTTTTTTTACTAATTGTTGGTAAAAAAAAAAATCATTATACCTATTTTGTTATCCTTTCCATGAGTAGTTAAGAAATTTATTTTTTTTCTAGTGTACAAAAAATTCATTATATATTGTATTATATATATATATATAGATATATAGATAGATATAGATAGATAGATATATATATAGATAATGGTTAAAAAAACATATTTTTTATTAAATTGAAGATGGTAATTAAATAGTATAAAATATCATACATATGTGTGTGTGTGTGTGTAAAATACTATATATATCAATAATAAACTTAAAAAAACAAAACAAAACAAACACTTTTTTTTTTGTGTTTTAAAAAGTTTTAAACAAAAAAAAAAAGAGATTTTTAAAATGCATATTGGGGAGGGCCGAACCCCTCCCCCCCCTCCTATCCATGGCCACCCCACAACTCTGCCACCTACCCCTGTCCCCCGCCTATCCCAAGCTGACCCCAGCAGCACCCTCCATTTCCCCACCGTGTAGTTACCCCCCCCCTACCACTCCACCTACCCACGTTACAGCCTGCGCAGCACCTACTGCCTGCTCCACTCTGCCCATCCTACGTTGCCCCCCCTTTCCTTCACTTCTCACACCAGCCGCCCCTTCCCTTCCCCATGGGATTTCTACCCCTGCATCATCCCACACCCTCACCTCCCTGCCACTCTTTCCCCCTCCACTTGCGTGGAAAAATCTACCCACCATCCCCCTTTTCAAACAAAATGTGGGTATTGAAAAAAAAATAAAAACATAAACAAATTTGTTGTGATATGAATTTCCTCAACAAAATGCAATTAGGGTTTATAAAAAAAAAAAAGAACTAACTCCATAGCTCCTCCAAACAACCTACAAATAAGAGAACAAAATAAAATGAGAAAAGGAGATATGAAAAGAAAAGAGAGAGATAAAGAAGTTAGGGGGAAAAAAATTATATCTAGGGCTGAGATTTGTTTAATCCTAGGGCTCAAATAAAACCCTACTCACATTAATTCATGGGTAATTTTGTGGGAATGGTTGTGGGTAAATATATTTAATGGGGGATGAATTTATTTGAGGATGAGTAGTTATTTTTCAATGTGGTTGAATTTATTAAAAGGAGGTATATATATTTAAATGTGTGTAAATTTATAGAAGCTAAATAAATAAAAGTAATTAGAGTTAATGTTTTATAAATCGGGTAAATTAGACTAAAATAATGTAATTATTTAATGGGAAGAAGGTTAGGCGAAACATTAGTTCTCACCTTCAAAAAAAAAAATTACCACCTTATTGGCCTTCCTTCCGGTGTCCCGAGGCAGGGCATTACATTTGGTATCAGAGTGAGGTTCACACACGTGGACACTCTGGGTAATCAATCAACCGGTTAATAACACTAGTGATAACATTAAAATTAAATAAATAAATAAAATAATTAAACATTTTCCACAACCATTTAATAACCTCTTCGCTCACCTCGTGCAAAAGATGGCACCCAAGAGGGGACGATCAGCTAGAGGCTTGGGGCGTAGTGCACCTACGTGGGAGCCACCAGCACCTGAATTTGGGCCTCAGATATTAGAGGTCCTACAACAACTGATAGGCGTTGTGCAGTAGCATCTTCCACCACCGTAGGAGGTGAGAGAGGAGATTCCATTGGGAGATGAGGAGCCGATAGGTGAGGACATGCATTCAGAGCTGCCAGAGCATGATACCCTAAGGTGGGAGAGGTCACGTATCCCTTCAATCATCACGAGAGGGTAGCCTCGTACCATCGTAGCTGCTCACACAGTCTTGAGGGACCATTTGGGGATAGGCGACCCCACTCACCTATTGGTTTGCATCGCCAGGATCAGGATACAGGTAGTGTGATCAAGGATCTTCTTCACTTGCAGCCACCTACCTACACCTGGCTCTACAGATGGCTTTGGGGCTGAGTCATGGCTCCTTAGCTTGGATAGTTGCTTTGGCTTGCACTCTTACGAGAGCAATGTCAAGGAAAGGTTCACCATACACCTCCTCTGAGACGTAGCAGGCATTTGGTGGAGGAGTGAGGAGGAGAAGCTCCATCTGACTCAAGAGACAGTGACTTGGGAGATGTTCGAGGAGTGATTCAAGGCTCGCTATATGTCAGAGACATTTCATGTAGAAGAGGATCGATGAGTTTCATGACTTACGATAGGGATCTGGCACAATAGCTCAGTATGAGAGCAGGTTCCTAGATCTTTTGTAGTATGTGGACTACCTGTAAGATGAGAAATTACAGGTCAATAGGTTTATTCGAGGGCTTAATGCAGATATAGTAGGAGCAGTCAGGATGTTATCTCCTCCCACACTTGAGAAGGCCATTGAGAAGGCCTACTTAGCTGAGGAGAACAGGACCAAGGCACAAGAGCACTGAGATAGAAACAAGAGCAAGTTTCAGGAGAGGATACAGGCCTTTCAGAGTCAGAGGTCACAGGGTACAGCACCACCCCCTAGAGGAGGATTATGGCCTCCGCCAGCAGCCACGAGGGCTCCACCACACCCGCAGCAACAGACGCAGCATCATGGCCACCAGTAGCAGAGGGCTAGACAGACTCAGAGTTTTTAGAGAGGTGGCACTAGAGGAGGTTTTGGTGGAGCCAGGGATAGGAGGCAAGGTACTCAGCAGGTACAGCTAGCTCGCACACAGCAGTCTATTAGGGTTGGACTGGCTAGGATTAGTACACCAGAGTACAGGAGGAACCCCATCTCAGAGGGGTACAAGAGGATGTTTCATTTGTGGGTCTCCTAATCACTATGTGTGTATGTGTCCGCACAAACCCAATACCATGGATGCATAGAGAGTCCACTAGATCTGAGTAGATGGTGGGTGATGTAGGATGTGCTCATCGTGTATATGCAGCGGTTGATAACTACCAGGCCGAGCATCAGGCCACAGTCATTGAGACGACAGGTACTATCAGGGGTATTTTTGTCTCAGTAATTTTTGATTCAGGTGCTTCAGATTCTTTTATATCACCTTCTATAGTGGACCAGTGTGGGCTAGTGGTGGCTAGGCAACCAAATAGTTGGCAGGTTGAGTTGGCCTCTGGGGCCAAACTCACCATGGACTCGTATGTGGAGAGTTGCGTACTTGATTTAGGAGCCTTCTCCACTACACTTGACCTCTGAGTTATTCCTCTAGGATCCTATCAGGTAGTATTGGGTATGGATTGGCTTGAGGCTCATCGAGCTAAGGTGGATTGCAGAAACAAGGTCATTGAGTGTCAGGATGATCTTGGTAGTGCAGTTGTGATTTCAGGGATGAAGAGGCCTATCTCCTTGCGCATGATCTTGGCTAAGAAACTCAAGTGGAGCATGCGTAAGGGATGTCATTTGTTTGCTATCACCATCAGTGATCGATCAGAGAGCACTCTAGAGCATTCACCCTTGGATGATCATGTAGTTTTGAGGGAGTATGCCGATGTGTTTCTAGGTGAGCTTCCAGGGTTACCACCCCACAGAGAGGTGGATTTCACCATTGATTTAGTACCTAGATCTGCACCAGTTTCTAGGGAACCCTATCAGATGATGACTCCAGAGCTTCATGAGCTCAAGATTCAGCTAGAGGAATTGTTAGATAAGGGTCTCATTCACCCTAGTGTATCTCCTTGGGGAGTGCCAGTCATATTTGTGAAGAAGAAGGATGGTTCTCTCAGGATTTGTGTTGACTTCAGGCAGCTCAACAAAGTCATAATAAAGAACCGTTATCCACTCCCTAGGATTGATGACTTGTTTGATTAGATATGGAGAGTGAGAGTGTTCTCTAAAATCAATCTCAAGTCAGGGTACCATCAGTTGTGCATTTCAGATGCAGACATTCATAAGATAGTGTTTCACACACATTATGGGCATTATGAGTTCACAGTTGTTCCATTTGGTTTCACCAATGCCCCAGTTGTCTTCATGAGCCTCATGAATGGAGTATTCAGGACATTTCTAGATTTCTTTTTCATAGTGTTCCTTGATGAAATATTGATATATTCTCGTTCCATGAGGAGGAACATGAGGAGCATTTGAGGTAGGTACTTCAGGTTTTGAGAGAGAAGAAGTTGTATGGGAACTTGGAAAAATACAACTTCTTTCAGATAGAGATTCAGTACTTGGGTCATATCATATTAGGCGAGGGTATCTCAGTAGATCCCTATAAGATATAGGCTATCATGGACTAGCTAGCACAAACATCAGTTACTAAGGTGAGGAGTTTCATGGGTTTAACAGGGTATTACCGTAGGTTCGTACAGGACTTTTCTAGGATTACTCAGCCTATTACTTCTCTTCATAGAAAAGGGAAGAAGTTTGATTTGGTCTGAGAAGTGTGAGAAGGCCTTCCAATTACTTAAGGAAAGGTTAACCACGACACCCATCTTAGCAGTTCCAGACCCGACAGAGGATTTTTTTGTTTGTACTGATGCATCACTAGAGGGTTTGGGAGCAGTTCTTATGCAAGAGCATTGGGTTATTGCCTTTGAGTCTCGTAAGCTCAAGGACTATGAGATTAATTTCCCTACTCATGACTTGGAGCTACTAGTAGTGGTTCATGCACTTGTGTGTTGGTGACATTTCCTTTTGGGTAGACCTTTCATTTTGATGACAGATCATCGTAGCTTACAACATATATTCTCACAGTTGAAACTTGATGCTCAGCAATGGCGTTGGATGGAGTTCCTATGTGAGTATGACATGGAGGTGTAGTATATCAAAGGAAAGGAAAATTTTGTTGCAGATGCACTTAGTAGATGACAACATGTGCTTGCTTCATTGACATTACAGTCAGATCTGAGAGGTAATATTCTTGAGCACCTTCCAGAGGATAGGTTTTATGAGGGAGCTAGACTAGATGTTGGAATCATAGGGTTCATTAGAGGGTAGATATTCAGGGTGTATTTTAGAGACATATGGTTTACTTCGGTTCCATAGGCACATCTACATACCTAAGTCAAGTGATCTACATAGCTTCATCCTTACAGAGGCACATCGAGCCCCATATGTGGCACATCCAGGGGTGAAGAAAATGCATGCTGATCTAAGGTAGTTATATTATTGGTCAGGTCTTTGACAGAGACATAGAATATTTTGTCACACGTTACCTTGAGTATCAGAGGGTCAAGGAAGAGCATTCTCATCCCATAGGACTTTTACATCCTCATGATATTCTTGAGTGGAAATGGGATGTGATCTCCATGGATTTCATAGTAGGACTCCCTATGTCTTCTTATCATCATGATGCCATTATGGTCACCATGGATAAGTTGACCAAGGTTGCGCACTTCTCACCAACCAAGGTCACCTATAATGCACAGGCCATCACCAAAGTATTTATGGAGGACATTGTTAGGTTGCATGGGATTCCAAAGACCATCATCAATGATAGGGATACCATCTATACTTTAGTTTTTTGGACTTCCTTTCAGACCACTCTGGGTACTCAGATTAATTTCAGTTCAACTTATCATCTAGAGACAGATGGACATAGACAAAGAGAGAGTTAATCAGGTACTGGAGGACATGTTGAGGATGTGTGTGATGGACCAGCGGGAGGAAATGGGAGGATTATTTACATTTAGTTGAGTTTGCCTACAACAACAACTATCATAGTTCCATTTGTATAACTCCTTATAAGGCTTTGTATGGACGACCTTGTAGGACACCTTTGAGTTGGGACAAACTAGACGACAGGATTATTCTGGGACCAGCTTACCTACAGGATTTAGAGTAGTAGGTTGTTCTGATTAGACAACACCTTGAGCAGGCTAGAGCACGCCAGAAGGCATATGCAGACACCAAGAGGATTGATCGTCACTTCTCAGTGGGTGACAAAGTCTTCTTGAGAGTTCGTCCGCATAAGAGCCCAATCCATTATGGAAAGGGTTCTAAGCTATCACCTCATTTTGTGGGGCCTTTTGATATTTTAGAGGTCATCGGTCCAGTTGCCTATTGCCTAGTTTTTCCACCACATCTTACATGGGCCCATGAAGTTTTTCATGTTTCTGTACTACGTAGATATGTACCAGATGCTTCTCATGTTTTGGATTGGTCAGCATTATAGGTAGAGGATGGAGGACAATGGAGATTGGAGCCCGTACGCATACTAGAGCACTAGAGGTTGGCCCTTTGGGGTTGAGACTTGGACTAGGTTAGAGTGCAGTGGGACCGATATGATGAGACAACAGCTACCTTAAAGGATGTGAGACCTTTGAGGTCTAGATATCCCTATCTCTTTCAGTGACTTCTAGGAGGAAGTTCTGATTTTAGTAGAGGGGGATGTAGTGCCCACACTTTTATAACTCAGTTACTTGTTGTTCCTAATACTATTAGACATGTTTTGACAGGGAATTGTTATATTTTGTACATTACATTAGGAGATTTGATCTGTTTAGACATGTATGGACATTTAGGCATATAGCACCAATTTATCTTGATTACTATGTTGTTTGCATTATATTATGATTTCATGGATACTAATTGATATGATGTTGTTTTTGAATGTAATTATATTGATGGATACTCAGTTTGTTGTATGTTGGGATTCTATGGATACATGTCATTTTATCATTATGACTAACTTATGGTGAATTATGTATAGTTGTGCACGTTGTCGCACTTTCGATTCTAGAAAGATGAAATGTTAGTCTAGAATTCATTGATATCTTATTTAGTAGTTGATTTATATTTTATCAGATAGGTTTATTTAATGTGTGCAATGAGTGTGCAGGTGACAGGTCATAGGAGAATGTGGGACTCAGGCTAGCTACGTAACTTTACACAAGCAGCCCATGGGGCTAAGTCCTAGCCATGTTTATTGCTTGAGGCCTTAGCATTAGAATTATTGTTTTGGGCACCATGGGTGACCCTCTTTTGTAATGTAATATGTCTTGTAATTATTAATTTTTCTTAGGGTGTTTAGTTTGTGTTATAAACTTGTTTTGGGGAATTAATGACCCCACTTGCATTAAGTTTTCAATTAGTTTAATGATGTACTTAATCATAGAGGGTTTAGGGTCACATGTAAGACCCTTGGGTGGGCCCCACACCCTCTACCCTTGTGCCAAATTTTTCAAACCCGAAATTAGGTTATTTTTGGCATTTTTAGGGACCCCTTTTTAGTTTGGGAGTTCCCTTAACATGAAAATGAGCCCTTGGACCCTACCTAATAGGTAGGGGGCTTATTTCCAAGGCTGGAGGGAGTTTTCCCTCCCTTTTTGCCTCTCCTTTGGTCACATCCATGTAAGGGGTATGGATTAGTGTGCTTGTTAAAATTTGCACAAGATTTGTTTTGTTATCATTTAGAGTAATTTGGGAGAAGAGGGCTAAAAGTCATTTTATCCTTTCTCTCATTTATCTTCGGAATCTTTTACCTTAAAGGAGGGGAGGGATGACACATGTCACCCCCTTATTTGTGAGGATTTTTTTTTGTCTCCTCTTCAAATTCCCCCTCATGGGAAAAGAAGAGAACTTTTTTTTGGAGCTATTGCTTGGAGTCTTGTGGATTTGGAGCTAGAGTTTTCTTAGGTCAAGAAGTAGAAGAGATTAAAGTTTGGAGAGCTTTTCTTTGAGGTAGTCTTCTTGAACTTTATTGTGTTTTTTATATCATGCTTGAAATTATTTGTTTACTTGGAAATGTTGTTGTTGTATGAAGATATTTTTGTTGTTTATTTGATTTTACTCCCTCCATCATATGGCATGATTGAGTTTTGGAGTTGTGGGGGAAGAGAGGGGAATTTTCCCTCTCAATCCTTATAAGCTTGATGGGAAAGCCTTGTAGGATTTAGTTAATCCTCTCAAATGGTTAAGGTGGGGAAGGTGGGTCATTTGGCATGAACCTCCCTTCCCCATTCTTGGTAAGGAAACCCCTTTAGGGTTTGAAAATCCTTCCAAGAAGGATTGGTGAAAGGGTGGAGGAATAAGGAAGGCTTGAATGAAATTGGAGAAATAAGGAGGGATATGGAGATCTTGTTTTGTACAAATAATGTTGGTTGCAAAGTTTTGGAGAACTTTCTTTTCTCTTCCCCATTTTTTAGAGGTAGAACATGGTTTCTCCTCTTGTTCATCTTTGTAAAATTTGGAGTCTTGTCTTATCTTTTCCTTGTTTTTGTATGAATGTAATGTTGTTTTTCACCCTCACTCTTGTGCATAATTGTGGATAGTTGTCCTATTTCCCATGGGCTTGGGGGAGGCTAGCATGCATCCCAACCTTGGGAAACACATGTAATGATGCCTATGGTTGGGTGGCAAAACAAGCTTCTTCTCCTTGCTTGGATTCCTTGAACGCATGTGCAATTGGATCTCAAGATGGAAGGTGGATGTTGGTTAGAGATCTTTGTCATCTTCATTTTATTGTGGACATTACCTATTTGTCTCTTGAAAAGAATGGCTTGTGGAAGCTTTCCTTGTGTGTAAAGTCCACCTTCTTGTATTTGGTAATTACTTGTAGCTTGAGTCACTTTTTCGTGTGCAATATTCCTCCAAACTTGCAAAGAGGCTTGTAATGAGTTTCCTTTATTTCACATAGTATGGAAACATTTTGTGTTGATGTATTTAAGAAAAAAAATAAAAAAAATTGGTATTAGATGTTTTTCTTTTATAAAAGAAAAAACTTGATGTAACCCTTATCTTTGGAAGGAAGTTTAAGTTCATTGAAAAAAAAATTTGTGAGATGATTTTCTTTGATCTAAATTTGTTAGAAATTTGAAAGGAATCTTATAGATGGGGATGTGCATTGAATCTTTTAACAAAAAGAAATAATAATAAAAGACAAAATATCTTCTTGTTGACATTTTATCTCTTGGGAAAAAATTTAAATATGTTTGAATAAAACATTGGAAATGAAATCTAGTTTCTTAGCATTGAATCCTTTTCATGAATAGTATCAAGAAAATACTCTCCTTTTGCATTTTACCTCTCTTGTAATTGTTGGTAATATGAATAAATGAAATGAAAGTATACCTTTTGTTATACACTTTCACATGTGTAGTTACAGAAATTTTTTTTTTACAGTGTACACAAACACACACACATTATACACTATTGTGTATGTATGTGTTATAGTGTGTGTGGTGTAAAAAAAAACTGTATTTTTTTTATTAATTTGAAAATGGCAATTAAACAGTATAAAATATCATACATGTGTGTGTGTGTGTGTTATATATATTAATAATAGTATATATATTAATTTAACTTAAAACAAAACAAACACTGTTTTTTTTGTGTTTTAAAAATTTTTAAACAAAAAAAAAATTAAAATGTTGTTGGGGGAGGGCCGAACTCCTCACCCCCACCTGTCTGTGGCTGCCCCACGACTCTACCACCGCTCCCTGTCCTTCAGCCGACCCCTGCCACCCTCCACACTGCTTGTGCAGTTACCCTTGTGTCGCCACTCCACCTGCCCTACGTTGCAGCCTGCGCAACACTGCCACTGCTCCACTCCCCCCCGCATCCTACGCTCACCCCCCCATCTCCTTCACTTCTCACACTGGCTATCCCCTTCCCTTCCCCATCTGTCTAAGGCCTGCACACGTCCCACACCCTCACCTCCCTACCACTCTTTCCCCCTCCACCTGCAAAGAAAATCTACCCACCTCCCCCTTTTTAAAATAAAATGTGGGGATAAAAAAAAATAGAAAAGAAACAAATTTTTGTTGTGGTATGAATTTCCTCAACAAAATGCAATTAGGGTTTATAAAAAAAAAAAGAACTAACTCCATAGCTCCTCCAAACAACCTGCAAATAAGAGAACAAAATAAAATGAGAAAAGGAGATGAAAAGAAAAGAAAAGAGAGATAAAGAAGTTAGGGCAAAAAAAAATTAGATCTAGGGCTGAGGATTTGTTTAATCCTTAGGTCTCAAATAAAACCCTACTCACATTAAGTCATGGGTAATTTTGTGGGAATGGTAAATTAAATCAAAAAGGGGGTGTGGATAAATATATTTAATGGGGGATGAATTTATTTGATGATGAGTAGTTATTTTTCAATGTGGGTGAATTTATTTAAAGGAGATATATATTTAAATGTGTGTAAATTTATAGAAGCTAAATAAATAAAATTAATTAGAGTTAATGTTTTAGAAATCGGGTAAATTATATTAATATAATGTAATTATTTAAGGAGAAAAAGATTAGGCGAATCATTAGTTCTCACCTTCAAAAAAAAATCGACTTAGTGGCTTGGTTTCCAGTGTCCCGAGGCGGGGCATGACAACGACCATGTCATTTTATTGCTTAAGTACATATTTACTTAAACTTATCAATGAATGGATCACAATCATCCATAATAGTATATTCTACATGTAATAGAATTTATAATAATTTTTCTTGATTTACTTAACCTATTAGAAAGGGTTCCAAGTATGATACTATAAAATAATAAACTTCAATCTTAATCAGTTTATCATTCAATAACCCTTATGCAACTTTACTTTAACTATTTTAGAGATAATTCACAAAAGTATACCATTCTATAAATGATCCACAATCTATATCATATCTTATTAAATATATTTTTTAAGTCACAAATAGTTTATACTATGATTCCTTTAAAAAATACATTGATAATCATATGATCAACCGATATTGGTATTACAACAAGTATACAATGTTGAATACAAGATATATATTTCTATTCAAAAACTGTACAAATACATTTATTTGATCAACTTGAAAACACTATAATCAATAAATCAAAACCAATTTAACATTATTTTCTTTTCAAAGTAATACAAATGTATTTAAGGCTAATATGTCTTTTATCAAATTAGAACAACAAAGCATAAACCTATTTGTGGCATGTAATATTATCAATAATATAACATAATCAATCAAATAAAATCATCATGATCTTTAAAATCATCCACCCAAAAAGACTTACTTTTTGTCATCTGAAATATGTTGCGGGATTTGCGGTGATAAAATTTCATTCAACTTATCTTTGATATTTATAACATTAAAACATCAATATAATATTTCTTCATTCAAGGATATAATCAATGAAATCATCATGGAAAGATAAATAACACAAGAGTTATCATTTCATAACTATTTAATGTTTCTTTCACATGAAGGTATTAAGGTATTATGTCTCAAAAAATGTATGACTAAATGAATACCAATACAAAATACAAATCAAACTTATTAATAATTTATTGGTTCACAAATGATCATGAGTTAGTTACCTTAACATTTTTACCCAAAAGTCAATTTCAGTTTACAACTAGTGAGGGTACTGTACGATGGAAAAGCGACAAGCGAGCGTGGGAATCTACAAGTAACTCTTCCTTATACCTGACCTCCCGAGGTCATGCTGAGACAGCCGGTGGGGATGGAATATGTATGGGATGTAGACAAACTAGTTAGGTAATCTAATGTCTTCAATACGCACTAGTGGAATTTGTGAATCTAAGGCAAAGAAGGCCCTTCTAACCTGAACTGGTGTGATAGATTGATCAGCAAGGATGACTACTTGAAGGCTCCAATCAATATTGAGCTCTGGCGTGATTCGATCTATGGGTTATGGAATATGTGGAAAATGACCTGGGATAGTTTCGTGTATGTCTCCAGATAAGGTCATATGGTGGATGGTAAATATAGTTGACTCTATGGATGATTCTTTGGCCTAGTCCAGAATTCTCTAGCTTTGTTAGCTGTTGTATCTAGTAAGGATAAATGTTCGATGATGATAGGTGGAAGTGGATTGGATCTGAATACTAGTGTGTGTAGGCCAGTGTCTATGTCTGATTGACTTACGGATTCGTTGGGTTGCGGGATTTGTGGATCGTAACCGTAGACTCTTGGTTGTTGCGGTCCTGCTATGGTCATGCGTAGAATTAGTTCCTAATCCCTAACACCCAGTAATCATATTCTTTCTCAGCCTCTATATTCAAAACTAATAGCTGTGTGATCTTCTCAGAGTGCCTCACAGGCGTTCTTGCAACCTGAATTCTTAGGCTGGTATCTATATCTGTAAGAGTGTCTCCTGTGTCTGGCTGTGGGACCAAAGGATCGCAACCAAAGGTTTGTTCTATTTCAACCCCTTCTACAGTCATATGGATGTTACCTAGGGTAATTTGTAGTTTGGTTGATTAGACCAAAACGTGTGTGCTTGGTCGTCTTCTATGTTTAATCCACTCAACTGGGAATTGATTTGTTGCAAGCTTACCGTTGTTCGAAAGACTTGGATCCTAAGATTTTGATCTATATTAGTTATTGCTGTGATGAGATTGGGCTGGGGCACGATTGGCTCGAATATGTATTCTCTGGGCTCCCTAGGTCCCGTGATTGTCATACAAAAGTAATAATGTAAATTAACTACAGCAAAGTGAAATTTAACTACTTTGAATATATCTATAGCATATTTGATTTCTCTATTTTTGTATTTTCTGACGAACTATTCGAATGAATCTAAAAGAGTAACTGTTAACATATCTAGAATTTGACATTTAATTCAATGATGAAATTAAAACAAACAAGATAACTGAGAGTAGCTATTTGTCTGTGTAATTGTGAGTCTATTCTAAACAATGAAATAATTGATTTAATCTATTTGCAAGGCTCTCGATCCTACCTCAGAAGTGAGGAGTGAATCATAGTTTCTCAGAAACTATCAATCCCCACAGCTTCCCTGATAATATCGAGAGTAGAATTGACTGAAATAAAGTGATTGGCTACTTTATTTGATATGTTTCTAACTAGAACTTTGAAAGCTAGAACCTGGATTCTGTAGAACAGTGGCAAACTCGATGGTGTGTGTGATCTCCTTGTTCCTTCGTGTTCTCGTGGATCTAGAAAAGCGTGTAATGCTAGCATCAACAGAAGTAGATATTAGGACAAAGGCAGCTCAAGATACAGACCGAATACAATGCGAGTAGGAGAGAGATAGCGCAAGAGTACAAAGCTTGGCTTATGCAATTCCTAGCGGGATTTATTGCGAGTCATGCAACATGAAACGTCCAGAACCTAAAACTATCCTGTTTGAAGAACAAAACCTACAACTTTAATGGCTTCCTATTGAAAACAAATTATTCTACTCCAATAGATTGGATAAAATGTCAACAGCACTTGCACAAGATGGATATGTGGCTTCTTAACAGCAAAATAACACTAACTAGGAATGCAATGAAAGAAACTAAGAACTCTAAGAAAAATGAAAACTAAATCTATTGCAAAGATAAATTCAGAGGCAAACTTGAGGGGCCATTTGCTTGAGCACAAGCCAACTATTTATAGCATTTGCATTTACCCAAGGTAAAAACCAAATAGAACTCTTAAACTATAAACAATGGCAAAACATTATTCCAGGGAACCAGAATCATAAATGCAAGCTTATGGCAAAGAAAGAAAGTTGGTAAAACGTTGAAATTACATGAGTCATGTTAAAAGAGCTTTCTATAAAACACGTAAAGGACCGCCGCCCTGAGTAGGGTGGCGGTTTCGTCACTGAAGGGAAAAAGGCCAAGAAAAGAGGGGAAAAGGGAAAAACAAAGAACATGGGGCTAAGCGGGGCATGCGGGATGTTAACACACACTTGGAGATCTTTTCTGGATCCCGAACACCTTGCGAGGAGACATGTATCATCATTGGGGCACCTGTTACATTATTTTGGTAGTACAGTACCTTACAATTTTGGGTACGTATAGGTAAAAATGATAAATATTACTAACTAATTTATAATCATTCAAGTATAAATATTTTGTTCACACAGACTCAAGAATATTCTACGATCACAAATTCCACACAATCAACCAGAATAGAATCTACATTGTTAATTTTCCTTCCTATATATAATAATATAAATTATTATTAATAGTCAAAAGGGAAAAGGTAAAAGTCCTTATGAAATAATGAATTACCTTATCAAATTAAACATATTACCTTAAATTCCACGAAAGATCCTTAAATGAATCAAACTAAAACCCATATGAATAAATATTTCATAACCATTCAGTCACGATGACTATAGCTATAAACCAAGGTAATCATCATTAAAATAGATTCAAATTAAATCCCCACTGCTCCCATGAAACTACAAAATGTTCACAAAGGTCAACCATCTATATAAGAACAATAGTGCTAAGAAAACCACTACATTATGTAGCCATATAGACTACCTACCATCATTACTCATCAATCTTAGGCTTATTTACAGTTAAAAAAAGGTAAGTTTATAGTGGTAGAAGGCTGGGTAAAACCCCAAGTGCCATAAATATATAATAAAAATAGATAATCATATACCTAGATGGGTATTTCATGTATCAAAAGAATAGAGAAATAATATTTAGTTTAATAATGACCATACAGATTTAAAATTTATAGCAACCTAAAGCAAAATTCCCAGGTCTATCAACAACTATGGCAACCATATTTCACCCAAGTAGTCCATAGACTAGAAAATATGTATCCAGATCCCAACTAGGTTGATATACAAGCAACCAAAATCAAACATCGACTACCTCATCACCATTCAACACTTTTTCTCAACAAGGAGACAATGCCTTATATATAAAACTTATAAAATCTTCAGAACTTGAAATAGGTGTTCATCTGAAACTAGAATACCACTTATTTCATACTCACACAGGTATAATGAAAATCTATACATTCTAAAATTAATAAAAATGATAACATGGTATTCCCTGAGTTTTACTCCCATAATATTCCTGCATACAAAGCACCCAAGCCATTATTTACATGGATAAATTAACATAAAAATGTTTGTATGCCATAAATAATAAATATGGGGAGAATAATGTTTCCATACCTATAGTAAATTTTTAGAGTGTCTCCTATGATTTCTTCACAGTTGGTCAAGCCCAAATCCTTCGCCCAACGAACTTCCAGAATCTCTTCACAAAAATCAAACAAGAAGAACCTCCTTTGTTGATCATACTCCATTAAAAACTCAACTGGAGCCATAAATAATCCCATAAGAGGATTGTAATAGTTAGTGTTTACATGTAGAGATAAAACAAAATCGAATGAAATTAAAATGACAATACTTCATGCAAATCTCACTATGGTGAGAAAAAAAAGATTATAGGAAAAAATGAACCCAGTTAACTCATAGTTCTAGCGGTGGCTTCCTTGAGAATCCACATGCTTATACCAAATCGCGTAGGGTTTACATTAAATCAAAATTAATGAAACAGGTACTCAACTAGCTATTTTCCTTCTCATTCTCCATTTCCTTCCACTTTCATCTTTTCATCTAAGTTTAGCAGTGATCCTCCATCATTAGATATCTAGGAGGAGTCCATTGAATAATCGATGACCATTTGAAATATTCAAACCCCAGTCTTACCAAGTGGCATTTGGCCCTTTTATTCTTTCATAGAATTTAATCTGATATGAAAAGGTAATAGTGCCACTATTGGCTTGTCTATAGACTTGTTTTAGATCTCCGGTGGTAGCTCGGTTGTGATCCCACCTTGCTCTCTATGTTAAAAAAATATAAAAATTTCTTCATAATAAGGTGGATGGCATTATAAAATAAATAAGTGTGTGTGTGTGTGTGTGTGTGTGTGTGTGTGTGTGTGTGTGTATATATTTATATTTACATATCACCATAAAAGAAAACTCTTGAACTCAATAAAATTTCCCATACAAAAATTAATGGTTTGAATGGTCATTACAGGATTTAAACAAAATTAATTAAACATAATACATGGGTTGGTAATCGACCAACCAATTCTATTAAGGGTTATTATATTAATTTTCTTCATGGTCGATGAACATTATATATATATATATATATATATGCCAGGATATGTTATCAAACCACTTAATCATAAAAATCAACAAAACAAACTATACTACCTGGTACTTAAGGTTTCATAAAGTTAGAATTATTACGACAACAGGTACAACCTTTCCCAAACCATTTGTTGTTCTAACCTGAAAACATTAAATTTTCGATTCATGTTGTGATGTTGCAGCTGACTTAAATCATGTGTTCTAATGAGGTAATCATAAAATGAAGAACCATCATAGTATCATCACAACAGTACAAAAAATACAAACACGAGAACACATAATTCAGATAATAAGTTCATTTTTATTAGCATTAGCTATTAATGAAACCATTCCTAAGTATAACAAAAATCATAATTTTAATATAACCAAACATATATTAACCATAACTAAATAATGTATGCTTTCATCTAAGTGAAATAGCGGGGTATGACATAAATCCCCCCTTAAGTATCATCATCCCTGATGATAAGTTTCAAACATTATCAAAATTTAAGCCATTTCAAATAGAATTATTCTTACTAAATATCACAACTCATATGATCATAACTAAAATTTTCAATTGTTCAGTTTTTAGAACTATAAAAATAGTAATTTACCTGACTGTAATAACCTAATTTCACCAAGTTTTCAATAAAACAACAAAATGTTTATGAATATTTCAAGTCATTCAATAATTATAATTAACAAAATTATCATAACAGTCATCGAATCATTATGTTTATCACTAAAACAGGTGCGCAAAATTAGTTTTTATTTCATTTAGATTCTTCCAAGTTGTACTTTCTTTAGAAAATTGGTCCCACTGGACCTTAAACTGACTTATTTCTCTATTTCACAAGTGCAACTTATGAGTTTCCAACACAATTATGGGTTCAACTACAATGACACCTTGATCTTGAACCTTTATGGAGTTCTATTTAAGTACTGTTGTCAAAATTTCACCCCCCAGGGTAAAATTTCGATAACATGCATCAAAGGTTGCAGAAAGGCAAATAGGTCAATCCAGAAAAAAATCGCGAAAATCGGCTAAGTCCTAGTCCTAAGTGTTGCTCGGGACAAGCGGGAAAAAAATGCCCGAACCGGCCGGTTCGGCCGAAATGAGCACAAGCAGTCCAAAAGAAAATGGGACAAGTGGGACAGAAGTACGCGACGGGCACGAAAAAGCCGATCCAGCCGAGGAGAAAAATTGGCTAACTGCTGAAGAGGATCACCTTCGGGACAAGCGGGACAAAAATGCGTGAAATGTCCGAACCGGCCGAAAGGAGTCAAGTCAGTCCGAAAAAAGTGGAACAAGCGGGCCAGAAATACCCGAACCGGCCGAATCGGCCGAAATTGTCCCAAGAGGTCCAAAATCAAAAGGGACGTCCGGGACGGATGGACACGAAGTACGCGGAAGACCCGGCAGGCCCGAGAACCATTGAGAAATTGCCACGTGTCCTCATAGGAGTAAAGGTCAGAAAAGTCAAAGGGCGAATTTTCGAGCACCGAGCCGAAAAAATAGGATCGTGCCACATGTCCCATTTAAGAACCCACGAGGAAAATTCAAAGGAAAGCCCGCCGAAAAGCAGAGGAGAGAGAATTATTCAGCGAATCAGAGCGCGCCACGTGTCATCCAAGTGGCAGAGCGCGGGAAGAAATTCAAAAATCTGTTTTCGCCTGTTCCGTGTCCTAAATCTTCAGATTGACATATCTTTTGATCCAGAGCTCGGATTTACACGTTCTTGATATCAACGAAAAGCTTACAACCCGCCGCTTCTGTTAGGCAAACTGCCGCTTTGCCAGAACCCACCGCTCTGCCATGATGGACGAATTAAATGCAACCTAGAGGTGGTTGGGGCAGTTTGAATTCCTCTCTCTTTTCTCTCCCATTCTTCCTATATATTGTAAGGAGGGGTTTCTTTCTGGTGTTGGACATTTCTGCTTTGCACCCTCCCTTCTCTCCTGTTCATAAGAAGATTTGTGGAGTTTTCAAACCTCCCATATAGACTGTAACACCGTTTCTTGCTTTTGGCCATTGCAATGTATTGAATCGATCCTTGAGCAATATATATGTGTCTGTGGTTGCTTCTAAACCCTCTTACATATTTATTACTGTCATTCTTGATCTTTCATTGCATTTTTGCTATCTGTGCATGGTGTTGTGTTATATCTACATGGTCTGTGTTTAATGTGGCAAAGCATATGTTCTTCATTCCTCGGTGCATCACCTCTATTAGCTTAGATTTATTTTACGCATCTTCTTACCTTGTCTCCTTGGCAGATTAGATTAGATTTTGAGAAAACCCTCTGCATATTTTGTGTGCACCTGAACAGAGGAATAGGAACCAGCCTTTCTCTGGAGATTCCTTTCTCACTCTTCAAGTCCCACACTTGGAGAAAGGATTCAATGTTATGCAATCACACTGGATATTAATATGATCAACCTGGAAAACTGATCAATATCCAAGGGTGCTGTGATTTTGCACTAACAGTTTTGGCACGCCCGGTGGGACAGAGGTCTCATTTTTTATTGCAGCAAGGTTGATGTGCATCTGCTGCAATTTTCTTGCTTAAGAAGAGCTATTATTTGCATATCTGGCGACTCCAAAGGGAAGAATCAACTAAGTTTCAGGAGTCAGGCCTAAAAGCTTATGAGAAGAATCACAAGGTCAAGAGCTAGAGAAGAGGAAGTGCCGTTTGAATACCTGTAACTATCTCCAAGAAGAGGGCAAAGAGGAAGAAGGATTCAAAGGTCTCCATCTCCACCAAACAGAACTCTCTCAACTCCTCCACCTGACAAGCCTTTCTTTCAATATACAAGGGTTTTAAGACCACTCAGAATGGCGCAACCAGTAAACCCCTACGTCAACTTCACAGGCAGCAGCCCACTTGCTCTCAATGCACAAAATCCAATCCTAGTTGCAGCATTGAAGAACATTCCATATTTTACTGGAGAAAACCAGACCACTCCTGGTGATCATGTCAAGGACATTGCTAACATTTGTGCAATCCATGAGATTAATGAGATGCAAGTAGCTGTCAAATTGCTGGCGTCTTCATTCAAGGGAAAAGCATTGCAATGGTTTAGGAGCCTTGAAGCTGCTTTTATCACGAACTGGAATCAGCTGTGTATTGCACTTCATAATCAATTTGGAGAGAAGGGAGACAACTTGTCTCTTTTAGAGCAGCTAACAACCATCAAGAGAGCTTCCAATGAGCAGCTAACTGACTTCAACTTCAGATTTCAAAGATCTTGGGATAGAATTCCAGTAGCAGTCAGACCAACAGCAGAAGGTGCTTTTCTATACTACCTTAAAGCTTTAAATTCTGATATTTCTATGTTGATTCAATCCATGGGAGGAACAACTATCCCTGCTACTTATAGTATTGCCATTAGAGCTGAAAATTGTCTGATTCAAGCTGGCAAGCTAGCTCCTAGGCCTCCAATGCCATTATATCCAAGTTTAGAGAGCCCAAGTACTAGTCAGGCACCTGTCTTAGCTCCTTCTCCCACTCCTAGAAATCAGAGTTCAAATGAAGCTTCCACTTCATCTCCAAGTGCCCCAAATGAGCTTCAAGAAGTCATGAAGCAACTGCAAAATTTAGGTAATGAGCTGGTCACACTCAAGAGACAGCAAACTCAAGGTTTTAGATCTTCGTATCAACCTCAAGCTCAACCTAATAGGCAGCCATATCAGCCTCAAAGGCCACCTAATCTAGTTGCAAATATGAATCAAACAAGGCCTCCTGTCAATAGACCATTCCAGCCCTATAATCCAAATGCCATATCTGCCTCTAAGGCATTAGTACCAACACAAAACAATATTGCCCAGGAGTATGAATGGTGTTTTCCATGTAATGAACCCCATAATCAATCCATGTGCTATAATGGTGCTTTAACCCAAGCTTTAATGGTAACAAGTGCTGGTGTGGAGGGTGAAAGTAGTCAAGAAAAAAGCCAACAACAAGAAACATTCCAACAGCAACCTGCCCCAAATGACACCACATTGGTAAATTGGTAGGCAGAGGATTTCTGTGGTATGAATCAGGCAGTCTCTCAAGGTGTTGCAGCCAACACAAGGTCAAAAAGGAGAAATTTGGGTGAGGAACAGTCGTTAGCCCCAGCCAATCCACAACCTTCCACAGCTCCACAAATGATTGGCAAGCAAAACCCAGTTTCAAATGCACGAGGGCAGCCAAGAACAGCCCCTTGGCCAAATCAAATGCCAGCTGTTGTTGCCCATATTCAAGGAGCAAATGTACAAATCAAGGGACAGCAGAGAGATCCTTCATCACCATTCAGTATCATTGATCAGATGAAGAAAACAAACGTCAATATATCTATGTGGGAATCCCTATCCATCCCAGGCCAAAGAGATCTGCTGCAAGCTGCTATGAAGGACTGGCCAATTTTGAATCAGCAGGTTCAAAGGCAAGACAAAGTGCTTACAAATGCTGCCCAGCCTGAAGGAAATCATGGAGCACAACAAGGTAAAATGCTGAAGCCCCCTCCATTTTATGTTTCATTGATCATAGGAGACAAGTTGGTACATAATTGCATGATTGACTCTGGGGCAAGTAGTTCAGTAATGCCTAAACAGATAACTGATCAGCTAGGGCTCTAGTATGAAATAACAACTAAGGGAGTAGTGCAATTAGATGGGACAGCAGTAGCCACAGTTGGAATTATAAAAAACTTGAGTCTTACCTTGCATGCATGTCCCAACGTGGTTGTTTTGCAAGACGTCTCAGTCATAGACCTTCCACCACTCTTTGCCCTATGCTTGTCAAGGGACTTTACTACCAGGATTGGGGGATATTTGTCCGCTGATTGGTCACACATGCTGTTCAGAACGAGGTATGGAACTAAAGCTACAATTAGGTCAGAACCTATTGCAGACTTCCACATTGAACCCTATACTCCAAGTCATATTAATACCAATTTCTCAACATTTGATCAAGAAGATCACCTCGGCACTGATGAAGCCGACACTAAGGTTGGAAGTATCCCGGATTTGACTCTTGATGAATGGGCAAGCAAGGTGCATGCTTTTGATCCTTATCAAGAAGTAGAAGAATCTGAGCTGGGGGTCTATTGTATACATGAAGAAAGTCAACCTATTCCTAGCATCACCAAGCCAAACCACAAGGATGAGAACGAGGTATGGCAACTATTTTTTTGATGGATCAAGGAGTAGACAAGGCGTAGGAGGAGGAGCAATGCTTATTTCACCGCAAGGAGTAAAGTATTATTCAGCTTTTAGATTTCAATTTGCATGCTCCAATAACACTGCTGAATATGAAGCCTTGGTGCAGGGGATGCATTGGGCAATAAAAAGAAAAATAAATAACTTGCAAATTTTTGGGGGTAGTGAGCTGATTGTAAATCAAGTCAAGGGACAGCATGCTACCAAAAATGATCTACTCAGATGCTACAAGAACAGGGTGTGGGACCTCATGGAGGATTTTGAAGGTTTCGGCATCAAGGCCATTCCCAGAAAAGAGAATCAAGCTACTGACAAGCTTGCAGCAGTAGGGGCAGCCTTTGACATCGTAGAAAACATTCAACAAGACAAGGTACAGCCAAACATCCACGTGATTATGAGGCCTTCAGTGCCGGATAACGATGTCAGTTGGCAGGTATTTGAGAATGATCAACAAATCATCCGCTTCTTGCAGGAAGAAGCTGAGTTCTCAGCTAAGAATCAAGAGAAGTTGGAACAGCAATATGGTGACCAGGTGATACAGCTGAGAACTGACAAGCTGCCCAAGGGACTTGTCACCTTGGAGTCCATTTTTAACCCCAATGATCAGTTTAGAAAGGAGAAAGCAAATATTCAGGTCAAGAGGGAAGATTCGGTATCCATCTTGGTAAAAGAGAACAAGCCATTGCAAATTGGAAAAATGACAACTGAGCAAGAGAGATATGAGTTCATACAGCTTTGTCAAGAATTCCCTGACGTGTTTGCTTGGAGCTATGAAGACTTGAAGGGCTTCAATCCTAACTTAGCTCAGTATACCATCGAGTTGGATCCAAATACTAAGCCTTTCAGGTAGAAACAGAGACCAGTCAATCCACACATGGAGCCTCTCATGAGGAAGGAGCTGGACAAGCTGATTGAGTCAACAATTATATTCCCTATCAAGCACTCAAGCTGGGTTGCGAACTTGGTTCCGGTCAGAAAGAAAAGTGGAGAGATCAGGCTATGTGTTGACTTCCGAGACCTCAATAGGGCATCTCTCAAGGACCATTATCCACTCCCTTCCATGGAGCAAATATTGCAGGTCGTAGCTGGATCAGAAAGGTTTTCGCTACTTGATGGTTACTCAGGCTTCAATCAAATTATGGTGAAGGAGGAAGACCAATTCAAGACAGCCTTCACAACCAAATGGGGCACGTATGCTTACAAGAAGATGCCATTTGGACTGTCGAACGCCGGAGCAACATTCCAGCGAGCTATGGATATGGCATTCAAAGGCTTGATCAACAAGGCAGTACTGATATACTTAGATGACATTACTGTCTTCTCAAAAAATGTTGCAAACCATCTCTTTCACCTCAGGCAAGTTTTTCAGAGGTGTAGAAAGTTTGGAGTGTCTTTGAATCCTAAGAAATGCATCTTTCTTGCACATGAAGGGAAACTCCTTGGCCACATTGTCTCCAAGGAAGGATTAGCAATTGATCCAGAGAGGGTTGAAGCCATAAGAGCTCTACCATTGCCAAGTCACAAGAAAGACCTTCAGAGTTTCCTAGGAAGGATAAACTTTGTTCGAAGGTTTGTCCCAAACTTTGCAGCCCTTGTCAAACCCATCACCAAAATGTTAAGGAAAAGCATGGTTTTCAAATGGACGGCAGAAGGCAAGGAGAGTTTTGAAGCAATCAAAGAAGCCATCTCCCAGGCACCTACTCTCATCAACCCTGACTTTTCTAAGGATTTCATCCTCTATGCATTTGGGGGTGATGACACTATTTCTGCCATTTTGGTGCAACAGAATAAAGATAATGATGAGCAGCCGATTGCCTTCTTCAGCCAAAGCCTAAATGACTGCGAATTGAGGTACTCTTTTTATTGAAAAACATGTGCTTGCAGTAATCAGGAGCTTGAAGAAATTCAAGCATTTGGTCTCAAACAACAAGGTCCAGTTGCTGGTCTCACATGCTGGGGTTAAGGACTTCCTCCTCAACAAGGATTTGAATGAGAAAAGGGCAGGATGGATCACCCGTGTCATGGAGTATGACATTGAGATCAAAATCACCAAGCTGGTAAGAGGTAAAGGTTTGTGTGAGCAACTCGCTTCCAAACGACCAGACAGCCCAGAAGATGAAGAGGACGTTGTCCTGCTATTACAAGATGATAAAAAATAGGAAAATGATGATGTGTCCACTCCCTGTTGGACTCAGAATATGATACATTTCCTACAAACGGGTATGTGCCCTCTAGAAATGAGCAAAGCAAAAAGAAGACACTTCAGGTTGCAGGCAATTCCATATACCATCATTGATGGAGTTTTGTTCAAAAAGGACCTGAATGGAGTGCTGCTGAGATGCATTAACACAGGTCAGATCCAGAGGGTATTAAAAGAGTTTCATGATGGACCAGCCGGTGGCCATTTTGCACCAAGAGTGATGGCTCTGAAAATCATGAAGGCTGGTTATTATTGGCCTAAAATATTCAGTGATTGCTATGCATGGATCAAGAGGTGTAAGAATTGTGCATTTTTCACAGGAAAAGAGAAACTTGCAGCCCTCCCATTACATCCAATCTCAGTTGACCAGCCATTCATGCAATGGGGTCTGGACTTCATTGGAGTCATCAATCCCAATTCGAGCCAAGGGCACAAATGGATTTTGACAGCCACAGACTACTTCACCAGATGGACAGAAGCAGTAGCAGTCAAAGAGGTGAATGAGTCTAACATCTTGGACTTTTACGAGGGAATAACTACCAGATTTGGTGTACCTGCTACAATAGTCTCTGATAATGCATTGGCATTTATTGGATCTAAAGTTACTGAGTGGGCTGTCAAGAACGGAATCTACCTGAGCACTTCATCATACTATTACCCTCAAGGTAATGGCCAGGCCGAGTCTACAAACAAAAACTTGCTGAGGATCATTAGGAGGACTCTTGATGAGAATCAGAAGGCTTGGCATACCAAACTGAAATCAGCCTTATGGGCAGATAGGATAACTCCCAAAAGATCCACAGGTAACTCTCCATTTAGGCTTGTCTACGGAAGAGAGGCATTCTTGCCCATGTCACTTGAGTTGCCAACGTTGGAACTCATGAAATAGCTGGAGTTGCTAGAGTTTGGGCCCATGGAGGTGAGATATGCAGAATTGATGGAGCTGCAAGAAATCAGAGATCAGACATTCCAAGCAATGGAAAAGGATCAGGCTTTGATCAAGAAGACCTTTGATAAGAAGGCTAAAGATAGATCTTTTCAAATAGGAGATCTAGTATTGAAATGGGATGTGGACAGAGAAAAACTAGGAAGGCATTCAAAATTTGATGCCATTTGGAGTGGCCCATACATGGTCACAAAGTGTAAGAACAACAATGCTTTCCAATTGGCCTCATTGGATGGTGAAGAACTGCAGATTCCAGTAAATGGAATCTATCTCAAGCGTTGCTTCTAGAGGGAGGTTCACTACATCTGTAAATACTAGTTTAGATTTTCTTTCCTCCAAGTGCTTGTGCACATTGTTTTGCTGTAGATTAGTTTTGTTTTCCCTAAGTGCTTTGGCATAGGTTTTGCTACTCTCAGGTTGTTTTCTACAGTTCAGAGTGTTGCTGAAGGGGAAGTTGCAGTATCAGGCTTGTTTCAGGATAATGCTTAACTCCATGCCCAATGGACCGCTAAAAGGCCACTGATCTTCTACCTAGCAGGCAGGTAACCCCACTGAGTCGTCAAAATTGTTGTCAAAATTTCACCCCCCAGGGTAAAATTTCGATAACATGCATCAAAGGTTGCAGAAAGGCAAATAGGTCAATCCAGAAAAAATCGTGAAAATCAGCTAAGTCCTAGTCCTAAGTGTTGCTCGGGACAAGCGGGACAAAAATGCCCGAACCGGCCGGTTCGGCCGAAATGAGCACAAGAAGTCCAAAAGAAAATGGGACAAGTGGGACAGAAGTACGCGACGGGCGTGAAAAGCTGATCCAGCCGAGGAGAAAATTTGGCTAACTGCTGAAGAGGATCGCCTTCGGGACAAGCGGGACAAAAATGCGTGAAATGTCCGAACCGGCCGAAAGGAGTCAAGTCAGTCCGAAAAAAGTGGAACAAGCGGGCCAGAAATACCCGAACCGGCCGAATCGGCCGAAATTGTCCCAAGAGGTCCAAAATCAAAAGGGACGTCCGGGACGGATGGACGCGAAGTACGCGGAAGACCCAGCAGGCCCGAGAACCATTGAGAAATTGCCACGTGTCCTCATAGGAGTAAAGGTCAGAAAAGTCAAAGGGCGAATTTTCGAGCACCGAGCCGAACAAATAGGATCGTGCCACGTGTCCCATTTAAGAACCCACGAGGAAAATTCAAAGGAAAGCCCGCCGAAAAGCAAAGGAGAGAGAATTATTCAGCGAATCAGAGTGCGCCACGTGTCATCCAAGTGGCAGAGCGTGGGAAGAAATTCAAAAATCCGTTTTCACCTGTTCCGTGTCCTAAATCTTCAGATTGACATATCTTTCGATCCAGAGCTCGGATTTACACGTTCTTGATATCAACGGAAAGCTTACAACCCGCTGCTTCTGTTAGGAAAACCGCTGCTTCTACCATGATGGACAAATTAAATGCAACCTAGAGGTGGTTGGGGCAGTTCGAATTCCTCTCTCTTTTCTCTCCCATTCTTCCTATATATTGTAAGGAGGGGTTTCTTTCTGGTGTTGGACATTTCTGCTTTGCACCCTCCCTTCTCTCCTGTTCATAAGAAGATTTGTGGAGTTTTCAAACCTCCCATATAGACTGTAACACCGTTTCTTGCTTTTGGCCATTGCAATGTATTGAATTGATCCTTGAGTAATATATATGTGTCTGTGGTTGCTTCTAAACCCTCTTACATATTTATTACTATCATTCTTGATCTTTCATTGCATTTTTGCTATCTGTGCATGGTGTTGTGTTATATCTACATGGTCTGTGTTTAATGTGGCAAAGCATATGTTCTTCATTCCTCGGTGCATCACCTCTATTAGCTTAGATTTATTTTACGCATCTTCTTACCTTGTCTCCTTGGCAGATTAGATTAGATTTTGAGAAAACCCTCTGCATATTTTGTGTGCACCTGAACAGAGGCATAGGAACCAGCCTTTCTCTGGAGATTCCTTTCTCACTCTTCAAGTCCCACACTTGGAGAAAGGATTCAATGTTATGCAATCACACTGGATATTAATATGATCAACCTGGAAAACTGATCAATATCCAGGGGTGCTGTGATTTTGCACTAACAAGTACATGTGATAAGTCTGCTACATACATTTTAAGAAAGGATGTATGAAAACATCATGCATCTTAGACAATGCAAGAGAGAATGCTAGTTGATATCCTATAGGGATGATTACATAAATAGTCTCAAAGGGTCCAACATAGTAAGGTGATAGTTTGGATACTTTTCCAATGAAATAGAACTTTTCTTTGGCTTAACTCGCAGGAAAAATTTATCTTCTTGATCAAATTTTCTATCCACCCTTTTAAAATCAGTGTAGATTTTCTTCCTATTGACAACCTCTTTCAATCACTCACAAATAATATTAACCCATTGTTCCATTTCAGTCAACATTTTAGGTCTTATTACTTATGTTTCTTCCACACTGTCCCAACTGACAGGTGTTCTACACTTCTGTCCATAAAAGACCTCAAAAGAAGCTATTTTCAGTAAGGAGTGATAATTGATATTATAGGAAAACTCAACCAGTGCAAGGTATTCTTCCCACTTGTAGTACTAATCCATGGAGTACATCCTGAGCATATGTTCCAGCACTTGATTAAAAATTTTATTATGTCCATCTGTTTCTAAAAGGGCATGTAGAACTGAAATTCAATTTTTTACCTAAATTGGTATTTAAGGTTTTCTAAAAATGAAAATTCATCCTAGGATCTCTATCTAAAATTTATGATTCAGGTAATCTGTGAAATCTGAAAATCTCATGCAGGAACCTTTTTACAAGAACATGTGAATCATCTTTCAGATTCCCCAGTATAAAATGAGCTATTTTCATTAACTTATCCACTACAACCAGAATTACATCATTTTTATTCCTTGACATAAGTAACCCTTGAATAAAATCCATGTTGATTACCTACCTTTTATACTGCAGAATGATATGAGGGTACAATAGTCCCTCTAGATGCATATGTTTAGCATTAACACACTGCCATTCCAAATAATGACTTACGTAGTTTACTATTTCCTTCTTTATCCATTTCTAAAAATAATGTTGTTTTACATCTGAAAGCATTTTAACAACTCTAGGATGTCCAAAATAGGGAGCATCATGAAATTCTTTTATCACTTTTGTCCTTATTTTGTTTTCCAAAGGTATATACACTCAATTTTCAAATTTTAGGAATCCCTCATTTTCAAATCTAAATCATTTGTACCTCTTATCATTAGGATCTACAACAAACATAAATTTAACCTATTGATAATAGGAATTATTGATCATTGCTTCATTTACATCGTCCTTGAATAGGGTTAACAAAGTGACAAGGGAAAAAATGTTCTTGCTACAAATTAGCACATACGTAATTCTGTTTTCCTTATATTTTATGTAGTTGATATCAAATTCATATTGTGATAAAAAAATCTAACCATCTTTGCTTCCTTACATTTAAGTTTGGCTGCGTAAAGATGTATTTCAGTGTAAGATGATCTTTTTTAGGTCAAAGGGATTTCCCAAAAGTTAATGTCTCCAAACTTGAAAAGCATACACGATGGAAGTAAGCTCTAAGTCAAGGATAATTAATCTCATGCATCTTGAGCTTCCTTCTCTCATATGCAATTACATGATATTTTTTTAGAAAAATACCTCATAAGCCTTCATCGAAGGCATCTGTTACTACTGTAAAGTTCCCATTAGGATATAGAACTTTTAATATAGGTTATGAAGTTAAATTTTCTTTCAAAAATCTAAAAGCATGTTTTTTATGCAACATGGTAATTGGAGATACAACTCTTGAGAAATACTTAACAAAATTTCTATAATAACCATCCAATCCCATGAAGCTTATTACTTCATGTACATTTTTAGGTGTTGGCCATTATGTTATTACAGTAATATTTTGTGTATCTACCAAAATTCCATCCTTATTTATGATATGTCCAAGATATTGCACTTTGTTTTAATAAAACAAACACTTAGAAAGTTTACCATACAATTTTATATTCCTTAACACATATAAGATAACTCTAATATGTTCATTATGCTCATAAATTCTTCTAGAATAAATGAGAATATCATCCAAGAATACTAGCAAAAAACATTCCAAGTATGCTTGAAATATATTATTCATTAAATTCATAAAAGATGCTGGAGCATTGGTAAGAATGAAAGTTAACACAATGAATTCATAGTTTTCATACCTTGTCCTAAAGGCAATATTGTGAATATATTATTCTATTATTCTAAACTAATGGTATTCTGATTGAAGATCAGTCTTAGAATAAACTAATGTTCCACACATCTGATCAAAGAGATCATCGATTCTTAGAAGCAGATACCTATTTTTTACTGTGGCTTTTTTAAGAATACAATAATCGATACATAGCCTAAGTGTTCCATCCTTCTTATTTACAAATATGACTGGTGCTCCCTAAGGAGAGAAACTTGGTCTAATCAAACCTTTTAATAAAATTTCATGAAGTTGTGCTTTCAGCTCAACATGTTCCACTGTTGTCAATCTATAAGGAGCCTTAGAAATTGGTTTTGTTCCCGGTTTGATGTCTATAGTGAAATAAAAATCTCTTTTAGGGGGAAGACCAGGTAGTTCTTTGGGAAATACATTTTTTTATAACGTAGTAGTGGGTGTTCTTCCTCAAAATTCTTACCTTCTTCACCCAAATCAACAATTTTTACAACATATAGTAGACATCCTTTGTTCTTAGCTTTTTAAATCTCCATTGTTGTGATTTTTCAAATTGTAAAACCTCTTTTAAATCTGTAAATATCTATTATTTTCGTCAAGTCATCAAGGAACTTAATTTTCTTGTCTAGACAGTCTACAATTTCCTTATGCCAAGCTAACCAATTTATACCTATGACTATGTCATATGAGCCTAGAGAAGCTAAATATAGGTCAAATTTAATGGTAAAGATTGGTAGTTCAAGTGTTGCACCAAACAAACATTGTTTAACAATGCGGACAATGTTGTTCCCATACTGAAAAAACCATGTGTTTTTTATATAACCATATTTTCTTTTAAGTTTAGATGTAAATTTTATTGAAATAAAACATTCAGTAACACCAATATTAAATAAAATGGTTTTAGGTAATTCATAAAACTTACATGTAACTTTGACTAGTGTAGCCTTCTTGATTTTCTATCACTATAGCATGAATGTGATGTTGTTGGTTTCCATCTTTCTTCCTTTAAGGGTAGTTATGTTCAAAATGATCCAGAACAAAAAAGGTCCTCTCCTTTTAGATTTATTTTCATTGTTCGTTGCACTCTTCAGCCCATTATTTTTTATTTACAACAGTCTTAACCGTTGTGTTTTTATTTCCATTGCTATTATTATTTCTCTTTTTACTGTTAAAATTCATCCATATAACCTTTTTAGGTACCAAAAAGGATGATGCATTAAAAAATTTCTTTTTCTTTTCCTCTCTATATGTAGAAATAACCTTCATTTTTTGTTCTTTTCTAATTGCCTTATCAAAGACAACTTCCATTTTTTATGGCCCATTGACATCAACTTCACCTCCTATCACTGCATTTAACCCCATGATAAATTTCCTAATATGGAATTTTTCATTCATTTGATAACGAGGCATGTACTTGAGAAGTTTTGTGAACTTCTCCTAATAATGAGTCACTTTCATTTTTCGTTGTGTTAATGTATGAAATTCAGACATCTTCTGATCATAATAAAGCTAGGGTAACCAACGTTGTCTGAAGTATGCCTTAAATTGATCCCAAGTCAAATTTTCCCCATCCATGGCAAGCTCAACCTTCAATTTGTCCCATCATGAGGATGTCTCATTGGAGAGTTATATGCTCCCCAAACTACCCTAGTTTCTTCTGAGAAGTTCCTTATACCAAATTACTTCTCCATTTTGCTGAGCCAATTCTCAGCTCCATCACCCAAGGTGATACCATAAAAATTTGGTGGGCTTATTATTTTAATGTTGTTTGACATCTCAACTACCAAATGTGACCTTTTGTTCTTTGGTTGGTTAATTTAATTCACATTCAGATTTTCATTTACATTATCATTAGTGGCATTGTTATTTGTTGTATTAGGATCTACAACATCAGTGTTTTTAGAATTCAAATGCTCATGTGATGGTTCATCACAATAAATCCCATGATAACTAATACTTCCCTAGGATTTTTTGTTCCGAAACAACCATCCTATTTCTTGTGTCTTGAAGGGCAACGAGAATATCATCCAAATTCTGTATTATGAAAGCTTCGCGACCGAAAGGTTGGTTGTTCACAACATTTCCCCTTATTCTAATCATGTTCTCTGTTAAACAAGAATTTAATTTTTGTTAGCATGAGGATGAAATAGGTACAAGAGTTATAACCTTTAGCTCTGATACCAAAATGTAAACACCTACTTTTCAATTCATCATAAATACAATATTTTTTTAACTTCCCAAAAACTAACATATGCCTTCAATGATTTAAATGTAAAATCTAACATTTAAATTAAGCAACTTCTAGTTTTAAATCTTCAAATAAAAAAACCATTAAAGTATGTGCATAGTTATGGGTCAAATGGATTCAATGATCCCTTGTAAGTTACTCTTCTGAGTCTCTATATAATGCATACCATCATGATAATGAATACTTGAAACAATATTTGACACAAAATATTTTCATAGAAACAAGATGGTGCTTGTGTATTTTATTAATATCAAAATCAAACATTACAGAAAAATGAGAGAGCTGCAATATCTATAAATATTGGATATATTATATCTCATACACAATATATGGAAACAAATCATTTAATATGAGAAAATATGCAGAAACAACATATTACCCCTAACTACCTATTTCCCCTCATGGAAATCATCTGGGAACAAAACATGAAAGATAGAACATGATCCCACAAACATTGGCATGAGAACACTATCACTTAGTTAACTAACAACTAAGGATAACTAATACCTATTGAAATAAGTTAAAAGTATTTAAATTAAATACTTTAACTTATTACATTTATTCAAATATCAAAAAATGATGAATTGAGCTAATTTTTATTTCTAACATCCCCCCCTTAATTTAGCATGGTCTCAAGTGAATAGGAGAGAAATTCTCTAAAACCCTCAAATTTACCTCGAGCAATTGACTTTGTGAAGACATTTGCACACTGCATATCTGTTGGGCAATATTGGAGCTGGGTGTTGTTGTTATGAACATGTTCATGAATGAAATGTACTTGCACCTCAATGTGTTTGGTGTGCTCACAAAAAATTGGATTCCGAACAAGTTTTACTACTCCTTCGTTATCAAAATGTAGGATAGTTGGATCTTTCTATGGTATTCCCAATCCTTCAAGTATACGTTAGAGCCATATCACTTCACAAACAGCTCCACCTGCTGCACAATATTTTGATTCTGTGGAGGACCTTGAAACACAAGTCTTCTTCTTACTCCCCCATGATATCAGTCCAAAAATACAAATCCTGAAGTGGATTTCCTATCATCTATGTTTCCTACATGATCTAAATCTGAATATCTTGTCAAGAAGAAGCTATTATTCTTCTTTTATTCTAAGTTATAGTTCATAGTTTATCTCCTTTGTTGCTTTACAGTGAGAAACCCTTGGTTATTGCATGAACCTTGAAAGATAGCTAGCTGCATAGCTAATATCCAGCCTAGTGTAAGTCAAGTAGATGAGACTCTCGATTAACTACTGATAGAGAGTTACATTTACTTGTGGTGATGGATTTGTTCGAGACAGTTGAATTCTTGTCTCCATAGGTGTAAAAAATGGCTTACAATCCATCATATTGAATTTCTTGAGTGTTTTCTTAGCGTATTTAAATTATGACACAAAGATATGATTTTCTCTTTTCCAAACTTCAAGTCCAAGACAATAATGTAGAAGCCCGAGATCGGTCATGTCGAATGATCATATTAGATATTTATTTGTTGACTCAATCATCCTCACTGATCCTCCAGTGATGACTAGATCATCGACATATACTCCAACAATCACTATCTCTCCCCCTTAATTTTTGAGATAGAGATTAGGATCGTATGGACTCCTGTTGAATCCATGTTGAATGAGATGATTGTTAATTTTTCTGTACCATTCCCTGGGAGATTGCTTTAGACCATATAGTGATTTTATGAGTTTACATACCTTTTCCTCTTTACTTGGTATGAAAAAAACTTTTGGTTTAGTCATGTAAACTTCTTCCTATAAATAACCATTAAGAAAGGAAATTTTCACATCCATTTGGTGTATTTTCCAATCAAATTGTGCATCTAGAGAAAATATTAACATAAATTTTTTTATCTTAGTTGTGGGAGAAAAAGTCTCCTCATAATCAATGCCTTCTTTTTGAGCATATCCCTTAGCAACTAGTCTAGCCTTATGTTTATCAATTTTTTCGTCTGCTTTGTACTTTGTTTTGAAGATCCATCTACATCCAATCAAATTTTTCCCTGGTGAAAGATATGTAAGTTTCCATGTATTATTTTTCATAAGTGATTATATTTTGCATCCATAGCATATTTCCAAGGTTTAGACTGTAGGGCTTCTGAAACTGAGGATGGCTCAATAGTTTCAACAAATTTACTCATTAAGGCCAAATTGACGTCATTTTGTGTTAGCTTGTGGAGCCTGTTTTCATGTGTGAAAGTGTTAAAGACTGTACACTAAGAGTACTGTACACTTTTTTTAGGCGTAAAATTTTTTGGCCTCGAAAAATGCACCCGACATATCGGGAAACATGCTTTTCTCATATGGGTGAGTTTTTTGACCCATAGGTTTATGGGATGTGTTTTTCCCATGGTTTTGATACCCACGGTTTTGTAAAACTGCTTAAGAAGTTGTCTATTTATATGGTCTTATGCATATGATAGATGTGCAAGAAAATGTATTGCAGATGTGTTTTGAATTTGGCTGTGAATTCTGTAGAGTTTGTTGAGCATAGCTCCAAACGGATCTGGGTATTGTATTGAGAGAGCGGTGGCTTGTAATAAAATCTGAGCAAGTGATTCTTGGTGGACGTAGCCTAAATTGGGTGAACCACGTTAAATACTGTCTCTTTGTGTTGTGTTATTTTATTCTGCAATTTTATTTGAGATCTGTAATAATTTTTGCATATTAGTTTCTACTGTTGCGATTTTGTGAGGGATTATTCCGCATATTTTATCCCTTATTTCCTAACATTTGGTATCAGAGCCTGGTTTGGTTTGCTGAAGTGTTGAATCGCAGGGAAATTTTTTAGCTTGAGTGGGAGCTATGGCAGATGAAGGAAGATCTAGGGTTGATAAATTCAACGGGCATAATTTCAGTCTTTGGAAGATGCAGATGGAAGATAACCTTTATCAGAAGGATCTTTATACTCCATTGTCTGAGAAGGTGAACAAACCCTCGGGTATGATAGATGCAGAATGGGATTTATTGGATCAGAGGGCACTTGGAACGATCCGATTGAGTCTTGCATCTTCAGTATTATTTAATGTTTCAAAGGAAAAGACTACAAAAGATCTAATGGATGTATTAGGGAAGTTGTATGAAAAACCCTCTGCCTCTAATAAGATATTTTTAATGAAAAAGTTGTTTAATATGAAGATGTTTGAGAATAGTTCAGTAGCAGATCATTTAAATGATTTCAATACGGTAGTGAATATGCGAGCTTCGGTTACAATAGAATTTGATGAAGAAGTTAGGGCTTTATTAATTCTGTGCTCTTTACCTGAGAGTTGGAATAGCCTGGTAATGGCGGTAAGTAACTCGGTTCTAGCTAACTCAAAGTTGAAGTTTGAGGATGTTGTAGGGGTGATTCTAAGCGAGGAAATGTGAAGAAAAATCTCTGGGGAATCTTCTACTTTAGGGAATGCTTTGACAGTGGAAACTAGAGGGAGACAGAAGAATAGAGGAAACCGTGGAAAATCAAAAGATCGGGCAAGGTCAAATTATAAGAACAAGATTATATGCTGGAATTGTGGAAAGCCTGGGCATGCAAAGAAGGAATGTTGGGAGCTTCGGGATATGAAGAAACAACAAGAAGAAAACAAGGAGGAAAATGTGGCAATGGGTAATGTATGCCAGGATGCTTTGATTCTTTCTTTGCACAATATTACTGAATCTTGGGTTTTAGATTCAGGGGCTTCTTTCCATGCTTCTCCACATAGGCATTATTTTGTTGATTATGTTCAAGGAGATTTTGGGCATGTTTTTCTTGGTGATGATGAGCCTTGCAATATAGTTGGAAAAGGTTCTATTTAGGTTAAGATGCAGAATGGGAATACTTGGCTATTGAAGGATGTCATACATGTGCCTACATTAAGACAAAATCTGATATCGACAGGGCAGTTGGGAAGTGATGGTTGTACTGTGATATTTACAGCAGACTCTTGGAAGGTTACCAAGGGTGCTCTTGTGGTGGCAAGAGGTAAGAAGGTTGGAACCTTGTATTTAACCACTGATAGTACTAATGATTGTAATCTTGTGGCTTCAGATGTAGATAAAACATTATGGCACTATAGGCTTGGTCATATGAGCCATAAGGGCATGGACATCATAAATAAAAATTTACCTGGATATACAGAAACAGGTTTGGATTTCTGTGAGAGCTACATGTATGGGGGAACAAAAAGTGAGTAAGGGTTTCTCAAGGTTGGACCTACGAAGAAAGAGAGTAAGTTAGAGATGGTACATTCTGATGTGTTGGGGACTGGCTCAGGTATCATCTCTTGGGGGTTCAAGTTATTATGTCACCTTTATTGATGATGCAACAAGGAAAGTTTGGGTTTATTGTCATTAGAAACAAATCAGATGTATTTGAAACTTTTGTTAAATGGAAATCCTTGGTAGAGAATGAAACAGGTCTTAAGCTAAAATGTCTCAGGTCAGATAATGGAGGGGATTATTGCAACAATGAATTTGATGATTATTGTTCTAAGAATGGAATCCACAGGGAAAAGATGGTTCCAGGAACTCCACAGCAGAATGGGGTATCAAAAAGGATGAACAGAACAATAATGGAACATGCTAGGAGCATGAGGTTACATGCAGGACTGCCTCTTTCTTTTTGGGAAGAAGCGGTGAGCACAGCTATGTACTTGATAAATAGAGGACCCTCAAGTGCCTTGGATAGAGGCATACCTGAGGAGGCTTGGTATGGTAAGAAAGTTGATTATTCATTTCTTAGAGTCTTTGGATGTGAGGTGTTTGTTCACATAGATAAGGATGATAGGACTAAGCTAGAGGCTAAATCAAAAAAATGTACTTTCATTGGTTATGGGAGTGATGACTTTGGATATAAATGTTGGAGTATTAAGGACAAGAAAATCATTCGATCTAGGGATGTGGTCTTTAATGAGAAAGTCATGTATAAGCAGCAGTTGCAGGAAAACAGGGAATAATCCAAGAAAGAATATGTAGCAGTAGAGGATCTTCCAGATGGGAAAGTGACACATGAATTAGTTTAGGAACCCCCTCAACAGGAACCCTAAACTCCTATATTGAGGAGGTCTTCTAGGGTAAGAAGAGAACCTGAACATTTTTCTCCTTCTCTTTATTATTTATTACTCACTGATAGTGGAGAGCCAGAGAGCTTTGATGAAGCAATGCAGGTAGATGACAGGAAGAAGCGGGAGCAAGCCATGGATGAGGAGCATCAGGTCTCTCATGGAGAACCAGACATGGGATTTAGTAAAGCTACCCAAAGGAAAAATATCATTATAGAACAAGTGGGTGTTCAAAATCAAAGATGAAGAAGGAGGCAAGAAAAGACATAAGGCCCGGTTGGTAGTCAAGGGGTTTGCACAAAAACAAGGTATAGATTTTGATGAGATTTTTTCTCATGTGGTAAAAATGACTTCTATTAGAAATGTTCTAGGAATAGTTGCAGCAGAAGACTTGCACTTAGAATAGCTTAGATGTAAAGACTGCATTTTTCCATGGTGATTTGGAGGAGGAACTATATCTGCAACAACCAGAGGGCTATGAGGTCAAAGGTAAAAAGGAGATGGTGTACAAACTGAAGAAGAGCTTGTATGGCCTGAAACAAGCTCCACGTCAATGGTATAAGAATTTTGATAGCTTCATGATGGAGCAAGGTTATATCAGATGTCATTCTGACCATTGTGTGTATACAAAGAAATTTGAGGATGGAAGTTATATTATCCTGTGTTTGTATGTTGATGACATGTTGGTTGCAGGTAAAAAACATGTAGGAAATAAAAGTACTCAAGAAGCGGCTAAGTGAATCCTTTGCTATGAAGGATTTGGGTGCAGCCAAACAAATCCTTGGTATGAGGATATCTCGGGATAGGAAGGAACGGAAGCTGACTTTATCTCAAGAAGAGTACATTAAGAAGGTCTTGGAGAGGTTTAATATGTAGGATGCTAAATCGGTTGGGACTCCTTTGGTAGGCCATTTCAAGTTATCAAAGGAGTAGTGTTCCAAGACAGAGCAGGAGGGGAACCTAGATGTCCAAGGTACCTTACTTATCAGCAGTTGGCAGTTTGATGTATGTTATGGTGTGCACTAGCCCTGATATTTCCCATGCAGTGGGAGCTGTGAGTAGATTTATGAGTGATCCAGGTAAAGAGCATTGGCAAGAAGTAAAGTGGATCCTTCGGTATTTGAGAGGGACCATGGGGGACAGTTTTGTGCTACAGTGGATCAGACACCACATTGCGTGGTTATGTAGATTCAGACATGGCCAAAGATGTAGACAACAGGAGGAGCACGACAATTTATATTTACACTATAGGTGGGACAGAAGTGAGCTGGATTTCACGACTACAGAAACTGGTGGCTTTGTCAACCACAGATGGCTGAGTATGTTGTTGCTACAGAGGCAAGAAAAGAGATGATTTGGTTACAACAATTGCTTGAGGATTTGGGGCATAAGCAGGTGGAATGTAAGCTACATAGTGATAGTCAGAGTGTTATACACCTAGCTAAGAAATTTTCTTTCCACTCTAGAACAAAGTATATACATTTAAGGTACCATTTCATCATGACAGCTTTGGAGGAAGAGAAATTGAAGTTGGATAAGATTCATACCAGTCAGAATCCTGCAGACATGATGACCAAGGTGGGTCACAAGGGAAAAACTGAAGTTTTGTTCAGCTTTCTTTGGTCTTCACAGAAACTAGTGAAGGGTTAAGAAGCTTGCTCAGAGGAAAACTAGTCTCCAAGTGGGAGATTGTTAGGTTGTGGAGCCTTGTTTTCATGTGTGAAAGTGTTGAAGATATATACACTAAGAGTACTGTACACTTTTCATGTATCCTCGCTGGGGTTCAGGGTCAGGCCGGGCCCCGAGCGAGGGTCTGGGGGCGGCAGCCCCTGGTAGCAGGGGTTTGAGGGTGCAACCCCCGAAAAAAAAAATTAGGCATAAATTTTTTGGCCTCAAAAAATGCATCCAACATATCGAGAAACGTGCTTTTCTCATATGGGCGAGTTTTTTGACCCATAGGTTTATGGGACGGGTTTTTTCCCATGGTTTTGATACCCACGGTTTTGTAAAATTGCTTAAGCAGTTGTCTATTTATATGGTTTTATGCATATGATAGGTAGAATGTAAGCAAATGTCATTGTAGATGTGTCTTTAAATTCAGCTGTGAATTCTGTAAAGTTTGTTGAGCATAGCTCCAAACGGATCTGGGTATTGTATTAAGAGAGTGGTGGCTTATAATAAAATCTGAGCAAGTGATTCTTGGTGGACGTAGCCCAAATTGGGTGAACCACGTTAAATACTGTCTCTTTGTGTTGTGTTATTTTATTCTGCAATTTTATTTGAGATCTGTAATAATTTCTGCATATTAGTTTCTACTGTTGCGATTTTGTGAGGGATTATTCCGCATATTATATCCCTTATTTCCTAACATTTTGAGCCATACTATGAGTCCTAATTCCAGTGGTAGATGTGTTGGGGACACTATCAAATTTTACATCTCTAATCATATTTGTATACCATTTAGGCATACTTTTTGTGGTTCCTGTGGGACATTGAATTTTACCATATTCCCCATCATCACTCTCATCATCAAAGTGATTACCATCCTCTATTTTCATTTTAGGGATGATGTTTTCATCATGTGAGTGTATGGAAGGAGTGTCTTCTTATTTATTCTCAAAGAACTCAACATCCTGACTAGTGTATACCCTCCTTATTTTTGGATCCATAAGTCTGCAACCAAGTGCTTCATCATTATATCCCAAGAAAATAAGTTTTTCTGATTTCATATCAAGCTTAATTTTTTGTTTATTACAAATGTGCATACTCACTTTACATCCAAAAACTCTAAGGTGTAAAATATATTACTGTATTCCCCTGACCATGCTACCTGAGGTGTTATTCGATCAAGATCTGCAGTGGGAACTCTATTTAGTAAATAGATTGTCGTTTTAGCTACTTTGACCCAAAAAAAATTGATAAACCTACATCATCAATCATACATCACACCATATCCATGATAGTATGATTTCACCTTTCAAAAATACAATTTTTTACAATGTGTGAGGAGGATCCATTTGACGACGAATGTCATGTGTTTTCAAAAAATCATTGAACTCATTGTTGGTGTATTCTCCCCCTCGATCTGAGCTGGAGTGTTTTTATTTTCCTACTAGACTCTATTTCAACAAGGGCTTTGAACTTCTTGAAAGTTTCAAAAGCTTGGTATTTTTTATAAAGAAGTTATATCCACATTTTTCTTGAAAAAACATCAATAAAGAGCATGAAATATTGAAACCCAGAGTGGCTAGGTCTTATTGGTCCACACAGATCGTTATGCATCAAGTCAAGTTTTTCCTTAGCCCGAAATGTATTATGTCTAAATGGTTCTCTATGGTTTTTTTCCTTGCCAAACAATGTTGACATTTATCTGTACCCTTTTTTAGAGGTGGTAAACCCATAACCATGTCATATTGATGAAGTGTATCAAGACAACCTAAACTCACATGTCCAAGTCATCTATGCCATAGTTGAGCTGATGATGTATCCTTGGCTACAAGTGTCTTGATCATTTCATTGAACAAACATCCAACTGAAACATTCTTCCCACATTCAAATCTTTTACAACAATTTTTGAGCTTCGTGACTTATCTCGAATTAGGCACATCTTTATACCACCTCTACAATCAAATTTAATTTTGAGATTGTGATCTAATAATTGACTGATGGATACCATATTTTTTGTAAAAACTAGGAACCTAAAGAACATCTATAATTTTACAATTATGATGCCCAAGTGGTAGAGAAATGGAACCAATGCCTTCAACACTGTAAGATGTATCATCACCCAAAGAGACATGATTTTTGGTGGGTGTTTTACTCATTGTGAAGAACTAATCTTTCTTTCCTGTCATGTGTCGAGTTGCACCTAAGTTGACATACCAAATTTGATTTGTAGAATTGGATACTTCATTTGACACTGTAAGATATAGGAAGTCATCATCATCAAATTGATCTTCCTGTTCTGCTACATTTCCTTATTGATATAGTTTCTTCTTCCACTTGTTATTATATTGTCCCTGTTTACTCTGTTGTTGATTAGATTTTGTTTGTTGGTAATTAATATTTTTACCACTTGACGATCCTTTTTGGAATGTGTTGTACCAACAATTCTTTAACTCATGTCCTTTTCAACCACAAATAAGAAATTTTTGTTTGTTCTTTTGGCCTTGTTGAGTATTACCTTGTTTCTGAGGCTGTTTACTAGATTTAGCATATATTTTTCTATTTTGATTAGAAGAAAGTGCCTACTCTTCAGTTTCAATAGTTGAGTGAATAGCTTCCTCTTTTTGTAGCATATTTACTAACTCTTCAAAATTTGTTGTTTGACCAATTATGTTTAACGTTGTCACAAAAATACTATAAGAAGGAGGAAGAGATCTCAATACTATAGGCATGAGTGATGTGTCAGTTAGTTCTTCTTCCAAATCTTGAAGTGATGCATGCAAAGTTGCTACTCTTTTAAAAAACATTTCAACTTTTTCAGTTGGTTGCTTCTAATTAGAAGAGGAAGGAGGATGATAAGTTTCATCTTCTATTTTTTTCCAATGACATCCAAAAATGGAATTTTTTTTATTATTCTTCTCCCTCTTCTACTTTGTATGCTTCTAATTTTTTCCATGACATCCAAAAATGGATTTTTTTTAAAAAGTTATTTTTAAAAAAATGAATGCAAATAATGACTTACATGCATGTGTAGTGCGTTGTAGGGAACAAATAAAATTCAACTACTTTGTCTAAGCATTATAATAACCCTTGGCCGCAATTTTATTATTGCTTCTCATTGTACACAAATTTTTCTTCTGGGATGTAAATATTTCTTCCATTTTCCAACGTAGCTTATTTTTTTACAGCTTGCAAATATTCTTCACGTTCAATTTATAGTCTTCATTTTGGATGTGGGGACATTTAAGATCATTCAAATATATGATATTCTACTCCTCTGGCAGATGCAAGTTCATAGAGAACCTTCCACGTTTGATTGGATCTCTTTTTTTAAATGCTCAAATACAAAGAAGAGGAAGAAGAATACAAAGTACAGAGAAGAGGAAGAACAAGTAATGTGGGGAGCTTGAAAATATTGGGTCCCCATAGATCAAAAATATTATATATATATATATATATATATATATATATATATGCTTCCAATTTAATTTGTTCTTGCATGTACAAGTAATTTTAAAAAATAGAGAATGAAACAATGTCACCTTTTGCAAGAGAGTTACATCTAGTTCTACAAGGGCCTGTGATTGCACTTTAGGTGTTCTTCAACTATAAATCAACCATGATTTAGGGTGTGGAACTGGGTAAGGGATGTGAAATGGCTAGGGGTAACTATGGATCCTCCTAGCTCTATAATTTCTCTAGATCTCCCTAAATTTCCTTAAAAATTCCTACACTCCTCTCTGGATCAGAATACTGCTCTGATACCAAATCTTGACAATGAATACTTGAAAACAATATTTGACACAAAATATTTTCATAGAAACAAGATGGTGCTTGTGTATTTTATTAATATCAAAATCAAGCATTATAGACAAATGAGAGAATAACTCACATGTCCAAGTCTTCGATGCCATAGTTGAACTGATGGTGTATTCTTGGCTACAAGTTCTTGATCATTTCATTGAACAAAATCCAACTGAAACATTCTTACTACATTCAAAGATTTTGTAACAATTTTGGAGCTTCATGAGTTATCTCGAATTAGGCACATCTTTTTATTGCCTTTACAATCAAATTCAATTTTGAGATTATGATCTAATAATTGACTCACTAATAATAGATTTTTTGTTAAACCAGGGACATAAATAACATCTGTAATTTTAAAATTATGATGCCCAAGTGGTAGTGAAATGGAACCAATTCCTTCAACATTGTATGATTTATCATATGCCAAAGAGACCTGATTTTTGGTGGGTGTTTTACTCATTGTGAAGAACCAATCTTTCTTTCCTGTCATGTGTCGGGTTGCACCCAAGTTAACATACCAAATTTGATTTGTAGAATTGCATACTTCATTTGACTGTGTAGAATATAGGAAGTCATCATCATCAAATTAATCTTCCTGTTCTGCTATATTTTCTTATTTAGTTGGTTTCTTCTTCCACTTGTTATTATATTGTCCCTGTTTACTCTGTTGTTGATCAGATTTTGTTTGTTGGTAATTAATATTTTTACCACTTGATGATTCTTGTTGGAATGTGTTGTACCAATAATTTTGTAAGTCACGTCCTTTTCAACCAAAATAAGACATTTTTGTTAGTCCTTTTGGCCTTTTTGAGTATTACCTTGCTTCTAAGGCTATTTATTAGCCTTAGCCTTTTTTTTTCCTTTTTGATTAGAAGTAAGTGCCTACTCTTTAGTTTCAGTAGTTGAGTGAATAAATTCCTCTTGTTGTAGAATATTCACTAACTCTTCAAAAGTTGTTGTTTGACCAGTTATGTTTAACGTGGTCACAAAAATCCTATAATAAGGAGGAAGAATTCTCAATACTATAGGCACGAGTGATGTGTTAGTTAATTCTTCTTCTAAAGCTTGAAGTGATGTACGCAAAGTTGCTACTCTTCTAAAAAACATTTCAAATTTTTCAGTTGGTTGCTTCTAATTAGAAGAGGAAGGAGAATAATAAGTTTCATCTTCTAATTTTTTCCAACGACGTCCAAAAATGGAATATTTTATTATTCTTCTCCCTCTTCTACTTTTTATGCTTCTAATTTTTTCCATGACATCCAAAAATGGAATTTTTTTAAAAAGTTATTTTTTAAAAAATGAATGTAGATAACGAATTACATGCATGTGTAGTGTGTTGTAGGGCACAACTACAATTCAACCTCTTTGTCTAAGCGTTATAAGAACCCTTGGCCACAATTTTATTATTGCTTCTCTTTGTACACAACTTTTTCTTCTAGGACAACTTTTTCTTCCTTTTTCCAACACATCTTATTTTTTTACAACTTGCAAATATTCTCCACGTTCAATTTGTAGTCTTCATTTTGGATGCAGGGACGTTTAAGATCATTCAAATATCTGATCTTCTACTCCTCTAGCAGATGCAAGTTCACAAAGAACCTTCCACATTTGATTGGATATCCTTTTTTTAAATGCTCAAATACAAAGAAGAGGATGTAGAATACAAAGTACAGAGAAGAGGAAGAACAAGTAATGTGGGGAGCTTGAAAATCTTGGATCCCCATAGATCAAAAATATTATATATATATATATATATATAAATGCTTCCAATTTAATTTTGTTTTACACATACAGGTAATTTTAAAAAAATAGAGAATGAAACAATGTCACCTTTTGCAAGAGAGTTACATCCAGTTTTACAAGGGCCTGTGATTTCGCTTTAGGTGTTCTTCAACTGAAAATAAACCGTGATTCAGGGTGTGGATCCAGGTAAGAGCTGTGAAATGGCTAGGGGCAACTATGGATCCTCCTAGATCTGTAATTTCTCTAGATCTCCCTAAACTTCCCTAAAAATTCCTACACTCCTATCTGGATTAGAATACTAATCTGATACCAAATCTTGACAATGAATACTTGAAAATAATATTTGATACAAAATATTTGCATAGAAACAAGACAGTGCTTGTGTATTTTATTAATATCAAAATCAAGCATTATAGACAAATGAGAGAACTACAATATTTATAGATACTAGAAAAATTCTATCTCATCCACAATATATTGAAAAAAATAATCTAATCTGAGAAAATATGTAGAAATATAATATTTCCCCTAACTGCCCCTAGTTCCCCTCATGGAAATCATCCAGGAATAAAATATGAAAGATAGAACATGATCCCACAAACATTGGGATGAGAACACTATCACTTAGTTAACTATAAACTAAGGATAACTAATACCTATTGACATAAGTTTAAAGTATTTAAATTAAATGCTTTAACTTATTACATTTATTCAAATATCAAATAATGATGAATTAAGATAATTTTTATTCCTAACATACCATTTATTGCTCTTCTTGGTTTTTATTTTACAAGTGTTTCTCTAAGTTTCTAACTAGAATTAATTTAAATGAATCCCATCTGGCATCTCACACTTTAGTTTGAACTAGGTGAACTTGACAGTGTAATGACTTACACTACTTCGGCCAAAGTTTATCATTCGTGCATTGTATGCTTTATTTCTAGATGACACATTCGTCTCTAAAACATGTCCCATCACCATGTCAATTTTTTCAGTTGTCATAATTGAATCGGTTAGTTTATTTAAATTAATTTCAAGTTTATCACAAGATAAAAAAAAAATTAATCCTGTGTGACAAAGTAAGATTGTGCCAACTTAAGTTGCCTATGGGAGAGAAAGTGCTCACATAATGAATTGCATCGTCACATGAACAATTTCTACCCTATAGACAACATAAGTTGGTACATAGGTGAATAGACTGAAAAGAACAAAAAACCTTCGCATCTCGACATAACTCAATTCCTTTTTTATTATGACTGACATAATAAATGGATCTCGAGGGACAACTTAGGATAACTGTTGTAATACAATATTCATTGAATGAATTTACGTCATTTGATGAACACTACACCACAACAACCATCCAAAGTTTGCCTCCCGAGTCCCATGCATTAGGAGTGTAGTAAACCCAAACTTAAACATTGCATTGAATTAGTTTTATGATAGGTTTAAATTTCATTTCGTAGTGATACATTATCACTTACAAATTCGATCCTAAGGTCTATGTCTTAGTTTCGATAATCCTTCCTAATAATTTCCATAAGTATATAGGTGTCATTATATATTCAAGGTAGCATATTGCCTTTTTAACGCAATCCATAATTTATTAAATCATCACCATGTTTTTTTATTTCTTAAGTAAAAATTCTCTTTAACTCATCAATGAATAGATCACAATCATCCATAATAGTATCTACTACATGCAAAGGAATTTATAACGAATTGTCTTGATTTATTTAACCTATTAGAAAGGGTTCTAAGCATACAAATATAAAATAATAAACTTCAATCATTTACTTAATCAGTTTATTACTTAATAACCCTTATGTAGCTTTAATTTAAATTAATTGTTTTAAAGATAATTCACATAAGTATACCATTCTCTAAATGATCCACATTCTATATCATATCTTATCAAATAGATTGATTAAGTCAAAAATAGTTTATATTATGCTTCCTTTCAAAAATACGTTGGTAATCATATAATCAACCGAGATTGGTATTACAACAAGTATGCAATGTTGAATACAAGATTTATATTTTCATTCAAAAACTAAAAAAATGTATTTATTTCACCAACTTAAAAACACTTTATTGATTTACAATCAATAAATCAAAACCATTTTAACATTTTTTTCTTTCCAAATTAATACAAAGGTATTTAAGCCTAAGATGAATTTCATCAAATTAGAACATTTAAGCATAAGCCCGCTCATGCCATGTAATATTCTTAACAATATAACATAATCAATCAAGTAAAATCATCATGATCTTTAAAATCATCCACCCGTAAAGACTCACTTTCCATCATCTAAAAAATGTTACAAATTAAGCAATTCAAAGAATTGGCATGAAAAGGTCATTCACCTTATGTTCATAACATTAAAACATCAATATGATATTTCTTCATTCAAGGATATAATCAATGAAATCGTCATGGAAAAATAAGCAACACAAAATTTATCATTTCATAACTATCTAATGTTTCTTTCACACGAATTTAGTAAGGTATTATGTCTCAAAAAATGCATGACTAAATTAATAACAATAAAGAATACAAACTGAAAGTCAATTTCATTTCACAACCAGTGAGGGTGCAACTGATAAATCTCAACAACTAATTTCCAATCATTCAATTTTAAAGATTTTTTTTACACAGAACCAAGAATATTATGTAATCACAAATTCCACACATTAAACTAGAATAGAATCTACACTATTATTTTTTCCTTCCTTTATGTAATAATATAATTTATTATTAACAGTCAAAAGGGAAAAGGTCAAATTTCTTATGAAACAAAAAATTACCTTATCAAATCAAATGTATTACCTTAAAGTCCATGAAATATCCTTAAATGAATCAAACCAAAACCCATATGAATAAATATTTCATAACCATTAGGTCATGATGACTGTAGATATAAACTGAGGAAATCATCATTAGAATTGATTCGACTTAGAGCCCCTCTTCTCCCACAAAACCCCAAACATTTTCACATATTTTGGCCATCTGTCTAAGGATAATAGTTCTCAAATGACCGCTACATTATGTAGCCATACTACTACCTACCATATTTCCCCATCAAGATTAGGATTTTTTACAGTTAAACAAAGGTAAGTTTGCAGTGGCAGAAGGCTACGTAAAACCCCAAGTGCCATAACTATATAATAAAAATAGATAATCATATACCCAGATGGGTATTTCATGAATCAAAAGAATAGAGAAATAATATTTAGTTTAATAATGGTCACTCGGCCTTAATAATTTACCGCGGCCTAAAAAAAATTACTAGTCTGTCAATGAATGTGGCGGCCATATTTCTCCTAAGTAATCCATATAATAGAAAATGTGTATCCAAAACCCAACTGGGTTGATATACATGAAACCAAAATCAAACGTCGACTACCTCATCACCATTCGACACTCGTTCTCAACAAGGAGATAATGCCTTACATATAAAACTTATAAATTCATCATAACCCTAAATGATTATTCGTTTGAAACAAAATACCACTTATTTCATACTCATACGAACAACTAAATGTTATGAAATTTCATCAAAATGATAACAGGGAATTCCCTAAGTTTTACGCCCATAATATTCCCACATATAAAGAACCCAAGCCATTATTTACATGGAGAAAATAAGATAATTTTTTTGATGCCATAAATAATAAATATGTGGAGAATAATGTTTCCATGCTTGTGATAATTTTGTAGAGTGTCTCCTATTATTTCTTCACATTCGTTTGAGCCTGGATCCTTCACCCAATGGAATTCTAGAATATCTCCATGAAAATCAAACAAAAAAACCTCCTTCGTGGACCATATTCCATTAAAAACTCAACTACAGCCATAAATAATCCCATAAAAGGCTCATAACAGTTAGTGTTTGCATGCATAGATAAAAATGGCTCGAATGAAATCAAAATTCCAAAATTTCATGCAAAGGTCAGTATGGAAAGAAAAAAAGAATAAATGAAACATTGATGCCAGTTAACTCATAGTTCTTGCGATGGAATCCTTGAGAATCCACTTACTTCTCCCAAAGCCCATAGGTTTTACATTAAATCAAAATTAATTAAATAGGTACTCAACTACCTATTTTCCCTCTCATTCTCCACCGTATTCCATTTCCATATCGCTAGCCCTGTTTAGCAGTGATGCTCCATCATTAGATCTCCAGAAGTAATCTATCGAATGGTCAAAGACCGTTTGAAAAATTTGAACCCCAGTATTGCCAAGTGGCCTTTGGGCCTTTTATTCTTTCGAAGCATTTAATTTGATATGACATGGTAGTAGTGCCAATATTGCCTCATCCATAGAATCATTTCAGATCTTAGGTGGCATCTCGACCCAATTGTCACCTTGTTCTATATGTTAAAAATACATAAACAATGATTCATAATAAGGTCGATGACCTTATAAAATAAATAAGTATATATATGTGTGTGTGTGTGTGTGTGTGTGTATGTATGTATGTTATGTATGTATATAATAAATATATATGTATGCATATGTATATGTATATACACACACACACATATCACTAGAACAGAAAAATCTCGAACTCAATAAAATCTCCTCTATATAAATTAATAGTTTGAATGGCCACTAAAGTATTAAAACAAACTTAATTAAATAGAATACATGGGTCGGTTATTGAAAAACCGATTCTATTAGGGGAGATTATATTAATCCCCTTCATGGTTGATGACCATTTAATATATATACACCAGGTTATAGTCTCAGACCACTTAATCATTTAAATTAACAAAACATACTATACTACATGGTACCTAAGGTTTCATCAAGTTAGCATTATTACAATAACATGTACAACCTTTCCCGAAAAATTTATTGTTCTAGCTTGACAACATTAAATTTGTGATTCATGTTGTGATGTTTCAGCCAAGTTAAATCATGTATTCTAATGAGGTAAACATAAAAAAAAATAACCATCATAGTATCATCACAATATTACAACAAAGCAAAATGTGAGAACACATCATTCAGATAATATGTTCATTGTTATCAGAATTAGCTATTAATAAAACCATTCTTAAGTATAAGAACAAGCATAATCATAAGATAACCAAACTTATATCAACCATAACCAGATAATGTATGCTTTCATCCAAGTGAAATAGCTATGTATGACAATCAGTAAACTATTTATTCATAATTTTTAAGAAAATGTTCATGAATAGTTTGATAATTTTCCTAATGGAAGTATAGTTTCAAGGAAAGAGATGAGAATATATTTTTATTTTTAATTTTGTGATACGATAGATCTTATATTTCTCATGAGTGAATTTGAGAACATAAAATATCATCTTAATGATTGTGTGTAGGATTTAAATTCTAGATTCACTAAGGTCATGATGAAATTTTCTAAAAAAATTATACCCCCTAATTTTGATTTACTTAGCAAATGTTTTTAGGAATTTGATGTTAAATTAGGTTTCTATATTAGAGATAAAGGCCCAATAAATTTAATATAGGTGTATACTACGGTAAACAACATTGATAATAACATTATATTTGTTGTAAAACCATCCAAATTTTTTGATGTGAAGCTCCTCCCACCAATTGATAATAGCTCTCTAAGTGCCTCATTGAGTGTTGATGAGAAATTAGACAAGATGATGGGTGCTTTGAAGTAATTATCTTATAGAATGGATAGAACTGAAAAAGGTTTTCCTTCTATTCAAAACAAGTAGTACCTAAATGATAAAACACATAATTATGATAAAAGACCTACCCATGATAGAATTTTTTATAAAGGGAAGAGGCATTTGCATATAGAAATAAGGCCTAAACATAAAGGTAGTGAAAGAGAGACACATGACCCCATTATTGCTATTACTAATAAGTTATATCAACTTAAAGATTCAGTATGGTATAATGAATGTTCTTTGCCTCGTCTTTATTATGTTCTTACATTAGTTAGTGTTTGTTCTGCTCATGTTTATAGTGATCATGAGATTTCATAATTAATTTATATGCTATATTGTGATGATTATTTAAAAATTGTGGCACAAACCTATGTGTTTATTATACATGATTTTGAGTATTTAAGCTTGTACATGATTTTATAGATTTAAGGTATTATATGATAAAAAAATCATAATGGTGGAAGACTAACTAAATAATACATTGTCTCTCACAAATGTTGCAAATTATTTGGTTAAAATAAATTATGAATTGAGGAATAAAAATAATTTAAATGTAAAGGAGGATCTTAGAGAAACTTCAGATGAGAAGAATGAAAGTAAGGTGAATGATATTTCTAAGAAGGATACTATTGTTCTAAAATATTAGATTAATCCACCACATTATTTTAGAAAAAATATTGTTATGCAACCAATGAAAGATAAGTCTCTTATTCTTACTAGTGTGACTAATGGGTCTTCTTTCTCCTAAAACACACATGAGAATAAGAGACAGAGTTGAAACTGATCCTACCATCCCAATTAGAAATCATTCTTTCTCACCTTATAATTTGGGTAATTCCTTTTCCAAATCCCTTACTTCTTGTATCCTTGATGTGAATTCTACCACCTTTCTTCCAAATACATCAATGCATGAATACAATATGTGTAATATGTTTTTATTCCTTGTCCAATTCAAAATTGTCATCCCCTTAATTATGTTTCTACACATCCATGAGAATGCAAATAGATTATTTTATTTATTTTATTCTCAAAGATCCATTCCCTAACCCACCTCTATTGATAAATAAAAATAAATAAGTGAATAGCTAGAAGAGGTGTGTGAAATATATTTAGGAAAATCACTAGTGGAGATTCATCTATATGTTGATCCATTCTAAAACACATTGTTTGTGAATGGATGGTTATTGCATAATTGTATGTTAGACTCATGGTTTTCCTACAATATTATTTCATTGGATTTAACGAATGAGTTGAGAATAATTATTTACACTACCTATAGAATATGATACACCATGGATTTTATGTAGGTTCCTATGTTATAGTGTACTAAAGGAATAATCATGCATCTTATAGCTTACCCTAGTAGGTTTTTAGCCATAAATGTTTTGGAAGTGGATTTTCCTCCCAAGTGGAGCATGTTATTATCAAGAAAGTGGGTTGCCTCAGTTGGAGGAAGCATCCAAATAGACATGTATTTTTTAACCATTATCTTTGAAGGGAAGTAAGTCAATCTTTGTAAAGATCCTATAATGTTTCATCTTATTGAAGATCCACCAAGGGACTTAAATTAAGTTTTGTACATATATGTGGATATAGATAACTCTTTGGGGAACAATTGTTTCATTGAGAATTAGATTAACCCTATATACTCCCCATAGATCGAAAATTGTGACTTTCATGCCTTATGTATTATGTTCTTTGATGGAGCATGTTTTAGAGGAGGGTTAGGGGATAGAGTTGTCTATAATCCACATAAGGAACTATATTCATGTTTTCTTATAAAATATATTTTGAGTGTACTCATAATTTAGCAGAGTATGAATATTTTCTCATTGTTTTAAAAATGGCCTCCAAATTTAAAACTAATAACATTATTGTTAAGGAAAAATATAAGCTAATTATACATCACATAAAGAAATATTATTTATCCAATAATTAAATGATGAAACAATAAAAAAATGTTTCTTAGAAATCTTTATATATTTTTTATCATTCAAATTTACTCACATGGATGGAGCGTTAAATGAATTTGTAAATCAATTTTTTTTCATGCATATAGTATTTCATAACCAAATAGTTTATCCCTTTTTGTAAATATTATGTTGAAGTTTTAGTAAGACCATATAATCTTGATTAAATAAACCATTATAAATGTTTTGAGGATGATGATTTGATGCTTAGGTTCGTGAACATTACAACTGAGTTTGAAGATCAACTTATATATTTGGATCCCTTCACTAAAAATTAAAAAGGAATAGAGGCTATCTTAGGGAAAGAAGTAATTTAAATAAAAAAAAACAAGATCCCAAGAGAACTAGTTACACTTGAGATAGCTTTTGATGTTACAAATATGGTGAGACAAAGATATATGTCAACCAAGCATGATAATGAAGATATTAAATTAGGTATTATTGTGTCTAATATAATTATTTTTATTCGTAAATGCTTGAAATAAGATGAGAAAAAGGATTTGATCAAAATGTTGTGAAAATTCAAATATTGTATGGCTTTTCCCTAAGATGAGTTGAAATCCTATAGATAGGATTTTTTTTCAGCATGTAATTCCTTTACATCATGATGAGAAACCCTTTATAAAAATTCAAATTTCTATCAATCCAACCTTGGAAATGAAGATGGGTGATGAAATAATAAAATCAAAAGAGGAATTATCAAGATAATAATGTTCTCTTCATGAGTTTCCAACCTTGTATGAGTAATTAAATTGATGATGATATCAGTTTGTGTTTGTATTTTAGAAATCTGGATGGATTTATTTAAAGGAAGATTATCCACCTCTAACATGGATCATATATTATAAAATTTTACTAGACCTGATCTCATGTCAATGTGTAATGGAGTTTGTGGGTACAACGAAGTTCTAGTGAAATAATCCAAAAGGTTCAAAACTACTTTCTCATATCTTTGGAGAGAGCACTCACACACATGCACTCACACACGCACGCACGCACGCGCACGCGCACACATGCACACACACACACACACACACACACACACACACACACACACACACACACACACACACACACACACACACACACACACACACACACACACACACACACACACACACACACACACACACACACACACACACAAATAGACACACACAAATAGACACACACATGTGCACGCGCACATATATACCCATGAGTTTTGGTCTATAAATGTTGGAGAATCATTTCAAAGAGAAATGGATTATCTATTATCTAATACATAATAAATGAGATCATGGTTTGTTACCAAGTTGACATCATGATGTTCTAAAAGAAAATATTTGATCATGTGGAGCATCTAGAAAATGTTTTTTAGATCTATAGAGAGTTTTGAATATTTGTTAATCTTTAAAAATGAATTTGTAGAGTATAAAGGGGTAAGTTTCTTCAACACATTATGTCCAAGGAAGGAGTAGTGATTGACACTGAAAGGGTGAAGGCTAGTGATGACATTCGCATACCATACTCCATGAAATGTATTCATCTAGTTTTTGGGGAAATAAATTTTGTAAGGTGTTTTTTATCAAAAATTTTTGAGATTACCATTCCCATTACCAACATGTTGAATAATAACTAGACGATTTAATGGACTTCTGAAGCAAGGGGTTCATTTTTTACTATCAAGGAGGCTCTTAAATAGGCTACAGTATTAAGTAGACTTGATTATGATAAATATTTTCCTTTGCATCTCCTCATACCAATTTTTTTTTTTGTTACACTAAAATAATGATGGAAATGAGTAGCCCATATGTTTTTCAGTAATTCCTTACAACATGTTGAATTAAACTATACAATCATGGATAAGTAATTTTATGCTTTGGTTAAGGAAATGAAATCTTTCAAGTCTTATGTCCTCGTTTAAAAATCATACCTTATGTACATCATCAAATGGTTTATGATATTTTAACTCAATTAGAAATTTTTACAAAGAGGTGTTGATGGGTTAAAAAATTAAGAGATTGACATAGAGGTGCATACAAAAAATATTGTAAGGGGAAAAGGGTTGGTAATGATAATTAATTATTCAAATTTGGATGTTTTTGAGGTCAAATTTCAATAAGAGAGTGATATATTAGATTAGGATGAATTTTTAGGATCTAGCTGGTATAAAGATATTGTATATTTTATGAGAAATATTAGTTACCCTCCTCATTTGGATCAAAATCAATGTAAATGTTTGAGTTTAGTTTCCCAAATGTATGTGCTTACAAAGTAAGGGTTGGCTTGGATAAATACATAATAATTACTTAGGATATGTGTAAATTAGGAATAATTTGCAAAGCTAATCATATAATTTCATATTGGATTTTGTGTATGTCACTATACAACTAAAAAAATTACTCATAAGATTATTATAGCTATTTATTAGTGGCCCTCATTATTTATAGATGTTTTCAAAGTCATAGGGAGATATGAACCATGCCTATTATATATAGGAATATTAAAAGAGTCTAGTGCTCTCCCTATAGTTCTAGGTGTTACAATAGCCCCTTTTTAACAATGGGGTGGATTTCATTATAGATATTAGTGATAGGTCAATTTTTGGACATATATGAATTTTAGTTGCTACTAATTACTTCAAAAAACAGTTTGAGGTCAATCCAACTAAGATTGCAACTTATTAAATAATGATTTATTTCTTGAAAAAAAACCATCAAAAGGTGTAGATTTCCTAACAAAGATTGTTTCTAATAATGACACATGTTTCGTGGTTCTTACTCTTCTCAATATGTGTGATCACTTTGGAATCAATCTAAATTATTACTCCAATTACTACCCCCAAGGATATGGTCAAGCTTATTCTAACAATAAAAAAATGACCATAATTTTGAGGACTCTAGATCTAAATAAAAAATAAGTGGGAAGATAAGGCGAGGTTTTCTATTTGGGAAGAAAAAATGACTCCTAAAAAGTCCATATGTAATAGTAAATTTAAATTGGTTCATGGTATTAATTCTACTCTTCCCATTAATTTATAGTTTCCTACTTTTCAATTCCTATTAGAGGTAAAATCAAAAGATGATGACCCCTATTGGCACCAAATTGGCTTCACTTTAAATCTTGGGCCTTGTGTTCAAAATTTAGAGTTTCAAAAGACTTTGCATGTTGATTGATAGGAATTTTTGGGTGTATTTATACTTGAAACTCATTAAAAATATTAACACCCTTTTCTTTGCATGTGTACAAGATGATATAAACAAACTTAATATATTTTAATGATTTTTTGGCCTCTAATCATTCACTTGATGATTAAATTATTCACTTACCTTGGTAATCATACTGTCAATTTTTACCTACAAGGGTGACGTTTGTAGAAAGGTTTTTTAACTCTCTGATTAATGACAAGTTTCCCCAAGGACACGTGTTTTCTATTGGCATTAATTTTTTTAAGGAAATCCAAAAAATCTTAATACATGTAGAGAGTGGGAACATCAATGAGAAAAAAAATTCACCCACTGGAACAAGAAAGAAAATCCAAGAAAATTAGGAAAAAAACAATGTTAGCTAAGTGTCAGAATCGATTAATCAAGAGTCATGTGGATCAAGGTTGTAAAGTCCTATAGTAACCAGTAGCACTGATGTGTGTCATATGGAGAAGATTTATGAAGGTAGAGTATGGTGGATAATTATTTAAATGATTATAGGGAATGGTGACACCAATGGAAATCATGTGTTGACCTGTAGACACTCAAATTTGGTAATTTCCACTTTGGAAAATCTTGATTTGACTATGCACTCTTTGTATAATAGATAAAACTTTTCCATTACCACTTAGCACTTTTTGAGGTCCATTGTCTATATGTTTTATCCTTACACATTGACATTTCGAAAAATTCTAAGAATATAATGTATGATATCAATAGAAAACCATCAATTTATCAGTTGAAAAATTCACATGTAATATTTCCTTCTCCAAGTTAGGATTGTATAATTTGGTTAGGAATTCATATCAAATATTGACCCATATTTATAGCCATGTACTGATATGTATTCCAACTACACTTTCAAATTAATATCTTTTTTTCCATCTTATACTTCACATATGTCATCCTTTTTTAGATAAATCATTTACAAAAACCTATATTAGCAAGTAAACACTACATCATTTGATAAATGGGAACTCCTAAGATAACTTAATAGAGCACTCATTTAATACACTTGAAAAACATATCCAAATCTCCCTAAATATTGCATTTTCACATCTAAAGTTATTAAGACAACACCCACATCAGGTATAAAGATATAAACTAGGTCAATGTACACATATCTCTCGTCTACAATAACTCAGACATCCTCTCTCCAAGTATTTTAGCAAGATCAAAGTTGAAGAAAGAATGTTCAAATTAATTACCAAATATTATTGATCTATCTATATATCACATACTAGGTGGAGAATGCCATATAGTTTGAGGCCTCTTAGAAGTAGTGTCAATTTCAGAATGACAACCCTTTAATGTTTATTTTACATTCCTCTTTATGCATATCAGTAGTGCTAGTTCTCAGGATGCACAGATGGAGAACTCTGCAAAAAGGCTGGAAGCCTTAGAGGCTGACATGAAGCTGTTGAAGGAGGAGGTTAAAAACTTGGCTAAACAGAAAGGAAAGAGGAAGAAGGAGGAGGAGGGGGCTAAGGATAATAGCCAGATGGAAGATATATACAAGAAGCTGAACTCTTTAGAATCCCATTTAGGGAAGGCCAAAACACGCCATGACTATAGTATGGCCATTTTTAGTGCAATTGCAGAGTTCATTGAACAACATATCCGTAGTGTTTCCAATCTCAGTGGGGTTCCGGAATCACTTTGGGGCACTGATAAGGAAAGCAAAAGGACCATTGAGTAGCTAGATATCACTAACTCTGCCCACATGACGACTTTGGGGATGTTCAAGTCTTGGCAGAATATCAAATCCAGCATTGACAAAGCTGCCAAGAAATAATTGAGGGTGCTTCTGCTTTTCTTTGTAATTATTGCTATTTTTTTGCTGTCCTTTAGTTGCTTTTCTGCTATGTTTGCACTAGTTTTGTTTTGATGGGGTAGCTACTCTCGGGCTACGCTGGACTTCATTGTCATATTTGGATTTTGATCCTTTTTTTTCTGGTTCTCATTGTTATTCTGGCTTTTAGGCCCTCTTTTGTTCCCAAGGGTATAGTCCCTTTCAAAAAACTATTTTCCAATAATAACAATAACTAGGGTTTATTATAATGATCATTCCATACATAGAGACTTGATGTATGTGTGAAAAATAGGGTTTGACATCAATCGACAAATTTAGGAATCTGAGCACCATAAAAAGAAACAAAAACTAAATCAGAGTAGGTCTAAGACTACATAGTTTTGTCATGACCATATGGTATGGTCTTGAAATTTTGGTACGGTCTCACCCTAGGTGGATTCACACTCACAATTCTATTTCCAAGGGCCATTTAAGTTCATATCTCCTAGTTTCATCATTGCACAATCCCAAATATCTTCAAAATTCATTTGTAATCAACTATGAAATTATATACATTTGTTTCATATTTTTAATTTTTAATATTTTTCTATCTAATAGGAGTTGTGAATCTAAGTTATTATTTTTATTGTAAAATATTTATAAGATTTGTAATCAAATATAATCTAATCTAAAACCTAATGAAATTAACCTAACTTTTAAGTAAGGGTTAAACATTTTGGTGAGCCCACTTTTGATCTAATCCTTAACCTAATTTATGATCTATTCATTATGTATTAGGCATATTCATCTCTAACCCCTAATTAATTTAAGGAACTTTATATATGGGTACATGATTACTTTTCTACGTTTGTGCTTTCTTTTGCTTATCATCATGCCTACTTCCCATGCTTACTCTGTAATTATTTTTTCCTTGGATCACAAATATTCTATTGACTTTGATGCATTTACCGCAACTGATGAGCCCTAATAATTGTCCATTTTTCTTAGGATTTTTTTTTCCTTTTTACCTTATTTATCAAAACCATGGATATAATTGACCATAAGTATTTAATTTTTTTAAAATAGGAAATATGATGTTTATGTTGATAAGTTATTGAATAAATCCAATTATTCTTAATGTCATGGTTGACTAACCCAAATAGTAAAAAAATTGATTTTTTTGTCAATAAAGGCCTAAAATAATAAGAATTGTATATATTATTTCCATATTTAGTTAAATATTATAGGGATCACCAAGATGTCTTATAATAAATCTGAAAGTGTTCTACTAAGCTCCTAATATATTCTGCTGAGCTCTGGAGATGTGTTTTAGAGCTCCAGAGATGTCTTTCTGAGTTCTGAAGATGTGTTGTCGAGCTCCACAGATGTATTATTGAGCTATGGAGACATGTTTCTAAGCTTCAAATATGTTCCAATGAGCTCCAAAGATGTTCACATAAACTCTTAATTCCCTATTAATTTTCTTTTAAAGAATTTTCTTTAGCCATGTATGGTAACTACTATTTTTAGTAATGACTAAATTAGTATTACTGGAAATAACATACTAATCTATGTGTGAAATTTTCTAGATTGATTAGGCAAGTGCATCTCTAGGATGAAGATTTATTTTAAGGATTATTCTTATTTGTTCTGAAAATATTACAATGATCCATACATTTTAGGGATGCATTTAAGTTGTGATGATCTGAAGGAAATATTAAGAAAAGTAGTTATAAATTGGATCATATAAATATGCATCCACCATGCTAAGTAAGGGGATATATTTTTTTGAATAAGAGAATAAACTATTTCCATATTATGTACTATCTTTTTAATTTTGAATAAAGAAATGGATCTGACGAGTTTTCTATTATTTTGCATGTATCATCTACCTTTAAGGAAAGTTGGGCCCACTCTTTCTAGTAAATTTTAGAGTTTACAGTTATTGGTAATTATCTATTATTAGTTTATTTATAATTTAAATTGATCTATAAAAAAATTATGAATAAAAACCTATAGAAAAAATAAAAAACAGAATCAACATTATTTCTTTCATTTCCAGGAAATATAATTTCCTTTCCAAGAAATAGTGTTTCCTTTTTTGAAATAGTATTAATCTTCAACAATAGTTAGAGTAATACTTGATTTCAATCTCTAAATGTGGATTGCAAAGTGTGCAATTTGGAGAGAATTTTATGAATTACTTTTATTGTAGAATTCATAATATTAGATTTTTTATGTTTCAGTTCAGTAACTTGGGTAACACTCTGGACTATTGATTAAGATATAGAACTTAGGTACTATTGTATATTTTTTTAGACATTTCCTTGGATTGATACTTAATAAATTGTGATTTTATAGTTCTACAACATTCCTTTTTTATCTCAGAGATGTGGTAATGAAATTGATGAGGAGTTAGCAAAAACATTTTCCTTAGGGGCTTTGAGGATGACTCTAGGGATATGTTAAATCTTAGGGGAAGGGGAGACAAATAAATTAAACTTTTCACAAATTTTAACTATGCATAAACTATTCTCATACAAGGATTGGAAAGACAAAATATAAGTCAGGAAAATAAAAAGATAATGTTAAAAGATAAATGGAAGAATTTACAAACTTTAATACCAACATTCTAGTCCATTTGAATACTACTTTAGATATTCTTCAAGAAAAATCCAAAACTACTGAACCATTAGCTATATATTGTCCTAAATTTAAATAAAAACATACCTTAAGAGAATTCCCCTGGGTTGATATTAATATTTTTGGATTCTGCAAGAAAAATCAAGAAACAAGATAGTGTAAAATTTAGTTAGTTCTTAAATATATGGTTAGAGCAGAAAAGAATTCAAAATAAGAATTGAATTATATAGGAGAAAAATAAGGAGGATCTTATACACATTACCCTAATCAATTTTATCCTAGAGTCCCTTGGTCAGGGGGCAACCTATGGTCAATTTCTTAGATGCCACCCCAATAGTGGGGTCCACCTACATGGCTTGCTCAAGAATAGGTACTAATACCCCCTCAATAGCCTTGGATATCACCTCAGCAACCTTGGGTACCTCCATAAATATCAACACAACAAAAATGGGTACTGTACACCAAAACAATGACATAACATTCCCAATTTACTCAACTTCCCAAGGTCGTGCCGAGATAGCTGAAGTGGTTACGATTGAATGGATTTTGATAATCAAGGGCTAAGAGAGGGTAGTGTGAAATCCTAATATATGATTTGGTCAAAGGGATAGATAATGGCTATAAATGGGTAGATTGAATTCCATATGGTTAGATTTCTTGTTTTGATTTAGATTCTAGATTAAGTTGAATCTTAGTTTAAAATAAATAAAGGAAATACACTTAGTTAAAATAAAATATGAATGTGTTTAATATTTTAATTAACTAGATTCATTATTAATCAATTAAATAAAACAAGATAATAATCTATTCTATTTACTTATATTTTTAACAAGATTTTAAAATAAATGAAATTGAGATAAACTAACTAGACAACTAGTGATTTTGTAATTTTCAAGATAAAAAAAATCTATATCTACAAATTCAGGAAACAAATTAAAATAAAATAATAAGGCTTCTAATAAATAAACTAAAATAGAGAGTAGCCAGATGTGGCTATTCTACTTTTGTAGGTTTTCCTGACAATGTTATTCTAAAATAATGTATTTGAAAGTTATTAATGTAAATAAAATAATATAAAATTCTCATAGAAAAGCTTGTGCCTCAAGTTTTCCAAAAAGGAAAAATATCCTCAGAAGCAATTTCCTCTTTTCCATATGAACTTTCCCCGACATAAGTAATTCTAAATTAATCAAAAGAAATTAATAATAAATAAGTGTGGTGATGTCTTCACTTCTTCCTCCAACTAATTTCCCGCACACATATCCACGAGATAAGACAAGAAGAATTTATCAAGAGAATATTTATGTAAGAAATATTTTTAAATTAATACTAGAAATAAATTTATTTTTTGGGAAGTAATGGAATATTCTGCTTCTTTTAATCTAAATACACAACTTCTTCTGAATAACAATAAATAACAATTATTTAAAGGTTCAACGAATTTAATTACAACCCCAACCTGATTAGTACTGCATTGTGGTATCTTCAAAAAGGTGATATTTTCTTTTTGTCTCCTCATATTTGTAACCTCTTCAAAAGATGAACTCCAATTGATCCTAGGATGTACAAATGTTGGCTGGTAATAAGGAAGAGAAAGAACTGGATATGACTGGCTTAGTGTAAGAAATGACTGAAAGCATATGGCATGAAGAACAAAGTGCTGAAATGGTTATCTATTTATTTCCTCTATAAAATTCAACAATATAACTTTACCTTAAAAATGTGAAATATCCAACCCATCATACTGGTAAAAAGTTTGCTTTTATAAAATCTAGGGAACAAGAAGTCAAATTATATGTGTCAATCAAGAAGTGAAAAATCATCCAAATGAGGGGTATTCAACATTCTAAATTTATCCAAATAAGAAGAGGAAATCAATATGATTCCAATGAGTCCAGAAATAGGCAAAACGGTTGAGAAACGAGTGAGAAAATCACTCCCAAATTCTAAACATGCATTGAAAAATGTGTGTTTCAATTCTTGGTTTTATAGTGATAAGACCACTACTATTGATAGAGTGGTGGTTTTACAACCTTGGATCTATCAAAAATTTTGGTTGTAGAAATTCCATGGCTGTTATGCAACTGTCACAAACAAAGAAGCTCAAAAATGGGCAAGAAAATGGCCTATGAATAAAATATGAAGTGTTTAATCTAGAAAAGAAGAAAAAATAAGTCATGATAAGCATGGAAAAGATAAAGGGGAAGGATCTGGACTTCATCTTACCTTTGAAAATATTTTTCTCATCATTATAGACATTTTATGTTCTTTTGTGTTGCACTATCTAATTTTTGGGTGCATACATATTACCAGCTCGAAAGAGCGTTTTAGCCATGATTGGATAAAAACGTGATTTCTAAGAATGACACTCCCAAATGAGAGGGTTAGAAATTTTACCTCATATGACCAAATGTTGATTCGATGCCATCCAAGCCTTCCTACTTCCTGTAAAAGAAAATTAGGAATCAAGTGTAGTATAAAGCAATTTTGACAACAGTTTCAAACTAAAAAGATAATATTACGTACCATTCATGTAGGGGTAAGAACTTCTACCTGCACCATGCACACCAACCCTTTATATACTCACTCAAAATAATGTCATAAAATCCAAATATATGCTATATATGTGTCATTTTCACTATTTTTAGAAATCATTTTTGTTTTGCAAGTTTGCTGAATTTAGATATCTAAATTTCCATCAACCGCTTCATTCGTGAGTATATTCAAATTGATGGGTATTTATAAATGATGGTGATGGATCCAAAGAAAGTGGATGCGGCTCAAAAACACATTAAAAATGAGATATTTGGTCTATTTGTGTTATAATATGGCTTTTTCTTTTTGAACACATTCAAGGATAATTTATAGAAAATTTGTAACTAAAGCCATTGTAAGGGGTCTCAAAGAGACGGATAGGAAGAGTGCGTTTATTTCTTAATCTCTTTTTTTCATGTATATCTATTTTTTAAAAAAAAATTGTCTCATGTTTGAGAATTTTGACTACACTTATCCTACGATGTGATGACATTGTAATAAGACATTGGCAGATACATATATATTCCTATCTTTTTAGCTTGACACTCCTTTGTACATTTTTTTTGGAAGCTCTACTTCATTTGTGCTCTTCAGATAGCTAGGAATGTTTGATGTTTTTGGATTTTTAAATGAATTCTATGAATGATAGTGTAGTATGGAAAACAAAATGAGATATGGAAATACACATAGTCTAAAAGTTCCATTTAGGAAACTCACTTTTCAAACAATGTTTAGTAATTCTATTCCATTAGAAAAATATGTTGTATATGATAGAATGATGAGAATTCTAACTCCATTCCCAACCCCAATAAAATAGTAAGATACAAGGGATAAACACAAACATCCAAGAAGGAAATGAGATATATGAATTAAATAATGTGTCAGATAAGAATGATGATCAAGAGACCAAAATTTTGATAAATATTTATTTAGGGACCTACAACTCAACCCCAATAAAAATTAACTGACTAAGTTCAATACAATTTTCACTTATAAGACTTGAATAAACTTAGATCTATTGATGGTCTATTGATTGGAAAGATCTGGTTAAGGAATTATTGTCTCTCTTAACATGAGCATCTAAACCATTTTCTTTGGAATTTTAAACATTCAAGATTTTTTTGGTTTGTAATAAGGATTATTTTTTTTCTTATTTATTTTTTTCGGACCCCCTACATCTTGATAAAAATGCTATTCCAATATATGAAGCATGGGTTCATCACTCATTTAAAACATGTCTGGTCAGTAACTCCCTTCCAAAAAATAATCCTCCTTTATCTTATCTCTCCATGATACCGATCAGAAGCATGGGAACTCTTTTGAAGACTAGGAGGGGAAAAATATGTGGTTAATTTGATAAGAATGTATACGTATTTTAGTAAAAGCCATGATTCTCCGCATTCCTGGATAAAAACCCTGTATAAAAGGGTATGTTATTGAAAATCCTCTTTATACGCAACCTGAGAAAATCTAGTAATGATGCGAAGGATCATGACCAAATACCAAGTTTTGTGATCATCTAATATTTCCTATAATGAACTAGTTGTTAAACTATAATTCTTGTAAGTGAGAACGATGAAAACATATACACTAAATAACTGCACATAATGAATCCAGGATAGCTTCTAGATATGACTATAATTGAAATACATCCAAACTCAATGAAAAAAATTATATCCTCTTGTAAGACAGATAACTGCATCCACTATTGTCCTTATTAGGATTAATTTCAAAAGCTAATATCATCCATTGGACAATTGAGCATGTATATTATCTGCATTGAAAAATCAAATGAATAATAATAAAATTAAAATGCTCCTAATGATTAACTAAATTTAATTAATGTATGAAAGTCTAAAATATCACTTGAATATTACAAGTATCATCTACTAATAAGTATAATTTTTAACATGTAATGAAACTATTCAATGTATTTTAGATGATGACATATGCACAACCATCATGCACACTAGTCAAACTAGGTGCCCCAAACTCTCATACAAAAGTATAGATGGAATAAAATAAGACTCAATGGATTCAGTAATACTCCTCACCTTATAAATGGTGTACCCACCTATGATAGATAGGATTATTAGATAATGATTTGATTTTCTTCAGCTAAGTGCACATCTAGTGAATTGCAGGTCTAAAATTAGCAACCCTTAACCAAAAATAATATCCACTTGAATATCTAATCTCAGCATAAGATCACCTACTAAAAATGATAAACACTCATTAAAACTAATTTGAATAGTGTTAATTAATGTAGTATTCCCATATTGGCATCATACTCACAATGGCCATAGTTAAGGTTCATTAGTATAATAGAAGGCATGTGTGGTAAAATAGGAAAAGGGAAAGAAGATATTCATGATTACAAGTAGTGACACTAACATAAATCAGGAACTCCCACAACTATTTTTTATTCATAATGTAGAAATCATTTGCTTGTAAACAATAGGTATATTGTATCCTACAAGACATACAGGTGACATCTAATCAAGAAGTTATTTTTAGAACTCATCATTATCTTCATTACTACTAAAACTTTATACCATACATATGTGAACATGATATCATCAACTTGAATATTTGATGGATCAATGATAATTTCTAGCATCCATGTCGTCATGAATAGTGGAGAGTGATTGGAAAATCACTCTCTAAGAGTTTTACAATTTCCTCTTTTTATATATATATGAACTTCTATACTTCCACACCCTTAGCTTTACTCACTTAGATGACTCTCGTTAAGAGTGTGTATTTGACTGTGTCGACCTGTAGCTGTGTGGTGAATCCATTTTACCTAGTCATAATAAATTCCTATGAAGATAGGTGGATTGTTTAATTGATTTACTTATGAAAGTTGATACCTCTTAGAATGAACTGCAACAGGTATCTTCTAGGAAGTTATCCATACCTATATGAAAATGGTAATACATATCACTCTTGAGACACTGAGATGTACTATTCATGTTAAATGAATAGTTATCTTAACCTCTTTGATTCATAGTGGAAGGACTACCAACGTTCATCTTTTGAATCTATGTTATTCCTAACACGCATCTTCTAGGTTTGAAAAGCTTTTCAACTTATGTTCCATTCTAGTTAGAACCTCTGTTGGATGAGCTAGGGAAATCATTAAGGATTAATAAAGGTCCAGTCGGAGTAGTAACTGAAAAGACTGTCATTATACTTATCATGATTAAATATTTGCATAAATAAAAGGGCTATAAATTTATTTCCCTAGTAAATCCCAGCTACATATATCTGGTTCTTTAATGGGACTCCTATTACAAAGAATACTCTTTGTATTAAATATCAAGTTGGGATAATGATAATGCAATATTATCATAAACCCAAACTTGAAAGATCTCCTAGATGCAGGAAATATCAATCCTAGCTCTTGGGATATTTTGTGAACTTTAATGGTCCTTTATCCCATATAAATACCTAGAGTGTCGTTATCATTTTCATACACTATCACTCACTCAATAAAAAATCATGGTAAATAGAAGTTAACATACACTTCCACATATTGATGACCTTAAGTGGAGCATCTATGAGGATACTTTAGATGACCAATCACCTAATGCATCTAGCAACCCTAGAATGATGCACTAGGTTACCATTGATCAACAAATCCATCCTAAATGACATCTGAGAAGAGGTCTTATTTGAATACATGGAAGAGATTAAATCATGAAGCGGTTACAAGTTTTACTTGACCAACAGGACTGTAAAACTTCAATATGACTAATAATTGGGAAGATAATGTGGAGTAACTAATCCACCCCTTCATCCAATTTATTTCATTACTTGGATGGCATCAATTTATAACTAGAGAAATACTTAGGAAGAGCATCTCTAATATGTCTCTTGGGTATGACATGAGGACAAGCTACAATCTAGAATTTATCCAGAATGTTATCCATAATGGTTGCTAATATTTATTACATAGGAATATTGTACATGCCTAAAATTCCATGGTGATACACATGTAGGATCCTGATAATAAGTCTTCAATGTTTCAAGATTTTCATGTTATATGCAACATCACTAAGATTTATGATTTTCTCCCTTGGAATTATCAATATTCTTTAGATTTTTTTCTCAATTTCTCTCACATCACATGAACTCTGTAAGCTTATCGCATCATATAGGATAAATTGACATTTAGTTCATACATGTACATAACAACATGTTTTTTATGCTCTCAAAATACGTAACATGTATAGCAAATACTAACATATCCCATTTCATTCTGGTGAATGTAGACCCTAAAAAAAATGTCAATTTTATTAATGTGAATTCATTTTGTATGTCTTGGAATAAAAAGTTATCAATTTCATGAGTGATTACTCTAATGGTTTTTATACCTAGAAAATTTGTTTCAAAGGAATTTTTAGTGTGCAGGATTGTAGAACTATATATAGTTGGATTGATTATTCTTCAGTTTCATTATATTTTCCATGTCCAAATTCTCCAAGAAATCACTCATTTGGAAATTCTGTACCATGACATATGTGTTTAGACTTATTCTTCCCCAAACTTGTGTAAAAACTAGACTTTTAGCTCGTATGATGGGTTGGAGGTTTGAAATTTGTAATTCACTATGTCATATTTCCACAATATGTAGCTTGGAAGAACATTATGCATCTTAATTTGTTTTACATTGTTTGATATTGGTTTTACGTTGCTACAATTGTGACCATTACTCACATTGCAACAAACTACCTCCAACATTTACTTGATTGTCTTGCTACCAGCCAGAATATGCAAAAAGGTGAATCAGTTGGAACTTATCTCATGGAACCAGGAAAATGACAGTTATAGGACACATTTATGCATAGCTACACCTGTAAAATATCACATAGAAATAGTTATAGTTTGTGGCTTGAATTAATGCCACATTAACATTTCATAATTTATTACCCTTGGTCATGATTGATATCCTTGAAGATACGCATTTTTTACTTGGTAGAAATCTTGTAGGTGGTCATGAATGATCAAAACCATTGTTTATGTAAAACACCCATGTTTCGTTGCATATGAAGTTACATGTGCTCCTTCATATCACCTGTGGACCTCATAAGTGTTTTAAGACGTTAGATGAATATTTGGTTTCTATATTTCTTCATTTACTTCTTTATTTCATGTAGTAATGCATGGTTTATTATATTTTAGAAAGATGATGCATATCATAGGTGGAACAAGTGAAATGTCTTGTGAGGAATATAACTTATCTTTCCCGTTAATCTCGATGCATAAGTGATTAAAATGGAAACCTCTATTTTAGAATAATAAATGTAGAATACATTATCTGTTTAAATTATATTTAACTCTACACTATAGAGTAGACTATATCATGCCACATGTGGCTATGATCCTAGTTTTTGATATTACGGTCTTAAAGAACTTGGAAATCACCCCCCCTATTTTGAAATAGCTTATTTAATCCTTCAAAAACTAGAAAAAAAAAAAATATACTTTGGAATTTTAATTAGCTTTGTTCATTTATTTTATTTAAAATCTTTACTGAAAAACACAAAAAGAATTAGTTATCTTTTTTTTTTGCTTTAATCAAATCGTAGCTAATTGGATATAATTAGATTAAAAGAGGAAACAATAATCTTCTATATAATTTAAATTCATTTGTTTCATTTATTTAAAGATAGGAATTAAAAATAAATTAGAATTGTAATGAACACAACCTCTATTTCCCTAGCTTCCTAGGCTACCTACACTTATCTCTTAGTCCCTTCAGTTCCTAGTTGTTTGTTTATATTTGTACTTCTTGTCAAATTGATGTCCATGTGACCATTTTAGGTCCATATCAACCTTGCATAAAAATATTTGACCTAATTATAAGACATCCCAACATTAACATACATAAAGTAGACATTGACCAAGGTTTACACTAATTATTCTTAAGAGAAAATCCTATACCACCTGAGATTATAGGCCAACTTAACAGCCTTAATGATGAATTATTTATTTTATGGCATATATATATAGTTAACAATGTCACACAAGCTAACTAGGGTATAGACCTTGCAACTCCTAAAGTAGATTCATTAGGAAATATGTAATGTGTCACCATCACACATTACTCACAATATTTGGAGAGGAATTGTTTTTATAGGAAGTTTCCTAGAGGGTAACTGTACGTACCCAAAATTGTAAGGTACTGTACTGCGGAACGGTGTAATAAGTGCCCCAATGATGATACAGGTCTCTTCGCAAGGTGTTCGGGATCCAGAAAAGCTTTACAGATATGCGTTAACATCCCGCATGCCCCGCTTAGCCCCCGCGTGCTTTGTTTTCCCTATTTTTCCCTCTTTTCTTGGCTTTTTGGTCTTCAGTGACGAAACCGCCGCCCTTAAGGGAGGTAGTCTCGTGACCGCCGCCCTGAACAGGGCGGCGGTCCTGTAACCGCTGCCCTAAGCAGGGCGGCGGTCCTGTGCGCGTTTTCCAGAACGCTCTTTTGACGCGACCCACGTGAAATATCACGACTCACCAGCTTTTCTTGCCGACTTGAGCACGCATTAATGTTTTTGGTCCCCTGGAATAGTGTTTTTCTTTTGTTTAATGTTTAGGAGTTCAGTTTGGATTTGATTTTTGGATGTTTGGATTCCTATAAATGCATGGTTTGTGCACATGCAAATGGCCCTAAATTTAGCTCTGAATTTTGCTCCAAAGTTTGCTTTTGAATTTCTTGTTACAGCAGTTTTAGTTTTCCTTTGCTTAGGATTCTTAGTTTTCTCATTGAGTGCTTTGGTTAGTATTGTATTGCAGCTGGTAAGCCACATATCCAACTTGTGCAAGTGCAAACATTATTCGGGCCACCATTTTCACTCCAAGTTTCATGTTTTCAGTGTATTGTTCAGCTGTGTCCCTTTAGTTTGCTTAGGATTTTTGGTAGCTTGGCTGGATAGTTTGTTGCAGGTTTGTTGTAGCTTTGTGTTGCTGTTGGTAAGCCACAGATCCAACTTGTGCAAACAGTATTATTGTCTTGGAGTAGAATAGTCTAGGCAGCCATTAAAGTTGCAGGTTTTGTTCTTCATACAGACTAGTTTCAGGTTCTGGACGCTTTTGTTGCATGATTCGTAGTAGACCCCGCTAGGAATTGCATAGGCCAAGCTCTGTACTCTTGCGCTATCCCTCTCCTATCCGCATTCTATTCTGTCTGCATTCTGAAGGTTGTCCATTGATCCAAATATCTATTCCTGTTGATACAAGCATTCCACATGCTTTTCTGGATTCACGTGAGCACAAAGAACGAAGAGATCATACTGAGGGGACAAGAACACACACACACCATCGGATTCGCCACTGTTCTGCGAAATCCAGGTTCCATCTTTCAAAGTTTTAGTTAGAACTTATCAAATAAAGTAGTTAATCATTTTATTTCAGTTATTTCTATTCTCGATATTGCCAGGGAGGTTGTGGGGATTGATAGTTTCTGAGAAACTATGATTCATTCCTCACCTCTGAGGTAGGATCGAGAATCTTGCAGATAGATTAGTTATTTCGTTGTTTAGAATAGATATACGAAATCGCACAGACAAATAGCTACACTCGGCTATTTTGTTTGTTTTACATTGTTAGTTTAGTTGTCAATTCTAAATATTTTAAATAGCTGCTTTCTTATAAATTGCCAGAAAATACAAAAAGAAATTATATATGCTAGAAGTATACTTAGATTTTACTTTGTTTCATTACTGCTTTTGCATGACAATTACGGGACCTAGGGAGCCCAGGGAATACATTTTCGAGCCAATTGTGCCCTCAGCCCAATACCTCATAGTGGCAATAACTGATATTGACCAAAACCTTAGGATACAAGTCTTCCAAACAACAACAGACTTCCAACAGATCAGGGCACAGTTGAGAGGGTTAAACATCGAGGACGACCAAGCACATCTGTTTTGGTCAAATCAGCCAAACTACAGATTACCCTAGAAAATACCCACATGACTGTAGAAGGGCTCGAAAGAGAACAAATATTCGGGTGCGATCCTTTAGTTCCACAGCCAGACGCTGGAGATACCCTCATAGATATAGATACCAGCTTAAGAATTCAAGTTGCTAGAACACCTGTAAGGTATTCTGAGAAAATCGCACAATTGCTGGTTCTAAACGTAGAGGCCGAGAAAGCATACGATTACTGGATACTAGGGATTAGAACTTGATCTCGCGTATGACCATAACAGGACCGCAACAACCAAGAGTCTACGGTTGTGATCCACAAATCCCACAGCCTAACGAATCCATAAGAGAATTAGACATAGACACTGGCCTACGTAAGTTAGTATTTCAGTCTACTCCGATTCCACCTATCATCATTCAACAGTTATCCCTACTAGATACAACAGCTAACGAAAGCTAGAGAATTTTGGACTAGGCCAGAGAATCATGCATAGAGTTGACTATATTCACCATATGACCCTATCAGGAGAAATACACGAAACCATCCCGGGTCATTTTCCACGCATCCCACAACCCATAGATCGAATCACGCCAGAGCTTGATATTGATTGGAGCCTTCGAGCAGTCATCCTCGCTGATCGATCTATCACACCAGTCCAAGTTAGAAGGGCCTTCTTTGCCTTAGATTCGCAAATACCATTAGTGCGTGTCGAAGACATTAGACTCCCCAACTAGTTTGTCTGCATATTCTACCCCCACCGGCTGTCTCGGCACGACCTCGGGAGGTCGGGTACGTGGAAGAGTCACTTGTTGATTCTCACGCTCGCCTGTTGCTTTTCCGACGTACAAAATTGGTGAACCCGACGTGAAACAAACGAAATTAGTAAAGCCAACGTAAAACTTCCTACCTTCTCGTTCGGAGTCATAAATATCACGTTTCCCTTCACAAATCACCTTCGCTCCTTCCCATTATTCTGCGGGTATTCATATACCCCCCGAATATGTCGGGATTCGATGCATACGGCAGACCCCTCTTGGGTCTTGAGGCATACTACGCCCAACAGAATAGGTAGTCATCACCCTCACTCTCAATGTGGGGCGACAACTATTCAACTAATCAGTTGTCAACACAAACACCAAGGACTAGATATAACTCGTCCTTCCAAACAGAGGGGTTGGAGCAACTTGCTCAAACACAAACAGAGCCTTTAGGCTCGAACAATATGACATTAACTGGAGAGTCTGCTTCATCTCCTCAGGTATTACTCAGACCACCTATTAGTAGACAATCAGATCCATACTTGGTCTTAGACGATGGACAATCAATACCTTATCCTAGGAGTGAACAACGCTCCCGGGGTATATACCCGCCTATAGGAGGTTTACAAGTACAACCCAAGACCCATTTTCAAGAAAATATCTCTACAGAAATATTCTTGGAGAAACTTGGCAGGATAGCAATCAGTTCATGACAGGCTATCACATGCCTATACAACACCAAGGTACACAACAAACGCCACTCAGGCAAAGTACCGTGACTTCACCAAATGAAGTCATTTCAACGTTAGTAGAAAGAGTGCGAGGGTTAGAGCTTGCTCAAGCAAATCAAAATCCTCCGTTCATACAAACGGGGAGTTCCAATCCTCCATACCATCCTAGCCAAGTAGATCTCCTCACAGGAGTAGGCACGTTAGGTATGACTCCTCAATATTCACAACAAGTGCCAACTAGACCCACTATCGCTAGCACTGTTCCTCCTGGTCCAGTACAGAGCAATCCATTCCTGGATAGTACACCTTCGTACTTAAACATGTACTCCAAATCACCACAAGGGGATATGTACTCATCCCCCGGCGTATTTACTCAAATACAGGGATTGCCTTATGCCCCTGCTAACGCGTACATTATGCCATATCAACAACCCGTTCCGCCACCCCGCCTCCTCAATAGGCACCATCAATGGTTGAGACGTATGCGATAGGGACTTATTCAGAATATTTAAAGGAGCCCTTAGATTTCGCCATACGAAGCGTTATGCTTCCAAGGCCTCTTCCTGATTTTCCTAAATACAAAGGAGAAGGAGATCCGAATGCGCATATCAAAGCTTACGCTACAGCCATTCGTGAACTACTCCCATGGGATGGGGTTGTTGCTAAAATATTCCCCAAAACGCTGGAAGGCATTGCCCTCGATTGGTATTACAGAATACCCGAAGCTTCCATACATTCATTCAAACAACTCGTGTCTGAGTTCATCAAAGCCTTCGACATGAACAAACTATTAAAGACAGGAATCAGGGAGTTCTTGCACATCAAGCAAGAACATAACGAGTCTGTCGCCCATTTCATCCAAAGGTGGCACACAGTCCTTTATTCCTCGGCAAGCGCTCCAAACATGGATCAGATGGAGCTATGCGATTTATTCCTTCATTCTCTTAGCAGAGAAGTGAAGGAAGAAGTCCAGAAGTTCCCACTAAGGACTTATGACGAGGTACTTGAGAGCACTCTGCGAATTGATCAAGCAGCGATAGATAGTGGCCGTAAGATGTATGGAGCAAACGGGAGGTTAATCACCTCTACTCAAAATACTACAACCACCACAAGCGTCAATCAAGGACCCAAAATCCTTAACAAAAATCGTGGGGTAACAACAGATGGGGTAACTGACCAGCCCAAGAGGGTAAATGTCGTTAATACTCCGTCACAAACAAACAACCAAAGAAACAACAATTTTACCCCGACGATCAATACGGTGGATTTTAATAATCCACAACAACAACAACGGCGAAATCCCATACAAGGACCAAGCCAAAACTCCTTTGGTTATCAAAACCAAAGTCAAAACCAGAAACAACAAAACTTTAGTCCTAATAGGCAACAGTTTGATCGGAATTTTAGGCCACAATACACACCAAACCAACAAAACGGGAATTACAACCCCAATTCTTATTGTGGCTTCCATAAAATTCGGGGTCATGACACTAGAACGTGTCGTGATTACAACAAATTCATACAACGCTTGCCAAATGAACAAAAACAATTTTTTATGGATATGTTCTTAGCAGATCCTACGTCACCAACGGCAAATACCTTCGCAGGGGCAGTTTCCCCTCAGAATGCCCCTCTCAAGATCTTTAATGATCCACTCCCAAATCATGATAACGATAGGTTGAAACCAGCTGGAACAAACAAAGGTGCAATAACAGGAAACAACGATCACGAGGCCTCAACCTCGCTAAATCCGTTAGTCGCGCCACAACTAGGAAGTCAACCACGACCTAAGGTAGTTGGATTAGTAGAGTTAGACTCCGAATTACCCGTTGAAGCAATTACGAGAACACGAGAGTATTTCTCTCAACCAAGTCCAAGCCACCTGCCGGAAACAGATAACATCCAGCAAACCGTAGCAAAACCTATGGGTGCTTACGATCTAATTAATGATCTAACAAAAACCTTCTCGCATATTTCGTTCCTTGATTTACTAAAGAATTCCCCTGCTCACAGGGCTGCTCTTTTAGAGGCGTTAGGTTTGGGTCATTTAGTTAGTATCACTCCACCACCGGAAGCGCAAGTAAATCATATAGACTTTGATGTTTATCCACCGGGACAGGCAGATAGGGATGTTGAATTCATATTCGAAATAAGTAAAATGCCTACAGATGCTGAGATCGCACGCCGAGGCGATCCAGCCCTACACTTGCAAGTACAAGTTTATAATAACTATGTAAAACGGGCAATGGTTGATGACGGGGCTGCAGTTAACATAGTCCCTTTCTCTTTTCTCCAAAAATTGGGATATGGAGAAACAAACTGTTCTACTACACGAAATACCTTGAGAGGCTACGATAGCCTTAAAGCCACATCGATAGGAACTATAATACTACCGGTCACCTTAGGACCTAAAACAATCCTGACTGAGTTTTATATTATAGATCGGGAAACTAACTATAATATGATCCTCGGCCAGCCCTGGATACATCGAATGAAGGCAATCCCTTCCACGCTATTTCAAGAAGTAAGATTCCTGCATCTGGGAAAGGTATTTGTAGCCAAAGGTGATCCAAAGCCGTTTGACGTACACCTAGCTGATTTAAAGAAAAGACCAGGTATACACTCAGAATTCGAACTTCCAACAAACCAACTTAACAAACCCTCTGACCCAAAGCCAGAGGAAAAGTTGATACCTACGACGGATCTTGAAACTACCAACATAGCCCAAACAATTCCAACCCCTAAAGGCAAAACTAAAGAAATAGTATCATTAGGGACTACTGCAAAGATCGTTGAGTTGATAGAACAAGATTCACCAATGTTCTTACCATTCGATTCAGTAGGTATCGGATTTTCCCTAGGTGTTGGTTCCTTGCCAGTAGAAGATCTCTGTATGGTAGAAGTAGAGTGTACAAACACAGCAGATACACCTACATCCATACTCCCGGCTAAGTATTGGACTCTCCATTTCGATGGAGCTAAATGCTGTTATGGAGCGGGGGCAGGTATAATTCTTACCTCGCCCGAAGAGAAGGTCCTCCCATTCTCTTTTAAATTAAACTTTGAATGCACAAACAACAGCGCTGAGTACGAAGCCCTCCTCCTTGGCCTTACCTTAGCCAAAAGAATTGGTATCGATAATATCAGAGTTTTAGGAGACTCGCAATTAGTGGCAAACCAAGTTTCAGAGGTATATGAAACTAAAGCCGAACACTTGCAACTTTACAAAAATGTTGTATTAGATTTAAGCAAGGCGTTCAACTTCATATCCATTGAAGCAATCCCGCGAGAAAAAAATCTTCTCGCCGATTCAATAGCAACCTCAGCATCACGTTTTACTCCAAACAATGAGCTAGAAGATACTCATTTCACGGTATCCATTCGTAACGAACCATTAATAAAAACAATGATGGATCCTCTTTCAAACGGAAGTAAATCTACCGTCCTAGACCATGTTGGAAATGATGCGGCTACTTTGGATTACTTAAATGCCTTTGCAGCACTACATCTCTCCTATCACACGCTAGATTTATCTCTGATCTCGCATTCATCTTCCTACTTCGGAAATCCCGTAATGAATCTTCCCTCACAAAAGGAACCTAATATATACGCGGTGGAAAACGGGGATGATATAGATCTACCTCCGGCACCACCTGAGTTCGAAGAGGGTAATGCCTCTTTAATTGAAGAAACAATCGATGTCAATATCGGAACGGAAGATGAACCAAGAATTCTAAAGTTAGGTTCTTCGTTAACCCCAGAGGAAGTGGAAATACATACTCAGGTTCTCAAAGAACATCAAAAGGCATTTGCATTTAATTACAAAGAGATGACAGGAGTCGCACCCCACATTGCGGTACACAACCTCGTCACTAGATCAGATGCAAAGCCAATTAAACAAAAATCAAGACCCATGAAGCCCAAAGTAGCCCTCATGGTAAAAGAGGAGGTAATAAAACTCCTTCAGGTAGGATTCATCAAGCCAGTTGACTACTCCCAATGGGTATCCAACATCGTTCCCGTTCTCAAGAAGAATGGAAAGATACGCATCTGCATAGATTTTCGAGATATCAACAAAGCTTGCCCTAAGGACGACTTCCCTTTACCATCCATAGACGTTATTGTTGATGCAACAGCAGGTTTTGAACTCTTGTCTCTCATGGATGGATTCTCAGGATACAATCAAATCAAAATATCCGAGCAAGATCAAGCTAAAACCACGTTTATAACTCCTTGGGGAACCTATTGCTACGCTGTTATGCCATTCGGTCTCAAGAACGCCGGTGCTACATACCAGCGGGCCATGACATACATATTTCACGATTTAATCCATAAAATCGTGGAATCCTACGTAGATGACTTGTTGGCTAAGGCCAAGAAGCGTTGTGACCATCCTGAAGTACTCCGCATCATCCTTTCACGCCTAATAGAATATGGAGTTACCCTAAACCCAGAGAAATGCGTCTTCGGTGTAACAGGAGGAAAGCTCCTAGGTTACATCATATCGTCACGAGGGATCGATGTTGATCCAGCCAAAATTCGGGCTGTCCTCGAAATGGTCCCACCCTCGAATGAATCTGGAATCAGATCATTTCTCGGAAAGCTGGGTGCAATCCGGAGATTTATCCCAGATCTAAGCTTCGCTGTTCATCCAATCAACAATTTACTCAAGAAGGACTATAGCATTGATTGGACTGAAGATTGCAATGAAGCTTTTGATGCAGTCAAGCGTTTCCTGCTATCACCACCTACGCTAATGCCACCAAAGCTAGATCGCCCTTTAATTTTGTACTCACGGGCTACCGATGTTTCGTTAGCTTGCATGCTAGCCCAAGAAGACGATGACAAAAGAGAGCGTGCGATTTATTTCATTAGCCAAACATTGCTCGACTACGAAACGCGCTATACACAAGCAGAGCGAGAATGTCTTGCCATAGTCTTTGCTACTAAACGCCTAAGACACTACATGCTAAATCAAGAGACAAGGGTCATAGTAAAGACGGACCATCTACGGACTTTTCTCACACAAGGGTCCTTGTCCAAAAAAGCTGGACGTTTTATAACCTTAATGGGAGAGTTCGAATTAACTTTTGTAAACCAAAAGTCAGTTAAAGGGACAAATCATCGCAGATTGGTTAGCTGATAACCCGCTAGACGGAGGTGACTTAGTAGACTTAGACTTTCCAGATGAATGCATATACTACGTCGAAACCCGACCTGCTATATCTGAGTGCCCTTGGTACGCTGATATCATTAATTATATCATGGACCACAGGTACCCAGAAGGAGCTACACCTCAACAAAGAAGGCGGTTACGAATTATCGTAGCTAAATACGTCATTATAGAGCAGGTGCTCTATCGGAAAGCATTCGATGGAATGCTCTTAAGGTGTGTTGACACAGAAGAGTCCAAGAGGATTCTCCATGAATCCCATAGCGGTATATGTGGAGGCCACTTCGGTGGCCATGCCACTGCTCGAAAAATACATCGAATGGGCTATTTCTGGCCCACTCTAGAACATGACACAATAGAGTTTGTACGCAGATGTCATAAATGTCAGGAGTTCTCTCATGAGATCCACATGCCGGCACAAGCTTTGCAACCGATCGCTACTCCGTGGCCCTTTTCTACATGGGGCCTGGACTTGATAGGGAAATTCTCTCCCTCCTCCACAGACGGCCACAATTTTATAATCATGGCCACTGAATATTTCACTAAATGGGTAGAGGCCATGCCTCTTACGACTGTACCTGGTTCTGTAATCGCTAAGTTCATTTTGAACCAAATCATTTGCAGGTACGGTATCCCGCAAATTATTATCTCAGATAATGGAACTTCTTTCAAGAATGAAGAAGTTCGTGAGCTATGCAACAAATTTAAAATCAGCCATCATACGGCTTCCTTGTACTATCCCCAAGCCAATGGGTAGGCTGAAGCAACAAACAAGACATTGAAAGCCATTCTCCTTAAAACGGTAAAAGAAAACAAACGGGATTGGCATTTAAAGTTATATCCGGCCTTGTGGGCCCACCGAACCTCGATAAGAACGCCAACAGGAGCAACTCCTTTCTCATTGGTATTTGGGTCAGAAGCAGTTCTCCCACTCGAAGTTGAAATCCCCAGTCTCCGCATTTCGCTACAAGGGATTCTGGATGAGGACGCTTACCGAGAAGCACGTCTTTCCCAACTAGAAAGCCTAGATGAAACTAGGTTAGATGCTGAACAACGACATAGAGTCTATGCCGACCGGATGTGCCGGCAGTACAACAAGAAGGTCTATGAACGTGACATATACGAAGGTGACCTAGTTCTAAGGTTAGACAGCCGGATCGACAAGAAGACCGGCGAAGGAAGGAAATTCCGGCCCAAATGGTTGGGCCCGTACCGAGTCACAAAGGACTACGGAAATGGTGCATACCTCTTATGCACGCTAGAAGGTGAGGAGTTTGGCGAAACAGTCAATTCTCTCCACCTCAAGCGTTTCTACGCGTAAGTAGCTAACGCTACCTATATAACTATCTACATTGCATTTTCATACAAATTAGGATCATTTTGTCCACTTGTTCTTACACAAATTGTGATCAGGGAATCTATTCTCAAAGCAACTTATTTCAAACTCGTGATGTTTCTGGCATAAAGTTCTTTAATCATACTTCTCCGTCTTCGATATCATCAATCAACTCAGAATCTTTTATCAAACAAAATCAGACATGACGAAGTCCTAACGGTAACCATACCAAGATCTGCAAGTTCGTTCTTGCTTTGATTTCTTCTTAGGATAGGTGTCCTTGCCTATGGTCTGTTCTAGAAGCTTCATGGTGTCACATCTATCCCATATGCACATCTCTTTGGAAATAAGAATATACTGACATCTTACTCAAATAGACAAGTCAAGAAGTGATTAAACAGAAAATTTTATTTTTACACATTTCCTTGCCCCACCAACCTTCGGTGATGAGCTTGCGTCTCTTACTAGTGACGTAGGGTTGGGAAAGGATGGAAATGCCCTTACTCGCCTATGCCTTGCCCACGGTGATAAACCCATGCTTCTTACAGGTAGCATGGGGCAAAGTGTAGGGGGTCCTCTAAACAAAGTAAATGTTAAAAGGTCATAAACAATCAATTCAAACTTTGAGTCAATAACGAATGAATCAGATGTTCAAAAATTCCAAGAGAGTTAAAAATCCTAAAAACCCAGATTTTGTCTACTATGTGGCCATCTACGGGTCTAAGTCTGGATAAACCGCAAAGCAAGTTGCATCCAAAACTATGAAGTCATTCAGGTAGAATAAAGCTTGTAGTTTTCATTTGGTTCCACCAAAGCTTCGTCTGTCTTTCACCACTATCACTTCACCATATTCCATAACTTGCGCCCTTCTTGGCTCTTGGTGATGAGCCCTCGCATCTTACTAGTTGCGTGGAGTTAGGAGTGGGGCAAGTTAATCTATTCATCATACTGATTATTTTCATCACTTTGCCAAAACAAATCATGAGGTATCCAAATTGCTCACAAAAACTAAGATTTAAGATCACAATATATCTACAAAATCATGTATCAGCATCATGAAACACAAAAAGAAAGCAAACATTTGCATCATCTGTTTTCCATTGCATACATTCTAGAAAGCATATAATACATACATCATAGTATACACGAAGCAGTTGGAAATAAAGAAAGTAGAATACAAATGACAAGTTTTGATCCAAAACCGACGCATATATATAAATAATCAAAGTTTATATACAATGCCATCATGCACTAGGCATGGTCAAAACGCTCAAAGAGCCCGTAATACACAAAAGAATCTAAATACAAATACAGAAAGCCAAGTGGCCTCTCAACCCCTGCGCGATCCCGCTGAAGGTGCGCGCCCTCGCCTAGGACTCCGGCTACGCTGGCGCTCTGAATGGACGGAGGGCTCGGGGTCCCTAGGGGCAGTCGTAGTCTCGCCATGAGAGCGGCTCCTCATAAGACGCTCGGCTGTCCTATAGCCTGCCAACTCTGTACGGAGAGTTGACACCATCTTGGCCACATGCCAAACGGGAGCGAAGACGTCAGTGTGCCTACCAGCTGCTGAGGGCTCTCCGGCATCCACAGATAACTCCGCACGGGTCTTATCCATAGGGATCATCAGAGAATCGACGCAAACCCTACAGATTAGATCCCGCCACTCATCAACAGTCTCTACAAAGCAAAGAAAGAAAAATGAATTAGGAACTAGGCAAGAGGTTAAAGTGTACACAATACAAATATAAGGAGAGTTAACATTCAAAAACAAATCCTAAAACAAACAAGCATTGAAAGGAGGAGAGGATAACTTACTCGGATCACCAGGCCTCCAAGATGGGTTGCCAGGGCCAGCACCTGCTACTGATGCCGCTGCTGACTGAGGCGCTGCTCCTGTAGTTGGGGCAACATGACGCCCCACAACGGACTCATCATCTCCACCATGGCCCCGGGAGAGTGGCTCCTCGGAAGCCACGGTCTCTCTCTCTGCACTCTGCTCCTCCCTCTCTGCCCTCAGAATGTCCTGAGTATCATGCCACTCAGGGTCGCTCTCGTCCATCTGCTCCTCTGACCCTCCCTCTGTGTGCTCCTCAGAATCAGAGTCGATATCTATGGGGTCGTCACTGCTATGAGCAGGACCTATAGCAATCTGAAGTAATGGTGCCTGAGGCGCACCAGCTCTCCCTCTGGCCCGAACTATCCCCCTGGCTGTAATAGGAATGCCAGGGGTAACCACTGTCCAACCACGGCCTCTAGGCCCCCCTCTAGCCTCTCGGACTGATCTATAAACAGGTGCTACTGGAGGAAGCATAGCCGCGTATGGGAGGCCAAACTGCTGAGGAACCCTGCTGAAGGGGTGTACCTCTACCCGTCCCACATGATCGATAAGCTGCCCTGTGATGGAGCAGGAGACCAATGTCGTGGTCTCCTCTCCCCATATACCAGCCATAAGCTGGTACGGTGTAGCCTCCATGTCTGCCGTGGTAAGGGTGGCTACTGGCTGGTGAGGTGCTCTGAGCACTGACATATCTGACCATCGGGCTGCCCTCACCACCCCGGGATCTGCCACCTCCACACCTCTGCCATACGGAATGAAGCGCTCATACACCCAACTCATGACTAGAGTGGGGTGGCTCAAGGACTGTCCCTGCAATCGGACCACCCTGTATAAGTCATGGTAGGTGGTCCCCAAAATGTCCGCGCCCCAGGCGTATTTCCGGCCATGTCCCTCTATCTGTGCAATGATGGGGCCCCCAGCAGTATAATAAGGTGTCCCCTCCCTTGTCCCCGATGAGTCTCGAGGCAAGGATCCCCATAATAGCCTGTCGAAAGATAGGGATGGGCAAAGAAGGAATGGATCTGACTCGCACTCCCTTCTTCGGCCCCGTAGAAATGGCTGCATCCCCCATATAACCAGCCCACTGAGCTATCTGTGCCCTGGAACCAGCTGTCTCCAGTTTAAGTCTCCTCCCAATGATCGGGACCCCCAGAATGCGGTAAACATCCTCCAAAGTGATGGTCCACTCACCACGGACCCCTGGCAGTCGGAAGGTGTTCCGATCTGCATCCCAATATGAAAATAGGTCACAAAGAATGTGACTGGATGGAGCAACGTGGGGCACACGCGATATACGCAATATGCCGGCCCTCTGCAATGTGTCCTCCTCATCTGCTGAGAGGGCATCCAATACCCCGGGCAGCCAGTCGCACTCTCTCTCCCGGCTCCATCTAATGTACTCCTCTTTTTCCTGCATACGCCCAAAAACACACAAAGAAGAGTAAGTTAGTATCTAAACAATATCAAGAGAAGCATAAAAACACGTACAAATGCAAAAAAAATACAAGTACAAGCTTTCAAAATAGGTTCTTTTGCATTCTGTTCAGAACCGCCGCCCTGAGCAGGGGGCGGTTTTGTAACCGCCGCCTTAAAGGCGGCGGTCTCGTGACCGCCGCCCTGTACAGGGCGGCGGTCGTGTAACCGCCGCCTTGTCCAGGACGGCGGTCGCGGTCCGAAAACCCGCGTGGGTTTTTGGGCTTAAAAAGCCCAAAAAATGCAAAAAATGACTATTTTAATCAAAAATGGGGCCTACCCAGTAGGCGCCCCCCCTAGATGGACCCTTTAAACCAAACATTTTCGAAAATAACCCCCCCATTGCAAAGAATTTAACATTTCAAATCAGAAGGGGGAAAAACACAAAATTGAAGAAAACCAACCTGTGATCTCGCGGGGTGGCGTTCCGCACGTGGAGGCATGATCTCTATCTCACTGCGGACGTTTTGACTCTACTCACGTGAGAAACTGTCACCGTGGGTCCCAGAGCTCAAAATCTACCAAATCAACTCCCGCAAATGAATAGGAAAATGGGCCCACTTTCATATATATAACGCCCCGATTCGTTTTAAATATCTTTTTCGCAGGTTCGGAGCGTTGACGGAGGTAAGTTTCTATCCTCGCACTAATGGTACGTCCTCTCCCCCTATTATTTTAGCGTTTATTTTCCAAATTATTGTATCTATCTGCACTTGAGTTCTCTTTTCATTTTGCAGGTGGCGGGAATTTTGGATGGCGTCATTTCAACACACGGGCGTGTAAGGTATAACTTCTAACTTCCCATTTCCATACAGAAAGTAGACATTGACCAAGGTTTACACTAATTATTCTTAAGAGAAAATCCTATACCACCTGAGATTATAGGCCAACTTAACAGCCTTAATGATGAATTAGAAAATTTAGAAGAATATTTGGCCATTAAATCTAATAGGGTTAGACCTTGCAACCCTTAGTTTTTCATTAGGAAATATTCTTTCATATTTACATTACCCTCTTTAGAGAGGAATATTTAGAGGAAGAATGATGGTCCCTGTACGTACCCAAAATTGTAAGGTACTGTACTGTGGAACGGTGTAATAAGTGCCCCAATGATGATACAGGTCTCTTCGCAAGGTGTTCGGGATCCAGAAAAGCTTTACAGATATGCGTTAACATCCCGCATGCCCCGCTTAGCCCCCGCGTGCTTTGTTTTCCCTTTTTTTTTCCCTCTTTTCTTGGCTTTTTGGTCTTCAGTGACGAAACCGCCGCCCTGAACAGGGCGGCGGTCCTGTAACCACCACCCTAAGCAGGGTGGCGGTCCTGTGCGCATTTTCCAGAATGCTCTTTTGACGCGACCCGCGTGAAATATCACGACTCACCAGCTTTTCTTGCCAACTTGAGCATGCATTAATGTTTTTGGTCCCCTGGAATAGTGTTTTTCTTTTGTTTAATGTTTAGGAGTTCAGTTTGGATTTGATTTTTGGATGTTTGGATTCCTATAAATGCATGGTTTGTGCACATGCAAATGGCTCTGAATTTTGCTCCAAAGTTTTCTTTTGAATTTCTTGTTACAGTAGTTTTAGTTTTCCTTTGCTTAGGATTCTTAGTTTTCTCATTGAGTGCTTTGGTTAGTATTGTATTGCAGCTGGTAAGCCACATATCCAACTTGTGCAAGTGCAAACATTATTCGGGCCACCATTTTCACTCCAAGTTTCATGTTTTCAGTGTTGTGTCCCTTTAGTTTGCTTAGGATTGGTAGCATAGTTTTTTGTAGGTTTGTTGTAGCTTTGTGTTGCTGTTGGTAAGCCACAGATCCAACTTGTGTAAACAGTATTATTGTCTTGGAGTAGAATAGTCTAGGCAGCCATTAAAGTTGCAGGTTTTGTTCTTCATACAGACTAGTTTCAGGTTCTGGACGCTTTTGTTGCATGATTCGCAGTAGACCCCGCTAGGAATTGCATAGGCCAAGCTCTGTACTCTTGCGCTATCCCTCTCCTATCCGCATTCTATTATGTCTACATTCTGAAGGCTGTCTATTGATCCAAATACCTATTCCTGTTGATACAAGCATTCCACGCTTTTCTGGATTCACGTGAGCACAAAGAACGAAGAGATCATACTGAGGGGACAAGAACACACACACACCGTCGGATTCGCCACTGTTCTGCGAAATCCAGGTTCCATCTTTCAAAGTTTTAGTTAGAACTTATCAAATAAAGTAGTTAATCATTTTATTTCAGTTATTTCTATTCTCGATATTGCCAGGGAGGTTGTGGGGATTGATAGTTTCTGAGAAACTATGATTCATTCCTCACCTCTGAGGTAGGATCGAGAATCTTGCAGATAGATTAGTTATTTCGTTGTTTAGAATAGATATACGAAATCGCACAGACAAATAGCTACACTCGGCTATTTTGTTTGTTTTACATTGTTAGTTTAGTTGTCAATTCTAAATATTTTAAATAGCTACTTTCTTATAAATTGCCAGAAAATACAAAAAGAAATTATATATGCTAGAAGTATACTTAGATTTTACTTTATTTTAGTTTGTTTCATTACTGCTTTTGCATGACAATTACGGGACCTAGGGAGCCCAGGGAATACATTTTCGAGCCAATTGTGCCCCAACCCAATACCGTAGTGGCAATAACTTATATTGACCAAAACCTTAGGATACAAGTCTTCCAAACAACAACAGACTTCCAACAGATCAGGGCACAGTTGAGAGGGTTAAACATCGAAGACGACCAAGCACATCTGTTTTGGTCAAATCAGCCAAACTACAGATTACCCTAGAAAATACCCACATGACTGTAGAAGGGCTCGAAAGAGAACAAATATTCAGGTGCGATCCTTTAGTTCCACAGCCAGATGCTGGAGATACCCTCATAGATATAGATACCAGCTTAAGAATTCAAGTTGCTAGAACACCTGTAAGGTATTCTGAGAAAATCGCACAATTGCTGGTTCTAAACGTAGAGGCCGAGAAAGCATACGATTACTGGATACTAGGGATTAGAACTTGATCTCGCGTATGACCATAACAGGACCGCAACAACCAAGAGTCTACGGTTGTGATCCACAAATCCCACAGCCTAACGAATCCATAAGAGAATTAGACATAGACACTGGCCTACGTAAGTTAGTATTTCAGTCTACTCCGATTCCACCTATCATCATTCAACAGTTATCCCTACTAGATACAACAGCTAACGAAGCTAGAGAATTTTGGACTAGGCCAGAGAATCGTCCATAGAGTTGACTATATTCGCCATATGACCCTATCAGGAGAAATACACGAAACCATCCCGGGTCATTTTCCACGCATCCCACAACCCATAGATCGAATCACGCCAGAGCTCGATATTGATTGGAGCCTTCGAGCAGTCATCCTCGCTGATCGATCTATCACACTAGTCCAAGTTAGAAGGGCCTTCTTTGCCTTAGATTCGCAAATACCATTAGTGCGTGTCGAAGACATTAGACTCCCCAACTAGTTTGTCTGCATATTCTACCCCCACCGGCTGTCTCGGCACGACCTCGGGAGGTCGGGTACGTGGAAGAGTCACTTGTTGATTCTCACGCTCGCCTGTTGCTTTTCCGACGTACAGTCCCCTCGTATCTATCAGTTGGGTCGACCTATGTTTGGTTTTACCGATATAGAATTAGAACCATAAACAATGATTATTCTTGACCACCATATCACCCCCACATAGGTTAGGTGGGATTTTTTTGCTCTTGACGAGAAAAGAACCTAGTTATGAGTTGAGCATCTATGATTACCTGGATCGTAGATCCATCTATTACCATCATTCCCACTTATCCTACATACACTACATTAATTCATACCCATCCTACTTATCACAATCTAGATGTCTCGACATGACCTCGAGAATTTGAGTGCATCTAAAATCACATGTTTATTTTTAGGCGTAAAAAATTGGTGAACCCAACGTGAATGAATAGTTCCTCTTTTATGTATTTCTTTTCTTTTATTTCTCCATCCATCTAATCTCCCATTATTTTGTGGATGTGTTTATACACCCCCTGAATATTTTGGGTTAGGAATATACCAAACCTATTTTATATCTTGAATCTTATTACAATCACGTGAGTCCTCAATAGTCACCCTCACTATCAGGGTGTACTGATAATTATTCACAAAGCTTGTTATCTCCCCATACAACTAATTTAACTGTAAGGATTGAGGAGATATACCAGCCAAATCACAGTTCTTAACTATATTTCTTGTACTTTAACAACATGACCTTTACAAGAGATCATAAATTTTATTCACAAGTTTTATCAAGATCCCAGATCATAATGTAGTTCGAGTCCTTTCCATTTCATTCGTAAAAACATGATGAAATCTTAAAGATGTTTTCCCAATGGGGTGACTGCATCAATACTTTAGATGGATCCTTAGAAAATATATAAACACACACAAATTTTTATTGTAAAACAATGCTTCCTTGCCCTCCAAAGATAGAGGAAACACAACAAAAAGGGGAGTCAACTAATGACAAATTCATAAGGGGGTATCATACACTCCCTTAACCAAGTAATGTCCAACAAACACCTACGTAAGGTTCACATCCTTCACCTAATGATGTTATTTATACATTAATGGGAAGGATTAAGGAATTAGAGATCACCTAGGATTCACAACATGTACAGATGACTAGGAAAGGAAATACTCCTTATTATCATAACTATACTCCTTCCAATAATGTTCATTTGATACCATAACCACCGCTACAGGTCTACTTGGGTTTTCCAAGTCCTAATGATATCTTAATGGAATCTGGTATGCTAGAGATGGCTTCTCATCCTTTTTATTCTTATCCTACATAAGGGATAACTGAAAGTGCATTCTCAAATGATATTCCCCTAAACAATACTATGTTCCGTAGTTATACGCTCACTAGCCCATATCCTAGTGTTATCCCACCATGTTTCCATATGTATTCTAAATCTCTCCAAATGGACATGTATACTTTTCTTGGTTTTTACATTTAACATCAAGGGGTTCCTTATGCCCCAACTAATACCTATGTTATGCCTTATCGAGATTATACGCCACATCCCTCTCCTCATAAAGTGTCTTTAATGGTTGAATAATACGTAGTAGGAACTTATTCTGAGTATTTAAAATAACCTCTTGACTTTATGATATGAGGTGTAATAATCCCACAACTATTTCCTGACCTTCCCAAATTTAAAGGATAAGGAGATCTCAATTCCCATACTAACGCATACACTACTACAATCAAATAATTTCTTTTGTGGGATGCAGTTGTTAAGATGTTACCTACAAACCTCAAAGGAATTGCTCTGGATTGGTACTATCAAATTCTCAAAGTTTCCATACATTCATTTAAAGATATTGTGTCTGAACTTATTAAACCTTTTGATATGAATAAGTTGTTAAGAATAGGGATCAGATAATTCTTGCATAACAAGCAAGAAAACAATGAGTCTCTACCCACTTCATTCAAAGATGGTGGCAAGTCCTCTACTATTCTATGAGTTATCCAGACATGGACTAAATGAAACTATGCACCCTTTTCCTCTAATCACTCACAAGAAACCGAGGAAATCTAGAAGTTTCCACTATGAAAATGTATGATGAAGTCTTAGATGGTTCTCTCCACATTTACCAAGTGCTGATTGATAGTGGATGTAAAATGTATGGTACTAATAGGAGGTTGGTCACCTCAAACCAAAATAACTCAAACTATCTAAATAACTCAAACAAAAATTAAGGACCTAAGGTCCTGAATCGAAACCATGGTGTCACTACAGATGGTGTGGTTGATGAACCTAAAAATCCAAATGTTGTGAATACTAGCAATTCAAACAATATAAATGGGAATATAAATAATCAAAGGAGTAAAAATCCCACTCCTTTTGTCAATGCAGTTGATTTTAACAATCTACTTCCTTAACAAGTTCAAGGCTAGGGCCCAAATCAATATCAAAATCATGGCCAATCGGCTGCAAATTATAATTATAACAATAAATATAAAAACAATAACCAAAACTATGGGCCACAACTAATTCAAAATCGAAGGTCGAAGGATTATGATCCCAATTTTTATCATAGGGTTTATAGAGTAATCGGTCAAGATGATAGGTCTTGTAGGGACTGCAATAAGTTCATACAACGACTCCTAGAATAACAGAGATAATTTTTCATTAACATGTTCTTAGTAAACCGTAGAGGAACTTCCAATAACACCCATACGGGAAATGTCTCTCCTAAAAATTATAGCCTATGAAATAATAGATATCCTTTAACCAATAATTATGACAAAAATAAGCTTCATCATTAAGATGCTAACAAAGGGATTCCTATAGTGACCCATAAGCACAAGGCTTCTACGTCTAGTGATCCTAGAGTTACTCCTAACTTGGACTAGAGAAATAAAACAAAAACTGTAGATTTGTTCGAATTGGAGACAAATCCATAGGTCAATACCGCTACTCATACTTAAGAGTACACATCCCACCCTCTTCCCATATATCCTCTAGTGTAAGAATATTCACCGATAGTTCCCTAACCTATAGGAACTTATGAATTGATCACAGATCTCACTAAAACCTTTTCTTGCATCTAATTTTTTTAATTTTTTGAAGATTTTTTTGGCTCACTGATATTCCTTTTTGGAACAATTAGTAATTTTCCATCTATTGCATGTCACACCTCCTTCGGAGAACCAAATTAATCACATAAAATTTAGTGTTGATCATCCAAGAAAACATGAAAGAGATACTAGGTTTTTTTTGACATAAAAAATATTCTTACAGATGTTGATTTGGCATGAATAGGTGATCCCTCGCTATGTTTGTAGGTATGGATTTATAATAACTATGTTAAGAAAGTAATTATTGATGATGAGGCTGCCATTAACATTGTCCCTTTCTTCTTCTTACAGAAGTTAGGATATGGAGAAACAAATTACTCCTCCACCTGAAATATGTTGAGGGGTAATGATAGCTTAAAATCCACACCAATAAAAACCACTATTCTTCCAGTTACCCTTGGTCCTAATACCATTTTAACCAAATTATATATTATAGATAGGGAAACCAACTATAATATGATTTTTGGTAAGTTATGGATCCATATGATGAAGGCCATCCCATCCACATTATTTCAAGAGGTGAGATTCCTTCACTTAGGAAAGGTATTTATAGATCAGGGTGACTCTAAACCTTTTGATATCCTCCTAAAAAATCTTAACAAGAAACCTAGGATTCATTCTAATTTTTTACTCCCAACTAATTAATCGAAAAAACCATCACCTTCCAAGGAAATGGTCCCGACTACAAAGCTAGTTCTAAAAATTGAAAGTTATCAAAGGGGTAGATATGAGTGAGAGCAATAATATTGTGGTAGAAACTGTATACCAAGACAATAATAGAAATAGTGAAACTATTATAAAATTATTTACCAATCATTCTCTCATTTGATTCTCTAGGTATTGGAAATGCTCTTGTATTAACCTCTATCTTAATGGATGATTTTGAAGTGATATGTATGGTGAAGGTTTCTGAGGTCCAAGAAGAAAATCCTAAAAGTAATCAAGAGTCAATATTTCACGTTGAATGATGGACACTCCATTATGATGGAGCTAAATGTCGTTATAGTGCAAGGGTGGGGGTGATTTTAACTTTTTCAGAAGGTAGATTTATCCTTTTGATTTCAAGTTGAACTTTAAGTGTACCAATAACGACGTAGCGTATGAATACTTGCTTCTTGGTCTTGTTATGGTCAAATGAGTGGGATTGAAGAGTGTTAGATTCATAGGGGACTTGCAACTCACAGTGAACCAAGTCTCAGAATTATATGAGACTAGAGAAAAACATCTCTTGCTTTATAAGTTTGTTGTGCATGAGCTATGTCAGTATTTTAACTTTATCTCTATAGAATAAATTCCTAGAGATAAAAATCAGCTCATTGATTCTATGACATCATCTTCATTTCATTTCTGGTCTAGCAAAAATTTAAAAGAAACAAAATTCAAGGTTTCAATTTAGATTGAGCCCATAATTTGAAAGATGTCAAAAAATGTAGTATTAATATATATAGAGACTGAGGATGATCCTATCACATTATATTTCACTAAGAATTATGAAGTGATCTTAGGATTCCTCCATGCATACACTCATATTCATCCCATGAATCATAAGAATTTTTTTTCCCTTACCCCTCACCTTTCTTCATACTTTGGAAAGAAAACAATGTATCTTTCATCTTCACAAGATTTAGAGATTTGTGAAGTTGAGGAGGAGTATTTGGAACTACCACTAGCTCCCCCTGAGTTTCAAAAAGGAAATACCTCATTAATATAAGGAACTATTGACATCAACATAAAGATAGAGGAAGAGCCCAAGATTCTAAATCTTGGATCTTCAGTGTCAGTTGAGGAAATAGAAGAGCATATTAAATTTCTTAAATAACATTACTAGGATTTTAATTTTAGCTCTACTAGGACATGACATGAGTCACTCCTTATGTAGTGGGTCATAATCTAGTTACCAATCTCAATGCAAAAATCATAAAAAAAATTTTAATACTTATGAATCCCAAAGTTTCTTTAATTATCAAAAGAGAAGTGATGAAGTTTCTACAAGTAGGGTTTATAAATCCAGTGTACTATTCCATGTGGTTGTCCAACATTGTCTCGGTCCTTAAGAAAAATAAGAAAATAAGGATGTTCATTAATTTAAGAGACATAAGAAAGGCATGCCCCAAGGATGATTTCTTGTTACCCTCTATTAATATCATTGTCAATGTAACAATTGGTTATGAGTTGTTATCCCTCATGGATGGGTTTTCCAGATATAACTAGATAAGAATTTCTAATGAGGATCAAACCAAAACTACCTTTACTACTCCCTGGGGAACCTTCTGTTATGCCATTATGCCTTTTAATTCAAATAACACTAGAGCCACATATCAATGGTCCATGACATATATATTCCATGATATCATTCACAAGATTGTGGAGATGTATGTTGATGATCTCTTAGAAAAATATTGAAAGGGTGACCATCTCGAAGTTCTTTGAGTCATTATTTCACAATTAATTGAGTACGGTGTGAGTTTAACCACATAAAAGTGTGTATTAAAAGTCACATGAGGAAATCTATTAGGTTATATCATTTCCTCTAAAAGGATTGACATGAATTGATACATAGGATATTTTGGGACTTTGGGAGTTCCCTAAATATCCCTAAATCATGACAATGTGGTAGAGAATTTAGAGAGATTTTCGACAATACCTGGAACATGGAAACGGAGTTCGTATACTTGAGTTATCGCTAGTCAAATTTTGGTCAAGGTTTGGACTCGCCAGAGTCAACTAGCCAACCAAACAACAACACATGATAGAAGTGAAGAAAATTTGGTTTTACAATGCATGTCTTCAACACTCGTGTTCAGATGGGTGGGCCTCATTATTTGTTAGTTGGGGGCCCTCATCTAGGATCGACAAACTCTTTTAACTGAGGGTTTTCTTTACTTCTGTGTTAGAATTTTACACGAGGTGAATCCTTGGGCCACCATGTGGTGTACCACCACTATGTTATATATTACATTGCATGGGGACTTAACCAACTCAGTTGGGTCTTTGGTTAGCCTAGAGAGCTCAATATATGACTCAGCGAGTTACCACATTATAGGGTAAGTTCATTTTTTCCATGATCGAGCTGATTGGTCAACTTGTCAAGCTACCCTTCATGGTTCATACATTTCAAATTTTAGTGCCAACGTTTAATATTCAGCCAACACATAGACCACATGGTGGATTCACACACCTCCTACCACCCATGTGGCGTAACCCACCACAGGGTGTTAAACAAAGGACCATACCACGTACGTAGGAAAAGGAGGGTAAACATGGCCGTAACCACATAGGGTATGGGAAGAACCACCCTATTTAAATGACACCAACTCCCATTGTGCCATGAATGTGGGATTAATACCCATAACTTATACAAAGTGATGGAGTGGTTAGGGAGGATCAAACCCCCAACCACTCATATAATAAAAATATCTCCCACTTATGCGGTATAAACAGTTGTTTGGCTATAAAAAAGGGCCAATTGGGTTTTGTATTGGCATAGGTATGTGCCTACACTTTAGGTGTATTGGGGAAATTTTATATGAGGTGGTTTTTGAAGAACTTAAGAGTGTTTTTTTGCCTTGGTGTAAACTAGAAAGCTTTCCATAATTCTAAGATGATCCTATTAGACCCATTATGTTCCCATTTTGGGGATTTTGTGATACGTATATGACATGTTTGTGTTTGGGCCTTAGGCCCATTGAGACTAGTTTGTAAAAGGCCATTTTTGAAGCACTTATGAGTGGTTTATAGGCCTCAGAATAAACTAAAAAGTTGTCCAAAATTCCAAGACACTCCTAATGAACCAATTATATTCTTGTTTTAGAGATGTTGTGATAATGTTTTGTGTTGTGTAATTCACTTGATTTCCTAGATTCTATTTGGATCCATTTTTGAGTGTGCATCTCATTGGAGGGAGACTTGTGGAGACCTGATCTTCTGCACCAATCATTATAAGTCAGGTTATTGTTACTCGGTGGACATGGAGGAGATTATTGTTCTTATCTTTTCTAGTTTAGACTTATTTTGAATTAATTGGTATTTGATCATCTTATTTTCTAATTCGGATTCATTGGGATTCATCTAGTATGTGATCACCTTATGTTCCAATTTGGATTCATTGCAAATCAATTTGGCATTTATTCTTCTACACCAGAATTCATTAGTAAGGTTATTTCTACTTGATGTTAGTGGAGGAGAATTTTTGTACTTCAGAGGACCAGTCTGGATTCATTGGGAATCAACTGATTTTTTTCTTCTGGATGTCAATTCAGATTTGTTCAAATTAACCGGTAAAATTTGGTTCATTTTTGCACATTCATCACTTCCTTTGTAAGTTTGTATTTGATTTGTAAATAAATTTTTTTAATGAATCGGTTCAACTTTTGAACCCAGAGATGTAAGCATATTTTATTTCCAAACTCCGTTATCAACTTTTTTGTAGTGTGTGTATTCACTTTTTGCATTGTAATTATTTTTAAGTTGTTAACTATTATAGAGTTAATTAACAAGTTCCTATAGGGGTACGATGCTAGTTAAAAAATTTGGCCATATTTTCGGATCAGGTTGGTATCAGAGTACGAAAATATAATAGTTTGATTTATTTATAGTGTGTAGTTGGTTAAACTTTGATTGGATAGGTGTAGGTGTACTATGGGCATCATTATTTTTGTAGTGCATATTTATGAGAAAACCTAAGAGATAGGTTTATCATACTCGGTGAATTTTCTTGCATTGAAATTTGGAAAATACCTCATATTTAGATTTTGAGTTTTTGTTATAGTTTGGGTAAAAAATTATAATTATAAGCTTTAGATATTTGATAGTAGTTGGTATAGGTTGATGGACTTTGACAATGTTCAGTTTCATACTTGTTTGTAGAATGATTGTTGTGAAATGCAGATATATATGGAATGTATATGTTAGGTGCATTTTAAGACCCATTTTTGGGAATTTTTTGTACTTGTGATACTTACAAATGAAATACCCAATAAAAAGGGAAAAATTATGAACTAACTCATAATGTTGTAAAGTATAAACAAATTCTTATTGTACAGACACCCTAATAAGAGCTTATTGACATTAGCTCAGATCTTCACTCTGCGTAGAGGCTAATTGTGGCCATGTAAAAGAGTGGTACATGATCCTCATTGAAATCTAACATCAGTTTGGATCTTCTCTTTGCGTTGAGGCTGATTTTGTCTGTGCAACAGAGTGGTACCTTATTGTCTCTGTCAACTGAAGACTTCGCACCGTGTAGAGGTAGATACCATATAACAATGTGAAAGTCATCATTATTGAGCTTGTTGATATCATCTCATATGTTTGCTTTGGGTAGAGGCTTTTGGCTGTGAACCAGAGTGGTAGTTTATCATCATAGGTTATCTTGGCGAGTGCCAGATATAACTCAGAGAGTTACCACATTACAGAGTGAGTTCATTGTGTGTTTCAAATTCCACTTCCCATGTTTAGTATTCATCCAACATATAGAACACATGAATGATTCACACACTTCCCACCACCTACGTGGATCAACACACCACTGAATATTAAATGAAGGACCATACCACATAATTAGAAAAAGGAGGGTAAACGTGGTTAAAACCACACAGGGTATAGGTGGCACCACCTTATTTAAATCACACCGACTCCCACCGTGCCATGAATATGTGATTAATACCCACAACTAATACAAAGTGGTGGATTGGTTGGGAGGATGGAACCCCCAACCACCCACATACAAAAATAGAGCCCATCATTGTGGTACAAGGGGTCACTTCACTATATAAAGGGCGAATTGGGTTTTGTATTAGCATAGGTCTGTGCTTGTACTTTAGGCCTATTGGGGTCATTTTGTATGAGGTTTTTTTTAAGCACTTAGGATCATTTTTGTGAGTCAGTGTAAAATGAAAATTTGTATAGAATTTTAATACAATCCTATTAGACTCATTGTGTTCCCATTTTGAGGATTTTGTGATAGGTCCATGAGAGGTTTGTGTTTGGGACTTAGGACCATTGAGGATCTTTTGTAAAAATCCCTTTTTGAAGCAAATAGAAGCATTTCTAGGCCTCAGAGTAAATTGGATAGTTGTCCATAATTCAAAGATGCTCCCAATGGACCTATTTTTTCCTAATTTTAGAGATTTTTTAACAATTTTTTGTTTTTTTGAAGTCACTTTAATGTTTGGATTCCATTTGGATCCATTTTCAAGCGTGCATCTCATTAGAGGGAGACTTTTGGAGACCTGATCTTCTACACAGTCATTGTAAGCTAGGTTATTTTTACTCGATGGATGTGGAGGAGATTATTTTTATTCTATTTTCTAGTTTAGATTCATTGTGAATCAACTGGTATTTGATCATCTTGTTGTCTAGTTTGAATTCCCTGAGAATTAATTGTTATGTGATCACCTTGTGTTCTAGTTCAGATTCATTGTGAATCAACTAGGAATTTTTTATTCTGCACTATAATTTGTTAGCCATGTTATTTCTACTTAGTATTAATGGAGGATATTTTTTGTACTTTGAATGATCAATTCAAATTCATTGGGAATCAACTGATTTTTGTTCTTCTCGAGGCTAGTTCAGATTTGTTTGAATCAATTGGTAAAATGTGTTTCATTGTTGCACATTCATCACTTTGTAAGTTTGTATTTGATTTACAAATCACAATTTTTAATGAATTGGTTAAAATTTTGAGCCTATAAATGTAGGCATTTGTTGTTTTTGAACTCTGTTGTCAACTCTTTTGTAGTGTGTGTGTGTTCACTTTTTGCGTTGTAATTATTTTTTTAAGTTTAGAAAATATTGTAAAGTTAATCAACAAGTGTCTATAGGGGTTTGAGGCCATTTAAAAAATTTGGTCATATTTTCAAATCATTGATACTATAAAAATTTAGACAATCATGAAAATGAATCCACCAACAAATGAATCAACTATTAGGCCTTTGTTAGTAAATATTGGGAAAAAGTGTAGGTTTTTTCTTGATCTAATGTACACTATTCATCCTACTAATGGCCTACCAAAGAAATAATATTGTAAAATTTGTATAGAGGAATTTCATAATGCCCTCAAGTCAATAAAACATTTCCTCATGTCACCACCAACAATAAGGCAACCCAAGGTTGATTTTCCTCTAATATTATATTCTTGAGCCATAAATGTTTCAGTAGTGTGCATGTTGGCATAAGAGGATGATGATGGTAGTGAAAGAACCATATATTTTTTAAATTTTATGCTCCTTGACTATGAAAATTGGTATACTCAAGTGGAAAAAGAATGCTTTGCTATTTTATTTACAACCAAGAGGTTAAGGCATTATATGCTTAACCAAAAAATAATAATTATCATCAAATATGCTTAGTTTTTTACATTCTTAACCTAGGTAACCTTATGCAAGGGGGCCAGTAGATTCATAATGTTAATGGGTGAATTTTAACTTACCTTCATCAATTAAAATTATTTCAAAGGATAAATGATTGCTAATTGGTTGGCTAATAACCCTAGAGATTGCAGTGAGATAATTGACTTGAAATTTTGTGATGAATGTGTTTACTACATAGAGAATCTCACCATTTTTTCATGCCCCTAGTCTATGGATATAATAAAACACATCATAGATCAGACTTATCCTGAAGAGGAAAATTCAAAACAAAGGTGACGGCTATCTTTTATAGCCGCCAAGTATGTAATTGTAGAATAATTTCTATATCAAAGAGATTTTGATGGCATGTTACTAAGATGTGTTGATGAGGAAGAAGTAGAAAATATTCTCTTTGAAGCCTTCAGTGGAGCCTGTGGTGGCCACTTTGGAGGGCATTCAACTACTCTCAAGATCCATTTGATAGGTTATTTCTATCCCATGTTAGATCATGACATTGTAACCCTAGAGATTGCGGTGAGATAATTTACTTGAAATTTTGTGATGAATGTGTTTACTACATAGAGAATCTCACCATTGTTTCATGCCCTTGGTATATGGATATAATAAAACACATCATAGATCAGACCTATCCTGAAGAGGAAAATTCAAATAAAAGGTGACGGCTATCTTTTATAGCCGCCAAGTATGTAATTGTAGAATAATTTATATATCAAAGAGATTTTGATGGCATGTTACTAAGATGTGTTGATGAGGAAGAAGTAGAAAATATTCTCTTTGAAGCCTTCAGTGGAGCCTGTGGTGGCCACTTTGGAGGGCATTCAACTACTCTCAAGATCCATTTGATGGGTTATTTCTATTGCATGTTAGATCATGACATTGTAGAGTATGTGTGAAAGTTCCATAAATGTCAAGAGTTATCACATTACATACACATCCCAGCCCATGATTTACAACCCATAGTAACTCACTAACCCTTCTCTACTTGGGGTCTAGATTTACTATGGAAATTTTCTCCTACATCATTAGATGGAAACAATCTCATAATCACGACCAAAAAATATTTTACAAAGTGGGTTGAGGTCATGCCTTTGACTATAATACATGGATCTGTCATAGCTAATTTTTTCTTGAACCATATTATCTATAGGTATGACGTTCCACAATTCTTTATTTTAGATAATGGCACTTCTTTTAAGAATGGTGAGTTGCATGAACTATGCTCTCAATTAAAAATATCTCATCACACAACCTCCTTATACTATTCTCAGTCCAATGAAAAGGTTGAGGTGACCAATAAAATTGTGAAGTTCATTCTCCTTAAGATGGCTAAGGATAATAAGAGAGATTAGAATCTTAAGTCATTTCCTACATTATGGGCTTATAGGATTTCATTTCAAATACGAATGTGGGTAACCCCCTTTTCTTTATTCTTTGGTGGTGAAGTAGTCTTACTTCTGGAGGTAGAATTTCCTAGTCTTTGTGTGTCTTTACAAGGAATTCTAGAGGAAGATGAGTATCAAAATGCATGTATATCTTATTTAGAAATCTTGGATAAAAGATGACTTAGATCCAAACAACACCATTGGGTTTATGTGGACATAATATATCTCCATTATAATAAAAAGGTCTATAATGTGAAATTTGGGTAGGAGACCTTATTTGAGACTTGATAATTGAATAGACAAGAAGGTCGATGAAGGTAGGAAGTTTAGGTTGAAATGGATAGGTCTCTATCAAGTAATGGGAGACTTAAAAAATAGTGTGTATCGTTTGTGTACTATAGAGGGTGATGATTTTGGAAAATATGTCAACACGCTTCACCTTAAAAAAAAAATTATATATAGTCATTTACATCTTCACACTTTCCTTTATTGCATTCACATTGTATTGTCACCTTCATTATAATTTTTATGAAATTGTAAAATAGAAACTCACTATTAATTGATTCTTAAAAATTCAAACATTAGAAAAAATTTCAATCATACCTCTTTTAAATTATTTTCACATATTCATTTTATATAATCCTTATCATCATTTCCATTCATGAGACAAATTTTTCCATTGGTGTTATAAGGAATTTCATGCTTAATATTCTTTATGTTCTCTTCTGATTAGGGTGTTTCTTTCTCATAGTTTTATCTATAATATTCTTGATGATAAATATTCCCCTAAAGAGCTCTCTCCATGACAAAAAATTATAACTATTTCACTTGTAACTTCTATTCTCCTATCTCAACCTCTAATGATGAGCCCTCACATCATAATAGTGGTGTGGGTTTGAGATTAGGGACAAAGTTTCCCTCCTACAAATCACAATCCAAAGCTAAACAAGATGAAACAAAAAAAGTATATAAAAATAAATACAAACATTATTATTACAAATAACTACACTTTTCGTCCCTCCCAACCTTTGGTGATGAGCCCATGATTCTTACTAATAGGATGAGATTGGGAAAGGAAGAAAGTTCACTTATTTTCTTTTTTTTTCCCTTAGTGTTGAGTCCATGATTTTTAATGGTAGCATGGGGAAGATGTAGGGGTGATATAAAAAATAAAAAATCCTAAATAAAAAAATAAATAAAAGTTATTGAAAGTTTGAAATTACCAAGAAAATGAATTAGATGCATATATTAAGAGAGACAATCATTATTCAAACTATATCTTATCAATCAGTAGGCCATCAATGGATCTAAGTCTAGTCAAATCTTGTAATAAGAATTCATTTTGAACTCGTTAGTTAATCTTGATTAGGGTTGGATTTTAAGTTTTTGAATAAATCTTTGTCAAAGTTCTTGTCTCTTAGTCATCATTCTTGTTCACACTCTTCAAATCACATATCTCGCATCCTTCTTGGATCTTTGTGATGAGCCCTCACATCTTACTAGTTGTGTAGAGTCAATAATGGAGTAAGATTATCTTATCATCATACCATATTAAACACATTTTTCCAAAGTAATATAAATGTTAAACATTACTTGATAAATAAAGTCTCCTAATTACAGTTTGATACCATATGCATAGTCATATATAGCATTTTGTTTATCACATTAAATCATCATCCATAGAATGCATTTAAAAACACAAAAATATCATAAATTCCAAATCATCTAAGAGTACACAAATGAGATTAACCACAATGGATTTAATTATTACAAAGGAATCTCAAAACAAAAATATTTGTGTGTGTGTGTGTGTATTTCAAAGTGTCTTGATAAAATTTCATCACACCAAAGGATAGGTGTGGTCAAAATGCTCAACTATGAGCCAGAAATACAAAAATATGATATATACACCATAATGGTATTGAAGAAATAAAGGCATCTGATCTATCCCTCTCTCCTAGATCCCTATAAAGGGGTAGGGTGAGGGATCCTACTGTGGATCCTATGAAAAGAACCATTGGGTGTATTATGAGAGCCTATGTGAGGTGAATGGTGAGAATTTCTATGTGAGTGACTAGTGGTTGTAGCTCTACTGCTTGAAAACCATCATCATATCTCCCTATCATATAGTATGACAATCTCAGTCTTCAACCGAGTGATATATGTAGATAAATTCCAAGATGGTGCATGATCATCAGTATGGTGGTCAGAATGTGTAAGGGATCCATTGTCCATCAGTAAGGCCCCTCAGGTCATACCAATAGCCATCATAAATAATTCTAGGTTAGTATGCCTGATAAGGTCTCATCATACATCAACCGTGGCTGCAAAAGAAAACAAAAAATGACGAGTTAGAAAATGTAAAAAAGATAGATTTTACTGACATATAATATCAGAATTAGAAGGAATGATAAGTGTGTTAATACTCACTCAGGTCTCTCAAAACCTAATTCAAGTTTACAGCTAGTGGTACACCTCTTGCAGGAGCTACTATGACCTCCTCCTCGACCTTCTCCTCCTCCTTCCTCTCCTCTAGATGCACGGAATCATCCTCCATCTCCTTGGGATAAACTGACTCCTCCTCCACCTCTACCTCTGTCTCACCTCTAATAGCCTTGGATTATAATCTTTTACCCTTTCACTCAGGGTATGACTCCTCTGAGCCCAAATATGTCTTGGCCTCTTCCTCCTGACTTTTTTTCAGGACCTCCCTAATCTGTAGAACCTTCCTTGGTCTAATTGTAACACGTACATCTGGGTCAAGTGAAACTCATGGATTCCCAATTGTAACCCTAGGTATTGTCATTGTCCACCGTAATTGGCCGTTACAGACGGTTCTCACCTTCCTATCCCCCCTATGTACAATAAAAACTACTGGAAGAGTGTCTAAAAAGAGCAACACAAAGTTTTAGGGCACCTGAAGCATTCCATTTTTCTCAAATATGGTACTGTGATCAACTAACAAAGATGTGGTAGTGTAAGTAGTCAATGTAACTCACTCCTCACCCCCATCAAACTCCATATCCTAATACATATGTGTTATCATATATGATGTGGTTAATGTAGATACTAACTATGGTGTGGCCCTAAGTGAAGCCATATCAACCCATCTAGAAGTTCTGATCTCTATGGGATCTGTTATCCCAACACCCCTCTGATAGGGGATAAATCACTTGTAAATACATGACATCACGAATATGGAGTTACTAAGAGATCTAGCCCCACATCTGAAAATTTGATACAAGTCATGGTAAGTACTGCCTAAAATATCAATACCCCATGCAAATACCCTGCTATAGAGCTCAATGCTCTTAATGATCGGCACCCAAAAAAATAGAAATATATCTCTACCCTTGTCCCCAATAAAATGTGAGGCCAAAATACTAATGATTTCTTTACATAGAGTGGGAATGGGGGTAATCTCAATATAATTTAGTCTAACACCCTACTTAGCACCTGTGTAAGGTGCTTATGTATCACTAAGGTATGTCACCCATCTACAAGTCTCAACTGATGAGATGGTGCTCTTCACCACTAAATTATTACAAGTGATAGGAACTTTGAGGATCCCATAAACATCCTCTAATGTAATAGACCACTCCCCTTTGACACTGGGAAATCAAAAGGTGTTCCAATCAGCATCCCAATAGGACAAGAAGTCGTAGAGAAGGAAAATCGTTGGGGTAACCAAACACATCTAATTTAACCTCCATATATCTTCCCTCGTTAATAATCCCCTCTATTCATGTGTCAATAACTTCAAAATCCTATCCAACCACTCTTTTTCCAGAGCTTTGCTAGACCTAATATAACTCCCTTATAACCAAAATAAGGAAAAAGAGCATATTAGAATCTAATAAGTGCTTAATATGATCAGAAAAATGATATAAATGGAAACAAAAACAATAAAAAACTATGTACTCAACCTCTAAACCATAAAACATCATGATAGTTACAAGACTTCCACTATTAGCAAGGTGAAATTTACACAACTATTGTAGCAGTTGCATAATTGTCATTCTACTAGAGTGGCAGTTATGTAACCGCCACAGTGTTTGTGTAATCACCACGATAGTTATGGAACCGCATCTCTATGTGGATTAGTGGGTGTGTAACCTCTGTGGAGGTCATGTCACCCAAGGAAAATCCCATGCCCTTGAAATTTAAAACTCAAAACAACACCAAAAATGATTAAATAAGTTCAAATAAATTACAAAATGTAAAAGTACCTCCCATATGATTATTTTGAATATAAACTTACAAAAAACCTCCCCTCTTATAGCTAGTTTCAAGAAAGAATTACATTTTAGGTTAAAAATAAATAAATTCTCGTAACTTACATCCCTTTCTTGCCACCATTGGTTGTGTTTTCATCATGAAAAAGTTCTCTTTAGTTTGACTATACTCGTGATTGCAATGGTCACCAGTAATCTAGAGCTCCAAAATTGGCTAACTGGGTGTTCATAAATTATTTCTTAAAATAGTAAAATTCGTATATATAGCTCAAATTTGGTTTTCCTAATGTTGTTTTGGGTAATTTTATGTAGGATTGGCACCCTAGAGTAGGTATATTTCTCATCCTTGCAGATATGGCAAGTAATCTTGTCATTTCATTTTCAAATATTTTTTAAAATTTATTTTATATCTGCACTCTATTCTCGTTTTTCTTTTCCAAGTGGTGGGAAGGATGGATTGGTATGATTCCAACACACAGATGAATGAGTTGAAATTCTTAAATCTTCCACTTAGAAGCACTATACTCAAAATTCAAATTTTACATCCATTCATGGCTAAAATGATCCTCTAAGGGGAAATATGTACGCACCCAAAATTACATGGTGCTAAATTGAAGGATGTGGTGAGTCTCTAATGATGAAATAATTATTTTCCAAAACAATGATGAGGTTGATATCCTCTCCCTTCACCTTAATCATGCTTGTTTTTAGCTTATCTTTTCATATTTCTATGTTTTCTATCTTGTCGTGTCCTCGTAAACCAATTTTCATCCCTTTCATACTTGTTTTTTTCTTAAGTTACATAATTGTTGATTTTTGTAGATTGGCGGTTATGTCAACATTATTTGTGAGTTCAAACTACATGTTTTGGAATGCATGTTTCAAATTCATGAGTGATTTTCTCACATGTTTCTTAAATTTTTCGCCTAATTTTTGGCTTGTTAGATTGATAGTGGAGTCTTCTTCTTAGTTTATTATCTTTAGAAGGTTGAATCCCCCTTTTATTAATGATTTGGAATTTCTTGAATGACACATGTGTTTAGACTTCTTCTTCCCCAAACTTTATAAAAACTATACCTTTACCCGTATGAAGAGTTAGAGATTTGAGATTTGTTTTGAACTATTATGTTATAAGAATCTTGCTAGGAATCACACAAACAACATAGTACATTGCTATGTTTTTCCGAGTACTAAATTTGTGACCATTTTTGTTGCAACTAACCATCTCCAACATTTTCATGATTTTCTTGTAACTAGCCATCACTCCCAAACCTTGGATCAGTTGGAACATTTATTTGACAAGGAAAAGGAAGATGAGGAGACATAATTCACCCCTACACCTGGACCCTATCATAGATCAATGGTTACATGTTGGGAATGTATTAATTTATTTTAAGATTTCAATCGATTATTCTCATTAAAATTAGAAGAAACATAATAGTTTTATGTGGTAGAATTTGTTATTTCTTCATTTCTAGTATTGTTTTTGTATGAGAAAATATTCAGTTTATATATTATTCCTTATCCCTAGGCATCTGCAAGGGAAAGAAGTTGGAGAAAGAATTTTTTCTGTATTTCTTCATTTCTAGTCATTTGTATAGTTTATTTTATTTTTTCGTGGATGTTCTGGGTGAAAAAGAAATTTCTTTTGAGAAGATTTCTTTATTTCCCGTGAATCCAAGGAAGAAGCGATTAGAATAAATTTCCATTTAAGAATAATAGATGTAGAATACAATATCTATTTAAATTAGATTTAATTCCATACTCTGTAATAAAGGAATATACACATCTGGCTATTCCATGTTTTTGATTTATTTTAGTTTAGAAGTATATTGTTTTATTTAGATTAATTTCTTTGTTTGTATCTATAAGTTTTATTTTATTTAATTCTTCAAAAACTAGAAAACACAAAAATATAGTTTAGAAGTTTAATTAGCTTTGTTCATTTATTTTATTTAAAATCTTTGCTGAAAACACAAAAGAATTAGTTAGCTTACTCTATTTTTCTTTAATTAAATTGAAGCATATTGGATTTAATTAGATTAAAAGAGGAAAAAAAAATCTTATATTTAATTTAAACTCATATGTTTCATTTATTTAAAGATAGGGTTAAAAATATATTAGAATTCAAATGAGCACAATCTTTATTTTACTAGTGGCCTAGGCTACCTGGGCTTAGCTCTCAATCCCTTCAATTACTAGTTGTTTGTTTATTTTTGTAATTCTTGTGAAATTGATATCCAAATGACCATTTTTGGTCTATCTCAACCTCGCATAAGAATATTTGACCCGAATATAAGACAACACAACATTGACTAACACCAAGTAGACATTGACCATGGTTTACGCTAATTAGTATTTAGAGTAACTCATGTACCACCTGAGATTATTGGCCAGCTTAACACCCTCAACAAAAAAGTAGAAATCGTACAATAATATTGGGCCAATCAAGCCGATAGGGTTAGACCTCATAACCCTTAGTTTTTCCTTAGCACATATTGTCTCATATTGACATGACCCTCTTTAGAGAGGAATATTTAGAGGAAGAACAAAAATTCCCTCGTATCCTTCAATCAAGTTAAGCTATGCTCAATTTTACTCAAAATAGACTTAAAACTATAAACAATGATCATTATTGACCATTTTATCACCCCCAAATAGGTTAGGCATGATTTTTTTGCTCTCAATGAGAAAATACCCAACTCACAAGTTGAGCATCTATGATTTCCTTTATCATCAATCCTGCCATTACCATATTTCCCACCTATCTTGTATATACTACATTTACTCATCCCATACCCATCCTACTTAACACTATGGTTGTCTCGACACTACCTTGAGAATTCGAGTGTGTCTAAAATCACATTTTGATATTTAGGCATACAAATACCCTTGTTTATGTTTTGAGGACCTAATTTTTCATTTTCAGAATGTTTAGAGAATGGGTCATCATATAATCCTAGTTTTGTGCTTTGAGGTGTAATGGATCCTGAATGATTAAGCTATAAATATTCCTCGAGATTTTCTAGAAACATATCCACAAAGAGATGTCATTGATTTTTTGGGAGTATCTAAATGAAATTATTGTAATCTTTACAAGAGTGTTCATCATGACCAACAACATGGTGAAAACCAAAATATAGATTGGGATTAGAATCCCTCAACCTTTGATTTGGGTTTTGTTGTTGGTTATAACCCCGGTTGTGATTTTGAAACTAATTTTCATAACTGTAATATGTTGCCCCTTGGCCAGGACTTTGGTATTGGTTTTTTCCTTAGGTTTGAGCCTATTAAGGAGGGGGTGGTTGAAATCAACCATGTTGACAAAGGAAAAAGGATTATGACCTCTTTGGTTCGCTAGGTCATTATTTTTGTGAGTTTTACCAGTGTTTGTAATATTAGGAATCTTTACTTTGTCAGTAACACCATCCATGGTAAATGTTGTCCATTTTTTCACCCTTACAAAAATGTGACAAATTGAGAGATTGGACTTGTGAATATTTATGGAATTTAAATGAAGAATATAATAAATAGGTAATATTCATGTTTTTGGGAAATTTATATGGTTTAAGGCATCAATCATGTTTCCTTTAGGCTTAAAGAAATCCATACTTGGTGAAAAATGTACAAAAATAGTGGAAGAGCCACACAAAACTGGAAAAGCCATAAAAATAAAAAAAAGCCATGTAAAAATAGAAAAGCATGCAAAAAACAAAAATCCACACAAAACTAGAAAATCCATGTAAAACCAAGAAATTCGCACAAAACTACAAAAGTTGCAGCCGCGCAACAATGGAAAACGACAGTTTTTCGCGCAAACTTAAAAGGGCCATAACATTTGACCCATTTCTCTATTTTTCATGAAATTTATATGGTTAGAAAGGTCTTGACATCTTCTACACCATGGAAATTTAATTTTGTAATTTAAATGAAGATAGATGGGTGAAAAAGAGAAAAAACGTCTCCATCATTGAAATGAACAGTCCTAGGCAACTCAACTACCAAAATTAATTATGGGCCCCAATTCTTCTTCCTAGAGTAATGTACAATGGGAGAATGGGTTTGTAAGGTTTCCCATTCAATTTTTCAATAATTTAATGCATCTTGTTGGTGGGTGGGAGAGGAATTTTGAGTTTATCTTTTCCTTGTATTTTTCTCATTCTTCTATATATGGTAACTTTTACTTTTTGAGAAGGGGGGTATTCATTATAATGGAACTCTATAAAAATGGTTATAGAACACTTGTGATTTAAAAGAATAATGTTTGGACATATTTCATGGTGATCCTTGCCTCTTCTCCTCTCTTGTAATGTGTGCATTCATGAAGCAATAAAATATTTGTTTTGTGGCTATGTTCTTCCCTTTCTCTGTTTTATTGCATTTTTCTTGCCTATCATTGAATCTGTAGCTTTTTTGTGTATTTATTATTCTCCTTATAGGTTTTAAAGTGTGTTGTGATCCATGGAATTGGTGTTTTGAATGTTTTTTTGACTATGGCACTCAATTCTACCCTTTACTTCATCATTTTCTCCCATTTCCACACACTTGAGAGTGTTTCCACCCCTCATTTTAGTGCTATGTCCTTCTCACACTAGTCCCTTGGAGTTATAGAGTATATTTATATAGTTACATTTCAATTCATAGGATTAGTTTAGCATTAGGAATGGGTAGAGGAAGTTGACCTTCTCTAGAGGTTTGTCTTAGTTTGCAAGTCCCACACCTGGGAGATAGTCCCATGTTTCCTTAGAATTTATGATCCTTAATGATTATATCCAAGGTGCAATTTTGAGCTCCAAAAGTAACACTACAATTACGATTCAAGACCTTAGGCCCTTGGTTATTGGTTCTGTTGTTTTGATAGTTTACAATGTTTTAATTGGGACATACCAATTTTCCATTGATGTCATAAGTCTTATGTCCACTATCAATAACAACTTAGTCAATACAAATAAATCATTCTAACACTTCTTATAAATACTGAAAGGAAACTTATACACTTCCTCGGTTTCTCAATTGAAAAAATGGAGGAAGATGTCACAGATTTCCATTTGGTCTATGCTAGGTGTGCTTGTGGAAGATTAAATAACTTGGCACCACCTCTTAATGAAGTGGGAAACAACTCCACTTTTAATCTTGTTGAATGTGTAATAGTTTCTTGACCCCCATTTACAACAACCCAATCGTGTCAAATGATTTGATGATTTCAGACATGAGTTGTTTAAAGAAGTATATTGAAGCCTTAGGGATCTGGTAATACTAGTACAGAGTAATCCCTTCAAGGGTCTTTGGAAATATATTTTCCACCACTACATCTCAGGGGATTAATTTTCTAATTATAATGACATAGGCCTTTATATGAGTGTTAGGATCCCCTCTCCTTTAAATTTAGGTAGATCTGAAAATGGTGGTGGAAGTATGACACTGGAAAAATGACACGTGATTCTTGATGAACTCGACTTCCTAATGTCATGGTGATATAACCGAAGTGCGTAAGATTGAAATGATGTTTATAGGAATCTAAAGGATAATCAAGGACTAACAATGGGTAACATTAATAGTTGAGTTGTTTAAAGTGATAAATAGGGGCTATGAATTAGTAACTTAAACTCCCTATAGCTAGATTTCTTGTTTTGATTTGGTTTCTAGACTACATCAAATCTTAATTTTAAACAAGTTAAGGAAATGCACTTAGTTTAAATAAAAGATGAATGTGTTTAATCTTTTAATTAACTAGTTCATTCCCAATTAATTAAATAAAACAAGATAAAAAAAACTATTTTATTTATTTGTACTCTAATAATACTTTAAAATAAATGAAATTGAGAGAAACTAACTAAACAACTAACAATTTTGTATTTTTCAAGATTAATTAAAATAAATTAAAATCTACATATAGAGATATAGGAAATGAATTAAAATAAAATACTATTTATTTGAATAAAATAAATTAAAAACATTGAGTAGCATGTTGTGGCTATTCCTTTGTTGCAGGGTATTCTGATGATGTGATTCTAAAAGAATGTATTCAAAAGTTATTAATCTAAATAAGATAAAATGAGTTTTTTCTGGAAAAGCTTCTACCTCAAGTTTTTCGGAAAGGGAAAAGCTTCTCGAAAGAAATTTTCTCTTTGTTGTATGAACTTTCCTCGATAAAAGTAAATTTAAATTAATCAAAATAATAAATAATAAATAATTGTGTGGATTTATTCACTTCTTCCTCCAAGTAATTTCCCAAGCAAATCCATAGGGATGAGTTGGAAAGAATTTATCAAGGAAAGATCTATGTAAGAAATATTTTAATACTAGAAATAAAACAAATACATTTGGGAAGTGATGGAATCTCCCACTTCTTTTAATCTAAATACACACCTTTTTTTGAATAAGAAAAAATAAAAATATTCAAATCTTCAAATAATTTAAGTACAGCCTCAACATGATTACTATTGTACTATGCTACCTTTTCAAAGGTGAGATGTGCTTTTTGTCTCCTCATCTTTGTATCCTCTTCTAAATATGAATTCCTATCAATCCAAGGATGTATAAATGTTGGATGGTAATAAGGAAGAGTAAGAATTGGTTATGTTTGGCTTAGTGTAAGAAATGACTAAAATTATATGGAAGAAAAAAACAAAGAAATGAACTGGTTATCTATATAGTTCCTCTCAAAAATTCAAAAACACAAATTTACCTTAAAAATGTGAAATATCCAACCCATCATATGGGTAAAAATTTGGATTTTATAAAATATGGGGAAGAATAAATCAAATTACATGAATCAATCAAGAAGTGAAAAATCATCCAATTGAGGGGCAATCAACATTCTAAATTTATCCAAACAATAAGAGGAAATCAATACAATTCCAATGAGTCCAAAAATAGAAAAAATGGTTGATAAACGAGTGAGAAAATCACTCCCAAATTCTAAACGTGCGCTTTGAAAAATAAATGTTTCAATTGTTAATTTTATAGTGACAAGACCATTTTTGTTGGAGTGGAATTTACGCAACCACCGCAGAAGTTGTGTAGCCACCAATTGTTCAAAAATGGTGATTTCATAACCACCATGGTAGTTATGCAACCATTGCAAAAAATAAGCTCAAAAAGGGGCAAAAAATGGCTTATGGGTAAAATATGAAGTTTTTATCTTATAAAAGAAGAAAAACTGAGTCATGATAAGCATGGAAAAGAGGAGGAATGATATGTACTTCATCTTACCTTAAAAATGTTTTCCTCATCATTGGAGACATTTCGTGTTCTTCCATGTTGCACCATGTGATTTTTGGTTGCGTATAGGTGCATAACAATCAACATTCAATACCACAACAAAACTTTAATCGATAGAGGAGGTTTCTAAACTAGTATAAAGGATTATTATGATATCTTAAATCTTAAAATGAACATGTTGCTTAACCTCCTTTACTTTATCAATATATGGCTAATCCCAAAAACAAACCAAACACACCAGTATATACTACTAAATAAGAAAATACCTTAGGATTTAGTATTATAGAGTGCAATAATGTACAACCTAGGTCAGGAAGAAAGTTACCAAGTCCCATATCACCCATAGAGACCAAAATACCTAAAAAATAATAATTTTAAGATACCATAGAAGATCAAAGATAAAATAAGCAAAACCCATAAACTATTACCCCAATTCCTGCATTTTATAGAGAGACTTGAGGAAACTATACAAAAATTTAAATTAGACTTATTATAGGAATTTAAAAATTTAAACATAAAAAATCCATTTTTGTAAGCTTTGAGAGATATCCCTAAGTTAATTCAACCCATAAATAGTATTTTCATTAAGAATCCAAGGAGGAATAAACATTATTCAAATATAATTTAATTGGATGGTAAAGTATTAGACCTATTATCAAGGAAGGAATTATCTACTAATTATGGAGATCCACGCATAATTTTCATTTCTAAAAAAAATAGAAACCATGAAATTACCAATTTTCTAGTAAACTTGGGGGATACAATCAATGTTATAGCAACTCATATAATGAATGCATTGGCTATTTCAAGGATTTAACTTACTTTTATAATTTTATGGATTATTGGCCAGTCCATAGCTAAATATGCAGAATAAATCCATCCCTATAACTATAGAATATTTGGAATATCCTATAGATTTTATTATTATCAAACCTAATAAAAACACATTGGGATACCCATTGATTTTGGGTTGACCTTGGTTAGTGATAATAGTGTCTCATATAGATTTTAGATCTAGAGACATGACCGTATCCAATATATATTATATGCAAATAAAATTTCATTATATCCACCAAAAAGACCTTCTTGGAATACTCCATACTAATTATGGGTGGATATTCTAGAGAAAATATGAGTTTGTTTGTCTATAATAGCCACTATAATAGTAAAACCACTTCAAAAAATTAGAACAATCCTTTTTTGACTAAACACAAGAAAATAATGTTGTTTCTGAAGAAAATAAGGAAGCTCCATAAATATATTATTTAGCTCCAAAGTCCACTCCATGGATTTCTCTAGATCCCATTCTTATTTTAGAATTAAATTTTTCACCTTAAAAGGTTTTTATGAGTTCTTCCATTATTATCCAACTATACAACAACATAGAAGGAATTTTAAATGATGAGACAGACCCCAACCAGTTGTATTAGATCTATGTTCTTTATTGAGTACTATACAGAGTGGATAAACCTCATTTGAATAATTAGGGACACTTCATAGGTTATCAGCTCATACATTTATTTTTAATTCATTAATGAGTAATTATTATTACTAAAATATATTCATCCTAGGACTAAATAGATTGAAATAAAACTTGGAATTTTTTTAAACATCAACATTTGGCTAATGAATGATCAGGAAAAAAATTATTCAATGTATTGAAAAACCATGTGAGTAAATTTTCATAGGATTACAAATATATTAAAGGCATGCACCCAAGTTTTTTTACTCATTGAATCTACACACAAGAAAACAAACCAGCTAGGCATCCTCAATGAGGATTGAATCTTATTCTCAGAGATATGGTGAAACCTGAGGTGGAAAAAGTATTACATGTTGGTTTTATATATCCTATCTCAAATATCCAATGGGTTTCTCAATTGGTAATTTTACCAAATATAAATGGTAAATATAGGGTTTACGTGGATTATATAAAATTAAATAAGGTTACTTTATAAGATCACTTCCTGTTACCTTTCATAGATGATTTTTTTGAGAACTTGGTAGGGAAACAATAATTCCTATGTATAGATATTTTTAGTGGATAAAATCAAATTATTATAGCTCCACAAGATCAAGATAAAACAAATTTTCACATTCCCTTTTGGTAAATATTCTCATAGGTTCATAACCTTTAGACTGTTTGATTCTCCTGAAACATTTCAGAGGGTTGTTCTAGCCATTTTATTATTATTTAAATGAATGTGCAAAAAAATTTATGGATGATTTTACTATTCATGGTAATAAATGTAATGAATCGCTATAGAATTTGGATAACTTACTACAAAATCTATCATTAAGTCATGAGAAATTCATACTAATGATTGTTGAAGGTATAGTATTAGGACATCATATCTTAGTCAAAGGAATCAATATCAATCCCAAAAAATCGAAGTAATAACTAATCTACCACCACCTAAAACTAAAAAAAAACCAATATTTTCTTGGGAAATGTAGGGTATTATAGACAATTTATAGAAAATTTTAGTAAGCATGCATCTCCACTTCCATCATTACTCATGATTTGTTTTTTATTTTTAATGGACTAATCAAAGTCAGGAATCGTGTAAGAAGATTATAATAAAACATGTGACATATCCTATGTTTAAAGGACCAAATTATAATTTACCATCACATATTCATGTTGATTCCTCCAATAAAACAATTGGAAAATTCCTTTCTCAATAGAAGTATGGAAAAATGTATCTAATATATTACATCAGCAAGAATATTGCCCCTACCACAATAAATCACACCGCCACTGAAATAGAATTCCTTTCTATAATCCATGTTGTTAATAAACTTCATCATTACATCAAAGGATATAAGATATTTTTAAAATTCATCATTTGGCCATTAAATACTTAATGAATAAACTTGTAGTGTGTATTATAATTATAATATGGATTTTACTTCTGCAATAATTTTATATCACTATCATCGATAGACCTACAAAAGAAAATCAATTGCCTAGACTAAATATTGAAAGTGAAGAAGAATCATTAGAGGATATTTTTCTTGATGAAAATCTATTTTTAATTTCATCAACCACACCATGTTTTGCTAATATGGAAAACTACTTGGATATAAGAAAGTTTCCCCCTAGCTTTACTAAGAAACAAAAAGAATTTATTAATATTAGTTCAACTTTTAAATGGGTTAATGGATTATTGTTTGAGCATGGTAATTATTTTTTTCTTCACATGTGTGTATCTAATGAAGACATTTATGACATCCTTATGGTGTTTCATGATGATCTAGGAGGAGGTCATTACTATGTGAAAATAACCATTCATAAAATCTTGGGTGTTGGATATTATTTTATTTCACTTTATAAGTATGTAAGAAATGTATGTTTGGAAATGTGACTCTTCCAAATGGATGGGAAAGCCAACCATTACTAATGAGATGCATCTCTAACCACAATTACCCATTGAGCCTTTTTAAAAATGGGGATTGGATTTAATTTTTCTGATTTATCCACCATCCTTAGGAAAAGAGCACATATTAGTATGTATTGATTATGTAACGAAGTGGGCTTAAGTACATGATTTGGCATATTTAAATGAAGAAAAAAAATATGACTTTATGTATGATAAAATTTTATAGAGGTTTTGGGTTCCATCAATAATTTTGATATATCAAAGTCCTCAGTTTACTTCTAACATGATCTAAGATTTCACTAAATTGTACCAAATAAATCATAGGAAGTCATCATCATACCACCCTCAAGACAATGGAGAAGTGGAGGTGACCAATAAGGAACTGGAAAATATCATGAAAAAGACAATGGATAGTGGTAAAAAGAATTTGGTCAAGAAGTTGGGAGGAGAACTTTGGGCATTTAACAAAACGTGGATGACTATTAAAGTGTTCTCACCATATAAGCTTGTGTATGGTAAAAAACCAATTATGCATGTAGAATTTGAAACTTATACTCTAATAACTACTTTAGTAATGGAATTAATCTCACTTATGTTCAAAAAGTGAGAATTTTGAAGTTGAATGAATTGGATGAGATCCAGAGTGATGCACTACAAAGGATGGAATTGCTATAAAAAAGAGGAAGTTGTGGCTTGATAATCATATCAAACTAAGGAATTTTAAAGAGGTATATTGGGATATTTTTTTATTCTAAGTTCTAAACCTTCAAAGGAAAAATTCATATAAGGTGGTTGGGACCTTATCAAATCTTGAAACTATATGATAATGGATCTGTAAAACTCCATCCTATTGATAATACTAGGAGGAATCTTTTAGTTAATAGACATGTGTTGAAGATGTAAAACCAAGTTAAAATCAAGGAAAATTTTATGCATCAAATCAGATCATAAGTGGATTTTTTTAGTTTAGAGGTCTCTTCCATCACCACATAGCTATTACACTCAAATAAAGGACTAGGTTGAAAACCAGAAATGACAATCTAGGTCCTATTTTTCAAAAAATAGTAATAATATATATATATATATATATATATATAACAAAAATAATCCTTCTTCACATTTACTATTATCTTGTTTGTGTAATAGGACATAATGAAATGTTTGAATAAAAAGAACCATTTAGGAATAACCAAGTATATATTCTAATTTTCACTTTACATAATTTTAAAGGTTTGATAACCTATGTTATATCCATTATTTAAATGTTCCCTTCGCATTATTCCCAAATGTTTTGATTTTGACAATTGAATAATGACCCTATTTTTATCCATGTCAACCATCCCATACATTTCACTCATAAAAAATAATGAATCCTTGTTACTCTGGCTATCTTACCAGTTATCATTGCTATGTTTAGAGTAAATTTTACCTCTTCAAATTAACCTAATAAGAAAGATAATAAAACTTACCAAAACTTGAGATGGCGGGGGTTTAGAGGTACCCGCGGATGTGGATGAATGATGCTCGATTGTTGCGCTCCGTGTAAAAAATGAATTAGCTTCTATCCTAAAAATGCAACTGCAATCAAAGACATTACATACAATATTTATTTTAGTAAAATAATATGCAGGTTACTTGGAAAAGGCCAGTCCTTGGAAGTCAAAGGAAATCCTTGTAAGGATGTCAACCTTCTTTATATAATCAAATATTTTTTTAAACAAGGCATGATATAAGGGATAATAAGTGTTTTGAAAAGTTTAGATTTTATTACAAAAGTATATAGTAGATAATGAAATATGAGATATGTAGACTATGGCTCAAAGTCATTGTCTAAATCAATGTCAGAGTTTTTAGATGAAGGTGAATCTTATTCTTTAGTAAAATCAATGTCTTCAGAATAATTTGAATTCTTGTGGTCACTGAAGTCTTCCCTAAATAAGTGTGAAATATAGTCAAGCTCCTCCTCTTCTATCTTGGAATCAAAATCTGAATATGAGTGTTTAGATTCGATCAGGTCTTCGGATTCAGCTTCATAACTTAATTCCTCTAGTTAATCTTCATACTTTTATTCAAGCCATTCCAAGTCAGCTCAAATGTGTAAAACTTAGAAATAGGCCTCCAAAAACTCATCCTTGGCCTCAAAAATCCTCTGAGTGGATTCAAAGAAGTTTTGTAGCTGGTCTAAAGGGGCTGAGTGAATTACGTAAAATTCCAAGTCGTGGAGGATGTCATATTTTTTCCAATGTAAGGGATGATGGATGACAGGTAGCAATTGGATGCTCGTTATCTCATGTCCTTGACCACCTAGTGCCATCTAAACAGTCCATACTTGACAAAGATATTATCAATAATAAAAATTTAGTAGCAAGGATAGATGAAATTGGATTAATATTGTAGGTAAAAAAAGTGTGCAGAAATTACATGTGATTCAATGAATCATAGGTGATTTTGGAGAATATTAAATAAATTGATAAAATTGTTATGTTTGATCAATATGATTCAGGAATATGGATTTTGAAAGGGCTAACATGAGTTAATAAATCAAATCAAACACTTGAATCTAGAAATAGAATTATAGGATAAATTCTTACCTTGAATGAGTGTGAAGGATGGGGCTAGAAGTTGACTTGTGATTTGTTGGCTACTAACCAAGCTCCAAAAATTATTCTCATACTTTCTTAGTGAATTCGAATGCTAGTGATTGGATGATATTGTGTTGTCGTTGATGCAATATACCTATAATAAACCTTGATAAAAGATTGAGGTTTGAGAGTAATAGAAGATGATCCAAAAAAGAGGTTGCAAATTGGGCTTAAATAATCGTTGGAAATTTTGGCCTTTTTGAGTTTGTTTAGAAACAGTTTACCTATTTGGGATTTTTTTCATGTTTTCAAGGGATAAGCTTAGTAGTTGGTTTGAAAATTTCAAGTTGGCTATTGATGTATCAAATTTGTTTAGGAAATGATGATAAAGGTTAGATTATTATCTAAATTAGCTTAAGTTTGTTTAGAATAGGTGTTAGGTCATTAGATTAGGATTTGTTAAACATAAGAATATATGTTTATTATAAAACTTAGGATATTGTAAAGATAACGATGGCTTTGCTAAAATTCCCATGATAGGTATGTGGGATAAAGAAGTTGGAGATGATTTTAAATAGATTTTTAGAGAATAATATAATAAAATTGGATATTGGTGTGTATGAAGAAATAATAAATTAAATAAGAATGGGGGGGAAAATATAGGGTGTTCATAATTAATGTAATGTAGCAATATATGAATGAGATAATTGGATAGAGATAGCTGAGTGCATATTTTCAGTGTCTACATTTTCTTCTTTTTTTTGGAAGCTTTAACGTCGAAGTGTCAGAAAAAAATCATGAAAAATTATATGGGTGATCCACAGGGAGCACCAGTGTTTATGTATCATGTGTTTCATAAAATGTTTCCCCATACCTCGGGGATACCAAAAAAATATGTGCTACTAAAGAATCGAATAACAGGAGGAACCAAAGGATTCGACACATATAGACTTATGATTCGTAAAAGTGGGCTAAAAGAGCAGGAAATCCAAGTGATGGGGAAAAAAGGGCATACATCCCATGGATGAATGATGAATCCTACTATAGACTTAATTTTTTTGTTTTATTGTTTCAAGGACGAGGGTCCATTGAAAATTTGACACACTTGTGAAAATGTGTGATTGCCATGATTTAGGGGGAAAATGGGCATATATGCCAAAAGGGCATGGTTTGTAAGTATTTAGAGGTAAATCCTCGTCAATTGACGGAATCACTGAAAATTTTCTCAATGGAAATAGTAGGCTATAAAATCCCAATTCACAGGCTCATTTAACCACATTATTACCATGGTGAAAATGAACTAACAAAGTGAGCAGGGTGAGAAAAACATGTTTTCGAGGATAAAAGGATAATTTTGGATGGAATGATGACTACAAGCAGGCAAAGGAAGCCCACAATGGTTGAGGTAAGTGATTTATCTCTAATTTTTTTTATTTTTTGTAGTTTTAGTGTTGTTTTGTCATTTTGGGAGCATGGGTATGCCCTCGGGAAAAAACACAGGAATCGTCGGCGATTCATGCAATCGCCGACGATTCTCCTGTAATGTGGACAATTTTGTCTTTGTGATTGTTGTCATTATTTTTTAAGGAATGTTGTGAAATTTTACATGGTGTTTGTAGTTCTAATATTAACATTAGTGTTTAATGTAATTGATATTGACCAAATTTTGTTTTGCGATGACATTAATTTTGATATCTAGACAATTTTGCATAATTTTCTTTTCTTTTCGAATATGGAATTTTTGTTTTAGATAGTGATGTATCATTCAATTATTTAATGTTTTAGATGTTGTTCTTGTCATTATTTTTTAAGGAATGTTGTGAAATTTTACATGGTGTTTGTAGTTCTAATATAAACATTAGAGTTGAATGTAATTGATATTGACCAAATTTTGTTTTGCGATGACATTAATTTTGATACCTAGACAATTTTACGTAATTTTTGAATATGGAATTTTTGTTTTAGATAGCGATGTATCGTTCAATTATTTAATGTTTTAGATGTTGTTGTTATCATTATTTTTTAAGGAATGTTGTGAAATTTTACATGGTGTTTGTTGTTCTAATATTAACATTAGTGTTGAATGTAATTGATATTGACCAAATTTTGTTTTGCGACGACATTAAATTTTCATATCTAGATGATTGTGTAGTTAGTTTTTTCTTTCAAGTATAGAATTATGATTTTAGGTAGCAATGAACCACCATAATTATTTGATGTTTTAGATGTTGTAAGTATTCTTAGGTGATGATGTTGATGTTGATGTTGATGTTGATGTAGATGAATTGTTTATATGTATTAGGTGATTTTAATGTTTTCAATATATATTCTTAACAATGATAGTAATGTTGATTTGTTTGTATTTTGCATGTGGATGCAAATTTGACTATCCATGATCGTATACCACTTATCTTAGATAAGGTAATAGATGATATGTTTGATGATTATTGGGAGCATATTTAGGCCATTGGTTTTGGTGCCATGAGGCATTTTCGTCAGTTACACAGATCTTAGAGTTTAATGTTGGCTTTGTTAGAGCGGTGGAGTCCTTCCACCAATACCTTTTGGCTGCCTATTGGTGAGATCACGATCACTTTTGAGGATGTACATTGCATCCTGAGAGTACCTATCTGTGGAGATGTTCTATATATCATTGTTTAGGAGGAGAGAGATGAAGTGATGGCTAGGTTATATGGAGTAGATGTGGCAGATATTAGATATGAGTCAGAAGCATTTTCCTATGGAAAACTTAACTCAGTTGATACAAATGTTCACACTCAAGTGACCATGATGATGATGGCCATCATTTTTTATGCTTTTCTAGGTTGAGGAGGCGATTGATTCCAATGGATGATGGTTGGGGTTGTCTTTGTGATGATGGAGCATTGCACTATTTTTGAGTGGGGCCCTACCCTACTTGCACAAACATTTAGAGATTTGTGGGTTTGGAAGGTCCACAAGAGATATGGTATTAATATTGGGTTCTTATTATAGGCTTAGACCTTTAAGCACATTTCCATCACTCATTCAGAGGGGTTGCCATTGGGGATTGGTGATGGTCATCCCAACTTATTGAGATGGAGGGAGGATCCAAGTCGTACGCTGAAGAGGAGGAGGACATGATATTATAGAGAGTTGTTATCTGGGTTGTAAGTAGGAGATATGGTATGGATGTCGTACTTATATTTACTTGTTTGGCCTGAGTTTCCTGATGAGTTGATTGGTTTACAGTAGCCTATAAGGGTACAAAATCACCGACTAGGTGAGCACAATTTGCTCTGTTTTGACCATATTATGAGATAATTTAGATTGGTGCAAGGTGTAACTGCAGAGCCCATACACTATATACAGGAGGATGGAGACATAAAGACCCCAAGAGAAGTGGTGATAGAGCCCGAGGATATCATGGATCAGCTAGGATCCACGGGTCCTAATGATGAGGGTTATATTGTTTTGATTTATGGTGCCTGGGTTTCCCTTGAGTATACAACATGGTGGACCCATGCATTGAGGACATTTGACAGGACTCATGTTTCAGAGACAACAGTACAAAGAGTTAGAAAAGTACATTCTCAGGTAGCGAGAGGATCCCCAACACAGATGGCAGTGGAGGGTGTAGAGGATGACAGTGAGGAGAAGGGTCATGATGATGTGGTTGCAGCTATTACAATAGTGATGGCTGAGAAGGTCGTAGTAAAGGGGGAGAGAGATGTTTTTAGGAGATAGAGAGAGAGAAAGAGAGGTGATCTCATTAGAGTTCGAGATACATTTATTGCTGAGCGGGATAGTTTGATTATTGAGCGTGACGAAATCAATGCATAGTTGTCTTAGGCCATTATATATAGAGATCAGTATAAGGGAAAGAGAGATGGAATGAGGAAGGCCTTAGGGATTACCGATCCTTCTATTTCTGGGTGGATTTAATGGAGATGCCACTGGCATGTAGGGATAGAGCTTAGGCTAGCGAATAAGGACCATAGGCTAGTGGTCTACGACTAGGGGCTAATGGATCAAGACCACCTGTAGGATCTGGGATGGTTTTTAGGGCACATTATGAGGCAGTAAAGGTAGAGCGTGACTATTATGTTACTTTTATTACACATGATTATCCCAATTCCACTTTGTATGTTGATTACTTGGCCACTAAGGTAGCAGACCCTAGTACTAGTGCTGCGAGTGTGGGTCACCCACCTCGGAGGCCTGGGCGAGTGGGTGATAGTGAGGGAGGAGCTAGAGGAGATGTTGATGTTATGTGTGGTGGAGGATTAGCGAGAGGTGGAGGTACCCATAGAGGAGATTTTTTAGTCCCTTGGAGATTTTTTAGTCCCTTGGAGGTACCCATAGAGGATTAGCGAGTTGTGGGTGGTGGAGGAATACAGCTCCTCCTCTCCATTCCCTTATAGATTTTTAGTTTACCCACTCATGATATGTATTTGATAGTCAATGTACGGCTCATGGAAGCCTATTTTGTATGACATTGATATGATTTGTTTTGATGATATTGATCTTGGAAGCTTATTTTTTATATTGATGTATATGGACGTGATTGACATATATGATGATGATGAGGTTTTATGATTTATATCATTTATCTTTCATGTATGGTTGATTTTAATGTATATGATGAAGTATGCTTTTAATTTTAATGTGTTAGTATTAGATGGATATATGGTCTTGAAAAATATGGTTAAATTAAACATCTTAAAATGTGATCTCAAATTAAATTGTATCAAAATGTTGATTAATAAAATAGGATAAACATGAAATGATTGTCCCATTATAGATTTGGTACATACGCAATGGATTTTTGAAATCTTGAACACTCTTACACTTATAGCCTTTAACAAGTGTTAAATATGATCATCAATGGGTAGTTACACAACACTTAATAAAATATGGGATTAAATGGAGTATTTCTTATTAGGACATGAAAAGAGGGTTTGAACATGTATAGATCAATGAGGGGAAACAAACTTTCCTTTTCTACGAGTCTAAAAAGAGATGCCCAAAATTTATTTTTGAGTTTGAAAAAATTTGATCAATGCGAGACATTTGTAATAATGGGAAAGATGATTAATGTGGGAATATTTCATGGATGCTTTTGATATTGATGTATTTATTTTGCAGGTTAATCAATGTGGGGAGCCTTTTTTATGGGTATCCATCCTTCAAGGGTATGATCTACACTTTTTAATTGTATTTTTCCTTCGAGGGATCAATCTACTTTTTTACTTTTGATTTTCATACAAATAGTCATCCTTCAGGGGATCAGTCTATGATTTTGATGGATATTTTTCATTCAATGGATCAGTCTTTTGGGAAATGCATCCAAATGATTTTAATATATATATTTTAGATGAGGAAAAATCCCTAATAAATTGTTACGAGGAGGAGAAAAGGTGCATATATGATCTACAAATTTGTATCCCATATCATGTCTTTAGTTGGTAAAGGGTGGATGGGTGTAGTGTTTCAAGGGGTTCCTTCTGGAGAAGAAATTGTCCATAGATAAATATGTGATGAATAGATCTATGGTGCTCATTTGTAAGGTGTTTAGGATAATGACAGATAACCACATGCTTTCAAATCACTACTGCGATATGATGGATGGTTTTGATGGAATAAATACTATCATGACAATTAATTATGTAACAATAGAAAGGAAACAAATGCAAGGCATTCCAGGGTTCACTTTTAGGTTCACCATCAAGGAAAGTGAGATGATAAGCTCCTTATCCATACTTGTGAGTGATGACGTATGGACTGATCTAATTAGGGGAAAAATTTCCACGTTTACTCCATTCTAATTGAATGACATTTTGATTTTATTTAATCACAAGATCATTGAATTTAAAGTCACGTTCTTTGATATGTTTGTAATATTATCTTTTAATGCATTCTTGATAAACTTGATGATGTTCAAGTGTCATTAGATGATTTTAAACTAACAGTTTAAGTTGTGTTAGAGGTTCTTGTTGATATTATTTATTGGGGATGAAGTCCTTAAATGATACATAAAGTGAATGGGATTTGAATTTCAAGATTTTCAATGGCTTTGGAGCCATAGGCAAGTGAATATGGTGTTGTCTCCTGTAAGTTGTGCGGATGTCTAGTTTGATAAGTACCAGAGAGAAAATGGGATTTATATATGTTAATTTATTCCCTGCATCGTTTACCATTTTCATAAGGATTTTGTTGAGTGTTTTATTAGAGGATTTAGCCTATCCATTTGCTTGATGGATAATATGGTGATGAAAAACTAAGTTTAATGTTGAAGGTTTCACAAAGCTTTTTAAATTCTTTATTATTAAAAGGATTTTCCATTATCTATAATAAGTTTATGTAGGAATGCCAAAATGACATATAATGTGTTGATATATGAAGCTGATAATAGGTCCTGACTTGGTTAACGTTAAAGGGATAACTTCAACCCATTTGGTGGAATATTTAGTAGCTTTGATGATGGAATGATGTTGTTGAGATGACTTGGGATTGATGACTCTAATGAGGTCTAATCCCCATTGAGAGAAAGGCCATAGGTCCTGAACAGGTTGTAATGCCTGACTGGGGACATGGATTAGATCTAAATCAATTTGAAATTTCACACATTTCTTAACATATTCATAGCAATCCTTGGTGATAGTGGGCCGAGTAATACCCTACCCGTATAACATGTTTAGCAATGAAATTTCCATTGAAAGGACCTCCACAAATACCATCATGGAATTCTTCGATGGATTTGATTGATTCATGTGATTTAATGCACCTTAGTAAGATACAGTCAAAACTAAATTTGTAAAAGATACCACCAATAATGACAAAGTGAGTAGCACATTAAAGAAATGATCATTTAGCATTATGTGATAAGTTGGATGGGATTTTTGATTCGAAAATATAATCATAAATCTGAGTGTACCACAAATCAGTTGGACTATCATCAACAATGTTGATGGGAGGAAGTTTAATTTTTATGTGAATGATGATCCAATCATTGAATGATGACGGATAGTTTAGTGTTATCTTTTGACTCTTCATTTTTTAATGGAATAAGGGACTCCCAAAGAGGCCATTGTATTTGTCAAACCTATTAGAAGATCATGGGATGGCTTGGGTGGTGTAGTGATCAAAAGTACCTGAGGAGAAAGTCAACTGATGGCTTTATATTTTTGTAGAATTTTGTTTTTACACTAATATTATCCCTTGACTTGACTGATAATAAGTTGTGAATCTTCATAGATGTCTAAGATATGAACACCTATGAGAATAACAGTGGTGAGACCCATGATTAAATCCTCATATTTTGTCATACTATTAGTGCATTTGAAGTTTATTTTAAATGATAATGGAATAGGAATACCCCAAGGAGGGATGATAACAAAACCAACTCTTCCCCCTTCTTGACATTTAGAACCATAAAAGAAGAGATTCATCCTGATAGGGATGAATTCATATTTGTCAACATTACTAATGAATTTGTTTGGAAAGTACTCATGAGGAAGTTTATTATCTGGTAAGGGAGCATCGATGAGCTGGTATGCAATGACTTGGCCCTTAATATATTTTTACGATGTGAATTCCAGGTCAAAATCATTCATAAGCATAAGCCATTATCTGATACAATCACTTAGATATGGATTAGAGTGTATAGTTTCGAGTGGATTGAAGCTAGTGACAACTTGCATTTTGTGAGTAAGAAGATAATTATGTAACTTAGAAGTGGAGAATTATAAATCACAACATATATTTTCATCTTCGGTGTAACATGTTTCATATTCATGGAGTGTGTGGCTGATATAATACACAGCCTATTCTCAACCCTGATTATCATGGTGAGAAAGCATGGCTCCAAGAGTGTGTTCTAAAGTAGATATGTATAGGTAAAATTACTCCCCTTCACAAGGTAGAGTAAGCACATGTGGTGATAGAATATAGTATTTTATCTCATCAAAAGACTTCTAACAATTAGAATCCCATTATAAATCAACATTTTTGTAGAGAAGATGATGAAATAGTTGAGAATGATGAGAAAGTTATGATATAAAACGTCAAATGGACTTTAATTTACCTTGAAGACTACATAGTTTTGTAAGATTAGCTGGTGGAGGCATTTCAATGATGGCTTTAACCTTTTCTAGGTCCACTTCAATACCTTAAATAGATATGATGAATCCTAAAATTTTACTAGTGAGGACACCAAAAATGCATTTTGCAAGATTGAGATGAAGACAATATTGGATGAGACAAGTAAATATTTACTCAAGGACGGTAAGATGATCTTTGTGTTGTTTTCAATTTCATAAAATATCATCAACATAATCTTAAACTATTTTTTGAATGGGGTCATGAAAAATTTAGATCATGGCTTGTTAATAAGTATCTCCTATATTTTTGAGGCTAAATGTTATGACATGGTATCAAAAGGTTCGATAAGGGGTGATGAAAGAGGTTTTATGTTGGTTGTCAGTGGCAATAAGAATTTGATTATAACCAGAAAAACCATCCATGAGGTAAAGCATTTCATGGCCAGCTGTTAGGTTCACGAGCTGATCTATGTTTGGAAGAGGGAAATAATTTTTCAGACAAGCAAGATCAAGATACCCTAAATTTTGTGCAGATACGTAACTTGCTAGAAGCTTTGGTTACAAGTAATGATGTTGGAGATACATTATGGGTAATCAATGGGTATAATTAAATTAGTGGATAAAATGCATTGTAACTCTTCTTTAACGAGAAGATCTATTCATGGATGCATTTTACATAGTTTTTGTTTAACTGGTTTAGCGTTTGGATATGTGACAATGTTATGTATGAAAATGTTAGCATCAATTATAGGACATATCATTATATGACTAGGTGAATGCTTGATAATTATTTTGATAATAAAGTTGTAAATTCATCCATTTTTTGTGGATTCAATGATTGACCGACCTTAACTATGCGAGGATTCTGAGGGGTTCCTAAGTTGACGTCAATGGTGGATTCAGTTAAGGAGATTTGATGTATCAGTATGGTAAGGATTTTTGGAAAAATTGATCTTCAACTCCCATATGGGAAATGAACATCTTGGTCATCATTGCATTGAAGGATATTCATGACATGTGAATATTCTTTCGACCATTTCTAGAAAAATAAGAGGGATTTTTTTAATGTTATGGTTGGACTGATAATTGAGCAGTGCCTAATGATATGGTATTGAATAAAAAAAGCTAGGTGGGATAGGAATAACGTCATCTATGTCCATAGGGTCTTCAGGGGATGTTGGCAATGACAGGTCTAATTCAGTAATCAACACGGATATAGCCGGTTTAGATGTAGTGGCCTCGGATGTTTCAGAAATTGGGTTTCTTATAACCTAGACCATTTTTTTTATTAGTTTTAAGAGAACGTTGAATGACCACATTCATGTATTCTGTGTTCATAATGACCAAGGAAAAAACCTCTCTATGCGCAATGGTGAAGATACATTCGGGTGAAATATGGGTTATCTAAAGATCTAAAATCTAATGTGAAATGCATGACATGGTGTTGATCAATGGTACGGGATGAAGGATGATCGATTCCCCCATAAAAAATATTCTTTTTGAGATAAGCTGGACTATAAGAGATAAAATATCCCACATTAGGGTCATGACATGAGTTATTTCTCAGGGTGACTATAATTCTTTGGTAAATGAATGTGATTAATCATGAGGATACAATATTCTCCTAACGTGATACGTTGTACGAAATCACTGAGAGAGTAATCATATGGTAATTTAGAAGAAGGAATAGACATGCTAGTGGAAGCTTCATTGGATGATTCGGCATGTGGACCTCAGAACAAGTACCTCATTCAAATGATACATCATGTAAAAATTAGTGAAAGGATTTAGATTTGCAAGAACAGTGAATGTTTGACCCTCATGTTCATATTTAAGGTAGAGGTGGAGAGTGGATGGGAAAAAACTGCATGGTGCATATCCATGGGCATCTTAATAACATATTATATTTAAACTCTCCTTTTATGATGTAGAATAGTTTTAGGAGAGTTTTAACACCAACTTTAAGTGGTAGAATTACATAGTACCTAACATGGGGTGTGATAGTTTCATTGAAAGGATCATAATAATACTTGGCGTTTGGGACAATAATAGTTGTTGGGTAGTTTAGGTTTGTCAAAAGTAAAGGGAGGAGAAGATGTTAATAGCAGCACCACTATCAATCATTGCCCTTTTGATATGGAACATCATTAATTTGAGATGTGATGAAAAGTGGTAAGTCATCGATCTTCTCAATTTGAGAGAAGGTATTTCAGATGGTTTCAAATGATATGGCAGTAGATGCTTTGAGAGCTCCTATAATTTTTTGTAAAAGATGATAGATCATCTGAAGGTATTGTTATTGATCTAGAGGGCTTCAATCAATTTCTTGTTTATGAAGTGGTGATGTTTGTATCAGTTCATATAATGACATTTTGATGGGATCTTGGTGTAATTGTTTTCTGACAACCTTTTACATCGCATGAAGGATGGTAAAGGTGGTGCAACAAGGAAAAAAACCTTAGTTTTAGGTGACATTTTTGGGCCAAATGTTTTGGGAGCCATTGGAATGGATAATTTGGATTTATTTGAAGGAGGTGTTTTTTCTAGTGGTGGAGGTATGGTTATGTAATTTTTTATCTTTCTTATGTTGAGACGGGTCTATGTCGTAGTTATTGTGAATGGGTAGTAATATGTACAGTATTCGATTTGATGGGAAGGATTTTCAGACATGAGTTCTTTATATTTTGATAAAGATGAATGACGATGATGATGTTAATGTTGCATGTGGTTCGGAAGGAAGTGGGGCTAGCTAATGTTGTATGTGATTTAATTTGAAGGGAATCCAAATTTGTTCCAGCTTCTATGTAATCAAGTGGAATGCTTTATAATCCTCAAAAGAATGAGCCTCATGTTTTACAATAATCACACGAGACGTTGAAGTCATACCAAGAAGGAATTTCCATCGCTCGTGAGATCCGATGGTATTGAGTGATGGTAATGTTATGAGTGATTTCTGAATGAGGTCTTCCAAAATGGTTGCATCACACCCCTTTGGTGCATATGTAAATGACGATGGATTTTCATATATCTTATCTTCTAATAGAAGTAATACTTTGGTATAGGGTTGTTGCGTTATTGGTTTCCAAGGGATATTTGGTTTTGTGATGGATGAGGGATGAGAGCTACTTGTGGGAACTTGATAGACATGCTTTGAACCTGAAATAATGGGTTGATTCCTAGGTATAAGGGATCGATGACCGTGTAGGGGATTCTGATCTGGGGGGTCATAATAGGGGGATTTTAAAATCTTGAATAATGTCTTGTTTATGAGGTTCCATTGTGGAGGCTTGGTAGGTAGGTCTTGGCCTTGGCATGATAAGAGGATCACTATGAGTGGAAACAACCTTTCTAGGAGGGTATGGAAGAAAAGGCAAAGGGCCAAAAAAATAGTATGTTTCATCATAGTAAGGACATTTAAAGACATGAACCATGCCTTGTTTGTTATATCCCTTTGGGGTTCTAGATGAACTATGTGAGTTTATTGAATTTGATGCTAATGAAGGAAGAGGAGTTTGAATAACGTGGTTAATGTAATCTAAGTGATTTGCGGATTTTATCAATTTTAGATTTTTTTTTTATAGGAGGGGGATGAATGTGGCCAAAATTTGGTTTAGAAAGAGGTGGTTTTGCTAAGAATGTTTCGAGAGGTATCCTAGTTATATTTGAGAATCATGATTTAGTCATAGATGTCAATTCAGTAGTGATAGGTGACGAGGATGGAGAAATAGTCTCAACAATATTTTTTATTGGTTTAGACTTAGAAGGTATTAATATTGGTTGTGTGGATGTGGATGTTTTTTCTATAGGTATGGTTGTTGATTTGATGAATATGGATGTTGATTCAGTAGATGTGGAATTTGATTCAGTAGGTATAATTTTTGGGTCAATAAATGTGGATAATGATTCTTTAGATACAAATATCATTGGTTCAGTGGATTTGGATGTTGATTCAAGAATAAGTGTCATTTTAATAATGGTATTAATGGTGTGATGAGTATGGAAAACATTTTATTGTGATTTTTCAGTGGAAAGAGGATGATTTGGAAAGGGTTTCCTGAATATGTCAAAAAAATTATTTTCGGGTGCATTGGGATTATCTAAGTGAAGGTTGCCCTTGTCAATCAAATATTGAAGGACATTGTAGAATGTGTGACACATTTTGATGTTGTGTCCCTTTACCCTATGGAATTTTCAATAGTCATTGTCCCTATACAAGGAGGGATTAGATATAGATGTGTTGATGGGCCGAAAGGGGGAGAGAGTTATTATATTTTTAGCTAGTGGTTTATCAAAGACCATGTTATAAGTCTCTCCAATTGGCATGTAATTACATTGTGGATAGGAATGTTTAGTAGTTGGATTTGATTTAGGAGCACACTTGACTACTATGGAATTAACAACTAATTTAGATTTTTTGGGACTAGAGGATGACTTAGATGGAAACTCAATTCATGGTTTTTTAGGTTGAAGCTTAACACGACCATCTTCTAGAGTGTGTAGTTCTCATTTACAAGCTATGGTACATGATTCATCGAAGGTATGGAATGATTGAATTTGTAATGTTGAAGAAATATGTTTGGAGCATGATTGACATAAAAATCCAATCAACTCATCTTGTGGTAATGAAAAGGATAATTGATTGATTGTTCCCCTCCAATGAGAAAGAAAATCAGCAATAGACTCATCCTCAAATTTTTTGATAGCGTAAAGGTCATTGATGGTGAATTTTCAAGCTATGTTTAGAGATAAGTGTTCTAAACACAATTGCGCAAGTTGAGAGAAGGAAAAAAGAGAATATTTCGGAATGCTATGGTACCAATCTAGAGCAGGACCAATGAGAGACATAGGAAAGGTCCTCATCATGAGGTCTTGATCATGAGATATTAGATAACAAACATGGAGAAACACACAAATATGTTGCTGGGGATATTCCTTACTATAGAACTTAATAAATAATGCAAGTTACTAGTGATGAGGTATGATTTTTATGGTACTGAGGGGTGGATGGGTTTATTTCATATTTGATAGTAAGAGAGAACATTTTTGAGTGCAGATGAGGTAACTTCTAGACTTAATATTCAATTCATAAGAGCTTGAAGAGGGTCATTCTGTGCTAGTTGTTGTAGAGATGGACCAGGTTAGAATGCAAACTGACTAGGTTGTGAGTACATCTAGTATTACTGAGGAATGTTTTACTAATAGGGAATGTTCTATTGAGGAAATCAATAGGATGTATAGAGACAAGAACACCTAAAAATGGTTCGGATTCAAGTTGTGAGGAGCCAGAAAAAGCTTTAGGAATGTTTGAAGATATCTCTAGTGTGAATGGAAGGAGTTATACACCCCTGGCTGCTAGATGAACATTAAGGGAAATGGGGTTTGAATCCAACATTTCTTCAAAAATAGGGTCTCCTCTTTCAAAGAAAGTGATTTCAGAAGATTTTGATTGTGAGTTGGGGGAGTATGGTTGTTCAGTGTGTTCCTGTTCAAATGTGTTGAATTCTTGACCGTGAAATTGATGTGTATAATTTTAAATACATTGTCTCATTCCTTCATTATATTGTTCCTCTATTTCATTCTAATATCATTGATCAACAGTCAGAGGAGTTGATGTAATTGGTTGATGTAATGGTTTTTATTATTGTGATGGTTTAGTAAACAATGGTGAAGATAAAATAGTGAATACATGTGCAAGAAATAATGTAGATGATGGGGTAGATAAAGGGATTTATTTCTACAAGGGTGTGGATATGGGTTGAGACATGTTTTTAGAATTTGGGTTGCAAGCTTGTTGTTTTTTTTGTACCATTGTAAAAAACAAAAACACACAAAATGTAACTAAAATGGGTTGATTACAAACAACAATCAAAAGAAAACAAAATAGATTTTTAAGTTTTATTGATTTAATTGCAAGGTGAAATGTGTAAAATGGTTAACGAGGATCCTAGGAAATGGAAAACTAGGGCTATTTTGAGGTATGTTTAAGGGTAGAGTCCTCGATATACCTGAAGGTACGTGAGGTCCAACTCTATACTACTGTTGATATGAGAGTGGTGTTGGGGCCTACCCCCTCATTCCTTGTATGTTCTTTGATTTATTTCTATTGTGACTCTCTTCTATACCTCTCATATTTTATTTTTCTTAGGTCACAAGGATATCTGTCTATTTATTTTGTCACATCAATCATTTGTGGTCTCAGGACACTATCACCCACTCTCAAAACTAGCACCCAAGTGCTTGTGTCCCTTCTGGATACTCTTGTCATTCTAATTCTTTTTGCACAATTTATCATTTGTGGTCATACTCTTATTTTTTTATCCTTATCCCTCATTCATAGTCATCCTTTTGTGTCACTAATATCAAAATTCAATAAATATACTTATATTTACAACATACTTACCATTATTCTAGATGAAAAATCAAAAGGGATGTCACATCTACATACTACTCCAATTACTCAAAGGGACTACATTTTTGGCTACATGCATAACAAAGGAAGAGGAAGAGATAAATTCTTTTATCACACATTTTCATAAAATTAGCTATATCCCATTATCTTGGCATCATTGGTGTGAGGGAAACCTAAAGAAATTATTTCAAACACAAGCACAAAGAACTACATGGAGTCTGAAATGTATTACAATTCTTGGTAAAAGTTCACTCATTGCGTGACCACCGAGGTCAATCTGACTTCACATATCACATAGTTTATTCAGATCTCATGTATTTTTGAGCTTGTGTAGGTATTTAAGGTTTATTTTGTAGGTTACATGTGATATCATAACCCTAACAACCGAACCAAAGTGACAAAGTAAACATTAGAGTGAATACCAAAGTAGTGACTAGCACCCAAAACACTCACTACTACCCGAGTAATCCTACCCTCCCTTGGGTGCTTCTATTTGGTATAATATAGAGTCTCATAACTCTCTACAAGGAGCATTGACACTATTTCTAGCTAGATCTAACATTCAGACAACTATAATAACTTCCAGATCACTCGAAACCAAATAATTCGACATTCCTCTCTTGTATGCTTAGGGTTTTATATTGTTGAGTGCTCATTATTTTTCCATAAGTTTATACTATCATTTTTATATAACTAGCTACAATAATGTTGCTCAAAAATTCTATTTAATTCATTTTAGATTAAATCAATTACGGAACCTGATATTTACTCTAACTCCTTTCCCTATGATCCAAATCCCTCATGGATAATAATTGGTACCCCACCCTAGATCACCCTATTATATTTATGGGCATGCAACCAATTTTTTCTAACTCTAAATAATAATATAATTTTTTAACCTCATGCGAATAATATATATTTTGGAATAAAAACTTTTGATCACTTGTTCAACTCACATTTCTTTTATTTTCACCGTTATTCTCATTTTGATTACTCTCTCTCTTTTCATCCTCTTCAAATTTTGTAAGTATCTCACTCAAAGCCTCTTCTTCATTCACATTTTATCATGCTTCTCATATTATAATAACATCTTAGTCATCTACTCTTTCTTTCCTAAAAACTACTGTAAAATTTCAGTCCTCAATTCATTAGATGCATCCTTTTATTTTTATGCCTTTTCATGCACTTAATACACCTTCAATAATATATTTATCAATCCCACATACTCATGCACTCTTAGACCTTTATATCATTTGCAAATAACCTTATTTTACACCCCTTAATATTCCATCTTCTAACTCTTTGTGTCTTTTGTTATTCAACTCATACAAGTATGAGTAGAGTGACACATACCAAGTTGTTCATTCAATCATTACATCTGATTGAATGTCAATTCCAAGTACACACCTGAACCAACTTGTCATGGGACTTTTAACATTAATGTATATCATAAAATAACTTGTTATCTTTCTGCATACTTGAATATATTCTTCTTACAAGTGAAATCTAACATTTGACATATTCTTTTGTGTAACTTCCCTATCACCTTTTTGTCGTCCTCCCTTTTGGCAAGTTCTCGTTTTTTTCCTAGATAATATGACTTAGAAAAAGAATTAAAATCATGTATATATGTTACAACATTCCTTCCTTGACTCTATAAATTATTGACATGCTTCCTAACTTTCCATTTCTATTTCAATTTCCGTTAGAGATTCACTCACATTCATGGAGGTCCAGCAATTATAGTCATGGAGATGCGTGAAAATTTTCAAATAACAAGTCTTCAACTCTCTTTAAATATTGGAGATAGTGGTTAGTGGTCTCTACATTACCTTTATATTCCTATAGGAGCTTCATCACTCTCATTTAAGCAAGATCATGTCGATTTGAACAAGCACCAATAAGATATTTACACTAAAACATATAGTCCTAAAAATATGATTACTTAGAGAATTAAACCTTGTCATCCAATCACCTATCATACATGAAAATTAATCTCATGAATTATTATTTCACATCCAATTTACCAAAATCATCAAAATATAGCAAGGATAATTATATCACTCCAATTTCTTAAATCGGTCTGACTAGATTCTAGAGGCTTGAAAATGAATCTTCAAATCACATGGAATAACCATATTAAGGGAACTTAACAACAAATTTTATCACTTAAAATATTTCATATACATCCTAAACAACATGATCAAACACTTATAGCCATACCTTTTTTGGGAATAAAAACTTCTATATACCTATAGCTGAGGGATTCTTCACTAGCTCAAAAAGGAAATATTGTATCACTCAAGCTTATACATGAAAGAACTTCATTAAACCAAAATAAGAACACTCTTAGCTAATATAGGACACCATCATGCTATTCAAGACAAAAATACCATAAAAAATGTCCATTTCATCATGAGCACCTCGATTTCACCATCATTAACTTTGTATACTAGCTTGCTTAGTGGTAGGTCTGAGAGAAACTCATGTATCAACAATTTTCTTCACATAACCACCTTGTATTATTACTTGGACATTGAGAGCACATAAAAAAGTTATTAGAACACTTCACCTTTCATTTTAACTCCGTCGTTTGAGATCTGTATACTAATATCTCTACAAAACACCTATTTTCTTGTGGGGGCCACCATGAAAATGACCTTTAATGAGTTTTATACACAATAAAATCATTTTCAAGGAAACAAATTCCAATTGGAGGTATAACCAAGCATTTTTCTCCATACTGCTTTCAATTGGGGTTTAGAAGGGTTTTAGATAGTGATGGATAAATGGATAGAACTTTCTTATTCTTTATCCTTTTGACTGTATAACTTTCTCAAAATATCTATCTCTCTATGCTCTTCAAAAAAGTATGTTATGATTTATCTGAAGAATGCTTTTGAATTTACATCAAATGATAAGAATTAAGGGCATTATTTTTACATACCTTTTTTATCTTGGTTTTGAAAAAATGTAATATCTTACACAAAACGCATTCTCTAGTCCTAAAATTTGGTCCAAGCCTTTTTTAATATCTCTTACATGATCTCTAATGGATACTTTATGATAAATACACATGTAACTTTTTGACCAATCTCATTTGTGCATGTTAAACATACTTGTCATGAAGCGCAGTCATACAATGACATTAAATATGCCCTTAAGTGTTGATTTATGACTTTTAGGTTAATCTCATGACTCTTTGAAATGTCCCTACACACTTCCTTTACTTGTATTTTCATGTTATGGCCTAATTTTCTTTAAAAATCCATTTTAGGTCCTTGAACTAGGCCTAAATGAGCTAGTTTTCACCATAACTCATCATGTATATCCTATTCTTCACTATGTATCCTCTTAAAAAATTCATATCATGTGTCTCATGATTCTACCATGCCTCACCATAAGCCCCAAGCCTTCACTCCACCATTCTAGGTCTAATTGTTGACTAGGCCTAGGGATTAGGCCTAATGAACTGAGTTAGTCTGACCAATTCCACTCATTCACCTTTTTATTCATCCTTATAAACTTGTTTCCACATAATATACATGTTATACCATATATAACATCATAATAGTATGATCTCACATCATCACCATTCTTGTACTAGTCTCTAGCTACTTAAGAAGCAAAGTATCAACCAAGTGTTCTCAAGCCTTGTCTTGTTCTTCCTTGTCTAAATCAATCCAAGATCACCTTCAGCTCTCTTGCATATTTCTTTGTCATTAATTTTCATTTTTCATAAATGAAAAAAAATTATATACATACCAAAAAACTCCCCCTTTGTCATTGATGAAAAAACTCTTGATTCTTCTCCCCCTTTTTACATTAGTAATAAAGTTCCTACCTATAATACATGGTATTCATCTTTATCAGCTTATCTGGGACCTCATCTTGGTTGTAAATCAACAAAAATCATCACTCAAGATCTCTCTCTCTCTCTCTCTCTCTCTCTCTCTCTCGTATCTCTCCTTTCTTTGATTTGTTATTGGAATTTACCATTAATTGAACTCACTATTGGTCCCCCTAAACAGATGCATTTAGAGCATACACAAATGCTAACAACTGATCTTGGAGTGAATCATATTTCTATCTCATGGATATTCATATCCTAGCTTAAGAAACTCAAAACAAGGTTTGATTCCTACATATGCTAGTTGTTAATTCATTTTGGTCTTAGGTCCCTAAAGTACCTTTTTTAGTACAAAATAGACCAACTTAACCTTACTGAAAAAGATTTTAAGGAACATAAATCAACATTTTATAGATCACCTAAGATTATGCCATATATATATATATATATCCCTGATTTTGTAAAAACAAGGCCTCAAAACTTAACCTCAAATGAATGGGTGTGTAATTATCTCCATCATTGTCCTGAAACATACTTTCAATGTTCATTGTCCTTTTTTTCTTGGAATAATTACTCACTTGGTCATCCACTTTCTCCCCCTTGGAATGGATACACAACCAAAAAAAAATTGGAGGTGAAAAGGAATAAAAGGGGTGGGTAAATCATTCCCCAATAAAACCTTTTTTCACACTTGTGCTTCAAACCCTAACCACACATGCTCATTTACAACACATCAAAGCATACAACCTTTTCAATGAAGTAAAATCTATGCAAAGAATATAATAAGATATCAAATACACATATATTTATTAATCAAATAAGATCCAAAGGCTTATATTGACGATCAAATTAGATCACAAGAGTAGTATCTTCAATAATGAATCACAAGATACAACGAAATGCTCTAAATATAATCAATAATGTCTCGAGATCACATATGAAGAAGTAAAACTATGAGAAGGTCTTAAAATTTAATATCATATCTAAAAACACCTCAGAAACCTGAAAATAAAATCATCATGCTATGAATATAGCATCCAAACTCAAGCACCCAAATTTTCCCTCATCCAACTTGCACTCAAGGAAATAACACCAACATTCACTTACTCAAATTATCCTCGTAAAAACTCAACAAAAATCTATCATAGAATGAGATTATTTTTTTTTTCTAGGCACAAATGGTTTTTATTTGCAGCGAAATGGTTCTTCAAAATAAGATAAAATGGGTTTCAAAAAGATTGAAAAAATATGCCCATAACTTTACTTTTATAGCCTCTCCACGGCACAAATGAAAAATAAAATATTTCACTCTTTTGTCTTAATCCATGCATCATAGAAACATTATAAATTCAAATCATATCATTCGCAAGTGACCCAAGTAGGTCGGCCTAACCTAAACCATCATTTCATGTGCCAAAAATGGCTCAAAACCCCATGGGCACAAAGATAAAAATCTTATTACTTAAAAATAATCCTTCTTCATGACCCATAAATCACCAAACATTTTTAAATTAACATTTAAGCATCATACATGATCACAATTAATATCAACCAATCAAATTATTTCATTTAATGGGCCCAATGCCCTTTGTATTTCTTAAAACTGTTGTTTCCTGCACCCTTCAGCACCCTGGAAACTTCATAATGCCACTAAATAACTTATAATGAACCAAAACATGCCATGTAACCACTAAATTTAAATGCAAAAACTTTTATAACACTTATAATAAATTTATAAGTCACGAAATAATCATATATTCAAACCACAACAACATTTTCCTTCACGAGATCAACCAGCAAAACAATTTGTTTGCAAAGTTTAGCTCACAAAATTATTTATAAATATATTAAATACCTCCATATTGAATCATTGGATGACCAATTAAACCATAGATACATTACAGGTGATATAAATCATCACCCAATCCATCTCATGTTCCAACCAACATCAAACTTACACCAAAACAGATGTTATCTTGAACTACTGAAAATATTCTTGCTCAACTAATGCCCTAGAAACCATGTCAAATGACCTAATCATGAGGAAATAAATATATAACTGGAAATATATCTGAAAACAATTTCCAAAAAAACTTAAATAATCTCTGGAATCCACCTATAGCTCAAGATATAGCCATTTTATTGAACCTTTCTATTTGAGATCCCAAAACTATCCTTTGACTAGTCAACCTGATTGGACTTCAAAACATCATGAAAATGTGTAAAAATCCCCTTAAACCACCATGGAAATCAATAAAAACTCTCATAAATCATGAAACATAAATTTTGCATGCTACTCCTTTAGACCAACTTGTCCTAAAACCTTCTTCTCCAGAAACTATTATTTTTAGGTGGGGCCCACTCATCACCATGACCTCAACAATAAATTTCTGGAAATCTTGAGGATTACTATAAAACATTCAATCATCACTATTTTACTATCAATCAAAATTGGGTTAGTATACTTCACTTTCTCTCAACTGCTCCTAGTTAGGGTTTAACTAGAATTTTAGACCTCTTTACCTTCTTAACATTCGTTCATAAAAATGTGACAATAAACTGATCTGATTCTTTTAAAAACTTATAAAATCACCTTATAATCAACCTTGAAAGCCTTAAGGTTTCATAAAAATCAAATTTTTCATAACGAGCATCAAAAGTTTAACTTCGAGTTGGATTTTGCCTTTTTTCACCATGTCACACAAAATTAGTCTTATCTTGCAAAATTCACATCATGGCAGCCTAAATTTTTTTTGAGATAACTATTACAAATCCAAATATCATCTCCAATACTCATAATGTCAATACCATACCTCAATCTCTCTATCTGATGTCATTAACACAACCTTACCTTGGGGATTCTCAATGTAGAAGCTAGTATCAACTGAAATAGTGTAATAACTTGCCATGAAACCACTAAAAAATGATCCAAACATACCTCATATGACATGATATATCTTATTTCATACTTTTATGAGCTCAAATGTCTCCAATACACTCTATCACACCTCCAAGCTACCATACCTACTCCCAATGAACACCTGTAACCAAGTGAAACAATTGTACATGTACTATGAAACTATTGTGAGTGCTCAAGCACCCTCAAAAAATTATATCCAACATGTCAAAATTCTTCCCAAGAAACCAATAATATCTTTCTTCCAAGATACACCTCCTAGGCACCTATATACGCTTGTTAGAGAAAACATACATCATTGAATCCCACTATAGCAACTGATATGCATCTAAAACAGTATGTTATCACCTCAAAATACATCATTACATCATCCTAAAACACTCACTTTGTCATTAATGTGGTTTTTCATCAATAATAACACCTACTAGGACACCATGCCAACAATCTCCCCCTTTGTCATTGATGGAAAACACCCTGAACTTCTCCCCCATTTTCATTAATGAAAAAGACATAATGTATCTCACCTTATTCACTGTGATCAGCTTCAAACCTCCATGCTTTGGTTAGAAACATCAACCAAAGGTCTTTAATTTACTCTTTTACTTAATTTTTCCCAAAAATCTGATTTTTGTGTTCATTCAAGCATGCAAATGCCAAGCTCCCCCTAGAAAGGGCAATTCCATCAACATAAAATCATTATTCAAGCGTGAAATAATTAATATATCACCTTTTAATGGAAAAAAAACTTCATCTTCTATCCTCTAGGCATGAAAAAACATAAAATTTCTCATTGACCTCCATTTTTGCCTTCTTGGAACTATTGTAGCATCCTATAGTCTGAGTCAAATTTATCATGCACCTTCCAACAATTTCAAAGATAACCACTCTTCACAATTACTCCATAATTATAGATTATGATCCACCATTTCTATATTAAAACATTCATACCAAGGCTTCTTCATACATTCTCACTTAAGGGTAATACCATGAGACCATAACAGTCCTTTAAGATAAAATCACGCCAATTTTGACATCCACCTATAAGTCAACAAAGCTTGAACTTATACAAAAATTTATCCCCTTCCCTTAAGACCTCTATTCCTCACTCTTGAGCACAATTTTGTGGTACTTACCTTCTTAACAATACAATAACTAAAAATTGCAACTTTTGATAATCCAAAATCTCCATTTCAATCTATAACAATTATATTTGATTGAAATCATGCATCTATAAATAAAAAATACTCAAATCTTGACTTACAAAACTACTTCATACCTTTAATGGCATGAGAAATTCCATATCATCTTCTATAGGCATACCTTTGAGCTTCCCCTGATATAAATGCATCATATATACCTGAGATGCATGTTCATACATGTAGGAATAACTTTTTGCACTATTATAGCATTGTAGGTTAGTGTTTCCTCATACATTTTAGCATTTCACACATTTTAACTTATTCCTCCTTGAGAAAGAATCATACAATTTAGCTAGGCTTACCAACCTTTTTAGAATTACTTTACCCATAGTATGTATCAACATGATACATCACAATAAATCTATAGAAACACATCTCAGACCAATGTAAACATTATCTCAACCTTTGCTTGTATCAAAGTCTTGATCATTCTGTCTCAAACCTTATTTTGCATCATCATCACTTGGAGACAAGTTTCAACTTCTAGAGCTTGAAAAATCTCCCCCTCAACTTGTGAGACTCTTTTCTAGAGTCATATCATGTGCATAAATCAATCTTACTTCACTAAGCATGTGGAATAGAGAAAGGAGAATCAGGGAGGTTAATACATGTCAAATATTAATGTTACCTACTTGGGAGAAAACACTAAGACACTAAGAGATGAAATATGAAGTTGAAATAGGGTAAGTAAAGACTTCTCAATATTTTGAATTTTATGACAGGTGACTGGGCATGATCACATGTTTTCATGACTTACATGAGGCTTAAGAAAGGTCTTTTTTTACCTTGAAAGACCAAATATAGGTATATTGAGTTTTATAATTAGTGAAATAAGACCTATAAGCCATAAAATTGGACTAAATAAGTGTTAAAGATCTAGACTATGTAATGAATTTATGAAATTAGATATTAAAAACATGATGAATGAATGTAAAGGTGTGGAGCCTACATCACATTCCAAGGAACTTAGGACCTTTTGAGTGACTTCATGACTCTTTTAGATTTTATTGCAAAGAATTTTGTGAACTATGACAAACTTGATGAGTCATTTTCCTTTTGAGGGATACTTTTTCATTGACAACTACACACTTTTATCACAGTAAGACACAAATCAGCTGAGATGTACTTAATAACACACTTTCTAATTAGCATTATGTTTTTTTTTAATACAGGCATAAAATAAAGTCCTCAAAATATAATTACTTAGATAATTAAAAATTATCATCCAATCACATATAATATATCAACATGAAGCTCAAAAATTCTTATTCCACATCTAGTTTACATAAATCATAAAAAATTAGAAAGGACCATTATATCACTCTAGTTTCTTAAACTGGTCTGACTAGGTTCTAGAGGCTTGAAACTAGTCTTCAAATCATATGGAACAACCACCTTCAAGGAACTCACCAAGGAATTTCATCACTTCAAATACTTCATATGCATCCTAAAAAACATGCTCAAGCACTTAGATCTAACCCTTCTTTTGGAATAACACCTTCTTCATACATGTAGCCAAGGGCTTCTTCACTACCTCAAAAAGGTAGTTCTAGATCACTCAAGATTATGCATGAAATAAATTCATAAAACCAAAATAAGAACACTATTAGCTCATATAAGACACCTTCATACTATTCAAGACAAAAAAAAATCAATAATTCCATTTCACCATCACTAGCTTTCTTAGTGGTAGGTTTTATAAAAACTCATGTATCATCAATTTTCTTCACATAACCACCCTGTATTATTTATTTGAAATTGAGAGAACATAAAAATGTTCCTTGAACACTTCAAATTTTATTTTTACTCCATCAGTTAAGCTCTATATATTGAAATATCTACAAAAACATATGTTTTATTGTGCATCCCACCATGTGTCATAAGATCAAACCACCATGAACATGACCTCCAATGAGTTATCTACACACTAAAATAATTTAAAAGGAAAAATAATTGCATTTGGTTTCATAACCAAGCACTTTTATCCATACCACTTTCAACTAGGGTTTAGAAGGGTTTTAGAAAGTGCCAAAAAAATGGATTGAACTTTATTTTCCTTAATCCTTTTGACATCATACTTTTCATAAAATATCTCTCTTTATTCTCTTTGAAAATTTATCTTACTATTTATCTAAAGAATGCTTGTAAATTTATATCAAATGCTAAGAAGCAAGCACACTATTTTGACATACCTTGTTTAGCCTTGTTTTGATAAAATTACAATATATTGCACAAAAATCGTCCTCTGGTCTTCAAATTTGGTCCACACATTCATGATTTCCTCCTTTATGATCTCCAATGGATACTTTATCATAAATGCACTTGTACCTCTTGACCAATCTCATTTGTGTATATTTAACCTACTTATCTTAAAGGGAAGTCACACAAATGACCTTAAATATACCTCAAAGTGGTAATTTGTGAAAAATAGTTTCCTCCAAGGACTCTTGGATATGTGCCTACACACTTCCCATGCTTCATTTTCTAGTTACGGCCTGATTTGTTTTAGATACACATTCTAGATCCTTGAAATAAGCCTAAATGAGCTAGTTTACACCATAAAACATCATGTCTACCATGTTCTTCACTATAAATCCTCTTTAAAATGTCATATTATGTGTCTCACGCCACTACTATGCTTTACCATCAGCCTCAAGCCTTAACTCCACCATTCTAGTTCTAGTTGTTAACTAAGCCTAAGGATTAGGCCTGTTGAACTGAGCTAGTTTGATACATTCCACTCATGTACCCCTTTATTCATCCTTATGATCTTTTTTCCACATAATATACATGCTAGACCATGTATTGAATCATCTTGGTAGCCTATCACATCATCAGTCTTCATGTACTTGTCTCTAGCTACTTAAGAAGTTGAGTCACAACCAGGTGTTCTTAAGCCTTGTCATATTCTTCCTTGTCTGACTCACTCCAAAATTTCCTTTAGCTCTCTAACATCTTGTTTTTTCATTAATGTTAATTTTGCATCAATTACAACTCACTATATACATGCCAACAAACTCCTCCTTTTTTATTGATGAAAAAACTCCTAATGCTTCTCCTCCTTTTTTCATTAATGACAAAGTGACTAACTATGGTACCTACTTTTCATCTTTATTAGCTTATGTTAGACCTCATATTAGTTGTAAATCAACAAAATTCATCACTCAAGCCCTCTCTCTCTCTCTTGTCTCTCCTTTCTTTGATTTTGTTATTAGCCTTCACCATTATTTGAATTCATTATTACTCCCCCCTGAGCAAATGCATTTAGAGAATACACACACGTCATAACCTGATCTTTGAGTGAAATCATCCTTCTATCCCATGGATATTCCTATCTCATCTTTCGAAACAAAACTAGGTTTTATTCCTCCATATAATAGTTTTTAGTTCATTTTGGTCTTAGATCCCTAAAGTACCTCTTCAGTACAATAGAGACCAACTTTACCTTACTACAAAAATCTTGTAAGGCACATAAATCAAAATTTTATGGCTCCCCCAAAGATTACGCCTTCTATGTCTCCCTAATGTTTCAAAAAATTGGCCTCAAAACTTGACCTCAAGTCATATCAGTGTGTTTTACATCTCCATTAATGTCCTGAAACATACTTTCAGTGTTCATTGTCCTTGTTTGCTTGGAAGAATGACTCACTTTGTCATCCACATGTTCCCACTTAGATTGGATATACAAGAAGCAACTGTACTACCACTATAACACAAAAAAATATAAACTTGAGGGACATAACTAGCTCCCCTTGCTTTACATATCTCTCATAGGCCTGTAGACTGACTTTTATGACATATAGAAATTGTTCTTAACATGCAGCAACACCTTCATCACTTTTCTTCTTTATCATAGTGTCATGTATTAGTGCTATAAGTATTTGAATCAAATTTTAAGTCTCCATAGACACTTGAATCCTCATTATAACCCTATAAATATTTTTCCTTTCTCTTGATAATCCATCTTAGTGAGCACACACTCAGTCCTGTAGCTTGCAACGCTTAGAATTTCAACTGTTATCAACAACTTAGGAGAAATATAATGATTACAATTTAACAACATACCATATTTCCTAAGACCTTTTGAAATCAATAGATTTTATGAATACTAAAACATGGTTCTATCTTTGATTTTATTCTTATATGAATGGCATCACATTTTGGAACTCTCATTAAGACCATCAATTCCATCTCTACAAAGATTTTCCATGAAGAAGCTTTTGTGTTTTTTAGTCAATCCTAAAATTACTGAGTTGAACTTAATTCTTTAGTAGAGACCCCTATGAATCACTTGGATAAACTTGTTTAAACCAATCACTCAAGTTAGAATATATAAGTAACTCAAGTTTAACCTGATATTTTGCAAGTTCCCACTTTTCTCGAACAAGAAAACCATTGAGGATGAAGTGTTGGAAAAAAATTCTCCAATTTATTTATCCAACACTATAATCATTTTATTCCACTTCATATAATGTTAACCCCACCATCAAACTAGTTAAATAATTAAACAAAAATTCAATTTTTCATTATTTTTCTTAATATGTCCTTATATTCTTTAGAGCAAGAGTCTAGGTGAGTTCATGGTTGGAGACTTCTAAAAACATATGAAACAAGGTGAAACCATTTCTAGGCACTGATTTGGCCCTAGAGGTGTGTGTTGAATTTCTTGGCTCTATTCCCAATGCATGTAAGTTTTCTTCTACATCTTCCTTCTAATACTTTATTATACGAACTTTTGTAAACTATGACACACTTATCCTTTTGAGGGATACTTTTTTATTGAAAAATACACATTTTTATCACAACTAGGATCACATTAAGACACAAATCAACTGAAATGTATTTAATAACATACTTTCTAATGACCATTATGTTCATATCTCTTTTTTTGAAGACTGGGAAAAGTTTCGTCACATTTCACTATTGCATTCTTATATGGAGTTGGGTCAAGTGATTAGTATTAAACTTGAAAATTAATGCAATGACATAAAGACATTTACAACACCCTTTAAGATAGCACAAACCTTATGACTACAAGGATACACTTTTCTTTGTTTAAACATCAAGATAAACCTTCAAGTACCTTATTTAGACACAATATGCACAAGGATTTAATAAGAGAAACAAAAAAATATACCTTTGACTTCATACACATTTACAACATGAGAGGACTCTTATTAGCACTTATTGATAGTGACTCTACTTCAAGAACACACCAATTCTTATTTCAAGTAGTATATGCCTTCTGGAATCCTAGAGAAGGCACATCGTGCTTTTTAGATCACTTTAAAACAGTAAATAGTCATAAAATGAGCATGATGACTCTATCCTTTCTCTTTTTTACTTTGACACTTTCTCATTCTTCTTAAATGTCATGCTAGATGTGATAATTTAATCACCTAACTCTTCATAACTTGATTAAATTCCTGATAGAAAATTTTGGTGAACTTTATTCTCTTGCTTTATCCTTATTTTGAATTGAGTTTTGTCATGATTGGCACTTGGATTGCTCTCAAATTTCTCAATATGATCACCACTTTATGATATCTTGCTTGAGATGGTATCTCCCATGAATTTATATGACACACTCTTGGAATTGGTTTTTAATTTGTATGCATTCTTAACCTTCCCCTTTCCTAGAATTTTGTTGCTATGTCTAGGAGGTTGGTTTTTATAGAAATTCTTTACAAAGTTTCCAAGTTTATGATAATTGAAACATGCAACTTGATTCTTTCTTCTATATGGGTATGGACTAAGATTACAACCATACTTAGCTCTCTCATGACCATAATTCTTAATAGAAACATGTCTCATTATGTTACAATTATAGCATATTATCTTATTAATACCTCTTGATTCTTATATTATCCCACACTAATTGTTTGGTTCATAAAGGAAGTATTGATCTATGTGAAATTTATCTTTACAGTTGAAGCATACTCTACTCTATGTTTTCTCATCTCTTCTATACCTCCATGGATAGTCATCCATGATATGATTTCTTCACTCCTTAGCTCTATGTCAAAATTGTGACAAGAAAATCAATAACCGTTAAAGGTTCTTTCAAACCTAGATGCATTTGGTTGCCTAATTGATTTAGTCCTTGAATTTTTCTCCTTGTTCATATTCATGTTTATTTGTATTTTTGTACCATTCTTGTCATCTTAACACTTCTTTGTAGGTTCTTCTTTGAAGCCTAGTCTTGTCTTATCTCCTACTGATTTTTTACTATCAAGAATTACATTCAAAGTTTAGAGCTATTTTCCATTTTTTATACATAGTCAATCTTTCTTTTGTTTCTTCTAGTTATGTTTTCAAGGATATAATTTCCTCTTCATGTCTCATGTAATTTTCTTCTATGTCATTAAGATATTTTTTCACTTTTTCAACTCGAGACTTCACCTCTGTATTGAATTTAATGCACTCTTCTTTTTTGAAATTTAGAGAGGTTGAGAAAAAATCCATTTAGGCTTCAAGTTCTTTGAGTCCATCTACATGTTCTTCATATTTTTGCTTCTTCATTTCCATAAGAATATTTATTTTCTCTTTATATTCTTTCACCATTACTTTAATTTTTTATTCTTTCTTATTTGGTGTTTCAATTCCTCCAAGGAACTTACAATTTCTTATTCAATATTTACTTCATCATCATCTTCATCTGAAATTTCATCTTCATTGAGATAATTATGTCTTGAGTTGCTTCTATAGATTATCTTTATATCCATGTTTTTGTTTCAAGAGGACCTCCTAGAAGCTGTTAGACTTGATTTAAGAGGACCAGGATTTGATACCAATTGTTGGAAATTCTAGGCACTGAGAGGGGGGGGGTGGGTGAATCAGTGCTTATTCAAAATTTGACAAAAAATTCAATTTCCTTAACTTTGTTATGATGAAACCACAAAATCATTCAAAAAAAAGAGAACACACACAAAGAGAAAGGATTTAATGTGGGAAACCATTCAAGGGAGAAAACCATAATGAAACTATAGTCACAACATCACACACTTACTACTACAATTATACCGTTAAGTATGTTGTTTTATATATGGATCTTGCGTAAGAAAAGTATTCACTAATGACCCATCCCCTGGTCCATTCGTCAGTCTAATTGGTCATTTTTATTGTGTGTATTTCATAGTCATCACTTTTTTTCACAGTTATGGTCATCTCTTGATGATTATTAGTTATCATTATTTACTCAGTTGTTGTCTCTCCTCTTTGACTAGGGCACCTGGGAAGGGATTAGGGCACCTCAAGATCCCTAGACATCATTTCTTTGTACCTTAGTCTGAGTCATACTTAGTTTTAATTTAGAGGTTCAAGGTCAGTATTTATGGTTTGTTCCCTCATTCCTCTAGGCACTACTCGGCATGTTGGGTCATTAGTGTCAAAATTTGAGCAATACATCCATATATAAACACAACATACACATTATCTTAAGGGAAAACTATTCAACTAAAAGGGTTAGATATCTACATAAGGAAAATGACTGCATTTGGACACTATTATACATCACACACTACATAGGAAGGGTTGTATTCATTATATTCCATCCACCATTTGCATCTTACATCTAGCCATTGCCCGCTATTTTGGTGTCATTTCCACTAGGGCACCCTAGGTACATCATTACACACACACGAACATAGAACTACATTGGTTCTAAGATATAGTGCAGTTCTTAGTCATTAGTCCATCCATATGGCAACTGAGGATAGTCTGACCCATTCATTTACATATTAATTTTTTTAGGGTTTGATGATTTTGTGTGGGGTTTTGTAGGATATTATTCATTGGATATCTACAGTAACATCAATGAATCAAGTGTGACACCAACCTCATCAAAGGTGAATCATTGTAAAGGTTTAATGACCCTATCAAATTTAGTTTCTAAGTCATTCTGTAGACCATGGCATTGAAAGGTGCCCCTGTACTCCTCCAAGCATCGTAGTCTGGCTAGATCTTCCACTTCTACAATTTTCTAAGGTTTTTCATTACATTTAATTCTGATAGAACATTGCTCTAATTAATGAGAGGTAAGTTATATTCCAGGTTAGTACCCTTTCCCTCCTTTTTCATTTATTTCATTTTAAAATATCAAATAAAATTAGCTAGCATTTATATTGTAATTTATATCAGTTATTCATTGATGTACTTCTTAGATTCGTGCTAAAACATTCAGATTTTAGTTAATCATTTTGGTAACCCATAATTTTGAACATTTTTTCCCTAGGATCCACTTCAAATCCTAATGTCTAAGGATATATCTTCTCCTTCTTGGCCCATCATGTCACATTTTATTTTTAATCCAATATATGATGAGGTTGTTATTGTTAAGCTCACAACTCTAAAATAATACTACTATTCCAGATCATATTCCCCATCAACTCTTAGATGGTCAACAATATGTACCTACTCATTTTTAAGAATCTCCCATTGGCATTAGTATTTTTTTGGATCTAATAGCCTTCACTCGTTGTACACCATGTTTTACGGCTACTAGTGATCCTCATGCTGATCTAAGGAAATTCTAGATGATTCTATTATTGATTACATGTTAGGTCTTGACAATAGCTCTTATATTAATTCTACTCCTCATCAGACCACTATTATGGCTACATATCATTACTCTCCTACTTATGATATTGCTTCTTGTAATCCATCACATACTCTTTCATACTGTGTCGATGATCCACTTAGTGACATACTTATATATGAGTCACTTTATGATTCTGAGGAGATAATTGATAGTGATGATTCTACTACTTTTCATGATATTGAGTTTGAATCTCCTACTCCAGTTTCTCCTAAGGTTATATATATCATATTGTATGAGGCACCTCCATCTATTATTTCTTCTACTTCTACCATTTCATCTCCTCCTAACACATCACCTACATCTATTAGTTTGTCTTCTACTATAGAGGTCCATCAGTCATTCCATCTCCTAGGGATGTTTACAATGCTATTCCTAATACTGCTATGGATATTCCATCCCCTCCTCTAAAACCTGCCCTTATTTTGGCTTATAAATTGGAATCTCCTCTATCTTCTCTTGCATTACCCATGATTACTCACAATGGAAAGTTACAACTACTTAATAAATTGTTTCCATCTTCTGTTATTTCTTCATAATACATTTTGTCTCTCATACATGGCATAGGTCAATTACAATCTCAATTTTAGTCACTCACTTTAGAAAGTAGGGCTTATTATGATTCAATTGATAACAACTAATTACATGGAAACCCTATTCCTAAAAGGATCTATAATTCTACATTTCCTAAGGAATATATCTTTCCTACATTCACATGCTTTAATGGTACTGGTGACCCTTACCTACATCTCCAACATTACCACATGGCTATGGCTTCTTATTCTAATTATATATTATTACTTGAGGCATTTTGGCATAGTCAAACTAATGATGTATTACAATGGAACACTCATCTTCCATTTTTTTCCATTAGTACTTATTATGATATGGAAGACACCTTCCTCTATTGTTTTATCATCAATAATGGCCATAGTGATACTTATGATCATATACCTACTTTACATCAAGGTGCATCTGAACCTATCAAGGATTACATTTTACAATTCAATGCTTATATGCATCAAATGGTATTCTAGCCTATGAATCTAGAGAAGCAATTTATCTTTTGTCATGGTATCATTCCCACTCTTAAACAATGATTACAATATGATACATGTGAGCCATTCATACTATTGTGTTATAAATTCATTAACCTAGGACATGATCTTCTCTCAACACATGTTATTGATCCTTAAATTCCTCTTACTACTGTGGTATTATCTAGTTCTTGTTCTTTTCCATTAGTTGAGCATCCTACATAATTTCCATCTCTGCCTTACAAGCAAGCTCAATCTACAATTACACAAAAAGATCCTTCTCCTCATCCTTCTCAATAGACTACTTATCCAACTACTCCATCGGTTTCACATGATCCATTACACTTATCTCATCATCCTTGACCACATGATGTACTGTGTCTTACTTGATGAGTTTATAATTCACTTACCCTCTAATAAGCATCATGCATAACATTGTCTACAAAATCAACGTGATCAATCCTATTGTAATTATCATCGGGTCAATGGCCATAGGGATGATGATTAATTTTCCCTTCATGATAGATTTCAACAATTAGATGATAATGGCATCATTTACTTAGGATCTTTCTCACATGAGTGGCCAATCTCTCCTCTGTCTTGTCAGCGTGTTTCTACCCATGTTGACTTGTCTCCTCCATCTAATGCTAATGTTATTATATGTCCACCAGCACAGGTTGTCACTCATTCCCACTCTCCACTACGTCTATCTATAGTGACATCATCACATCCACCACATCTACTCCATCCATATTATCCACTAAATCATGTAATTGCTTCATAGCAGCTACCGTAGCCGTCTACAATTTTCCATCCCACCACATCTCTATATGACATTCAGTTTGTTTCATACAATCATGTTTCTTCCATGCCATATGCTTCCATCACTTTGCACCACATTGGTATTTGGTAGGTGATTACTATCACCTTACCCTCGATGATGCACTTGTATTCTTATAGTTCTTACATGACCATTGAGGGATTTCACTCATCACACACTTCATTGATTCATATAACACACTAAATCATTTTCCGATGATGTGCTCTTTCTTTACACAATTCATTCTTGACTACTGAGGGGTTTTAACGAAATAAAACTCATCATATATATGTCAGGGGCATTAATAATCTTCCCCCCTATGGTCACCATACTAATATGCCAATCCTTGTATAACTACATATCAATCGATCATTTATCACGATTTTAGTTATACAACCACACTACATACATTGTATATCATCTTTAACACTATATCATCACCACATTACACATTTTTATCTATCATCATTATACTACAAATCTCAATCAACAACTGTAAACAATATCCAACATATTACATAGATTACAAGAAAAATCATAGGGTTATACATCATTAATCACACTATACTAATAAGTACACATCATGAGCAACATTTTATACAATCATTAAAAAATCTCAAAAGTCACATTATATAATTCATATATAGAAAATATAATCATCAAATACCACTAACATTATATATATATATATATATATATATATATATATATATATATATATATATATCGAGTGCAATCATTGTTACAAAATCATATCATCACTAGGGGAAATTCCCCTACATAATATATAATAATACAACTCAAATCTCATCATCGCTATCACTCTATGGTACTATGATATCCCTATCAATACGATCATTCGCAAATCTCAAAAGTCACATTATAGAATTCATACATAGAAAATATAATCATCAAATACCACTAACATCATATATATATATATATATATATATATATATATATATATATATCGAGTGCAATCATAATTACAAAAACATATCATCATTGGGGGGAAATTCCCCTACATAATATATAATAATACAACTCAAATCTCATCATTTCTATCACTCTCTAGTACTATGATATCCCTAGAACTAGATGACTCACCACTAACTCTATGTTGTTGATCGAGACCTTGATACCTCTCAACCTACCTCTGTAATATTGTAACCTTGGTATACTTCTCCATGAACTGACGTTACAACTTGACATAACATGTAAATACATCTTGTGCTAGTGTACCAAAACCTACTGCCTCTCTGGCTCTTTGAGTCTCCTCATGTGCCTCATCTCTCTCACTCGGAAAGACTATGCATGTGGCTACTACTATGACCACCGACTCAAACAAATGGGAATTATCACCCACGATTTAATCCACCCACCAATATGTCACTGGGCACATTTTGTGTTAATGTATAGATAGATGTGTCCACTATCAATGACCAATACACGTCATCTAAAAAAATAGTCAAATAACATATGTTAGACAAATGATAATCATAATATATGCAAGTGACAAGACCTACAAAAAAACTATATATACACACGCTTAGATATAGTTGTTGTTATAGGATTGGGGACATCTCCTTTCCCCTCTACCCCTCCTCCATGTGATATTCCTTCTACCTCCATGAACATGAGAAATAGGAACACCCATATATGTTATTCCCACCATGTTCGGTATGCCTCTATGAATTCTGAATCATCTCCATCTACTGTCTCTATCACTAGATCTCCCTCATCTAGACCTGGGGGCACTAGCTTCTCTGTTGGTAGTCTTGGTCTAGCTCTAACTCTCCTAGGTGCTCTAATTTCGCTCAACCACATATACAGATTTGGTGGCACATCCTGAGTCATACCAAATTGACGTGATACCCTCTCCACCCAGAATATCTCAGGCACACATAGGAACCCCATCCTCCAACCACATGGTCCTATGTATACACCGTAGCTCTATAACATCCTTTTACTATCCCCCATAGTCTTAGTATGGCCTCCATATCACCATCTTAGATCCCATGTGATCTATAAGTTCTCTATATGTATTTGTATCTCATTTTTGTCCACACACACCAATCCACCTCTTAGCATATATATCAGGTCTAGACCACTCTAATCTAGGGCCTCCTACTGGCCTCAACACTGTTATGTGCTCATAGGCCCAAACATGTAATAATGTTGTATCTCCTATACCACCTTCGTGCTCCTCTTGGGTGAATCTATACAAGTCTATGTATAGGTGGTCCAACACATAATGTGCCCATGTATATTAAGTACCCTCCTCCTCAATCCTATGACATATGCATTACATATTATATAATATTCCTACGCCACCCCCCTCAATGAAAATAGATGATGTAATGAAAACTGCTATGAAATTCTACAAGCATCAAACCCATACCTCAAAATGGAATCTAAGATGATATGGGGCTCAGTAGGTATCCAGGTCCCCATGAAATACCATTGGGCATATCTCATCTGCCTCTCCATATTCTCCACTGCCATGAAATGTACTGTCTCCCCAATAACTGGAAAATGAAATATATGATACACATCCTCCATTGTAATGGTCATCTCTAACCATGATATACATGTATCTGAGTTCCATCTCTCGCATAGTGCTATCAACATAGGCATATTATGGGACACATCTCCCATCTGTGTTATGTATCGTAGACCACCATGGTCCATGACCTCCCAATCATCATCAGAAAAAACCCAATCCAATAAAAGTAATCAAATGATGAACCCCACGAAACTCCCTTGAGTGGATATCCCTCTTAAAACCAAAAAACAACAACAAACACAACATTAGAACACTATATAAATCCAAACACACTCGTTTTACAATATTACTATAGATTTAAAACAACATTTCAATCATCATAGACTAAATACACCCTCTCTGGATGGGCACCCAAAATTAGTACTGGGGGGTGGGTAATCCTTTCCCAAAGGCCATTAGCACCTTTACCACTCTTGTCTAGGTCTAAAACACTGAGAACATTGAAAATATCAACTTTGCAAAAATTCAATAGAAAAAACTATTACACACACATTTTTTGAAAAAATATTGCACTTAATAACTCCACCATCGTATGTGATGCCACTGTGGCTGCCACCATCTCAAATCAGATAGGTCATTCTGCTCTCACTTACGACATATTTTCTCATTTAGAGCTCACTCTCACAATTACGTAAAAGATAAACGAAGTGGCTAATCACCCTTTCACCTTCTTACTCATAGTTACTTTACATCAAAAACTTTACTATAGTAATTATTTCAAGATTATCACCTCAACTAATACACACTACATGGTTTTCATCATAAATTAAGCATAGTTACTCATATTCACACCCCGTTTATGACACTCTTTATAAAATTCCTCTTACCATCATACCATACACATGATACACACATTATCACTCCTTTAAATTTCCCTTTAATAAATCTACACACATTTTGACGATCTTTATCACATTTTACCTATCTCATGCTTACTTTCAGCTTGGTATTCATTCTTATCATCACTTGCCCTTTTGCTGAAAGGGGGGAATACAATTTGGGTCATTCTATAATCCCCCTTACAAAATCATGTGATCAATCAACACAACTAATTCAGCATTTTCAAACACTTACTAATGTACTATGCAACATTTCACCATCAATTCCCGCTAATGACCTAACTTGGGGGAAAAAAAACATAAAATCATTGTATACAATACTTCACCAATTTCTAGCAGTTCCCCTTAATGACCTAACATGGGGGAAATAAACAAAATTTTCATCTGTAAAATATTTCACCAATATCTATCGATTCCCCTTAATGACCTAACATGGGGAAATTGGTGTAAAATCTCTCTCTGAGTAACCAATTGGAATCAATCAATTAATTCACTAATGTATCCAACTCTCTAACAATCAAAATCACACTATTTAATCAATACAATAAAATACATGTGGCCTCCCACATGACCTAACTTGGGAGTTACATTCATTACTTTCCCAAATGACCTAACTTGGGAGGTTACTTTATATTTGGAATTTTATTCAAGATGACCTAACTTGGAAGCCATCACATTGTGGTGACACCCATGGATTGGGGGCAAGAGTGTCTTTCCTATATGGTTCAACTGTTTGATTGAAATTACTTGGATCCAAAAACCACAAAAAGTTTGATCTAAGCCCATCTACACTGGCTAAATCTTGAGGATGTATTTATAGGTTGGAGAATAAAGCACCTTTCTCCCTACAATCTTCCTTTGGCAGAAGGATTCCCAAATGCTCTGGTCAATTTTTCATACACAGGAAATTGGGTTAGGAAATGATCATTCCCTACCCCATAATATCATTATTCATAATCATCAACCATTCAACATTATAATCATCATTACCATTCAATTCACTTCATAGTGGTATTATGTTTCTCTCTACATTGCATGAATCAACATGTTGATCCATGGTTTGACATGCTATATGGTTCATTCGACACACTTTTTCTACCACATATGCACATTCTACTACAACGTGGGGTTCTCCAGATTTTTCTTAGGTACACATCTCTATCTACTTTATGTTACTGAGAATTCCACTCGCCAACATATAGTGGGGGAAAATTTAGTCACAAAATCATGCACTTACTACTATAATTATACTGCCAATTATGTTTTTTTATATATGGATCTTGCTTAAGAAAAGTATTTACTAATGACCCATCCCCTAGACCTTTCATCAGTCTAGTTGGTCATTTTTATTGTATGTCTTGCATATTCATCACTTTTTTGCATAGTTTTTGTTGTCTCTTAATGAGTCTTAGCTGTCATTATTTACTCGAATATCATCTCTTGTCTTTGAATAGGGCACCTAGGAAGGGATTAGGGCACCCTGGGCTCCCTAATTCTCATTTTTGGTTCCCTAGTCTTGGTCACACTAAGTTTTAATTTAGAAGTTTGAGGTTAGTCTTTATGGTTTGTTCTCTTATTCCCCTGGGAACTAGTTGGCATGTCGGGTCATTAGTGTCGAAATTTGATAAATACATTCCTATATAAACACAACATACACACTTTCATAAGGGATGCCTATTCTACTAAAGGGGTTAGCTATCTACATAAGGTAGAGGACCGCGTTTGGACACTATTTTACATCACAAAATGTACAGGAAGGGTTTTATTCATTCTATTCCATCCACCATTTTCATCTTACATCTAGCCATTTACCGTTACTTTGGCATCATTGGCACTAGGGAACTTTAGGAACATCATTACACACACAAGCACATAGAAATACATCATGTCTAATATGTAGTGTAACACTCAGTCATAAGTCCATCCATTTGGAAGTCGAGGATAGTTTGACCCTTTCATTTGCATATTTCATTTTTTAGGGTTTGAGGCTTTTGTGTGGGATTTTTTAGGAGATTATTTATAAGAGATTTACAGTGACACCAACAAATCAAGTGTGTCACCAATGTGATCAAACAAAAAACATTGCGAAGGTTTAAAAACTCTATCAGATTTAGTTTCCAAGTTATTCTATAAACCACGGCACCCATATTCCAGACTAGGGTTCCCACAGGTGCCCCTATACTCTTCTAGGTGTCCCAGTATCTCAATATCTTCCACTTCTACAATTTTATGAGGTTCTTCATTACATTAAGTTATTTTTGTTGTTGTTGGTAAATAGTTTTTTGAATGGGACTATACCCTTGTATACAAAAAGGGGGGCCTAGAAGCCAGAAAATGAGTGAAAAACATAACAAGAAGGATCAAGATCTAGATAAGACATAAAATCTAGTGTAATCAAAGAGTAGTTATCCCAAAACAGCTAACCAGTTCAAAAACTACAAAAGAGCAACAAAAAAATAGCAACAGGGCAGAAAAAACCATAACTGAAGTCAGCAAGAACACTGCAGATCCACAATTATTTCTTTACAGCTTTGGCAATTTTGGATTTGATATTCTGCTAGGAGATGAACATAGCCAATGCCATCATATGAGTAGGGTCATTAGTATCCAACTGTTGGATGGTTTTTTTCTTTCTTTATCCGTTCCCCAAAGAGTAGCTGGTATCCCGCTGAGATTAGAGACACAGCGAACGTGTTGCTCGATAAATTCCTCAATTGCATTAAAAATAGCCATATTATAATCATGGTGAGTCTTAGTTTTGCCAAGTCTGTTGTCCAGGGAGTAGAGTTTTTTGTAGATATCTTCCATTTGATTGTTTCCAATATCAGCCTCCTCCTCCTTCATTCTCTTACCTTTTCGCTTAGACAATTGTTTTACTTCCTCTTTCAGCAGCAACATGTCAATTTCTAATGCTTCCAACCTTTTAATGGAGCTCTCAGCGTGTGTCTCCTGAAAGCCCATGTTGCTAATGTGTAGGAGATTATGGGTAACCTCTAACTCCTGAGGCACATTTCCCGAAACAGGGATTTCTAGGTTCAGCCTTTTAGATGATCTAGTTCTAGGCCTTTTCAAGGTGGAGGTGAAAGGGGTGGGGGTAGAGGTGGGGGGGATGACATGGGGAGCCAGGAAGGAAGGTAGAGGGGAAGAAACCACAGTAAAGGGTATAAAGGGAGTGGTATCCTTAGTGGTGGTGGGGAAAGAAGGAACAAAGATGGGGGAGACAAGGAAGCCAAGAAGCTTGAGAAGATAACTTATGCAACAAGAAAATGATCCCTTGATGCAACGGGACCACTCGCGCATGATTTTAAAACTCCAAGATGGAGCACTCAAGAGAGTTAAGTAAATAATGAGGGAAACATATCGTGTAGTTCCTGCGGAAGTGGTTGAGAAACACAAGATGCTTTAAGGGCACTGTGACAAATCTCCCATCAAGAGAAATGTATCTCACCATAATATGGGTGACCTCGTCAAAAGGAAAAGGGATGGAATTGACTTACAGACCCACCGTGACAAAAACCGGTTTCTCATTGCCCTCCACAAATTTCCTCTCCTCAGCCAGCCTGTCCATTCTTTTATTGAAAAATTGGTACCCATCCATTCCCAGGCCAGTAGCTTCGGTGATTAACTCTTCATTGATCAAAACTTTCTGTCATCCATACTTGACTTTACGGTCTTTCCAGTTCTTTGTGAACTGAATGGAGATGCTTTGGTTGTGGCCCTGTATCTTCACAATGAAAATAGTGATGCCTCCCTTGTTTAGAAGATTCCAAAGCTCTTCGTTATTTTTCCACTCCGGATCTGCACTGGGCTCGATTTGGTAAGGAGATCCTCCCACTTTCACCGATTTTAAATAAATGACAATGTAAACTTCAAAATCCCTTTGAGACATTCGATAGAACCCACAGTTACGCCTTGCTCTATTTTTTCTCACGATATGGGAAAAATGTATAGTATAACTGTTGTTGTCATGGCACTTCCCATGAATGATTGCATTATTTTTGATCTGACCCTATGAGTTCCCACATACATGAGCATCAGTCTCCTTTGAAATTCACTCCAAATCATCATCAGCCTTACCACAGACTTGAGAATCCATAAAACACTGTTTAATAGTTGTTATAGGCATAATATTTCCCGCATATGCAGCTTTAATCTTAAGATAAAACCACTTTAAATCATCATTATACTTTGTATAGCCTTGAATTCCCATCAATACCTATTTAAGCGCTGATTTAAAATTATCCGCGCATGTGCAAGTCTTATTCATAAAGACCCCCTCCCAATGCTCATTAATTTTATCCCAAATTTGTATGCCCATAAGTATCCGCTTGGATGCTATTTTGAATCTGCTCAAGGATGTGATCACTATTATCCCATATAATGTGATTAACATTTCTGCCATAGTTAGCCAATGCATCTATCGCCTTGTTACCTTCCTGGTAGGTATGCTTGATCTAAATATTATTGAAGGTTTGAAAAATACTTATGGAGTCCAAGATGAAGTCTTTGATGTTCCAACTTGGGGGCGAACACTGATTAATATGATTGATTATATTGAGTGAGTCTCCTTCCAGAATGATATTTTGGATGTTATGAATATGAGAAATTCTAAGGCCCCATAAAGCAGATAATGCTTCAGTAAAATGATTAGTTTGTATTCTCATTTTACCAACATAATCAACCACCAAACTACCTTTATGATCCCTGATCACTCTTCCCCCCACTGTAATTCCAAGATTACACTTAGAGGCCCCATCAAAGTTCATCTTATACCAGTTAAGATCTGGAGGATGCTAGTGTATCAAAGATCTATCAATATTGTTACCTAAAATATTTCAGATACTATCTGCTCCAATCTGCCATTGGGAAAAGATATGCTCTTCATTTGCTGGGTAACTCTTATTCTTGGGGGGTTTAAATTTAGCAATATTCTCTTTAATAACATTAGAAATTTTCCCAATGCTGAGCTTATAATTCTCATTACTGTTTCTTAAGATAATTTCATTTCTATCTTTCCATATCCTCCAAATAATATGAGGAATTACCAAATTTTAGATCATTCTCACGACACAATGTTTGTAGGGCAGGCTCCATTGTGTCCAAAGCTAACTCAAATCCCTTGAAACTACCCAGGAAGCTTTAAAATTAGAAAGGGTAAAACTCCACATTTTGGTAGCATACTCACAATGGATGAACAAATGACTGATATCCTCAGAGTCTTTTTTACACAAGTGACACCTATTAAGCATTATAAAAACTTTTTTTATCAAGTTGTCAGTGGTAAGAATCCTACCCCTGAGAGCAAGCCAAAAGAAAAATTTAATTTTAGGTGTTAGCTCCTTCATCCAAATTCTATTCCAATTAAACTCAGATTGATTATTTTCAAAGAAAGTATTATAGTCAATTTTAACAGAGTAGTTCCCATCAATAGAACTACTCTAGACCAACTCATCCTTAATTTCAAGCTGACTTAGGGGGATAAGGTCCAATTGATCCTACAGGGAGGAAATTATCTAGGTCAAATCATCTCTATCCACAGTGAGTTTTTTCCATTTCTTCTTGTTGCCTGTTCTGACAATATAATCCTTGATTCTAGTGTTATACTTGCTTTTAATGATGTCTCTTGCCACTCCAAATCTATCCATGAGGTTTCCCTTAAACCAATTATCTTCCCATAATTTTATATCATTACCATCTCCCACTTTCCACTTACTTCCTTGTTTTATGAAATTTCTACTCTTCACTAAGTTATTCCAAAAGATGGAACCATAAGGAAGATGCTCATCTTGAAGAAAAGAAGAAACAACTTGTTGATTAAGGTATTTAGCCTTAATTAAATCTATCCAGGGTTGCTTCTTAGTTAGCATTCTCCATCCCATTTTCACAATAAGAGCCTCATTCATTTTCTTGATGTCTTTTATGCCTAGGCATCCTATAGATTTTAGAGTACAAACCTTATCCCAAGCAACTAAATGGTATTTAAACTTCTCCTCCATGCCCTGCCACAAGAATTTTTTTGGATCCTCTCAATTTTTTCTCTGAAGGTGGCAGGGATCTTATAAAGAGACATTATATAGATAGGCAGGTTTTGAAGAGTGCTTTTGATGAGTAGGCATTTACCAGCACTAGAAAGAATGGATCATTTCCATCCAGCCATTTTTTTTTGAAATCTCTCCAACAAATCATTCCACACCTTGGTAGAAACTTTTTTAGTGCCTAGAGGGATTCCTAAGTAAGTGGCAGGAAGTGCACTTATTTTACATCCCAGAATTTTTGCAATTTTCAGCTGTCTTTCCTCAAGCGTATTGAAGAAGAATATGGAGCTTTTTTCATAATTGATCTCTTGCCCAGAATCAGCTTCATAAAGTTTCATAATAGCTTTGATAGCCTAAGATTCAAGGAATGATGCCATTAAGAGAAGAATTATATCATCCGCAAATTGCTGATGAGAACCTGCATGACTAATGGAAGTGGGCTTTGATCCAATCAGGATACCATCAATAATTGCTTGACCAATTGTTCGACTAATATTGTCTGCCATAAGAATGAAGAGTAGGGGGGATATTGGGTCCCCTTGTCTTAGTCCTCTACTACTTGTGAAGAATCCCACCGGCTCACCATTAACCACTACTAAAAATATGACCGTAGTGGTGCAATCCTTAATAATTTTTCTAAATTTAGCAGGGAAGCCAAATTTCATCAAAACTTTGTCTAAAAAAGCCCAAGAGACCTTATCAAAGGCTTTATTCATATCAAGTTGGAGGACCATATTCACTTTTTTGTTATTATCCATAGAGTGTATGGTTTCATGCACCATAATCACTCTATCTTGGATAATCCTACCTTTAATGAATCCACTCTGCTACCTTGAGATTAAATCATTCAAAATAAATTGAAGGCTGGTAGCAATGATTTTGGTAAAAAATCTATAGATAGCACTCACAAGGATGATAGGTCTGAAGTCTTTTAAGTCCTTAGCATCCAATTTTTTGGAGCAAGCACAATGTGTGTGTTATTCATCTCTTTCAAAAGGTTTCTAGTTCCATAGAATTCATTCATTTCTCTAAGAAGATCATCTGAGCATATTTCTTAGAATTTTTGAAATTTTTTTATAGAAAATCCATCCAAGCCCGGAGCCTTGTCACCTTCAAAAGTAAACATAACTTTTTATAGTTCTTCAAGTGTGACAGCTTTAGTGATATCTTTAAATCTCTATTCCTCAATTTTGTTATGGGGAATAGCCTCTGACATGAAAGAATTACCTCTTCATTAATGATACTCCTCTTATTAAGAAGTTTTTTATAGAAATTGAGAGCTTCCTCTTTAATGTTGTTGGGATATTTTATAATAGTGCCATTACTTTTAGCGACTTCCATAATCCTAGTACAAGCTCTGTGCTTCAAAGTAGTCATATGAAAAAACTTTGTATTTCTATTTCCTTCTTTAAGCCAAATAGCCCTAGATTTTAGTCTCCATAAGGATTCTTCTCTACTGCAGATCGTATGTAGCTCTGCAAGAATGTTTTTTTCCTCAGTTTGGTCTTCAAAATATCTCCCCATTGTATTCATTTTGATTTTTAGATCTTGGAGCTTCTGCTTTAACTTCTTATTTTTTTCAAACACATTACCAAAAACTCTTTTATTCCAAGTTTTAACTTGTTTTTTGACATTTTTGAGCTTCTAAGTCAATCTATATTGAGAAATTCCTTCACCATTCCAAACCCACCATTCCTTAATTTTGTCATAAATGTCCTCATGTTCCATCCACATCTTTTCAAATTTGAATGAGCTTCTGCTGGGCTTAGTCCAATTGAGAAGATTTAAGGCAATCAGATTGTGATCCGATCCAATTCTAGGAAGTGAAGAGAGATGGAAGTCCTAATTGAGAATCCAACTAGTAGAAATCAGGGATCTATCTAGTCTAACTTGGATAAGATCTTTTCCCAACCTTCTATTGTTCCAAGTGTATTTATTTCCATGGATATCCACATCCAAGAGATTGAGATCAGCAACAAAATCAGCAAAATCCTCCATACATGTGGAGAAGCTGGAGATTCCTCCATATTTTTCACCTGGGTTTAGAGGAGAATTAAAATCCCCCAAGATAAGCTAGTTGGCTGTAATATGCTGGGTTCTAAAGATCTTAAGATCAGTCCAGATTTTACGTCTCCCACTAATCGTATTAGGGGCATAGATATTAGAAAGGATCCATTCACTATTGTTCTCAATATCATGAAATTTAATAGCAAGATGATTAGTAATAGCATTAAGAATCATACCAGTGCAGTGTCTTTTATCCCAAAGAGTATCCAGACCTCCAGAGGCTCCCTAAGAGTCCACCGCAGCCATATCACAGTTTTCCAAAAAAAAAATTATTGGTTTCAAGGATCTTAGCTTTCATCTTAGTTTCCTACAAAATCAAAATACTAGGACTACTAGATTCCCGTAACTCCTTAATGATTCTCTATTTGGAGTTTCCATTTAGACCTCAGATGTTCCAAGAGATAATCTTCATTAAATAGGAATGGGAGCTGGTATTTCCTGATGGTTCAATTGACGTTGAGTTCCATCTGCAATGTCTCTCTCTGTTCTCTTGGATCTAAGAGCTTTCTTTGAGGGTCTTCCTCTTTTAGAACTACTTCCAAAATCTACTAGTCTTCTAGCAGAAGATCTAGTAGTTCTAGATGTTGAAGTTTCCCAATTGTCAAGTTTCTTTTTCTTTTCACTATATAGTGACTCTGGGATCATTTCAAATCCTTTAATTCTCTTTTTTTTTTTGAAATGACCTCTCTGAATCCAGAAGTATGTTCCTTATCTTCTTTAACCGGTGTTACTTCTCCCTCCTCTTTCTCTTTATGTTTACTATCAATCAAGTGAATATATGTTGATCTGTTGCTGAAGCAAGGAGACAGATCTACAGATCTATTGCTAAAATAAGAGTTTCCTCTTGTGTTTGAAATTTTACTTACGTCCCTTGGAGTGTGTAATGCTTCTTTTCAACTCATGTTGTTCTTTTCCAACACTTCCTCAATGAATTCTAGAGAATTATCTATCTCAACTTCCTTAGTGTCATTTGGGCTCTTAGCTAGATCCTTGGGACTAATATTCACCTTTATAGTTCCTTCTTGTTCATCCACCTCTAGAGTCACCTTTACTGGATTTTGCATTTCTGAGTCTTCTTTATTTCTAATTGGTGCTCCATGCAACGCTATCGCTGGGGTTTTAGGATGCCAGACCAGGTTTTTCCTTATTGAAGTTCTGAACCCCCCTTTTTTTCCTTTTTATCATAGTTCAGCTCAAGTTGGTTAGGGGATTTTTCCTCTCTCTGGATTTCACTATCTAGCACCCTATTTTCTTTTGTCATTTCAAAATCACCCTTATGTTGTTCTTTCTCTTTGAGTTTATCTTCCTCTGTGGAGATCTCCTTATTAGGACATTTATTGGAAAAATTTCCTATATGATGACATTGCTTGCATCTTAAATGGAAGGTTTCAAATTTAGTTTTTTGAGTCCACATTCCATACTTAGATTTTAATATGATGTGCTCTAGTAACTCCTGCTCCATTTCTGAAGAGATGCAGAATCGAGCAAAAGCAAGTCTAGATCTGTTTCTCGTGGGTCAATCCAACCCGATCGGAGCACCAATGGATTTAGCAATGTTTAGCAAGATTTCATCATCCCATAATTGTAGCGGTAGCCCAAGGATTATACACCAGATTGGAATGGTGTTAATATTTTTAGTGTTCGGGTTGAATCCTGGATACCATTTTTTCAAAAAAAGGCCCAAATTTCCCAGCCACCACGGCCCTCCCAGAAGCACCGATTCTAAATCAGACTACTGATTAAATTTTTCCAAAAAATACCCCATGGCATGATGGTAATACTCATATCTCCCTTAGGTTTCCACTTTCTAATAGCCCATTTTCTAATAAAATCAATATTAGGTCTAGAGCCTAGAAACTTACCAATAAGAGAGAGATTCACTTTGTCCAAAGCCCTATTCACGCATCCATCTGGGACCATTAGATAGGTAGCACCTTCATTGTTCTTTTCCCACGTGAACTGTCCTCTTACAGCCAACTCTGGACCCACTTTACTGTTAGGGTTTTGAAGAATCTTGTTCCAGGCCAAAGGTGTGGATCCCAGCGTGTCCACCTTTTCCGTTTGCAGCTTTTTAACCATCTAATTCCTGTCAGTAAGCAGCATCTCTTCAACTATTATTGGCCTAGAGCATAGACACTCTGCAGCCAAAACAGTAGAAACCGCACTGACTGTACTTCACTCGCTATCTCCATCGCTCGTCATTACATTAAGTTCTGATATAACATCACTCTAATTAATGTGAGATAAGTTATATTCTAGGTTATTACCCTTTCCCTCATTATTCAATTATTTCCTTTTAAAATATCAAATAAATTGGGTAGCATTTATTTTGTAGTTTATATTAGTTATTTCATTATTATACTTATTAGATTACTACTAAAACATTCAAATTTTAGTTAATTAGAAATAAAAGAACTATCTTTGACAAAAAATTCCTGTAAATGTTACAATGATTTCACTTTTGAGCATCTACTCAACTTGGAGCATTAACTCTAATACTTTAGTCAAGCTTCCACTTGACCTTTAACAAGCTTCTACTTGCATGAAAGCTTCAATTCCCAACTATTCAAATAAATCCTCTAATTGATCTTCTATAAGCTGAAACTTATAAGGAAGATTCAACTCCCTATATGTTAAGAATCCACTGAGTCTTTTTTAAGTTATTTTGATCACTTTCCTTGGGTTATCTTTCACAACAATTTTGATCACTTGTTTATCCCACATTTCTTCTCTTTTCACACTTATTTTCCCTTAATTCCTCTCTTCTCATCCTCTTCATCTACTGTAAGTATCTCACTCAAATCCTCTTCTTCATATAAATTTTATCATACTTATCATCTTAGAATAGCCTCTTAATCATCTTCTCTTTCTTTCCTCAAAGTTTCTATAAAATTTTAGTCTTCAATTCATTAGATGTATCCTTTTATTTTTATGCCTTTTCATGCACTTAATACACCTTCAATGGTATATTCACCAATCCCAAATTCTCATATACTCTTAGAATTTTATATCATTGGAAAATAACCTTCATTTACACCCCTTCATATTCCATCTTCTAACTCTTTATGTCTTATTTTATTCAACTCATACAAGCATGAGTAGAGTAAGATCATACCACATTGTTCATTTAATAATTACATGTGATTAAATGCCATTTTCAAATACGCACATGAGAAAAAATATCATGGGAGTTTTAACATTCATTTAGATCATAAAAATCACACCCTAGCGCACTGCACAACTGAACAAATTCTTCTTATAACTAAAATCTGACCTGTGATATATTATTTTGTGTAACTTCCCTTTCACCTTTTGTATTATTCGCTTTTAGTGAGTTTTCTTTTGTTTTCTAGATAATATGACTTAAGACAATTTTTTAAATCATGCATATATCTTATAAAATTCCTTCTTTGACTCTATAAATTCTTAACATTCTTCCTAACTCACCATTTCTCCTTCAAGTTCTATTAGAGATTTACTTACATTCATGGAGGTCTAGAAATTACAGTCATGGAGATGCTTGAAAATTTTCAAGGAACAGACCTTCAACTCTATCAAAATATTGGAGAAGGCGGTTAGTGGTGTCTACATTACCTTGAGATTCCTACAAGAGCTTCGTCACTCTTATTCAAGTAACAACATGCTGATTTGAATAAGAAATAATCATATCTTTGCACTAAGAAATAAAATCCTAAAAATTTTATTATGTAGAGAATTAAAAAAATTCATCCAATCACCTATCATACATCAACAAAAATCTCATTAAATCTTCTTTCACATACAATTGAAAAAAATAATCAAAATATAGCACGCACCATCATATTACTCCAATTTCTTAAACTAGTCTGGCTTGTGTCTAGAGTCTTGAAAACCAGTCTTTAAGTCACATGGCACAACCACCTTCAAGGCACTCACCAAGTCATTTCATCACTTAAAATTATTCATATGCATCCTAAACAACATGTACCAACACTTATAGCCATACCTTCTTTGGAAATAATACCTTCTTCATATTTGTAACTGAGGTCTTCTTCATTAGCTCAAAAAGGTGGTTTTGGATCACTCAATATTATGCATGTAATAACTTCATCAAACCAAAATAAGCACACTCTTAGCTCATATAGGACACAATCATTCTATTCAGGACCAAAAACAACATTAAAAAGTTCATTTCATCATGAACACCTCCATTTCACCATCACTAGCTTTGTATACTAGCTTTCTTAGTAGTAGGTTTGAGAGAATCTCCCATATCAACAATTTTATTCACATAACCACCATGTATTATTAATTGTACATTGAGATCACATCACAAGGTTTTTGGAAGACTTCACCTTTAATTTTGACTCCATCGTTTGATCCCTATATACTAAAATCTCTTCAAAACACATGTTTTCTTATGGGGCCCACAATGTGTCATAATTTCAAACCACCATGAACATAAAATTTGATGAGTTCTCTACACACTCAAATTATTTTCAAGGAAAAAAAATTCCATTTGGAGGCATAACAAAAAAAATTTATCCATACCACTTTCAATTTGGGTTTAAAAGGGTTTTAGACAATGTGAGAAAAATGGATACAACTTTCTTATCCTTCTTCCTTTTGACTTTAGAATTTTCATAAAATATCTATATCTCTATTATATTCAAAAAAATATTTTATGATATATCTAAAGAATGCTTTTCAATTTAGATCAAATGCTAAGAAGTCAAGGCTGTTGCTCCCATCACCCACCTCACCTCTACCTCTAAAAGACTAGTCACCAGGGCTTCCAGGAGGCTCAACCTTGAGACTCTTGCTGTGAGAAAGGAGCCTTTTGAACTTGAGATTGCACATGTCCTGCTGAATATTAGTAGTGCCAGTCCCCAGGAAGTGCAGATGGATAGCTCTTCTAAGAGGTTGGAGGCCTTAGAGGCTGAGATAAAATTGCTGAAGGATGAGGTCAAGAACCTAGCTAAACAGAAAGGTAAGAAAAGCATGGAGGGGGAGGGGAGCATTGATAACAGTCAGATTGAAGATATATACAAGAAGCTGACCTCCTTAGACTCACGCTTAGGGAAGGCCAAGACTATACATGACTATAACATTGCCACCTTTAGGGCGATTGAGGAGTTCATCGAGGGTCATGCAAAAAGTGTTTCCAACCTAAGCGGTGTCCCGACTGCACTTTGGGGCAACGAAAAAGAAAGCAAAAGAACCATTGAGGAGCTTGATAAGACTGATGCTGCCCAAATGAATGCTTTGGGTATGTTTCATGCCTAGAAGAGAGTCAAGATCAGTATCAATAAAGCTGCCAAGAAGTAGTCTAGATGCTTCTGCTACTTTTTGTTGTTTTTTTGCTGTCTCTCTGCGGTCTGTTTACTGTTTTTTTGCTGTTGTTTTGTTGTTTTGTCTCGTTTGTGTAGCTGTTTCTGAGCTACTTGGAGCTGCATTGTAACACTTGGATCTTGTTCCATTCTCTCTTTTTCTCACTCTTATTCCGGCTCTCAGGCCTTCTTTTGTATTCAAGGGTATAGTCCCTTTCAAAAAACTATTTGCCAATAATAAAAAAAAAGGCACTATTTTGACATACCTTGTTTATCCTAGTTTTAATAAAATTACAATATATTACACAAAAATCATCCTATGGTCCTCAAACTTGTTACACACCTTCATTAATACCTCTTCCATGATCTCAAACTTATAATTTTTCATAAATACACATATAGCTTCTTGACCAATCTCATTTATGCATTCTAAAACTACTTGTTTTGAATGGAAGTCATACAAATGACCCTAAATATGCATCCAAATATCTATTTATGACCTATAGCTTCATTTAAGGACTCTTATAAATGTACCTACACACTTCTGATGCTTTAATTTTCTCTTTATGGCCTTATTTTCTTCATACACCCATTCAATATTCTTGAAATACGCATAAATGAATTAGTTTGAACCATGAATCATCATGTTTTTCTAGTTCTTCACCATATATCCACTTAAACATGTCCTATAATATTTTTCATGCTCTATCATGCTTCATTATCATTATAAAGCCATCATTCCACCATTCCAAGTCCAGTTGCTGATTAGGCCTAGGGATTAGACCTATTGAACTAAGCTAGTCTGACCAATTCCACTCATGTTCCCTTGTATTCATCCTTCTAACCTTATTTACACATCATATAAATGCTAGACCATGCATGACATTCTTGGTAGGCTCTTTCATCATCACCCTACCTGTACTCGTCTCTAGCTACTCAAGAAGATGAGTCTCAACTAGGTGTTCTCAAGCCTTGTGCTTTTCTTCCTTTTCTGACTCACTCCAAGTTCCCCTTCAACTCTCCTACATCTAACTTTATCATCAATGTGTCTTTTTTATCAATGAAAAATCACTATATACATACTAACACTTGCACTAAAATTGTTGAATGTGAATCTATAACTCATGCTTCTTCTATTTCTGAAATTGTTTCCAAAGATTACCATGTTTAACTTAATGATAATATCAATACATATCTTACTATTCATGTTGATCATACAACCATTGAATCCCCACTTACTACACCTTTAGAGCCTTCACATGCATCCCCTTCTTCCACATCTCAATCCCATCCTCAAGTCCCTATTATCATTCATAATGGCAAGATTCAACCCCTTATTGTACCTCTTACGGCCCAAACCATTCCTTCAAAAGATATACTTTCTCTCATGCATGTTTTTGGTGATTTTCAAAGAAAATTCCAGACCCTTACCCTCAATAAAAAATATTATTATGCTTCCATTGACAATAATACCCTTCCTAAAAATCACATTCCTAAGAAAATTCACAATTTTGTTTTCCCCAAGGGTTTCATTATGCCTACTTTCTCATGTTTTGATGGAATGGGAAATCCCTATTTACATCTCAAATATTTTTTCTTATCCATGACTTCATATTCCAATTATAGGTTGTTACTCAAATATTTTTTTCATAGTCTTGTGGATAGTGCTCTTCAGTGGTATACTCATTTTCCTAGTGGATCTATTAAAAATTATTATGTTATGGAGGATGTATTCCTTAGGAATTTGATTTATAAAAATGGGCAAAAAGTTACATATAAGTGTTTACCTTATTTTCATCAGGGAAATACAACCAATTTTAGATTATATTTTATGATTTAATTCTTGCATGCACCATTTACTTTTTCAGCCTGTTGATCTAGAAATGTAATATATCTTTTTTCATGGCTTAATTACTCCTTTACAAGAAAAGTTTCTATATGATACATATGAAATCTTTACTCTTCTTTTACATAGGGTTATATACTTAGTAAAATACTTAATTATGGATCATGCTATAACACCTACATATACTTCTTCTACTTTTCCAATTCCTACAAAAACCTCTCCTCTAACACCCATTTTACCTCCATCATGGTTACCATTTCCTCCTCTACATAGGCATCCTTTCCCTCCACCAGCATGTCGGCATCCACCTAGATCTTCCCCAAATTCCATCCATGAACCATTATACTTATCACATGTTTCTAAACCACATGATGTCTTACGTACTTTACTTGATAAGCAGCTAATAATTTTACCTTCAAACCAACATCATCCCCCTCATTAGTTGCATCACAATTGTGACTTCCCTTTTTGTAATTTCCACCATATTAATGGCCACCATGACAATGATTTCTATGCCCTTCATTATATTCTCAACTAACTATAAGATAAGTGTGTTATTTCCTTCCACACCCACTCTCGTGATCACTATCTCTCTCCCCCTCCATGTAGGTGAGCCTCTACAATTGTTATTTTGTCTCATTCACCACCTCATAAGGTCATTATTTTTCCTCCTCATAAGGTTATAATTCATCCACCTCCTCTGGCTTTCCCACCCTCTTCCACATCCTCTCAACCACCCCCAATTTTCATCACCCCATATTGGATTCCTAAGAAACCCACTTGCGCATCTCCCACCATCACATTTCCCACTTTTGGTACGATTTCCTCAAACATTCTATTTGGTTGCTACCCAATTGATCTTGTTGTTTCACATGCTCCAAATATGTGTTGATGACCCCTTTGCATATGGTAGATGATTTACATTTCCATAAGATTACTCGGTGATGCACTCATGTTCTATAGGATCATATATGATTTTTGAGGGAACTTAAATGAACTTTACTCTCACACTAGTCACATTCAATTATCTATTGATGTTACACATATAATTATAATTACATCATTCTTTTATTATCCTACAATCCTATACAATCATCTCATCACCTAACCATCTATATTTATTCACTACTAAATGACACATTGCATCACATATCTATCTCATATCTATGGAATTAGAATTCAATTCATCACTTAACAATTCTCTACACATTATCTCAAGTCTCAACATTTAACATTATCTATCAACCCAATAATACAAACAATACATACATAACAATAACATATACAATCACTACTAAGTGCAATAAAGGATCATCACATAGTACATACTAGATATTAGAATCAAATAAAGCCATCAATAATACATGTGTATATATCTATATGTATGTGTGTGTGTGTGTGTGTGTGTGTGTGTGTGTGTGTGTATAATCCATAATCAAATTTATACAATACAATCATTGGGGGAGATCCCCCATACCTCAAATATATTCTCTACAATACATCATATGTCCTCGCTATAACGTTTATTTCACTAAATCTGGACTTATTCTAGTTCGAGCAGTAAAATAATATAGTAATTGTTAAATATTGGAATTATCTGGAATCCAAAATCACATATACTAGAATTTACATTGGAATCCAAAGGCCCATACATTGGAATCGAAAGGCCCATACATTGGAATCCATTATACGGGCTAGCGTTCACTAGGAATTATCTATGGTTTGGACTCAACAGAACATGTATCTAGTTTATATGGGCTAGTATCCACTAGGCATTATTTATGATTTGTTATGTACATAACATGTTTCATTTTTATAAGGGCTAGTGGCTGCCATCCATTATTTATGCTATGTTATATATAGAAAATGTTTATGTTTTAAACGAGATAGCGACCACTAAGCATTATTTATGATTTGGTATATATAGAACATGTTTATATTTTATACGGTCTAACAGATGCTAGGAATTATTTATGACATGTAATGTACATAAAATATTTCTATTTTATATGGGATAGCGGATGCTAATCATTATTTATGCTTTATTATAAACAAAACATGTCGTTGTTTTATACAAGGTATCAACTGCTAGACATTATTAATGTTTTATAATAAGGTTCTTATCAATGTTTAAATGTATTTAATATTAAAATATGAAGATTTGAATAGTTAAAACTCCTTTTGTCCCAATATCCACAAGGCTAATAAAAGTCAAGAGATTTGAGACACTTCCAGGTTCATGCAATAAGATGTGATTGAACTTATGTATAATCAAAGAATTACTAAAGATATTCTGAAGAATTTAGAAGAGGGTGACTATTTAGAGTAGGATAATGTAACTAACTGTAAAACCAATCCATATGTATTTGTGTATTCAACTATTGATATGAAATAAATTTAAATTACTTTACTAAAGATAGAAATGTAGAAAAAAATTAAGAATTGTTTGAATTTTATTGTAATACTATTCTCAAAGATCTGGGATCCCAAATTAACAAAATAAATCATAGTGAAGCTCCAAAATATAAGCTCCCTCAAAATAAATTTTTGATCAAATATAATCTCGAACATCTTCTCTTCTCCTTTAATGGTTATAACAATGGTCACAACGTGGTGTCAAATTTGACGCCCGTTTAAACATTTTTTTATCGTTATTATCTGTAAAATAGTTGCAAATATTTGAAATAACCATCACATATGACCCATATTTTAGATATGACTGTCAATTTTTCTACATATTTATTTTTATATTAATTATATTAAAAATTATTAAAAACAATTAAGTATATACAATAGAATTCTATATTTATTTTATGAACAGTGTTAAAAAAAATACTATTTTACAATTTTTCAAGGGCAAGTTTTTCTAATAATTCACCACAGAAGTTATTCAATCATATTGTCAGCTTATAATTAATGAAACTATAAATCCTCCCTACTTATATTTCTACAATCTCAGCATAATATAATATAGTTATGTAGTACTTTCATAATAGCAAATGAATGTATCTATTATTGACAATTTTGAGCAGTATCATCATAACAACATTCTCAAAAGATAAATAGTTATTTAGCATTTTCTTACTCCAAATATTGGATGTCCTCTACCACATTCAATCCTAGAGACACGTGATATTTTTTTTACAAATCGAACATCAACCATTTATCTTTTGTACAATCTTTTCATTTTCTTTTCCTCCTCGCCATAAAATTTTCAGGAGGGTTTTCCTTTACATCTAATCTGATACACAAAGTGTTTATAGAACTGTATTAAAAATTGTATCTACTCCAAACCTTTTCTAGGTCTCTTATTTGTATTCCCTTAAATATATTGTAATGTTCCTTTCCCCATGTGAGTCTTGGATAGAATATAGTCGATACTTTTATTGAAGTCTACTGATATCTTTTTAACATCAGAAAAAATGATGTTGTCAGACCAGAATCCCAGTTCACAGTATGGTGATAATAATTTAATAAATTCTGACAGGCTACCTCACAGGATGACATTTTTCATGTTGAACCTGAATGAAATTTTCCTATTGTATGTTTTTTTTGTCCCATATAGTAGGTCCTCCATATCTAAAATAAGTAGATAACTCTTATCACTACCTACAAGGAAGTAAAAAAAATTATTTTCATCGACCGCATATCAATTATAACCAATTGAATTAAAAAACATATTAGCTTACTGCTAATAGTTACCGATTGAGATTGCAAATTGGATTACACTGCATTTACATGTTGCTAGATCCATTGATGCAAGAGCTATTTCAAATAAAAATCATAAATTCATAATCTATTTCTTTCTATTGAAAATGTGAGCATAATGTATTTGAAATAAACATTAATCAATTCATAATCGATTTCATGATTTGGAAAATAAAATTTTAAATGGATAAACATAGTGGTTTCTATGGTGATATGGTAAGTACAATATCAATTGTTATTTATCTTATAATTCAAATTTAGCGGCCGCTAGGCTATGCTTATATTCTTCGAACCCCACTTTAGAGGAATAAAATCCTTAGCTATTGATGTGGATTTGTGACTGCTAGGCTATGCCATCATTAGCCTAACTACACTTAGTTTGAAAACCTTTAATGAGGCTAGCCACGTGCTGCTTTACATACGTATGAGCTGGATCAAGCCGTATGTAGTTTTTTTTATGATGATGTTGAAGCCAAAACAATGTTAGTTCAATGTAAGTAGTCAAAATCTAGTAGCAAATTAGTGAAAGATTATTGACAGTATGCAGTTGTAAATCAATGAGATATTGATGAATGTAAGGTTTTTTAGTCTAACCATTATTGTATTGAATGTGGATGCATAGATTTTGCTAATCTCTATACTTCATTTTAAATTATTATTGTAGCTTACAAATGGATCTCCTTAAAAATTTTATCCTACCATATGCCAAGCATATAAACTAATGCCTGTTAGTTATTGTTTCCTATAAATTTATGGGTGTAGTCTCTAATCACCTCTAAATTCTCTTCAAACCCCAAATGCATTGGCCTATCACCCATCCTGACTAGGAGCTCACTCGAGGCATGCACAGGCAGCAAGTTCCTCCTTTATATGAGCTTTGCAAGAATTTTTATCGCCATTAGGGAGAGACAATGCAAAAATATGACTATACGCATTCTAAGATAGAATTAAGGAGACTAGATCTAAGTATAAATGCACCATACTATAGATTTGAAAATCACTATAACAAGGAAGAATTAGATTCAACCATGAACATTACTAAGAAAACAAGGGTTTGGATCCATGAACATGAAAGAAAAATATAAATATCAAGACCATAACATAGATATTTAGAACCTTTTAATTATATATACATTCATCACATGGAGTAGCCAATGATACACTAAAGAATCCATGAATGGAGATCATACAAAAACAAAATATCACTATGATTCCATAGTAACTGTTGGTTGCTCAAACGTAGACCCGCGTCTTGAATCTCAAAAGGGCCAAGGTGTTTGAGACCACAATGGAACCGTCCCCAAGTTGTAGGACCTTGTGCACTTGGGACGTATCTTTGAATAAGGCCAATTCCTCTATCTATTTCTACTACTACTACTACTCCTAGTACTGAAAGGGGAAACTAAGCTAAGAATTCCAAGGGACCAGAGAAAGAAGGATAACATGAAGAAAACTACACTAAAAGGTGATAATACCAGAAAAGAGGTTGAACACTATCTATTCTAAGTAAGAATGATAGAGGATGTGCAAAAGGAGGATATGCATGAGTAGCACATCAAAACGTGCATTCACCAAATCATTTTCATGGAACACAACCAAACATAGAGCTGTAGGGGACCTAAAGTAGTAAAACAATACACAATGCAAGAGAATAGGCAAGAAGAAGGAAGGCAAACACTTTAGGACAGAGAATATTCACAAAATGATGCTTCTATTAATTCCAAGAATGTATAGAATTTTTATAATGATAAGGAGGCCGATATCCACATACAAGATCCAAACATGGAGGTATGCAACTCAAAATATAGAAAATATGGAGTCCTTAGCAACATGCGTAAGGATCCAGAGTGTCCAGCCATTAAAGTGAGCCCTAACCCTATCTTTATAGATTCATCCCAGAGGAAAGAAGGAGAGAGAGAAGAGGTAAAATTAATTCGAAGCTCAACCACCATTATCAATGTCACCCCAAATCTATCATGTCTGCATCAATTATTTGTTCGGCGCCTCGAAGGAGGAGGAACAACGGATCGAATCGTATGTGATCTAGTGGTTGAAGAAATTTGATTCTTCGTTAATACCCTGATAGACATTTTCCCATTTTCTCCCTACCTAACCTCTCCAAAATTAAATTTTTAGATCTCCAAGGCGTAAATGAGGCCGAGATATTTCTAATGGTGCTAAATTTGTCATATTTTGAGCACTGAGCCAAAATATATGCTTATTTGAATATTTGGGCACACAGGAGGAAGAGTTATGTCTATACCAGGTCCACATGATAGCCTATGTGGGCTCCTTGGGCTCCTTTGTATTTTTCCTAAGTCTCTTTGCTTGGCGGGCCAAAAGTCTGACCTTGGATATGTGGCGGCTTGGTGCTTGTTAGGAAACCCACCCCAAATTTTATCTTTGAAATAGTGTCATGCTGACACTTGGAACTCTCCACTAGCCTGCCTCTCATTTTACTATTCAACCCCTTACTATGTCCCTTTTTGGACTAGGACACATGGAAGGCCCACGCTTCTTTAGGGACTACCTCCAGACTTTAATTTTGATATTGTGATGTTGATCCATGTGGAGGCTTCTGCTAGTTTTCTATACTTAGTTATTTTTTAGGCCCACTTTTGATTTTGGTTTTGACCTCTGTTGACCATTTGCTACGTGGAGGGCTGGAGCAAGTTTGAGTCTTCGGCCTAGATCTCACTTTTGAATGTGCACCGTTAAGATACTTGGCACCCTCCACTGAGTCGAAGACTTTTCAACGGCTGATGAAACTTTTGGGGCTCTAGACACATGGAAGTTTGGCACTCATTTCAGATTTCCCCTCAGATTTAACTTTTAGAGATACACCAAGCTGACTAGAAATAAGGTGAACACATGGAGTGTGGGCATAAAGGAGAAATGGAAGAAATAGGTGAAGAGGGGCACACGTAATACATGCAAGAGGAATGCCAAAGACTTAGCTGATTGGAAGGTAATTCTATAGAGGTGCGTGTAAGAAGTGTATGATGGGATTGGAGAGAAAGTGAGAGCGTAAGTAGAAGGTGCATAAGGGAAAATGGAAGGAGATAGAATAATGTGAAGGGGAGTAGGATGTGTATGCAAGTTATCCAAATCTCTAGGAGAGCTATTTGGATAACAATTTTGATGACTTTCGAGGCCATCTGCCAGCTAGATGAAAGAGATCAGTAGCCTGAAGCATCCATTGAGCATGGAGTCCACTTGTTAAATCATAAAAATGCCCCTATAATCACTTAAAAATCATGTCTGCACTTTGTTCTGAATCTCTCAAATGCTGAGAGAAGCTTTGTATTCTAGAAGTAACAAAAGATTGCACGCAAGAAGCATGAGAGGGGAAAGAACTATGTACAAACAAAAAATGTGTGTGGAGCACACTTGGAGGAATTGAAACTACTTAATATATACAACATGATGCAACAAACCTAATGGAAGGGTTTGAGATAAATCTCGTTTACTGAGATTTACAGTGTGCTTCCATCCTGATGAGTTAACTCAAAATAGTTAGCTTCTTTGTAGGACTCGATGATGTATGGGCCACTCTAAAGTGCATAAAACTTTGAATGGCACACTGGTTCAGCTTTTTCAGTATCCCATTTTAGAACCAGGTCCCCAACTTTGAAAGCTTGAGGCCTAGCCTTTCTATCAAACCATTTCTTTGTTGTTTGTTAATGTTGTTCTAGCTTGATCATGGTAGAATTTCTAAGTTCTTTAAGATGATCCAGCTCTGCCATCCTAATTTCTCTCTGATCCGCGCCCTCAAATTCCATCTGTTGGGCAAGTGCCAACGAATTTAGTTCTAGTGACAAAGGAAGGGTAGCCTCCCTGCCATAGACAATATTATAAGGTGAAGTTCCTATTACCTTTTTTACTGTGATTCTATCTACCCATAGCACGCACAAGAACTTTGTATGCCACTGTCTTTGGCTGATGTTCATTATGCGCTTCATGATTTTGATCAAGTTCTTTTTTGTTGATTCTACTAGACTGTTTCCCTAAGGGTAATAGTTGGAATAGGTTTTTAGGTGAATGCCCATACTTAGAGCCTAATCAATTATTTTAGCACCAAGGAAGGCCTTTGCATTATCAGAGATAATGGTTTGAGGAACTCTAAACCTTGTGAATAAACCTTCAATAAAGTTAAGGATGACTGCGTCATTTGATTCCTTAAGAGTGACAACCTTTGTCCATCTAGTGAAGTAATCTGTATCTATCAACACCCACTTATGTCCAACACATGAAGCTGGATTGATCATGCCTATGAAGTCAAGACCCCATTGCACAAAAGGCTGATCTATTTGGATTGGTTAGAGGGGAAGTGCTATCAATCTTTTCTTTCATGCAAATAAAGCGCACTCCTTACATTTTATGACCCACCTATGTTCATTTGCAACCAAGGTAGGTCAAAAGATACCTATCATTATGATCTTCTTTGCTATAGTTTTGGTAGAGAAGTTTCCAACAGAGAATCCATCATGAAATTATGCTAACACATGTTCATTCTGTGCGCCGTTGATACATCTTAACAGCATGCCATCTAGATTTCTTTTGAAGAGAAGTCCATCAATCAAAACATAAGGGACGGATTATAACCTCAGATTCATTATCTTTTCTTTGTTCAAACTGGGAGGGTATGTTCCCTCGGAAAGGAATGTGATCATGTAATTCATCCAGTAACATGCACCGGGGTCTATATTTTGTTCATGTTGTACACGTGTGAATTCTTCATCTAGAAATAATGAAGCCTCAGGTTCACTCTACACATCCTCAACAATCTACTTGCAGAGTGCACTACCTCTTAACAACTTTGTGGCCTTAATAGTCACATCATATTCCATGATTTTTTTCACCCATCATGCTCTATTCTCACTAATTTCTACTCCCATGATGAAGTCTCTGATAGATGATAGGGAGACTAACACCTTGATATGATTTGTGGAGAGCATGCTCTTGAATTTCTTGAGCGCGCACATGATGGAAAAGAAATGCTTGTCCATGTGACTGTATTTCAATTCATAATCCTTCAGCATCTGGCTGAAGAAGGCCACTGGATGTTCCAGCCCTTATTCATTTTCCTGTATTAGGACAACAAAAATGCTTGCATCGACACCATAAGCATAAAGGATGAAATCCTTTGAGTAATCTGGATTGAGGAGTGTTGGTGAAAAATCAATCTCTTTCTTGATATTTTTGAAGCTTTCTCTTCCTTCTGCTATCCATCTGAATGTTATATCCTTCTTGAGCATAAGGGTGATGGGCCAAACCAATTCTACAAATTTAGGGATAAAACACCTAACAAAGTTAATCTTGCCAAGGAAGGACTGTAAGGCCTTTATGTGCATTGGTAGGGAAATGGTTAGGATGGCCGAAATGCACTCAGGATCAATCGCGATGCCATCCTTTGAAACTACATGGCCCAAGAGCCTACCCTAAGCCACCACAAAATTACACTTCTTGGGGTTAAAATATACCCCAAATTCTTTGCATCTCTCGAAGACATTTTCCAGGTATATCATGTGATCGACACTCTGCTTTGAGAAGACAATTATATCATCAAGGTAAACCAAGATGAACTTATTGATGTAACCTTTGAAGGAAATATCCATGGTGCACTAAAATTTTACATCCACATTTGATAGACCAAAGGGCATTTTCTGGTATGCATATGTTCCCAACTTGGTTGTAAATATTGTTTTGAATTGATCCTATTCCTTTACTAGGATATGGTTGAAACCCAAATACCCATCTAGCATGGAGAACCTTTGTGTGCCAATCACAGTCTACAAAATTTTCTCCATTGAAGGCAAATGATAGTGATCCTTTAGAGATGCCTTATTCAGATATCTGAAATCAACTAAAATTCTGATTTCACCAATATTCTTACGTACTGGAACCAGATTTCGACCCAGGTAGAGTATTTGATAGGAAAGATAATTTTTGCCTCAATGAGTTTTGATAGTTCCTTTCTCATGAGGGGCTCTATCTTTGGATTGATTGGCCGATGTTTCTATTTGACAGGCTTTATGCCAAGATCAAGGTCAATGGAGTGTTGAGAAACACTTGGATCAAAACCTTTGAGGTCTTCATACTCCCATGAGAAAATGTCACTATATTTTTGGAAGAGAGAGATGAAGTCCTATTTTTCCTCATGCATACAAGTCCTGTTGAGTAATAGCTCCTTTCTGTGTGGAATAGTAATGGGAGAGCAATCATGTTGCACAGTTCACATGTATCTTTCCTCACCCTTGAACTCATCATCAGGGCTAAAAAGTTTCTCTAAGGTGACCATCCCTTTAGGTAAATTATTTGTCTTTACCTATATTACTTGGTTGCCATAGCTATCATGCAAGTCAGCTTGCATATTTGATGAAAATTTAGCTTCATTCTAGATAAACTGGATGATCTGTGTGTCACTATCGAACACTTGCCAACTAGTGTTATTATCTAGAATGGATGGTCTAAGTACCATCTTAATGTGCTGAGTGTTTCCTTTGAAAAAGTCCTCAACATGAGAAAATTGTGAACCGAGTGAGGCCATTTGGTTAGCTTCTTTGTTCATTTTATGCGGAACTACCTACAGATTAAGGGCATCAAAGCTCTCAAGTAGGTCCTAAAATATATGGTTATAATCTTTAAGAAGCTTATTATTTGTCTAGCATCTATTGGTGACCTGGTGGATGACCAATTCTATGTCCTAAAAGATCTACAGTGCTTTAATTTTATTCTTTTCGGTGATAAGCAATCCATGTGTAAGCACTTCATACTCTACCAAATTTTTAGAACATGCAAATTACAGCCTATGCACGAAGAAGAATTTCTCATCCTTAGATGAAATGAGAACCACTCTTGCTCATGTGTTGTTTTTGCTTCTAGATCCATCTATAACTTCCATAGACTAGTTTAAACTTTGTCTCCTATGAGTGTGCATGGAAGCGTAGCGTCTTCTTCTAGAATGCAATAAGTACTAAGCCTAATTTCATAGGCTTCTAGTTCTTTAGCATAGGGATCAAATTTTTTATGCCTCTCCGCCCATTCATCAAGTACTAGGTTTAGAACAGAGGGTGGAAGAGACTGCTCTTCAAGAACTGAAACTTGTTCTTCCTGGATAAGACAATTGGCTTGGAGAGGGGATGGGACAGGCTCTACATGATAAGAAAATATAGGCTCAGGTTGTATGGTAAACCAGGTACCATACCTTGTCTTGAGTAACATATGAGACCAATCAAAATATAATTAAACACCCACTTTAGCAATAAATTCTCTTGATAGACATAGGGAAAACAAAGGAGGTAGGTCAATAATTGACACATCTTGAGTAATTTTTAGGCTTGGAAATGCATGGAGGGTTAACTCAAGATCCTTGATGACTCCTAAGGTGGTTACAATTGAGCCATCAAGTTGTAGGACCCCGTTAGACAAAGGGATATATTTTAGACCTAAGACATCAACTATCTTCTTAGGCATAATAGAAGTACCGGTGCCTGAGTCAATCAAGCAGTTATGCACTAGGTGTTTTCCTATAATCAAGGACATATAGAAGGGTTGGGTTTTAGAAATTTTACTTACTTTTTTATCCTCTTCTTGGAAGATTTTGACAAAAGTGCATGGCTTCTGCATAACTGGGTCAGTGCACGAAAGTTGCGAAAGAGCTTCATGCAACAGATCCTGCTAAGATGGGATGGTCAAGGCATCCCACATTGTGACATTTATGTTTGTTTTCTTCATCTAGTCAAAAATTTTGAATGGAAGCCCCCCCAACTTGTGCATTTGGTGAACAACATCCCTTTTTGACTATTCAGGCATGAAATCCTGAACTTTAGCTAGAGTAGAGGTTTTGCCTACCAAATGATGGGCACGTGTTATTTCAGACGGAGCTTTACGTGGGACCTCCTGCATAGGGATTTGAATGATTTTTCTATAATAGGTCTTGTCTGATTCTTTATTTGTTCTAAATATCTGCTTGTATTAATATGACTATGACCTGTGCGCCTGAATCTAATATTCTTTTCTTATATCTTGTGTTGTTTGCAGCTTGGGTGGGTGGTCAATTTGTATCTTCTATAGCTTGGTTAATTGCACAAAAGTTATCTACGCCAAAGAACATCAAATTAGACTCCAAAGGAACTTCTGACCATTTTAGATTATCTTCTTCATGGGTGTTTGTTGAGGGCTCACAAGATGAAGCATTCTAGATCATGAAGGCTCGGGTGTGCACAACAATAGCACAATGGTACTGACTATGAGGCATTTTACAAGGGAAGCGCCACTCTGATTCTTGTGCCAAGTTATTCTAAATTGGAATGAGTGTTAGGCTTACACTAGGTGTTAAGAGAGAAGGTGCGATAGGGAAAACTTACAAGGTCATAAGTGCATTAGGCTTCCATCTATCATTCTACTGGTTGGGAATGTCTCTTTTATTACCGTATTGATTCTGCCAAGGCTGATTCCCTTAGCCATGTTCCTAATTGGAATTGCCTCTATACGCTTGCGCTTGCTGCTTTTCTAATGATATGACCTTGTTTGATAAATTTTTTATCAAGGCCTTTAATTATTCATCTTACTTTTTTAGTGATCGAGAATAGGATGTTGAAGCAACTAGTTGTGCACTTTGCTCATGATTAGGAATACAGGCTATGAAAGGCTGGGGTGCTACCAACATTTTTGGGAACCAGGGCATGGGTGGCCTAGGAGCCAACTTTCCCACCTGAATGAGAGTATTTTCTACCCTTACTGCAATGTTATAAGTAGTTGGTAGATTCCTACCTTCCATACATTGGATCATAACTAAAATATCATTGTTGAGCACCTTCAGATAATAAAGGAAAACATGTTGGGATGTAGATCTTACCACAAGAGGGATTTTGTCCCAATTCTTTTAAATATGATGTTGAAATTAGTCATCTACTCATTGGGTACCCTCCTTATTGCTTCAGTTGCTCCACTAAAGATAGGTGATCTGATTTGTCTTCAAAATAACTACATAGAGTTGTTCCCATCTCATCCCAGGTGGTGATAGATCCAAGTCTCAAGCCTTGGTACCATTGAAGTACTATACTTTTGAAAGAGGCTGCAAGTATCCTGACTGCTACATCATTATGTGTGATTAGATAGAGTGAACACACATTTTCCACATCCTAGATATGCTCTTGAGGGGTGATTTGATTCTCACCAGTAAAGTAAGGGATACTCTTGAGCATGCCATTTGGGATATCATGCTGCATGAATAGGAGTAAGGGAATCACTCCATAAAATTTTGCAAAGCTTCTTGATGGAGGAGGTGACTGATGCGCCATTGTAGGGCACAAAGGTTATCTATTTTTAGGAGGATTTGAGTGGGCATAATGTGCTGGAGATAGAGATGCACATGTGATATTTATGGAATGAAATTTTCTCAAGGATAGTTGGATGTATTCAAAAGAGTCTTCAGCTACTGCACTTCTTCTTATGTGCACTCTTCTCATGAAAAGGAACTCAGGACTGCCAAAATAGAAGTCTTAAAATATTGGGAGTTGCTAGATGTGTTTGAAATGAGCCTCCAAAGGATGAAACACTAAGTTCACACACTAGAACTTAGAGATATGAAATTTGAGCTTTCAATATTGGTCCCACCGAGCATGCCAAAAACTATTGGTTTCTCAAACGTGCACCCAAATCTCAGATATCGAAAGTGCTGAGGTGTTTCAGACCACAATGGAAGCATCCCCAAGTTGTGGGATATTGCATGCTTAGGAAGGATCTTCAAAGAAGGCCGGTTCCTCTATCTATTTCTACTACTACTGCTACTCCTAGTTCTGAAAGGGGAAACTAAGCTAATAATGCCAAGGGACCATGGAAAGAAGGATAGCATGAAACAAACTACACTAAAAGGTGATAGCACCAGAAAAGAGGGGTGAACACTATCTGTTTTGAGCAAGAATGATAGGGGATGCGTGAAAGTAGGCTAGGCACAAGTAGCACAGAAAAACACGTGTTCACCAAATCATTCTCATGGAACACAACTAAATATGGAACTACAGGGGACCTAAAGTAGCACAACAATAAAGAATGCAAGAGAAGAGGTAAGAAGAAGGAATGCAAACATGTTAGGATAGAGAATAGTCACAAAATGATGCTTCTATTACTTCCAAGAATGTACAAAACTATTACAATTATAAGGAGGTCGATATCCACATGTAAGAGCTAAACATAGAGGTCTGCAACTCAAAATATAGAAAATATGGAGTCCTTAGAACCATGCGTAAGGATCCAAAGTGTCCAACCATTACAGTGGGCCCCGAACCTATATTTAGAGATTCATCCCAAAGGAATGAAGGAGAGAGAGAAGTGGGAAAATAAATTCAAATCTAAACCACCATCGTCAATGCTGCCCTAAATTTTTCATTTCTGCATCAATTATTTGTTCGACACCTTAAAGGAGGAGGAACGATAGATAAAATCGTATGATATCTGGTGGTTGAAGAAATCCTATTTTGTGTTAATGTCCTAATAGAATTTTTCCTATTTTATCCCTACCTAACCTCTCCAAAATTAAAGTTTCAGATCTCCAAGGTGTAGATAAGGTCGAGATCTTTCCAACGGTGCTAGATTTGTAAGATTCTAAGCACTTAGCCAAAAGATATTCTCATTTGAATATTTAGGCACATAAGAGGAAGTGTTCTATCCATACCAGGTCCACATGGTAGCCTCTGTGGGCTCCTTGGGCTCCTTTGTATTTTTCCTAAGTCTCTTTGCTTGGTGGGCCAAAATTCTGACCCTGGATACGTGGTGGCTTGGCACTTGTTTGGAAACCCGCCCCAAATTTTATCTTTGAAATAGCATCGTGCTGACACTTGGCACTCTCCACTGGCCTGCCTTTCATTTAACGATTCAATCCCTGAATCTATCCCTTTTTGGACTATGGACATGTGGAAGGCTCGTGATTCTTTGGGAAATACCTCCAAACTTTCCTTTTGATATTACATCATTGATCCACGTGGAGGCTTTCGCTAGTTCTCTATACTTAGTCATTTTTTTTGCCCAATTTTGCTTTTGGTTTTGACCTCTGTTGACCATTTTCTACATGGAGGGATGGCGTAAGTTTGAGTCTTCAGCCTAGATCTCACTTTTAAATGTGCACCATTAAGACACTTGGTTCCCCCTGCTAAGTTGAAAACTTTTCAACAGTTAGTGTAACTTATGGGGCTCTAGACGCGTGGAAGCTTGGTGCTTGTTTGAGCCTACCCCTGGGATTTAAATTTTGGAGATGTGCCAAGATGACTAGAAAGAAGGTGAATGCATGGAGTGTGGGCGCAAAGGAGAAATGGAAGAAAGAGGTGAAGAGGGGTGCACGCAATGCACACAAGAGGAATGTCAAGGAGCTTATTGGAAGGTAAGTCTGCCGAGGTGCGTGCAAGGAGTTCATGATGGGATAGGAGAGAAAGCGAGCATGCAAGAGGATGGTGGAAAAAGAAAAATGGAAGGAGATAGAAGAATGTGAAGGGGAGCAGGATGTGTATGCAAGTTATCCAAATCGCTAGGAGAGATATTTGGATAATAGTAACTTCATTACAAATCTTACAATTTTACATTACATTCTATCTATCTCATCGTACTATCTCCTCTCTCATGTGTCGTGAAAATCAATACATAAGAGAGAACATGGAAGGAATCTCACCTAACTAAATTATCATTACCCACAAAACATGTCAAATGTCATCGTGTCTTTCCCTAATCGAGTATCCTTAGCATGCAAGTGCCACCAAGCCCATAACAACCTTGAATTATTATCCAGTTATGATAAGCATAATGATGCTTTGGAATATGCTTTCTTGAGCTACAAGCCTCCATAGCCTATCATTATCCACAACTATACCTAGTCACTTTTCCATTTGCTCCCTTAATGTGACTTCATTCATTTCATTATCTAAATTGACTAAGTCCCAGATCCATCCTGCATAGACACGAGCCCTCACGCATCCCCAACAGATACTTCCATGAATACCTCTACACCTTGTTCTTGTGTACCACATTCCTTCACACCCTGGATACTTGGTAATTTTAGGGGCTCAACATCAGCCCAAACTAATGTGATTACTACCCAGGGAAATCCTTCAAGCCCCTTGAAAAAAAATTGACAACTAAAATATGTCAAGGAAAACTTTTTTGCATGGTTCAACCACTAAACACTTGACTCGAAGAGTTCAGGGAACTCTGTGACTATTTCACCCTTCAATTTCCTCCATGCCTTCAACTCTACTAATGGCTTCCCTAGAGCTTCCCTCATAATACCAGGAACATTTTCCAGGGTTACTTCCTCCATTTTCCCCTTGAGCTCATTTATAGCCACCAATAGCTATGTACATATACCTTCGAACTCATCCATCCACTAAGTGATGTAATCCTGGAGCTCACCAATCCTTTAATCTATTTTCTCACGCTTTGTTTTTGTCTTATTTTTTTGAGCTGTGGTATCAACAATCAACTATGTGCACTCATAATTTTTAGTAAGGATATCCTCATATAAGGATTTAAGAGTAGCCTCCTCCTTTGTCACTCACTCTTCAATGATTGGCTCACACGTCATGTAGCTGTTAAAATCCCTATCAGAAAATGTGTTTGCTTCCTTGAGTTGGGTAAGTAAATCCTTCAACTCAATGACCTCGGCTTCAACGACGATTTTTTTATCCTATTTTCTTCGGCGAGATCTATAGTTATTGGTCCTACACCATCCTTGATAGTTGTAAGAAACATCCCTACAAGGTCCTCGAGATACTCCATCTCATTCTCATAATTTTTCCTGGCCTGGCTTACCAGGGCCAAACATTGTCCCAAAATTCCTTTAACGAGGATGACAACTCGATCATTGGCCTCCTTGGTTTGTGTATGCTCTCCCTTTATTCCTTGGCGTAATCTTCAACTTCATTTTATTTTTCCTTCTTCACTACGACTAAGGTCCAAACAATGGCCCCTGTATCCAAGCTACGCCAAATCACCTCCAAGGACATATTTTGAAGCACATCGTATGCATGTTCATCCATTAGGTGGCTAGGATCCACCACTTTATATGTCTCTACTCCCTTCTTCTTCAAATGAATGGTCTCAATTGTTTGATCGTTGACTTCAAATTTAGGTTCTTTAAAGTGGCAATGTAGGTTCCAGCTTAGCATTTTTATATTTTTGGGCAAGCCTCCTTCCTCCTCCGTAATATGCCAACTATGTGGCTTCTCTGGGGGAGTGTACCTTGAAATATTATGCACAAAACCTTTTTGGGATCATCCAAAAAATCCATATGAGGAGACACTGGTGTCTACTTTCTCCTTGTTTCCTTGTGCTTCAATCACTTCTTCTTCGATCTCGAGGTGAACCCCTTGTCCTCTTTTATGATCGCTGGTGGTATGGATAGGTAAAGCTTCATGAACTAGACTCTTTTCTGAACCTTCTGTAGCATGTTCCTTTTCTTTGTCATGTGCCTCTCCTTCTACCTTGGCATTTTCTTTAGCTCTTCTCTTCTCTTGTTCCTCAAGCTCTATGTCTAGCTCCTCCCTGAAAGCAATGTGGTCCTGCTCCTCTTCTTTCAAGCCTATTGTGTAACTTGATACATCATGTACCTTCTATTCTCACTCCTTTTCATCCTACTCCTCATCTCCCTCATGCTCTAGCTGTGAAGAATCAGTGCTACCTTGTTGTGAAGCACTCACACCTTTGTTACCATTGTGGTACATGTAATACCTCCTCTTTTTGGAGGTGTCCACCTCCCCAACCTGTTCTTCTTATTATTCTTCTTCTTCACCCTGTACTACTTTCATTGGCAGGATTGGTGCCTCCCGTGGTTTTGGAAAGGGGAAATCTGTAATCTCCTCTTTAATACCCCCTTTATTCTTTGGGCACAGTTGTAAAAATACTCGATGGATATATCCTTTGATGGTGACATTGACCTATGAGTGCAATTCCAAGAAATACGACTCCAAAACCTTGACATATGTGGGTTAGGTACCATACTTATATGGAATGTGAAGGGTATGGACATCAGCATCAACTTTATCTACATCAAAGTTCAGATTCTATGTGTCCTTTAATCAGTTGATGGAGTAATTCAAGTATCTAGTAGTGAATGCGAATAGGAGCTTACACCATGGCCCCATATCTCCTTTGGCCATCATAAATCTTGCTAAGAAGAAATTTTGTATGATCAAAAATTTGACCTGGTCTCTAACAACTTGTGGTAGTTCATGGGAGATATTTCATTCATTCTCAAAGGCCTCATGCAACCGTTCATACCATAAGTTTTCCCATCTCTTGTAGGTGCTCAAGATGGTCCCATTAAAAGTGAATTTTGCAAATGGTACTATAGGAGATGAGTCCGTTGGTGGGTGAACCCATATGCTTCCCTTTGGCCCATCTAGGACACTGATTTATAAGAATATGATTAACATAAGTATGGATCCCCATGTGATATTTACACCAACCTCATTTTGTACTTACACCTCCTCAATAATGTTGTTTGCAATAAACTCTGTAAAATTATAATGTGCCCTTTTTGACACTCTGTAGGCCACATATATGAATCTCCTGTTAATGTCCATCCATCTTTCTAATGCTCCCAACTTACAACTATTGAGTCAGGAAGTGACTCATAAATCTAGGTCTGGAAGATCTACAATCACCTAAGCCCTTCCCCTTTCTCATAGTTAAGTTGTTTTGCTAACTCTTCAATTTTTGTAGTGGCACATAAATCAAGTGTCATATTATTGCTAGTGTTTTGTAAGACTATTACTATTCTAATCAAATGGCATGTAATCCTCATTCTTCTTCACGTAAAGTAGAAGAAGTCCTTATGTACTCGTGAGATCAACCACCTGAACAACGAGGCAAGTTTTGTAACGAATGATAGCTCCCATAGCTGAAGGACTCTAGTTTTTTGCAATTCTTGTTATAGAAAATTTTTAACCTTACGGTTTCCAAGCTCGTCAACTATTAGAGTGTCTAAAACTAAATCCTTTCACATCAGCTTCTCGTTGTCACCCATTCGATGGTTATATTCATTAATATTGCACATGTAAAGCTTTAAACTCCATTTTTCAGTCTTAATCACACTCGAGGGTATTGCATCTCCAAGTATACCTCAATGGTTTCTTCCTTCTCTAATGTTGGTCTCTTTGTTCGAGGTTTCCTGGGTGCCATTTCTATTTTTCTCTTCCATTCTTTCATTCCTTAGGTGTTTTTTGATTTTATTTCATCTACTTGATCATGATGACTTCCATGCTTCTATCTCACACAACCCCTTTCTACTCTTGTATCTTCTTTCCTTCTTGTTATACCACAAGATCACACCACTGCTCACATAACTTGACTGGTTTGTGACAACTACTTTAATTTCTTCTCAAAACCCTCGTTGCACTTTAATCTCAGGAGTACAAAAAAATCTCAAAGGAAAGTAGTCGAAATGACTACCTTTACCCTCTATTTATACTTTTTCAAAACCTTAAAGTTCCTCTTACCACATGTCTTAACGTCTCTTTTTAATAAAAAACTTTTTACTTAAGTTAACTTCTAAGACTTCCCTCCTTACGCCGCAGTCATAACCTTCTGGCACACCAAAACTACTTTACTTTGACAGACCTCCTTCGCATGCCTCACCGTGTTGAAGTACACAACCTCTATGCTATCCATTAAGAAGTTCCCTATGGTTCCACCTACCTCATGTTGCACTACGCAATCATTTTTACCCTTCTATGTGGTCTTTTCTCTATTCAGTTGTTTCCTCCCAAAGACACCTTTATACCCACACAAACTTGAAAGCTTTATACTTTGTACCACTCGATCTTCTACCTTTGTGCTCATCATCCCAGAATTAGTTCTCCAATAGTTTATCTTTGTAAATAGTTTGTCAACCATATCAAAAACATATCTTCCTAGTCCACCCCACACTAAAAGTATGTGTGGTCCTCTATGCATGGAATCACTTATAATTAAATTAGCTAACGACATACCAATACAAAACACAACATTAAATAAAAACAACAAAGAAAACTGATGATGAGATGAAACACACAAAATAAAATGTAGAAAGGGAAATCCTAAGCTAATTGACACTAATTCCTTATTTTAAAATACCAGGAAGACTTATTTATAGTAGGGCTTCAACCTACTCCCGTTAAAGAAACCAAGAAATTATGTACCATATAGCACTTCTAACTATTAAACACCTAACTCAAGTATATACGTGATAATGTATGGTTCCAACCAATGGAATTTAAAATTCCCAAGGTGGCACAGAAACTTTGAATCATACAAGAGAGCCATTTGTCCCACCACAAGCTTCTTATTCTTGATATGTCTATCATGTCATGCCTTCTACCTAGATTTTTCTATTTTCTGACTCTAGCAAGCAATGGCTCACCTCTCATCCAATTGCATCAATCTGTTAATACATTCCTCAAGTGCTTCTTCATCACCTAATCCTCCTACACATGAAATACATAGAGAAGGTGACATGAATTTAATGGGTAACATTGCCTCTATGCCAACCACCAACTAAAAGGGTGTTTCTTTGTGCAACCTCTTGTAAATGGTTCGATACGACCATAACACAAAAAAGAATTTTTCATCCCAATATTTTCTTCCCACATCAAAAATATTGGTCAATGTGTGACTAATTTTTTGTAAAGGCCTCAATAGTCCCATTATCTTATGGGTGATAAGGTGTGGTCTTGTGATGGGCCACCACAAATTCAGATAACAATATCCAAATAGTTTCATTCAAGAAGTGTGTTCCCCTATCACTTGTTAAGATCAATGAACATCCATACCTGGTTATTATGTTATCCCATATAAATCTTGTTGTTATACCCACAATACAATCTTTCTTAGGTGTCACTTCTACCCACCTTTTAAGATAATCAGTACAAGTAATAACATAACGTGAACTTGTCATGCATGTTGGTGGGGAAATTGGGCCTAAAAATTCAATTGACCACTTCTTGAATGGTTCCACACTATAAATTTGTCTCAAAGGAATTTCATCAAGATGCCCAAGCTTTCCAAGGTGTTGACAATGATCACAACCTTTTACATACTTTGTTCAATCCTTATATAATGTCTCCCACCATAAGCCAACCATTCAAACCTTGTGTGTGGTTCCCCTCCCAACATAATGTCCACTTGCAATACCACCATGAGCTTCCTCCATAATAGCTCCACGCTCATGTTCAAGTACATACTGGTGTAAAATTTCATCTTGGCCTAGTTTATTCAAGTCTTCACTAATCAACATATATGGTGCGACACGAATGACAAGTTTTTTCTTCACTATGCTCTTCATTCCTTTAGGCACCAAAACATTTCACAAAAAGAGAGAAATTTCTTCCAAATTAGAGGGCACATAATGTATTCCTATACAACTGAGCATCTAATATTGTGTCCTTAATTCTCTTTGTATCCTCACTTGAATTAATCCTTGACAAATGATCAAGTCCTAAATTACTCTTCCCCGGTTTTACCACAACCGTAAATTCAAACTCCTGAAACAATAATACTCCATGAAATATGTGCCCTTTTAAAATGGACTTGTTTACTAAATAATTTAAAGCCATATGGTTTGTGTAGAAGATAAAAGGCATTACCAGCAAATATTTTCTAACTTTATGCAGCGCGTAGATCATGGAAAATGCTTTGCGCTATGTGGTAGTATAATTTTGTTCGTCCAGAGTTAGCTTCCTACTGGAAAAATATAAGGGGTAATCAATAATTCCATCTCTAGGTTATGCTAACATTTCTCCAATTGCTATACCAGAAGCATCCATGTGTACATGAAATGGATTTCCCCATGAGGGAAAGCACAAGATGGGTGCATTAGTAAGTTTTTCCTTCAAAGTGTCAAATGCCACCTGTTGTGTCTCACCCTAGAGAAATGTTCCTTTATGCTTCAACTCCTCTAATGGCATGAAAAATTTTACATACCCCCTAATGAATTTTTTTTAGTACCTCATATGCCCTAGAAACCCTCATACTATGCTCTAATTGGTGGGTTCCTTTAAGCCCAAAATTATAGCAACCTTGGCAGGATCCACCAATACCCCTTATTTGCAAATGATATGACCAAGTAGCGTGCCAAAAGGAATGGTAAAAATACATTTATTAATATTGAGAGATATGCTCAATTGTGTGCACCTCTTGAACATCACCATCAGATTTTCGCAATGATCCTTCACTATCCCATACACCATCTAATCATCCAGGTAGAATTAAAGAAACTTGGGAATGAAATTCTAAAATGATTGTACTACGATGCACAAAAAGACAACAGACAAATTATTTACACAAATTTCATAATTGTGTAATAAAAACTTCCCCATTTAGTGGTGAAATCCCTTTTCCCATGGTCTTCCTTTGCAATTATTACCTATTGATAACCTGAAAATCTATCTGTGAAAGAATAGATCTTGTGCCCTGTAACTCTTTCTAGAGACTCTTCACTAAAGGGCATTGGAAATGGATCTATAATGCAAGAAAAATTCAACTCTCTATAGTCTACACATAACCATATCCTTCCATCCTTATTAATAATGATTACCATAGGGATAACCCATTCAGATTCCTCAATGGCCTCAATAATCCCAGACTCCAATATCTTGCCAATTTCTTTCTTCACCTTAATACACAAGTTAGGATTCATCTTGTATGGCCTCTTTTTGACCATTTGTGCCCCTTCCTTTAGCTTGATCTGCATTTCTCCAAGATAGTGATGGAACCCTTTTAACTCATGGTACCCACGTAGAAACAAGTCCTAGAAGTCACACAATAGCTCATTAATATTTAACACTTCTTGATTCGACCAATAATCTCCAGTAGTATCTTCCTTGGGTTCCGCTTCAGTACAAATGTTGACCTTCTTCATTTTTAAGGGCTCATGGTAGGTGCATGCCTTCTCATCTTCATATTCTATGACTTCGCGTGTACCTTTTGTATGATCAACATCTAATTTTTACAATTCCTCATCATTAATCATGTATACAACCTTACCCTTTTCCTTCTCTAGGCAAGCATGCTCAAACTACACTTCTTCTAGTTCCTCTTCTTTAAGGCATGCCCCCATATTAGGTTCTCCCAATAATTCAATAATAATGTCCTCCCCTTGGATCTATTTAATAATGTAAGGTTCTTGATCACCTGCAAGACCTCATTTACTAATTGTTTAGAAGATAAGTACTCAAAGTTTTGAACAATACCTATTGTTAACTCTTTTCAATTTCCTATTTGTCTCCGTAACTCTAAAATAAATATACCATGCACACATGTAGCCATGCAAGGTGGAATAGAACTTGTGCACCAACAAGGAAGTGGGTAAAGCTTCCAGGCCTTTCCTCCATGTCCTCTCACATTCTTTAATATGGCATGAGGCGGATCCCCTCCCATCTTAGTCTTGTATCTTAGTGGGTGCATTAATTCTGAGAAATATAATGGAGAATGTGAGCCTTACCTCGTGTCACTCTAGAATATTATCATGATGTTTCATCCACCAATGCATAGCTATTCCACACAAGGTATAAACAAGCATATTCATCTACTCTATCTCATAAGTCCAATGCATCTCCATTACACAGAAAAAGGTATTAAGGTTACCTTTTCCAGTATAGCTTGGTAACTTTCTTCCTCCCAGGTTCCTAGCTAAACACTCCCTAACCACTTGAGTCACATTACCCTTCATTTCTCTCCCAATCAACTCATATGTGCCACACTCCAAAATTTCAAAAGTAACACTAGTGGTATCACTCATAGACTGTGTTTCATCGAAATGAATGAATCCCTTCTTTGATGGGTGGAAAAACTCTGGGTCCTTGATGGTGCATATGTATATCTTGTTTAAATATTATTCTCCTAATGGTTGCACATAGGGTACAGACCATCCATCAGTTAGTGGAATGACCACACGCTCCTCTTTGTTCTCAAAACTAATGTAGCCTTTATTGAAGTGTAGGTCGGCATTGTTTTCCTAACACCAAGGGTGCCCAAGTAACACTGGGAAGCTATCTACCTTGGAAAGTGCCAAGAATTCAAATTCCCTAGTGAACTTTACTCCTTGAATAGCTATTAAAGTGTTCTTCAAAACTCCAAGGGGAGTAGCCTTAGTTCTATTTGTCATATATAACACATTTGAATATGGCTGTAATAGTGGTCTGCCCATCTGATTCAATGCATCTAGGGTGAGAACATTAACTTTTATACCCATATCGATCAAAATATTACTTAAGAGCCATCCATCCACTACCACATTTAGTTTAATCTCCTTGTCATAGTCCAAACTATGAAGGGGTAAGTTAGCATGTAGCATTTACAGTTTCTGCTCACCTCTAGCACATAGTACTTTTTCTCTCAACCATTATCCTAACATGGGAATGATGTTTTCCTGGTGCAGAATCTTACACACCTCCTTAATATCATCTATGTCCTTCTGAGGAGTTTCAGAATTCTTTGCTTGCTCCAACTTCTGTGACTATTCCTTCAAACATTGAATCTCTCCTTATAGACTCCTAATCACCTCCATAGTCTCTTAATACACCTTTTTGGTAGGTAGGATAAGGATATTTACCATGTAGTAACTCTTCTCTTGTAATAGTAGGTTTCTTCTTTGGCATTTCCCTCACGCATGTAGCCTCATCATGAGTGGTTACCAAAATAGGATCCAAATCTATATTATACATCACCTTAGGGATGTACAACAACTCAACATGATTTACACTCACCATCCCCATACCCTTATCCTACTTCTTCTTATTCTGAAGCATGTGACTATAACAATCTGGGAACTCTTCCTACTTATTCTTCTTTCCACACCATAAGCATTGCAATAGGTTAAAGAATTCATGCTAATAATGCTATGTAGATCTATAGCTAAAACAAGTTCCACGGGGGAAGTGACCTCTTCCTCCACCAGGACCATTACGGCCACAAAATCCTCCATGAAAGCCTCGTCCTCTTCCACCACAATCCATGTTCCCTTCATAGGTATGACCCTCATCCTTGGAACTATTTGTAATGTTGGTCTGATGCACACCAGTGTCAATGGCATCATGGATCTGGTCTATCAACCTACATTTCTTAGTATCATGGGCAGCATATGTACATATCTTACAATAATAGGACACATTCTTACAGAGCATGTGTTGTAGCAATGAGCATTTACTTAGATCATTCTCTGCATGGTAGATCTTACATTCTAATGCCATGGTGTGCACCGAATTCTGAGGGAAAATATCTTATATGTGTCCTACTTCACAGTCTGTACACCAAATTCCACTACGAGTCTCATGTGCTGAATTTGAAGATAACTGTCAACTTGCTTCTCCATGGAAGAAATGTGAGATTTAAAAAAGGGACTCACTCTAGTGTCAACACTTCCAACAGCATCAACATGTAAAATGGACTCTAAGGCCTCGCATGGGTCTGTGAAAGTATTATGTGAAATTTCCCTCCTGTAGGGCGTTATCAATCCTCCAACAAACCACTGAGCATGCTACAATAGATGGATGTCATACGATAGTTTAGACAAGAGGGTCTTGAAATGTGTGGCATACTCCTACACACTCTCTTCCATACCTTGTTGTATCTCCTTCAACATGCTGATGCTATTTTTTTCAAACTCAGGAATGTGAAATTTTACCATGAACGCATCACGCAATGTAGTATAATCCACCACCATCTGATATGGGTCACACTTCTAGTAACAGCTATGATCATGCCCCTCTAATGTCATTACAAATCAAATTTCATTCCACTCTGGGGAAGTGACCCCCTTCGCATGCCATAACAATTCAAATTTGTTTACATGTTCTACAACATCCTCAAAACCCTAGTAATCTGAAAAATGGAGTGACATCTCATAGAACACGTGCTGCTGGGGTTCTAGTCCTTGTCCGCCCGACCCAGAACCCTAATTTCGCATGGGGGTTCATTAGCTAGGAAATATCCTAGCACGTGGGTTCATATTGAGGTAATTTAAAATTAATAAAATTAATTTCAATATACCGGTAGACATGAGGGGGTGAAAGGTTTTACTTTATTAATATTTTGAATTAGGTATTGCGGGTAGGTTAGAGAGGTGGGCCAAAAGAAAGGGAGGTTTAATTTTAATATAAAACTAACACGTTTGAACCCTAGTTTTTAAAACTAAATACCTTAAAATTGCAAAAGGAGTGTGTTCATAAAGTTAAATTATAATATCTTTTTGAATAAAGAAATCTCAATTAAGAGATTATTAACCAAGAAATAATAAGATGGTAGAAAACTAGGATTGAGTATGTTTTTCAACACTAGTGATATTATTTCACCATCTCGATTATTTGAAGAACTATTGATAAATAATTAAAGCGTAACATTTATGAGGTGATTTGTAATAATTATTCAATGGCTTCAAAATACATTTCGAGAGGAAATGCATATTAAAAACATTGATTAAAAAATATGATATTTTCTGTTTAATATATTAGGGTCGAAATAAAAAGGGGTAAATAAAATTGTAATTGGAAAATGGGTAAGGTACATGGAAAAAATAGGGGCTATTTTCATTCTAATAATATAACAGGAGGGGGTATTATCAATTGAATAGTTAGAGGTAAAACTAGAATTAAGGGTATTCTTTAATACCCTTCAAACGCACGTGCTATACCATACTATTACTAAGTGAACCCCCCGTGTAATTTCCCCTGGTGTTTCCACCACCAAATCCACTTGATCCACTCACTCCAGAAATTCCCAATCCACTAGATCATCCTCCTATAGTAGGTACAATGCCTGAAGTGGTGTTACTTTGTGTACCCACTGTCAAGCTAAACTAATATCCTATGGTTTGTGAAGTGGAAATACTCCCAGACGTGATACCCACATTCTACACACCCAAACCTTATTGAAATGATGTGCCAGAAAGGATACCACCAAATACAAGAAACATCTGCGTGGCCATAAAACTCAAGGAAAATTTTTAACCATTTGTTGCTTCTTATTTATCAATATTAACTAAACTAGCAATACCTTTTTCACAACTTGGAAAACTAAACACAAGGATATGGTTTCCATGTGGTTCCAGATGCGTGCCTATGCCCATTTTTCTACCTCCATCTAATGATATATCATCAAAAGATGAGGGGATTCTCCCACATTTTCCAAGATGGGGTAGCATGGACTACATAGGTTCCACATCCTTTGTGTGAACCTCAAACCCTTCTTGCAGCGTATTCCTCCATAGATCCATTGCTCTTGCAATATTGCATTGTCTTACCAACTCCCTCTCCCTAGATTCATTATACTTGAGTTGTCTTTCCTCTCACTCCATTTCTTCCATAAGATATGCCATCTCCTTCAACACCTCTTTTGTGCTCCATGCCTAGTGGGATTTTAGCTAGCCATTGAAAATGCTTCTAAACTCAAGGTCATGATCAAGATCTTGATGGATAAAGGTTAGGCATACAAGAAATATCCTCTAGGTTCTCGTAAGAACTCAAACTCAGTAACCTCTAGGAAATAATAAGTGGAAACTACATACTCCAACGTGTAACTCGTCAACACATCTCTCCACCAATGATCAACAACACAAGTCCATACTAAATCAACATCATAAATCCTCTGATAGTATTCTTGAGTCCACACACGAGGTTGATAGAACCAACTTATCTTCAGTGAATATGTTGATAACCACTCATACATCTCCACCAGAAAGAAAAAAATAACGTCTCATATATATCATTATACAGGTGTTCCTCTACCCATTTATATGGATCAAACTCAGGTCCAGTGTTTAATTTATGAGAAAAATCATCTTTTGTGTTTCTAAGCCAAGTTTCTATGTAGTCCAAGGTCAAGCAGTATTCCATTCCTCACCATTCTCACAACAAATTAAAAATAGGTTCCGGAAATGGAACCAAAATGTAGTCTCTAACCACCTCTAACTTCTCTTCCAACCCCAAACACATTAGCGTATCACCCAGCCTGACTGAGATCTCACCTGAGATGCGCACAGGTGCTGAAATCCTCCTTTATATAATATTTTCAAGAATGTTAATCACCATTAGATAGAGACAATGCACATATATGATTGCATCCATTCTAAGACAGAATTAAGGAGACTAGATCTAAGTATAAATACACCATATTATATATGTGAACATAACTATAACAAGGAAGAATCAGATCTCAATCATGAACATTACTAAGAACGAAAGGGTTTGGATCCATTAACATGAAAGAAAAATGTAAAGATCAATACCATAACACATATATTCAAAACCTCTTCATTATCTATACATTCATCACATATAAAATCCAATGATACATTAAAGAGTTCATGAATGGAGATCATACAACAACAAAGTATCGCTATGCTTCCATAGTAACTTCATTATAGAGCTTGCAATTTTGCACTACATTTGATCTATCTTATCTTACTATCTCCTCTCTCAGGTTTCATGCAAATCAATTCATAAGAGAGAACATGAAAGGAATCTCTCCTAACTAAATCATCATTACCCATAAAACATGTCAAATGTCATCATGTATTTCCCTAATCGAGTATCCTTAACATGTAAGTTCCACCAAGCCCATAACAACCTTGACTCCTTATCCAGTTATGATAACCGTAATGATGCCTTGGAATATGCTTTCTTAAGCCACAAGCCTCCATAGCCTATCATTATCCATAACTATACCTGATCACTTTTCTATTTTCTCTCTTAACGTTACTTCATTTATTGTCTAAATTGACTAAGTCCCAGATCCATCTTGTATAGGTGCAAGCCCTCACACATCCCCAAATGCTACTTCCACGTGTACTTCTCTTCAAACCCCAAATGCTATGGCATATCACCCATCCTAACTGAGAGCTAACTCGAGGCACGCGCATGCATTGAGCTTCTCCTTTATATGAGCTTTGTAAGAATTTTCATCACCATTAGAGAGAGACAATGTTTAAATATGATAGATGCACCATATTATAGATTTTAACATCACTATAACAAGGAAGAATTAGATCTCAAATATGAACATTACTAAGAAACAAGGTTTTGGATCCATGATCATGAAAGAAAAATTTAAAGATAAAGACCATAACACAAATATTTAGAACTTCTTCATTGTCTATACATTTATCACATACAGTAGCCAATGATACATTAAAGAATCCATGAATGGAGATCATACAAAAATAGAGTCTCATTATGCTTCCATAGTAACTTCATTATAAAGCTTAAAAATTTTCATTACATTCTATCTATCTCATCTTACTATATCCTCTCTCAGGTTTCATGCGAATCAATACATAAGAGAGAACATGGAAGGAATCTCCCCTAACTGAATCATCATTACCCACAAAACATGCCAAATTTCATCATGTATTTCTCTAACTGAGTATCCTTAGCATGCAAGTTCCAGCCTTGACTCCTTTTCTGGTTATGATAACCATAATGATGCCTTGAAATATTCTTTCTTGAGCCGTAAGCCTCTATAGGATATCATTATCCATAATTGTACTTGTTCACTTTTCCATTTTCTCCCTTAACGTGAATTCATTCATAGTCTAAAATGACTAAGTCCTGGATCCATCTTGCTAGGGCGCAAGCCCTCGCACATCCCCAAAAGCTACTTCCACGTGTACCTCTACACCTTCTTCCTGCACTCCACATTCTTTTGTGCCCTAGGTACTTGGTCATTTGAGGGGCTCAATAGTGGGCCTTATAAATGATTTTGTTTTAAAATACACATGGCTAAAATACCAAGTTGTGAGCATGTATTTGTGTTGGATACCTCTGCACCCTCTATGGTTACGCTCACTAGTTGTTGGTTGTTTGCATAATCATTTATTGTATTTTAAATTTTTGGGGCTTATTAGTGGTTTTGTTTGTAATTTCACACAATTAACATATCTAGATCTGATGGCAGATTTGTGTTCGATGTGCCTGCGTCCTCCACATATATCATCTGAATTGTTAAAAAATTCAAAACCATGACAATTTAAAGTAGAGCTCATTAAAAATATTTATAAAATTATTGGAGGTAAATCACCATGTTGAACTAGTTGTGTAGCGTCAAAGTGAAATGTTTGTAAATCAACTTTTATTGATTTGTGGTTATTTACAAGAATAATAAATGTATAAGTAGTATATATAGGTTAAAATCCATTAAACAAAATCACTTGTTGAAGTTTTCTTCAGTGACGAACCTTTCTTTATATGAGAATAGTAATGTTTCAAAAACATTTCTTGACTATGTGTCTCAACAATAAAAACTAAAAATAGTTTGGAATCCACTAATGCATGGAGTGCAACACTCCCATTGTAAAGAACTAGTACTAGAATTTTTTTGGAACAACATCAAGTGAACATATCATCCCAGAAATCATATGATCTTTCACAAGGAAAATGATGGATGTATCCTTATAGGCTAGTTTTGCTTACAATTACTAATCATTGTGGCAGTTTCTCTATCCCATCCCAAGTGACCTCTTCTCTATAATCATCATTATTTTCACAATTATGCACACCAGATATTGTGTACATAAGACACAAACTTTTGAATATCCTGTTGTTATCTTAGATTTTGTAACATCCATCTAGAATTGATACTCCACTGTATTTAATATTTTCCATGTATCTTTTTATTGTGACTCTTAACATTTTTGAATAAAAAATTGGTAGTGTGATTCATGCAATTTAAATTTTTCAATTACATTGGATTCACTGCATGTGTCAATACAATACTATCTGGATGCTTATTTCTCAAATAATGTAGAAATTTTTCTCTCATTTTGTTGTCTCCTTTTATTCTCTGGCAATAAGAATCAAAAGTCTCTGCTATTACACCAGCCTCAACAGACCCATTTGATTTAGTATTCATTTTCAACCCATGTAATTTTGAATTAAATGGGTCTATCTCCAATTTAGTCAAATATGTTCACCTCAACATAGTTAAAAACTTGGCATGTTTTTGAGGTGAAAGAAAACCTTTTCTATGAAAGAAATGACAAATAGAAGATGTTTTTTTATATACAATTTTATTAATACTGTAAATATACCATTGTGAATGTCTTCTGCATTTGAACAACTAATTTTGTCAGAATCTATTAAAATCCCTAAATTTAGACCATATTTTGAATAGGAATATTGTTTGTTGTTTATGGAGGCATAAGAAACATCCAAATCCATATCAAGAATAAGACACTTATTGTTTTCAAATTCAATGCATTCAACCTAGATACACAATCTCTCCAAATTAATAACTTCTGACAATAAAATATTTCCAAATTCCTCATGATTTTCTTCTATGGAAAAAAAAGCCACATTTTGATGTGGTAGTTTTCAGGGGAATGGATTTACACAAACCATTCCTCATCTCTTTTCTTCCAAAAAATACTGCATGGGATGAATGGAATTGTTCTGAATGGATCGTGAATAATGGAAGACATTTTACCTATAATTATATTAAAATACATTAATAATTAGTTCATTTCCAAACTTTAAATGTTTTTCTCATATTATCTGATAAGGAATTTAAATGCTACCCTAGTGGTCACCAAACTCTAGAGTTATTTACTATGTATCATAAGAGAGTAATTAAATTGATGGTTATAGACCGTTAGGCTTCAATAGGACATCTTATGTATCATTCAACGGGTTACAGTAATTCATATTTTGTGGATCAAATCAATAATAACAGAATTTTTCTAAAATTCTGAAACCAAATTTATGATGCATTGAAAGATACAAAACCATTTGCACCTTTTGAAATGATTGCATATGATTTGTACAAGCTATAGTATTCCATAGATGGCACGATATGAACATTAATAAATATACACTTTAGTGGCATATAGACTTTTAGTCAACATATAACAAAACAACCTACAAGTTATTTTAATCCATTTACACCTATTGAATGGAAAATCATAGAAGAAATTAAGATCTAATATTTGGTATTTCAAAGAGAGTGTTTGAGAAAAAAATCACAATAACTGATCTTGCAGTAGCTCGGGATTTTTTTTAGAAGACGGTATGATTTAGGTGTATATCGATCATAATGTATTAGTGAGAATTAAATGCATGTAACAAGACTAAGGAAGACGTTTAAGGATAATAGTTGGAAGATCTAATGTTTGGTATTTTGAGGAAATTATTTGAGAAATAAATCACATTAACGGAGTTAGTGATAGTTCATCATTTTTTTAAATAAGACAATGTGATATATATGTTTATCGGACATACTTTATTCATTATGTTTAAATGTCTATAACTAGTATAAGTACAATATTTTAAGCGTAGCATTTGGTGGAAAATTCCACAACAAGCTATCAAAAATAAATTGGAAGGAATACACTTTTCCTAAATGTAAGTATTGCCCTCATCACAATATATTTTTTTCATGGAAACAATGCTCTCTATAAGGTCATGGTGGGTTATACCTATTTGAGAAAATATTTGATTATTAATAATGTTTATTGAGTACTGTATGCTGGAAAAGTGACAGGCGAACGCGAGAATCTACAAGTAACTCTTCCACGTACCCGACCTCTCGAGGTCATGCCGAGACAGCCGGTGGGGGTAGAATATGCGTGGGATGCAGACAAACTAGTTACGCAGTCTAATGTCTTCGACACGCACTAGTGGAATTTGTGAATCTAAGGCAAAGAAGGCCCTTCTAACTTGGACTGGTGTGATAGATTGATCAGAAAGGATGACTGCTCGAAGGCTCCAATCAATATCGCGCTCTGGCGTGATTTGATCTATGGGTTGTGGAATACGTCGAAAATGACATGGGATAGTTTCATGTACATCTCCTGATAAGATCATATAGTGGATGGTGAATATAATTTACTCTACGGACAATTCTCTGGCCTAGTCCAGAATTCTCTAGCTTCGTTAGCCGCTATATCTAATAAGGACAATTGTTTGATGATGATGGGTGGAAGTGGAGTGGACTGAAATACTAGTGTGCGTAGGCCAGTATCTATATCTGATTGACTTGTGGACTCGTTGGGCTGTGGGATCTGCAGATCACAACGATAGACTCTTGGTTGTTGCGGTCCTGTTATGGTCATGCGCGAAATCAAGTTCTAATCCCTAGTATCCAGTAATCATATGCTTTCTCAGCTTCTATGTTTAGGACCAACAACTGTGTGATCTTCTCAAAATATCTCATAGGCGTTCGTGCAGCCTGGATCCTTAGACTGGTATCTATATCTGTGAGAGTATCTCCTACACCTGGCTGTGGGACCAAAGGATCACAACCAAAGGTTTGTTCTCTTTCAAACCCTTCTACAGTCATGTGAGTGTTTGCCTAGGGCAATCTGTAATTTGGTTGGTTTGACCAAAACGTGTGTGCTTGGTCATCCTCTATGTTTAACCCTCTCAACTGAGAACTGATCAGTTGTAAATCTATTGTTGTTTGGAATAATTGTATTCTGAGATTTTGGTCTATGTCAACTATTGCTGTAATGAGATTTGGTTGAGGCACGATTGGCTCAAATATATATTCTCTGGGCTCCTGAGGTCCCGTGATTATCATACAAAACAAAATGCAAATCTAACTGTAACGAGGCAAATTCTAACTACGTGAAATAAATCTAACATATATAACTTTTATTCTTCTAAGAAATATTTTAACAATTTTAAGGAAAGAAAACTATTTTAAACATATCTAGGAATAATAAACAATATTTTAAAATAGACAAGATAACCGAGTATAGTTATTTGCCTGTGTGATTTGTAGAATTATTCTAAATAGCTCGTCTAATCTATCTGCAAGATTCTCGATCCTACCTCAGAAGTGAGGAGTGAATCATAGTTTCTCAGAAACTATCAATCCTCACAGCTTCCCTGGCAATATCGAGAATAGAATTCACTGAAATGAAGCAATTATCTACTCTATTTGATATGATTCTAACTAGAACTTTGAAAGTTAAAACCTGGATTCCGCAGAACAGTGGCGAATCCGATGGTGTGTGTGATCTTGTCCCCTCAGTATGATCTCCTCGTTCTTTTGTGTTCACGTGGATCCAGAAAAGCGTGTAATGCTAGCAATGATAAGAGTAGATTTTAGGACAAGGAAAGCTCAGAATGCAGACCGAAAATGTGAGTAGGAGAGGGACAGTGCAAGAGTACAGAGTTTGGCTTATGCGATTCCTAGCGGGATTTTACTGCGAGTCATGCAACGTGAAGCGACCAGAACCTATAACTATCTTATTCAAAGAGCAAAACCTGCAACTTTAATGGCTTCCTAAGCTATTCCGTTCCAATGGATTGGATAAAATAACAACACTGTTTGCACAAGCTGGATATGTGGCTTACCAACAGCTGAATAAAGCTAACCAAGCATATAATGGACTGAACTAAGAACTCTAAGCAACAATAAAATTAAATCTATAGCAAAGAGAAATTCAGAGGCAAGCTTCAAGGCCGATTAGATGAAATGACATCACTGCCTACACAAGATGGGTATGTGGCTTACCAACAGCTGAGCAATCTAACTAAAGATGCAAGTGAATTCAAGCTATGGCTTCTAAACTAGATAACAAGCTAAGATACTAAAATGAGGAGAGAAAAGATCAGTCTTCCAAATCCAGCCAAACTTCAGCTCCCCTTTCTTGTGCACAAAAACCATGCATTTATAGGAATTCAATCATCCAAAAACCAAAACCAAATAGAACTCCTAAATAATAAACAAAGGAAAAAACACTATTCTAGGGGACCAAAAACATAAATGCATGCTCTCAAGTCAGCAAAGAAAGCTGGTGAAATCGTGATATTTCACGTGAGTCGCATCAAAAGAACATGCTGGAAAAACGTGCACAGGACCGCCGCTCTGAGCAGGGTGGGGGTTACAGGACCGCCACCCTTATCAGGGCGGCGGTCACGAGACCGCCGCCCTCCAAGGCGGCAGTTTCGTCACTGAAGATCAAGAGGCCAAGGAAAGAAGGAAAAAAGGGGGAAAACTAAGGACGCGGGGGGCTAAGCGGGGCATGCGGGATGTTAACGCATACTCTGAGGGCTTCTCCGGATCCCGAACACCTTGCGAGGAGACATGTATCATCATTGGGGAGCTTATTACTCTGTTCCGTAGTAAAATACCTTACAATTTTGGGTACATACATATTGCCCCCTCGTCGAAGCGTTTTAGCCATGAAGAGGCATAAAACGGTGGGTCTGAGTATGGTAGTCCCGAAATGGGGAGTTAGAAGCTATACCTCACTCGTCCGTGTGTTGAAATGACGCCATCCAAAATTCCCGCTATCTGAAAAATGAAAAGGAGAACTCAAGTGCAGATAGATAAAAAAATTGAAAAATAAACACTAAATTAATAGGGAACAAGAACGTACCATTCGTGTGGGGATAGGAAACTAACCTCCATCAGCGCTCCAAACCTGTGAAAAATTCTTTTAAAACGAAATAGGGTGCTATATATATGAAAGTGGGCCCATTTTCCTATTCATTTGCGTGAGTTGATTTGATTGATTTTGAGCTCTGGGACCCACGGTGACGGTTTCAAGTGCGTGAGTAGAGTAAAAACTTCCACAGCGAGATTGTGATCATGCCTCCACGTGCGGAACACCACCCTGCCAGATCACAGGTTGGTTTTCTTCAATTTTGTGTTTTTCCCCCTTTAAATTTTGAAATGTTAAATTTGTCATAATGGGGGGGTTATTTTTGAAAATGTTGGGTTCAAGAGGTCCACCTAAGGGGGGGGCGCCTACTGGGTAGGCTCCATTTTTAGCTTAAATGGTCCTTTTTTTTACTCATTTTGGGATTTTTGGGGTTAGCAACCCGTGGGGGTTTTCGGACCGTGACCGCCGCCCTGGCCAGGGCGGCGGTTACATGACCGCTGCCTTGTTCAGGGCGGCAGTTACACGACCGCTGCCACTTAAGGAGGTGGTTACAAAACCGCCTCCCTGCTCAGGGTGGCGGTTCTGACCAGAAATGTAAAAGAACTTAATTTTTGAGATTGCACTTTTATTTTCCTATATTCCTATACGATTTTATGACCTTCTTGATATTTTTCAGATACTAACTTGCTCTGTTTTGTTGTGTTTTTTGGGTGTATGTAGGGTGAGGGAGGAATACATTAGATGGAGCCGAGAGAGAGAGTGAGTGTGACTGGCTGTCGGGGGTACTGGATGCCCTCTCACCAGATGAGGAGGACACACTACAGAGGGCCGGTATACTGCGCATATCGCGTGTCCCACATGTCACACCATCCAGTCACATCCTTTGTGACCTATTTTCATATTTGGACACAGATCGGAACGCTTTTCGATTACCAGGGGTCCGCAGTGAGTGGACTATCATGTTAGAGGACGTCTACCGTATTTTGGGGGTCCCGATTATCGGGAGGAGACTCACATTAGAGACAGCAGGCTCATGGGCACAGATTGCACAGTGGGCAGGCTACATGGGAGATGCAGCTATCTCCACGGGGTCGAAGAAGGGAGTGAGAGTTCGATCCATCCCTTCTTTGGCTATCCCCATATTTCGATAGGCCATCATGGGGATCCTTGCCTCGAGATTGATAGGGGACAAGGGAGGGGACACTTTGCTATACTACTGGGCCCCCCATCATTACGCAGATAGAGGGGCATGGCTGGATATATGCCTGGGGGTGCAGACATTCTGGGGACCACATACCATGATTTATATAGGGTGGTCCGTTTGCAGGGACAGTCATTGAGCCACCCGACTTTTGTTATGAGTTGGGTGTATGAGCATTTTATTCCCCTATGGTAGAGGCGTAGAGGTGGTAGATCTTTGGGCTGTGAGGGCAGCCAGATGGTTAGATATGTTGGTGCTTAGAGCACCTCACCAGCCAGTTGCCTCCCTCACCATAGCAGATATGGAGGCGACACCGTACCGGCTTATGGCCGGCATATGGGGTGAGGAGACCCTTACATTGATCTCATACTCTACCACAGGGCAGCTCATTGACTACATGGGGAATGGGTGGAGGTACACCCTTTTGGTAGAGTTCCTCAGCAGTTCGGCCTACCGTATGTGGGCATTCTTCCCCTAGTGGCGCCAGTTTACAGATCAGTCCGCGAGGCCAGAGGGGGGGGCCTAGAGGCCGAGGTCAGATAGTGGTCACTCCTGGCACTCCCATTGCAGCTAGGAGGATAGTTCAGGCCGGAGGGAGAACTGGTGTGCCTCAGGAACCTTTGCTTCATATTGCTGTGGGTCCTACTCATAACAGCGATGACCCTATAGACATTGACTCTAATTCTAAGGAGCTTACAGAGGGGAAGGTCGGAGGAGCAGACTGACGATAGCGATCCTGAGTGGCATGACACTCAGGATATTATGCAGGGGGAGAGGGCCGAGTAGAGTGCAGAGAAGGACACTCTAGTTTCAGAGGAGCCACTCTCTCATGGCCATGGTTGAGGAGGACGAGTCAATTGTGGGGTGAACATGTTGCCCCTGCTATAGGTGTAGCCCCTCAGTCGGCAACGGCATCCGCGGCAGGTGCTGGTCCCAGGGATCCATCTTGGAGGCCCAGTGATCCGAGTAAGTTATCCTTTCTTCCTTTCAATGTTTGTTTAATTTAGGATTTTTTATCTCTCCTTGTGTTTGTATCTTGTATATTTCAGCCTCTTGCTTGTTTTCTAATTCATTTTTCTCCTTTGTTTGCAGAGACTGTCGACGAGTGGTGGGATCTAATCTGCAGGGTATACACTGATTCCCTGATGATCCCCAAGGATAGGACCCACGCAGAGCTATCCGTAGATGCCAGGGAGCCCTCAGCAGCTGGCAGGCATACCGACGTCTTCACTCCCATTTGGCACGTGGCCAAGATGGTGTCGACCCTACATATAGAGTTGGCAGGCTATAGGACAGCTGAGAACCTTATGAGGAGCCACTCTCGTGGTGAGATCGCGGCTGCTCCTCGAGGACCCTAAGCCCTCCGTTCATTCAGAGCATCAGTGTAGCCGGAGTCCTAAGCGAGGGCGTGCACCTTCGGAGGGGTCGCGTAGGGGTTGAGAGACCACTTGGCTCCTATGTATTTTGTACTATAGATTTTTTTATATATTACGGGCTCTTTGAGCGTTTTGACCATGCCTAGTGCATGATGGCATTGTATATAAACATTGATTATTTATATATATGTATTCGTTTTTGGATCAAAAGCTTGTCACCCATGTTTTCCCTTTCTGTTTCCAGCTTCCTCATGTATATTACGATGTATGGTTTATATGCCTTCTAGAATGTATGCAATGGAAAACAAATGATGCAAATGTTTGCTTTCTTTTTGTGTTTCATGATGCTGATACATGATATTGTAGATATATTGTGATCTTGAATCTTAGCTTCTGTGAGCAATTTGGATACCTCATGTTTGTTTTGGCAAAGTGATGAAAATAACCAGTATGATGAACAGATTAACTTGCCCCACTCCTAACTCCACGCAACTAGTAAGATGCGAGGGCTTATCACCAAGAGCCAAGAAGGGCGCAAGTTATGAAATATGGTGAAATGATAGTGATGAAAGACAGACAAAGCTTTGGTGGAACCAAATTGGAAGCTACAAGCCTACTCTACCTGAATGACTTCATAGTTTTGGATGCAACTTGCTTTGCGGTTTATCTAGACTTAGACCCGTAGATGGCCACATAGTAGACAAAATCTGGATTTTTTAGGATTTTAACTCTCTTGGGATTTTGAACATCTGATTCATTCATTTTTGACTCAAAGTTTGAATTGTTTGTTTATGACTTTTTAACATTTACTTTGTCAAGAGAACCCCCTACACCTTGCCCCATGCTACTAGTAAGAAGCGTGGGTTTATCACCGTGGGCAAGGCATAGGTGAGTAAGGGCATTTCCATCCTTTCCCAACCCTACGTCACTAGTAAGAGACGCAAGCTCATCACCGAAGGTTGGTGGGGCAAGGAAATGTGTAAAAATAAAATTTTCTGTTTAATCACTTTTTGACTTGCTTATTTGAGTAAAATGTCAGTATATGCTTATTTCCAAAGAGATGTATATATGGGATAGATGTGACACCATGAAGCTTCTAGAACAGACCATAGGCAAGACACCTATCCTAAGAAGAAATCAAAGCGAGAACAAACTTGCAGATCTTGGTATGGTTACCGTTAGGACTTTGTCATGTCTGATTTTATTTGATAAAAGATTCTGAGATGATTGAAGATATATGAAGATGGAGAGGTATGATTAGAAAGAACTTTATGCCAAAAACATCACGAGTTTGTAATGAATTGCTTTGAGAATAGATTCCTTGATCACAATTTATGTAAGAAACAAGTGGACAAAATGATCTTAATCTATATGAAGATGTAATGTAGATAGTTATATAGGTAGCGTTAGCTGCTTATGCGTAGAAACGTTTGAGGTGCAGGGAATTGACTGTTTCACCAAACTCCTCACCTTCTAACGTACATAAGAGGTATGCACCATTTCCATAGTCCTTCATGACTCGGTATGGGCCCAACCATTTGGGCCTAAATTTTCTTCCTTCGCCGGTCTTCTTATCGATCCGGCTGTCCAGTCTTAGAACTAGATCACCTTCGTATATATCGCGTTCATAGACCTTCTTGTTATACTGCCGGCACATCCGGTCAGCATAAGCTCTATGCCATTGCTCAGCATCTAACCTAGTTTCATCTAGGCTTTCTAGTTGGGAAAGACGTGCTTCTCTGTAAGCGTCTTCATCCAGAATCCCTTGTAGTGAAATGCGGAGACTGGGTATTTCGACTTCAAGCGGGAGAACAGCTTCTACCCCAAATACCAGCGAGAAAGGAGTTGCTCCCGTTGGTGTTCTTATTGAGGTTCGGTGGGCCCACAAGGCCGGATATAACTTCAAATGCCAATCTCGTTTGTTTTCTTTCACCGTTTTAAGGAGAATGGCTTTCAGTGTTTTGTTTGTTGCTTCAGCCTACCCGTTGGCTTGGGGATAATACAAGGAAGCCGTATGATGGCTTATTTTAAATTTATTGCATAGCTCATGAACCTCTTCATTCTTAAAAGAAGTTCCATTATCGGAGATAATGATTTGTGGGACACCGTATCTATAAATGATTTGGTTCAAAATGAACTTGGCAATCACAGAACTAGGTATAGTAGTAAGAGGCATGGCCTCCACCCATTTGGTAAAATATTCAGTAGCCGTGATTATAAAATTATGGCCATCTGTAGATGAGGGAGAAAATTTCCCTATTAAGTCCAGACCCCATGTAGAAAAGGGCCATGGAGTTGCGATTGGTTGTAGAGCTTGTGCTGGCATGTGGATCTCGTGGGAGAATTCTTGGCACTTATGACACCTGCGTGCAAACTCTATCGCGTCATGTTCTAGAGTGGGCCAGAAATAGCCCATTCGATGTATTTTTCGAGCGGTGGCATGGCCACCGAAGTGGCCTCCACATATACCGCTGTGGGATTCATGGAGAATCCTCTTAGACTCTTCTGTGTCAACACACCTTAAGAGCATTCCATCGAATGCTTTCCGATAGAGCACCTGCTCTATAATGACATATTTAGCTACGATTATGCGTAACTGCCTTCTTTGTTGTGGTGTAACTGCCTCCGGGTACGTATGGTCTACGATATAATTAATGATATCAGTGTACCAAGGACACTCAGAGATAGCGGGTCGAGTTTCGATGTAGTATACGCATTCATCTGGAAAGTCTAAATCTACTAAATCACCTCCGTCTAATGGGTTGTCAGCTAACCAATCCGTGATGATTTGTCCTTTAACCGACTTCTGATTTACAAATGTTAATTCGAACTCTCCCATTAAGGTTATAAAACGTCCAGCCTTTTTAGACAAGGACCCTTGTGTGAGAAAAGTTCGTAAATGGTCCGTTTTTACCATGACCTTTGTTTCTTGATTCAGCATATAATGTCTTAGGTGTTTAGTAGCAAAGACTATGGCAAGGCATTCTCGTTCTGCCTGTGTATAGTGTGTTTCATAGTCGAGCAGCGTTCGGCTAATGAAATAAATCACACGTTCTCTCTTGGGCCAACATACAGGCCAGCGAGACATTGGTAGCTCATGAATATAGAATTAACGGGCGATCTAGCTTAGGTGGCATTAGCGTAGGTGGCGATAAAAGGAAACACTTAACTACATCAAAAGCTTCATTACAATCTTCAGTCCAATCAAGGCTATAGTCTTTCTTGAGTAAATTGTTGATTGGATGAACGGCGAAGCTTAAGTCCGGGATAAATCTCTGGATTGCACCCAGCTTTCCGAGAAATGATCTGATTCCAGATTCACTCGAAGGTGGGACCATTTCGAGGACAACCCGAATTTTGGTTGGATCAACATCGATTCCTCGTGACGATATGATGTAACCTAGGAGCTTTCCTCCTGTTACACCAAAGACGCATTTCTCTGGATTTAGTGTGACTCCGTATTCTATTAGACGTGAAAGAATGACGCGGAGTACTTCGGGATGGTCACAACGCTTCTTGGCTTTAGCCAATAAGTCATCTACATAAGATTCCACGATTTTATGAATTAGATCGTGAAATATGTATGTCATGGCCCGCTGGTACGTAGCACCAGCGTTCTTGAGACCGAATGGCATAACAGCGTAGCAATAGGTTCCCCAAGGAGTTATAAACGTGGTTTTAGCTTGATCTTGCTCAGATATTCTGATTTGATTGTATCCCGAGAATCCATCCATGAGAGACAAGATTTCAAAACCAGCTGTTGCATCAACAATAACATCTATGGATGGTAATGGGAAGTCGTCCTTAGGACACGCTTTGTTGATATCTCGAAAATCTATGCAGATGCGTATCTTTCCATTCTTCTTGAGAACGAGAACGATGTTAGATACCCATTGGGAGTAGTCAACTGGCTTGATGAATCCTACCTGAAGGAGTTTTATTACCTCCTCTTTTACCATGAGAGCTACTTTGGGCTTCATGGGTCTTGATTTTTGTTTAATTGGCTTTGCATCTGATCTAGTGACGAGGTTGTGCACCGCAATGTGGGGTGCGACTCCTGTCATCTCCTTGTAATTAAATGCAAACACCTTTTGATGTTCTTTGAGAATCTGAGTATGTATTTCCACCTCTTCTGGGGTTAACGAAGAGCCTAGTTTCAATATTCTTGGTTCATCTTCTGTCCCGATGTTGACATCGATTGTTTCTTCGATCAAAGAGGCGTTACCCTCTTCGAACTCAGGTGGTGCTGGAGGTAAATCTAAATCATCCCCATTTTCTACTGCGTATATGCTAGGTTCCATTTGTGAGGGAAGATCCGTTACGGGATTTCCGAAGTAGGAAGACGAATGTGGAATCAAGGATAAATCTAGCATGTGATAGGATAGATGTAGTGCTGCATAGGCATTTAAGTAATCCAAAGTAGTAGCATCACTATCAACATGGTCTAGGACGGTAGATTCACTTCCGCTTGAAAGAGGATTTGTCATTATTTTTATCAATGGTTCATCACGAATGGACACCGTGAACTGGGTATCTTCTAACTCATTGCTTGGAGTAAAACGTGATGCTGAGGTTGCTATTGAATCGGCGAGAAGATTTTTCTCTCGCGGGATTGCTTCAATGGATATGAAGTTGAACGCCTTGCTTAAATCTAATACAGCGTTTTTGTAGAGCTGCAAGTGTTCGGCTTTAGTTTCATATACTTCAGAAACTTGATTTGTCACTAATTGCGAGTCTCCCAGGACTCTGATGTTATCAATACCAATTCTTTTGGCTAAGGTAAGGCCAAGGAGGAGGGCTTCGTACTCAGCGCCATTGTTTGTGCATTCAAAGTTTAATTTAAAAGTGAATGGGAGGACTTTCTCCTCGGGCGAAGTAAGAATTATACCTGCCCCCACTCCATAATGACATTTAGCTCCATCGAAATGGAGAGTCCAATACTTAGTTAGGAGTATAGATGTTGGGGCATCTGCTGCGTTTGCGCAATCTACTTCTACCATACAGAGGTCCTCTGCTGGAAAGGAACCAACACCTAGGGAAAATCCTATGCCTACTGAATCAAACTGTAAGAACATTGGTGAATCTTGTTCTATCAACTCAACGATTTTCGCAGTAGTTCCCAATGATACTGTTTCTTTAGTTTTATCTTTAGGGGTTGGAATTGTTTTGGCTATGCTGGTAGTTTCAAGATCCATCATAGGTACCAACTTTTCCTCTGGTTTTGGGTCAGTGGGTTTATTAAGTTGGTTTGTTGGCAGTTCAAATTCTGAGTGCACCCCTGGTCTTTTCTTTAAATCAGCTAGGTGCAAATCGAAAGGTTTTGGATCACCTTTGGCTACAAATACCTTTCCTAGATGCAAGAATCTTACTTCTTGAAATAGCGTAGAAGGGATTGCCTTCATGCGGTGTATCCATGGTCGGCCGAGGATCATATTATAATTGGTTTCCCGATCTATAATATAAAACTCAGTCAGGATTGTTTTGGGTCCTAGGGTGACCGGCAGTATTATAGTTCCTATCGAAGTGGCTTTAAGGCTATCATAGCCTCTCAATGTATTTCGAGTAGTGGAACAGTTTGTTTCCCCATATCCAAGTTTTTGGAGGAAAGAGAAAGGGACTATGTTAACTGCAGCCCCATCGTCAACCATTGCCCGTTTTACATAGTTATTATAAACCCATACTTGTAAGTGTAAGGCTGGATCACCTCGGCGTGCGATCTCAGCATCTGTGGGCATTTTACTTATTTCGAATATGAATTCGACATCCTTGTCCGGCTGCCCCGGAGGGTGGATATCAAAATCTACGTGATTTACTTGTGTTTCAGGAGGTGGAGTGATGTTAATTAGATGGCCTAGACCTAATGCTTCTAAAAGAGCAGCTCTGTGAGGGGGAGAGTTCTTTAGTAAGTCCAAAAATGAAATGTGTGAGAAGGTCTTTGTTAGGTCGCTAATTAAATCATAGGCACCTACGGGTTTTTCTACTATTTACTGATTCTTATCTATTTCTGGCAGAGGACTTGGGCTCGGTTGAGAGAAATACTCTCGTGTTCTTGTTATAGCTTCGATAGGTAGTTCAGCGTCTAATTCTACCAAACTGACTATCTTGGGTCTCGGTTGAGCTCCTAACTGTGGTGCAACTGATGGATTTAATGAAGTCGAGGCTTCATGATCATTGTTTCCCGTCATTGCACCTTTGTTTGTTCCAGTTGGATTCAGCCTATTGCTATCATGATTTGGGAGCGGATCGTTAAAGATCTTGAGGGGAGCATTCTGAGGGGAAACTGCCCCTGCGAGCGTATTTGGTGATGATGGGACGGGATCTGCCAAAAACAAATCTGTGAAGAACTGTCTTTGTTCTTCTGGCAAGCGTTGCATAAATTTATTGTAGTCACGACATGTTCTAGTATCGTGACCCCAAATTTTGTGGAAACCACAATAAGAATTGGGATTGTAATTCCTATTTTGTTGGTTAGGTGTGTATTGTGGCCTAAAATTCTGATCAAACTGTTGCCTATTAGGACTAAAATTTTGGAATTGTTGTTTCTGGTTTTGACTTTGGTTTTGATAACCAAATGAGTTTTGGCTTGGCCCTTGTATGGGATTTCACCGTTGTTGTTGTTGTTGTGGATGGTTAAAATCCACTGTATTGATTGTCAGGGTAAAGTTGTTGTTTCGTTGGTTGTTTGTTTGTGACAGAGTATTAACAACATTTACCCTCTTGGGCTGGTCGGTTACCCCATCCATTGTTACCCCACGATTTTTGTTAAGGATTTTGGGTCCTTGATTGACATTTGTGATAGTTGTAGTGTTTTGAGTGGAGGTGATTAACCTCCCGTTTGTTCCATATGTCTTATGACCACTATCTATCGCTGCTTGGTCTATTCGAAGAGCGCTCTCAAGTACTTCATCATAAGTTCTTAGTGGGAACTTCTGGACTTCTTCCTTCACCTCCTTGCTGAGAGAATGAAGGAATAAATCACATAGTTCCATCTGATCCATGTTTGGAGCACTTGCTGAAGAATAAAGAACTGTACGCCACCTCTGGATGAAATGGGCGACAGATTCGTTGTGTTCTTGTTTGATGTGCAAGAATTCCCTGATTCCTGTTCTCAACAGTTTGTTCATGTCGAAGGCTTTGATGAACTCCGACACGAGTTGTTTAAATGAATGTATGGAAGCCTCAGGTATTCTATAATACCAATCGAGAGCAATGCCTTCCAAATTTTTGGGAAATATTTTAGCAACAACCCCATCCCAAGGGAGTAATTCTCGTATGGCTGTAGCGTAAGCTTTGATATGTGCGTTTGGATCTCCCTCACCCTTGAACTTGGGTAAATCAGGAAGAGGTCTTGGAAGCATGACGCTTCGTATGGTGAAGTCTAAGGGTTCCTTTAGATATTCTGAATAAGTCCCTATCGCATAGCTTTCGACCATTGATGGTGGTTGCTGAGGGAGTGATGGTGGGATAGGTTGTTGATACGGTGTAGCGTATGCGTTGGCAGGGGCATAAGGAGGTCCCTGCATTTGAGCAAACATGCCAGGAGAGGAGAAAATATCTCCTTGTGGTGATTTGGAGTACATGTTTAAGTATGACGGGGTATTGTCAAGGAATGGATTGTTTGACACTAGACCGGGAGGAATAGTGTTAGAGATGATGGGCCTTGTTGGTGTTTGTTGTGGATAGTGAGGCGGCATGCCTAATGTGCCTACCCCTGTGAGGAGATCTACTTGGCCAGAGTGGTATGGAGGATTGGAACTCCCTGTTTGTATGAATGGAGAATTTTGACTTGCTTGAGCCAGTTCTAACCCTCTCACTTTTTCTACTAACGTTGAAATGACTTCATTTGGTGAAGTCACGGTGTTTTGTTTGAGCGGCGTTTGTTGTACACCCTGGTGTTGTATAGGCATGTGATATCCTGTCATGAACTGATCACTATCTTGCCAAGTTTCTCCGAGAGTATTTCCTATATGCAGTGGCATAGAGGTATTTTCTTGAAAAGAGATCTCGGGTTGTATTTGTAAACCTCCTACAGGTGGGTACATACCTCGAGAATGTTGTTCACTCCTAGGATAATGTATTGACTGTCCATCATCTACGACCAGGTATGGATCTGATTGTCTACTAATTTGTGGTCTAAGTAGCATTTGAGGAGACGAACCAGATTCTCCGGTAAATGTCATATTGTTCGAGCCTGAAGGCTCTGTTTGTTGCATTCGAGGGGGTTGATCTAACTCCTCAGCTTGAAAAGATGAACTATATCTGATTCTTGGGGTTTGTGTTGACAACTGATTAGTTGAATAGTTGTCACCCCATACTGAGAGCGAGGGTGATGATTGCCTATTCTGTTGGGCGTAGTATGCCTCAAGACCCAAGAGGGGTCTGCCATATGCATCGAATCCTGACATATTCGGGGGGTATATGAATACCCGCAGAATAATGGGAAGGAGCGAAGGTGATTTGTGAAAGAACACGTGATACTATGACTCTGAATGAGAAAGTAGGAAGTTTTACGTCAGCTTCACTAATTTCATTTGTTTCACGTCGGGTTCACCAATTTTGTACGCCGGAAAAGCGACAGGCGAGCGTGAGAATCTACAAGTAACTCTTCCACGTACCCGACCTCTCGAGGTCGTGCCGAGACAGCCGGTGGGGGTAGAATATGCGTGGGATGCAGACAAACTAGTTAGGCAGTCTAATGTCTTCGACACGCACTAGTGGAATTTGACGAATCTAAGGCAAAGAAGGCCCTTCTAACTTGGACTGGTGTGATAGATCGATCGGCAAGGATGACTACTCGAAGGCTCCAATCAATATTGAGCTCTGATGTGATTCGATCTATGGGTTGTGGAATACATGGAAAATGACCTGGGATAGTTTCGTGTATATCTCTTGATAAGGTCATATAGTGGATGGTGAATACAATTTACTCTACGGACGATTCTCTGGCCTAGTCCAGAATTCTCTAGCTTCGTTAGCCGCTATATCTAATAAGGACAATTTTTCGATGATGATGGGTGGAAGTGGAGTGGACTGAAATACTAGTGTGCGTAGGCCAGTGTCTATATCTGATTGACTTGTGGACTCGTTGGGCTGTGGGATCTGTGGATCGCAACCATAGACTCTTGGTTGTTGCGGTCCTGTTATGGTCATGCGTGAAATCAAGTTCTAATCCCTAGTATCCAGTAATCATATGCTTTCTCAGCTTCTATGTTTAGGACCAACAACTGTGTGATCTTCTCAGAATATCTCACAGGCGTTCGTGCAACCTGGATCCTTAGACTGGTATCTATATCTGTGAGAGTATCTCCTGCACCTGGCTGTGGGACCAAAGGATCACAACCAAAGGTTTGTTCTCTTTCAAACCCTTCTACAGTCATGTGAGTGTTTACCTAGGGCAATCTGTAATTTGGTTGGTTTGACCAAAACGTGTGTGCTTGGTCGTCCTCTATGTTTAACCCTCTCAACTGAGAACTGATCAGTTGTAAATCTGTTGTTGTTCGGAATACTTGTATTCTGAGATTTTGGTCTATGTCAACTATTGCTGTAACGAGATTTGGTTGAGGCACGATTGGCTCAAATATATATTCTCTGGGCTCCTGAGGTCCCGTGATTGTCATACGAAACAAAATGCAAATCTAACTGTAACGAAGCAAATTCTAACTACGTGAAATAAATCTAACATATATAACTTTTATTCTTCTAAGAAATATTTTAACAATTTTAAGGAAAGCAAACTATTTTAAACGTATCTAGGAATAATAAACAATATTTTAAAATAGACAAGATAACCGAGTATAGTTATTTGCCTGTGCGATTTGTAGAATTATTCTAAATAGCTCGTCTAATCTATCTGCAAGATTCTCGATCCTACCTCAGAAGTGAGGAGTGAATCATAGTTTCTCAGAAACTATCAATCCTCACAGCTTCCCTGGCAATATCGAGAATAGAATTCACTGAAATGAAGCAATTATCTACTCTATTTGATATGATTCTAACTAGAACTTTGAAAGTTAAAACCTGGATTCCGCAGAACAGTGGCGAATCCGATGGTGTGTGTGATCTTGTCCCCTCAGTATGATCTCCTCGTTCTTTCGTGTTCACGTGGATCCAGAAAAGCGTGTAATGCTAGCACTGATAAGAGTAGATTTTAGGACAAGGACAGCTCAGAATGCAGACCGAAAATGTGAGTAGGAGAGGGACAGCGCAAGAGTACAGAGCTTGGCTTATGCGATTCCTAGCGGGATTTTACTGCGAGTCATGCAACATGAAGCAACCAGAACCTATAACTATCTTATTCAAAGAGAAAACCTGCAACTTTAATGGCTTCCTAAGCTATTCCGTTCCAATGGATTGGATAAAATAACAACACTGTTTGCACAAGCTGGATATGTGGCTTACCAACAGCTGAATAAAGCTAACCAAGCATATAATGGACTGAACTAAGAACTCTAAGCAACAATAAAATTAAATCTACAGCAAAGAGAAATTCAGAGGCAAGCTTCAAGGCCGATTGGATGAAATGACAGCACTGCCTGCACAAGATGGGTATGTGGCTTACCAACAGCTGAGCAATCTAACTAAAGATGCAAGTGAATTCAAGCTATGGCTTCTAAACAAGATAACAAGCTAAAATACTAAAATGAGGAGAGCAAAGATCAGTCTTCCAAATCCAGCCAAACTTCAGACCATTTGCTTGTGCACAAACCATGCATTTATAGGAATTCAATCACCCAAAAACCAAAACCAAATGGAACTCCTAAACAATAAACAAAGGAAAAACACTATTCCAGGGGACCAAAAACATAAATGCATGCTCAAGTCGGCAAAGAAAGCTGGTGAATCGTGATATTTCACGCGAGTCACGTCAAAAGAACATTCTGGAAAATGCATGCAGGACCGCCGCTCTGAGCAGGGCAGCGGTTACAGGACCGCCGCCCTGATCAGGGCAGCGGTCACGAGACCGCCACCCTGCATGGCGACGGTTTCGTCACTGAAGATCAAGAGGCCAAGGAAAGAGGGAAAAAGGGGAAAACAAAAGGCGCAGGGGCTAAGCGGGGCATGCGGGATGTTAACACATACTCCGAGGGCTTTTCCAGATCCCGAACACCTTGCGAGGAGACCTGTATCATCATTGGGGAACTTATTACGCTGTTCCGCAGTACAGTACCTTACAATTTTGGGTACGTACAAGTACCACTAAAACAATGGTCTATTCTCTCTTACTCTGGCTATAAGTTATATTTACAATACTAATTAAAGAAATCTATTCCAAATTTTTCAAACTTATGTTAATGCATTTAGAGTGTCAGTCTTCTTAGGTTGGAAACATTTACTCTCCAATACGTTGGATCGATTGACATAAAATGAACTAAGAATTTTAAAATAGCTATAAAATAACAAATCATGACCTAGATTAGCGGAAGCTAGGTTCCTACCATTTCATCTTGTCATTGTAATCACTTTCAGTACACTTTTGGCTCACTAGTGATTTTCATTGATCATAATTGTATCATATTTGATAAACTATCCATGAAAGAAACAAGTGATACACAACAAATCCTCGATAGGGATCAATCCATATATATTTTTAGTGCACTTCTTAGCTCTGTTTTCCCTCATACAAAGCTTCTATAGTCTTGACATACTCACTACTCCTAGACACATAATACTATGTCACCTCTCTCTAAAAGCCATTTTCATTCAATGCTTCAATGTCCACCTTAGACCTAATTTCATCCTACTACCTTCTGGGGAGGATTCATACTCATCTCACCTATTCTATACTCTATTTTACCCCGCAAGCCCTATCTGATTCATCCATTCCTATTTTCTATGATAGTTCCCCACTTTCAATCTTGTATCTTGTTCCTTAGCTCTCTGCTAAGATGGTCTAGCTCACTACATGCAAATAGAATTGTATTCACGTACTCATAGTCCCTCTATTCCTTCTTGAGTTGTTTAAGGATAGTCATGTACATGGTACAGTCCTGTAAATGTTCCTCACAACTCCCTAAGATTCTACCTATCTCCAAGACACATAATCATCTATAGAAACCTTGCTCTCTGATCTTTGAGTCCATGATTTCATTCAAAAGCCATATTCTTCTTAAATAATGTAGATGATTTGACCACTTTTCTTTCCTTATCTTGTTCCCTCTATGAGCCATCAGCCCAAGTTCAAGTCTTCTTCTAATATGCATGGACAATGCTTCCACCCAATATATTTAATACAATGTTTTAATAATGATATGAATTCTTTCTAAGCATCTAACAAGATTTAAGATCCCTCCTCCAAGTAGTATGAACTTGTATAATTTGCAATCTCTTTCCTTTGAATGAGTTTATCACCTCTGAGATATACACTCCACATACATACAAAATACCAAACCTACCCTTTATTATTTACTGATCACAAAATAAATTCAATGGAGATAGGTTTATTATCTACCTTTAACATTAGTTCACCATTATATCTCTCCCTTTGATAATTGTATCTCTCTCTTCAACTTAGCCCCAAGCTTCTCAAGGTGCTAAATTACCAATTATAGACCCAAAATGTAATTGGAAACAATTCTTGGCATTGTTCCTTAGTTTATGATTTCCATTTTCCATATTATAGGTGATATCAATCTCATATGCACTAGAAATTGGAACATTCTTCCAAGAAAACTTCCTTATAACCTTTCATAATGACTTAGTATAGTCATATACTCTGTACAATCAGTCCTTCATTCTCAAATAAAAATAATACTTGCAAAAATTCATTCAACACCTCATTCTAACTCCTTCACATGAATTTGAGATCACATTCAGGTCATACCGACGCTTGAGATACCCTAATTTGGTCCAATTAGCACCAATATTGCCTCAAGGTTTCTTATAGCCTTCTATAACCAAGTCAGAGGTCTATATTGCAAGTATATCCCTTCCATTATATGAATCCATGTTTTCTAAGGCTCTTTCATAATGTTTTAGATGTCCAACAACTTCACATAATGGTTTCTTTTTTCGCCAACTCACTCCTTTATTGGTATCCAAAATGGCTTGATACACTCCTAGAAATATTTGTATAGTCATCCTCTACTTAAAATGATAACACTTTCTTTATACATGTACCTCTAAGACTATATAAACTCTCTAATCCACCCTTATTCCATCTAGACATCAATTCTAAGATCATGATAATCAACCTTCATGAAAATTTCTTCCTTCTTCTCTAAAAAACATGTACATTGTAATATGTAAACTTGGTTCAAAAATATTGTCAATAATATCTTCGACTATGCCCAACCAATCACCATGATATTTCATGGGTTTCCTAATCATGCCAAGAAAAAGATATCTTGAGATTTTTGGCTCGATTCATCCATTTATTCAAAAGATATGAAAGGCTCTAATTTGAGGCCGAGATAGAACAAAAGTTAAAATAATTTCTTATCAAGCACTTCAAGTCTTATAAAAATTATTGAGATGATCGTTAGTACTTGTAGACTCTTTCCATTTTAATAGTGAAGAGATTCGACATGAATAGATAACATCAAGGTTTTTAAGTCCATTGTCATGTAACATTCTTTGGCACATTCCTCTAGAAACATGTAAAATTCACTTTGATCACCTATAATTCATGCAAAAATCATTATAATCATGCAATACCCATAATAAAAAAGAGGGTTTAGAGGTATATAAATCTCAAGAAGTTCATCTTCATTCATTCATTCTTCAAAACATGCTTTTACATCATGAATTCTATGTAAGGTTTACATTTTTCTAAAAATTTCAACTCCCTCTACACAAACTCATGTTTTCTCCTTCTTCTTCATGGAAAACTCGACCTCTATTGCCTTCCTATATTAATGGTTATTATTTTCTCATTTCATGTTTTAAGGATAGAATATGATCTTCCTTGTTGATATTATCACTCAACCATGCATACAAAGTGGAGGGGTTAGTTTTGACCACTTCAATGACAACTAGGACCACACAACTCTAACCTCCAAAATATATCAATATCCTAACCACTTGATGCTAAGTTATAGCCTATGAAAACTCATATGATTTCACTATTTATTACATGGCATTCTCACAAATTCACATGAAGTTCTTCATATTCAAACATATTTCTTTTAGAGGGAAGTTTGAATCTAATCTATACTACAAACTAAGTCCTCCATCTTATCTTAAATACTTATTCCAAGGAATGTATAGCTATCTAAGACCTTCATATACAAGGCTTATTGAATAAAATGAATAGCTTAGAATAAATGGTTTGACGCTCCTGCATCAGTTGTCCATAAAATATATTGTTTGTAACATATAATTCACAATGTTTTGTATGCAAAAAAGTGTTTAACTAACACTTAGTTTCATTACTTATAGAAAGTAATGGCACAACCAATTCTACTTTCAACAAGTTCTTATTTTAAAAATTATGATAAAATAATAAATCATGACCTAGCCGAGCGACCGTGAGGTTCCTACCATTACGATCATTGTAAACACTATTTGTATAGATTTGGATCATTAGTGTTTTCCACTGATTATAATTGTATCATGTTGGTTGGAATATACTTGATGGAGACAATAGATGCATCATATACCATCTAGAGGTATCAATCCTTACGTAGTTCCCATATGGTATATTGTTTGAAACACATAATTCACATCAGATCTTATGGAAGAAAATACTTAGCAAATGATAAGAATTTTTTCCTTATCGAAATTAGTGGCATAACAGATGTTGGGATCAACATTTTCATAATTTGAAAATAACAATAAAATAAAATATTATCCTCTAGTTTAGTAGTCGCTAGGCTCCCACCATTACCGCTAGTCATTATAAAAGCTATATGTACAACTATGGGTTGCTACTATATTTTGATTTATTATAATTGTAACATATGGTTTGTGTTATCCATAGAACATCCAAGTGCTACACTGCAAACCCTCAAGAAGGATCATGACTTATGTAGTACTCACAAGACATTATTTTTGTAACATATAATTCACATCTGTTTGTACAAGATAAAATTATTAGAGACCGCTAAGATTTTGTACGTATTGAATGAAATTACCTAATGACCGATAGGATTAACTATTTCTCATTTAAACAATATGTACATGGTTTTTGAATAATATTTTTATCCATTTATTTTAATTGTACCTAATTTTCAAGGCTATGCATGACGAAGAGAAAGCCCTGCATTGCATACCATCGAAATGGATTGAGATGTATTATGTGTTTCCCATAGGCTCAAAAGTTTCTTATTTTTGAAAATAGCCATAAAATAACAAATCATGGTATATATTAGCGATCGCTAATCTTCTACCTTTACCTCTTCTCATTATGAACACTATCTTTATAGTTTTGGATCGCTAGTCTTAGTATGTAATTCTCATAAGATACATGGTTTTCAACTCATATTTCACATCATTTCCTATCAAATAAAATCCTTATTGACCACTAATCTCCTTTACTTATTGAAAAAAAAAACATATTAGACCCTAGGCTCAAAAGTTTTTTATTTTTAAAATAGCCATAAAATAACAAATGATGGTATATCTTAGCAGCCGCTAAGCTCCCACCTTTACCTCTTCTCATTATAAAAACTATCTATACATTTTTGGATCATTATCCTTAGTATGTAGTTCCCATGAGATATATGAATTTCAACTCATACTTCACATGATTTCCTATAAAAAAAAATCTTCACGACAGCTAACCTCCTTTAATTATTGACAAAACGCATATCAGACCCTAGGCTCAAAATTTCTTATTTTGAAAACATCCATAAAATAACAAATCATGGTATATCTTAGTGACCATTAGGCTCCTACCTTTACCTCTTCTTATTATTAACACCATATTTACAGTTTTGGATCGCTATCCTTAGTATGCAATTCCCATAAGATACATTTTTTTCAACTCATATTTCATATCGATTTCTATCAAAGGAAATTCTTAGCGACAACTAAGCTCATTTACTTATTAACAGAAATGACATATCAGACCCTATGCTCAAAAGTTTCTTATTTTAAAACTATCCATAAAATAACAAATCATGGTATAACTTAGCCATCACTAGGATCCTACCTTTACCTCTTCTCATTATAAACACTATTAGTAAAGTTTTGGATTCCTAGCCTTAGTATGTAGTTTCCATAAGATACATGGTTTTCAACACATTTTTCACATTGTTTCCTAACAAAGAAAATGCTTAGTGCCCACTAAGATCCTTTACTTATTAATAGAAACAACATATGAGACCTTAGGCTCAAACGTTTCTTATTTTGAAAATAGTCATACAATAACAAATCATGGTATAGCTTAGTGGTTTCTAGGCTCCTACATTTACCTATTCTCTTTATAAACACTATTTTTATAGTCTTGGATCGCTAGCCTTATTATGGATAGCTTGTTTGAACTTACCACGTGGCACATTTTAATTCAATAATTAATTTAATATAGCGCACACTATATCTAACAATGTAGAAATCAATTTTGATAAAAAAAAATGAAATGTAAATGTTTGTATATTATTCTATTAAACTTCAAAACTATGTTTAGGATTTTTTTTTTCTATTTTCTTATAATTTATATTTTTACTATGCTTATTTTAATATTTTTTATTGTGTTTATATTATTTTAGGCTTTAGACAATGACAAATTACATTGTTTTTAATTCATGTTTAGTTTTAATTTTTAAACCATGGAAAAATAAGAATAGATAAATTTGAATTCCCTTGCATTTTTAGATATTTGATATTTCAATAGCCCGCCTTTTTAATTTAAAAGGGGGAAAGTGAAAATTTCAAATTTTCGTATACCGCTCTTTTTGTATTTTTGAAATTTCTTTCATGGAATGTGCTAAATAATTATTAAGTACCTCGGAGAAATATTGATTAGGGTTTCAAAAAAATTTGGTCCTGTGGAAAATCATGTATTCAAAATAAAAATATATGCGCATGTCGTAGATTACAGGGTCGAGTGTTTCAATCTTGGTTTTTTTTTTGCATGTGATTATAATATTGTTTATAGAGAAGGCACATAAAAGATGCATAGAAAGTACGCACATGAAAGAGGCAAGCAACAAAGGTTGCGAATAGAATCGTGCAAATTGTTTGATTGAGGTAGCACATGGAGGTTTCACTGACATCATAAAGCAGGAAATAATCCCATATATTACTAAATCAAGTATTTATAGTAAAGGTGTACCTTTTTATTGTGGGCTATATTAGTTTCTCTATATTCGACTAGTTCTTGTGTTTTGAACAGAAGTCCAGTTGTGATTCGCACTAGCCCTGCGTTTTCTTACTGAATCATGCTTTGCAGTCAAGCCTTGATTTCCAGTTTATTTTGATATCCATGCCAAACTACCTTTTTTTTTATGAAAAAATAGTTTTTTTGTGCGTTAATGAAATAAAATTTAATCCCTTTTCTGCTCTAGTATTTTTCTCTATTTAATGTTTTCCCATTTCTATCGTTTTATATGTCTATTTGGGTATTTTTTGTAATTGTTCTTGTGATTTTTTTTAAGGATAATGATGGCCTATAACACATTCACTTTTTTAAAATTTTATTTCAGTTGGGAGAACCAAAATATTTTAATGTTGTTTGTTAAGATGATGCAAAGAAACATCCCTAATTAATTCAAATTACATTTTTTGCGTGGTTGTCGCTTAGACATTTTAGGAAAATATATGAGGTTTAAAATTTACTTTAAAACTATAAAACCATAATAAGAGTTTAATTTTATGATAATTATTTCCAATTATATATGTGTTTCCATGTAGAATTAACCAAATGTAATGTCTTCAGCAATTTTATGTTTTGTACATTGAAAGTTAAACACATTACATATGCATTAATATTATTAAATATAATTTTAATCACTATGTATTTAATAATTAATATATTCTCCCTTTTTTACCCACTAATCTATACCAAAATATCACATAGATTTAAGGAAACCATGATATAATTCTTTATTTCGATAACCTATTTACTAAACCCAAATTTTATTTCAAATTACATACAGAATTCTACATGTATATGTTTCACCGGATTCTTAGAAAATTAATGAAATAGATAAGGGTAGTAGGCCAAGGAGGAAAACCTATTTCTAATGTCAGTTGAAGGTTGTGTGCGAGTTCTAATTTCTTGATCCAAGTTGATTGCGAGAGCTCCCTTTTGGCTAGGAGGAACTACCTGTAAATACAAAACAATACCACCAAATAGAGTTAAACAAAACAATGAGTGGAATGCCTAACAGAAGATAAATCTGAGAAGTTTGATACTTCCTGAACAGGCTATTAATCCACTTTTATATAAAAATATTAAAGCTAGTTCAATCATACGTAAAGTAAAGATCATATTGCATTTGAAACAATTTAGGCATCTCATACAAAACAATAAGAAAGGTTATTTAAGGTCAAAACAAAAGGGTTGACTAGCTGGTGTTGAGTTAAAGGTCTGGTACAAGCTCTGGGTAAGATATGGTAAGGATTAGAAGTGGTTCTGGGATATTGGGAAGTGGGTATTAGCTCACTGTGCTGAGCTATATTACCAGACACAGTAACTAGTATCGGCTGACTGACCGATTCTGGTTGGGAAAAATGACTGACGTCAGTTGGCTAACCAGCATCGGTAGGGGCTATCAACACACAGTTCTTAGAATTAGTTTTTCACACTCCCTGTGATTGCACAGAGGTTGGAAATGGAGAGAGTGGGGTCATAAAATGGTTCTGAAGACTCAGAGATGATGAGGAGAGAGTGAAAATGGGTGAAAATTATGGGTATGATCAAGTGATGGGATGATGGAAATAAGGAACTATATGGGTATGGAGAGAAATAGACTACATAGGTGAATAAATAAATCTACACAAGGAAACTAGAGATTCAATGTAGAGATGTTAGATACTTGTTGAAAAATAGATTGGAGAATATAAGTGATGAAGAAGGTGACAACAGAATTCTGAAGAGAAGAGTCATTGTATTCATGTCATGGTAGTTCAGACATCCATTACTCTCTATTGTGAATCCATGATCATGAAGAGGATGATGAATGGTGATCGATGTTGGTAGTGCTCCCATGTGTCTTCTTTTTCTTGAATGCTAAAGAAATTCGAGTGCTCCAAGTCTTGGAAGAATGAGATCCTGAATCAAATGATTAACCTAGGAAATTATGGCTTTTGGAAATTTATTTAGCCTAAGCGGAAATGGTTAGGTGACCGATGTTAGTTGAGATATAACTGGTGTCGGTCAAGGCGGGAATATCTAGGTTGGCCAAAAATAGCCAAATTGTTGTTATTTTTGGCATGATCTCCAACCTTCTACAGATCCTCGAGTGATAGATCATGGTAAGATAAGTAGGATTCCTTTTAGGTTTATTAATATGAGTTAACTCTAGGTTTTATAATAGTTCCTAGTTAGTTAGGATAGGTTTAGAATCAATCTTAGGTCATTAATGAGGTTTGAGTAGGTCATTGAGTGAGGTGGCTAGGTGAGATGGATAGGTGACAATATTAATTAATTAAATTAACATGTGCACTATGGGATATGAATAGGTAGGACATGGTTAATTTAATTAACATGGTTTAAAGGGGGGTATGACCTAATTTTGGTGTCTACAATATATTTATATGTCCATTAGATAAATTATGGATTTTTTTTGTTATCATTTATATATTTTTAATATGATTTCTCTTATATGAATAGAATCCACCATGGGAAAAATTTTCTACCCTAGCATCCGCTAGGCTATAATTCTTATTTGAAAAAAACATTAATTTACCTTGGACCCTCGAGGATCAATTGTTTTTATATAGGAAACACCATGTTTTTTATCCTGGCGATCGTTTTTGTTCTTTTTCTGATGTTATATTCACAAAGATTAACAATTTAGAATTTATAAAACAACTTCATTATGAACATGATATATTTACCTTTAATAATATATTAGCGACCACTAGGATGCAATGAGTAGATGGTGTCATATGTAAAAACTTGTTTTATAACTTCTCAGTCACAATTTTGAATTTCTATATTTTTCATAAATGTAAAATAATTATGCCAAAATCTCATAAGAAATAGAGAAATCTATACTTATACTTGTATAACACATTAAATATATGATTTTACATGTTTATTTATGTATCAATTATATAAATTCCAAATTTATTTGTTATCGTTTATAATGTTTAATATGATTTCTCTTGTATGAATACACTCTACATGAAAAAAAAATTGCGTACACTAGCACCCGCTGGGCTATAATTATTATTTAGAGAAACCATTTATTTACCTTTTGCGGCCTCATGGAGTAGGTTTTTCTATATAGGAAACACATTGTTATTTTGTGCTAGAAATCACTTCTTTTGTTTGTCTCCTGTTATACATGAAAAAGATAAAGAATTTTATATTTATAACATAGCTTCATTATGAACATGATAGATTTACCTTTAGGAATAGCTTAGCGACCACTAGGGTTCAACAAGTAGAGCATGTCATATTTAAAAACTTGTTCTATAACTTTTAGGTCATTAGTCCAAGTTTCTTTTCTTATCATAAATGTAATAAAAAAATCCAAAATCTCATTAGAAATAGATAAATCTATATGCAACAAATAAAATACATGATTCTAAACATATATTTATGTATCCATGATATAAACTCTATATTTATTTGTTATCACTTACATATTTTCAATATGATATCTCCTGTATGAATACTCTCTAACAGAAAAAACTTGTGTACACTAGCACCCGCTAGGCAATAATTCTTGTTTAGAGAAAACATTCATTTACCTTTAGCTGCCTCATGGAGTAGGTTTTTTTATATAGGATACACACTATTATTTGGTGTTAGTGATAGCTTTTGTTGTTTGTCTACTGTTATATACACAAATATTAACAATTTATATTTATAACATAGCTTCATTATGAACATGATATATTTACCTTTAAGAATAGCTTAGTGGTCGCTAGGGTAGAATGAGTAGATCGTGTCGTATTTAAATTCTTGTTATATAAATTCGTAGACACTAGTCCAAGTCTATACGTATACTTGTATATCACATAAAATACACAATTCTAAATGTATATTTATGTATCCATTTAATAAATTCCATATTTATTTTTAACCATTTATATATATACTCTTGTATGAATACACTCTACATGAAAAATGTTACCTACTCTAATGACCGCTAGGCTATAATTCTTATTTAGAGGTAGTTTTTGTTTACCTTGGTAGACTCACAGATAAGTGGATTTTTCTATAGGAAACACACTTATTTTGGGTCAAGCAATCTCTTTGTTATTTGTCTCATGTGAAATACGTAAAGATTAACAATTAAATTCATAACACAACTTCATTATAAAATTAATATAATTACTTTTAAGAATAACTTAGCGGCCACTAGGCTTCATTGAGTATATCGCGTCATGTCTAAAAATATGTTATAAATATTCACGGTCTCTCATCCACTAGGTTAGCCTAAGACAAAATATTAAGACCTTACAATTAGTTGGATTGAACAAATTAAATTAAAATAGTTTGAGCTAAGTGGGTGTTAGGTACTTCCACAATATAATATTTCCAGTTTGGTGGGCGCTATAATTTATCAAGTTAGTGAATGATATTTTTATCTTAGCGTCCACTAGATTATGAGACAACATAATATTTGGATCTTAGCAGTCTCTAGGTTTCAGTACAAAAAAATTAAGATATTATAAGCTTATCAGATGGTAGGTTATGTCAAAACATAATAATATGATCTTAGTGAATATAGGATTTACCAAATTAAATCAACATAGTTTGAGCTTAGCAACCACTAGGTATTTAAAATATATATTATTTTGACAGAAACTGTCACTAGCATTTAACAAAATAAAGAGAGACTTAGTTAGTTTTGTTTCCGCTAGGTTTTGTTTTAACAAAACTTTAACCAATGATAGTGTAATCATCGAAGATGCAAACAATATATGTATAAATTAGTTGAATTTATCATATGATTTTGATATTTTAAATTAATATATTTTGATCATAGCACCCACAAGGCTATACTACCGCATAATCATTAGAGCCTAGCAGTGGTTAGGATTTAATAAACTAAATTAAGGTATTATGAACTTAGTGGCCGCTAGGTTATGCCACAATAAATCATCTGGGTATTCCATTCACTATGGTTTAATAAATTCAGTTATGATATTTTACAATATTTAGTGGCTAGTGGGTTATACCAAAACATAATATTTGGATCTTAGTGGTCACTACAATTTCACAAATTAAATCAACATAGTTTGAGCTTAATGACCGCTAGGTATTTAAATAATAGATTATTTCAACATAAAGAGTCACTAACATATAACAAACTAAAGAAAGACATATTGAGTTTAGTTTCCACTAAATTTTGTTTCAACATAGCCAAACAAATGATATTTTACTCTTCTAATTTGTTAGGTTTTAACAAATTAAGGTAATATTTGGATCTTAGCGGTCTCTAGGTTTCAACCAAAAAAAGTTAGGTATTACAAGCTTAGTGGCCAGTAGGTGAAATTGTCGTGACCACTAAGATTCAAACCCTTGCACCATTTCAAAAATGTTCCTCCATAATTTTGATTGGTTTGGGCCAAGCATCAGCTTACACATGCTCTCAAAACTATAAACATCCTCTTCTTCCTCAGTTACTCCACGACTAACCAGACCTTCTCGAGCCAACTCCACATAGCTCCGTTTCATATTTTCCTTTACATCCAAGAACTAAATGATTCCCCAACATCCTTACCTATCATATCTCTCCACCTCTTCCTCATAGGACCACACTCCATACTACTAAATAAACCACTAGCACCCCTATCACCATCACAGAGAGACACAAAACACAATTACCAAGAACGAAAAGAGAATAAGGGTAGTGAAATGTCCATCCAAACTAGATATCTAAAGCCACCAGCACACAATACATGAATAGAGGAGAGTATGAGGGTACTGAAGATCATAAATTAGAAATCCTAATCATAAATATCCAACTTCCCATTAAAAATATTTAATTCCCAACACCATCTTACATCTCGCATACATATAACCATTAATCAATCTCATCTATCACACGAATGAAATCTATCAATGTCATAAATTCTGATTAAATCTACACATGTCATATCCAATGTTCTCCACCAAAACATTTTACGCCTCAAAATAAACTAACAATATTTATTAAAATCTAATAATTCACTACATTTTGACAGATTACAGTAAGTTGTGTTGAGCTTATCGACCTCTGAGTTAATCAACCACATTAAATTTAGAGAACTCTATAGAAATCTAGATCTATATAATTTATTGTATGATTTTAATATTTTAAATTAAGATATTTCAAGATTCACCCCAGCTATGTTATGCCACCACATAATATTTGGAGCATATAGGTTTTTAACATTTACTAAGTTAAATTAAGATATTTTGAGCTTAGTGGTCATTTGGTTATGCCCCAGCATATTATTAGTGCATGCCTCCAGCAAGAATACTATACCTTTCATGTAAATATTTTTTTTTCCCAACCCACCAATCAGAATAAAAAAATTCAATTCACTTCAAACTTTCTACTATCTATATTTTATTTAAACATTTATCTTATGTAAATAATTCATTCAACTATTTCCTTATTGGTCAGTTAGTTTTGATTTGACAAATATAATGCCTTATTCCTGTACTGATTTTTTAATTTTAAAAATATTAAATTATTATAAAGACATGTTTCTAGTATTTAAATGAGATTTTTTAAAAAAAAAATTTGTTATCATGTTTGTGACTTAGCACTAAGAAAATTAATGGCCACCACTTTGTGTAACAATTTTTCCCAATATTTTTCAGGGCTTTGGAAAGTATTGGAAATCATCAAAAGTCAAGTTTGAATGAGTGCAGACAAACACAACTCCCTTGCCATTTCCAAAGACCTCTAGTTTATGTTAATCTTGATCACTTCTCCTTAGTCTTCCCACCAATGGATACTAATACACCAAAGATCTCACCAGGGCATTCTGCAAATGATCCACCACATCTTCATTGTCGTTATCTTTTTTTGGTGCAAAAATATGTATTTTTTGGAAAACTGTAGGAAAATATGGTCACTGATATTGGAAAGAAAGAGGAATTGTAAGGGTGTTGGGTGTAATGGAGGCATTGGAATGGGTTCCTATGTGGTGATTGGAAAATATAGGAAATTGGTGAAAGCCATGAAACCATGATAGTCGAAAAATAATACTCCACTTGTAAGCAGATCATAATCTTGCTAATTATGGAATCGGTGTCATGGTTGGAGGAGTATATTCAATCATCATCACTATTATGGTTTTCATGGCTGGATGAGGAGGTGGATATTATTTTTAAAGTAACTCACATGTTTCCGTGACTGGACATCAGCTCGGGAACTGTTGATTCGACAATATTCAAGTGAGAATTAAGCTCTATATTCCATGTTTGATCTTTGTATTCTCGTCTAATCCAAAGAAAATATCAACTCACCACAAGATTCATCCTCAAACTGAAAAAATTGTTGGAGAAAACAAAAAAGGAAACACTAGTAATCATCAAACTAGATGTAACCCATGGTTCAATAATTTTTTTGGCTACCATGCTCACTAAAATTTTGCTACTATACGGTAGTGAAAACATGAATCCCTTTGAAGTGTCATACAATTTTAGACTCTGGTAGATATTGGACCATCAAATCCTATTTCCTGCATCTGTCAATATAATTATAGCTACAATCAAACGAAGGTAAGAAGAACAATGTCCATCTAGAACTGGCTTTCAGTCATCAACTAATGCATTATTTGATTCATATCAACCATGACATCATCATGCCAATGTGCTTTGATAATTATATTTTTTTACATTTAGGTCATATATTGCCACTTGTTTGTTTTTATTCTCCTCACACTTCACTTTACCCCTATTGAGTTATGGAGCTCAATTACTTCAGTTTAGCATGTTATATTAAACTTGCTGGAAAACACAGTAACCAGAATCAGTTATGAAGGGACCAGCATCGGTTATGAAGGAACTGACATTAGTCACCTATGACTGACATCGGTCAGGAAAGGAGGAACTGACATCGGTTAGGGATAACCGGCGTTAGTTACCTGTGCGTGGGTGTTGTTGCAAATCAGCAGCACCCCTGGATGCAAATCAAGGTTCTAAATGATGTTTAGAGCATCCAATGTGATTGCACAACATGGAAACCTCTCTCCAAGTGTGGGACTTGTGAAAATTAGAGAGGAATCTCCAGAATAGAGGCTGGTTCCTCAAACTCCTCTGATTTAGATCTATATTTTGCACAACTACAGAGGTTCTAATCCTAATTCTACCCTAGCTTGCAAGGAGACAGGGATAAAAATGCAAAAATGAAACTAAACCAAAGATGGTGATGCACCAAAAGGAGTGGTGAAACATTTTTTGCCATGTAAACAGACACAAATTCATGAAATGGAACAAGGGAAAACATACACAAGCTGATAGATGTAATTAGAGGTCTTAAAATGAAGTAAAACAATACAAACAGAGGACTGAAAGCATTCACAGAGTTTGCACTGTCAATTCCATGTAAAAATCTATTGCATTCCACCATCAAAGAGGTATAAACCTGTTACAAACTGTGAAAAAGGTCTGATTCTTACAACTATCACTTGTTGGAGGTGAAAGAAGAAGTTTGCAATGCCAAAAAGTGTTCAACCCTGAAGAAATGAGCCAAATCTGGCTTTTACAGTGCATGGGTCGAGCCCAGGAGAGAGAAAATGTAAAAAACATGGGAGCCCATTCCTCATTGATGGAAAATGCATTAACAGCATGGAGGACCTTACAAACCCATACCTTATCATTTTTGACCATATTGGAGAAGAATGCGACCCATTCTGTATTAAATTTGGTTGTTGAAATGTCAATTCTGGCCATGGACACGTACAAGAACCATTTTTGAATTTTCTCTCTCCAAAATAAACCAAAATTAGAAATTGACCATGGAATCATGTAGATAATTTTAACATCTTTCTAATGATATAAAGAACGTGAAAATCCAAGCTCTGGATCAAAAGATATGATCGTTTGAAGATTTAGGGCAAAAACGTCCCAAAAACGGATCGGCGGAAAAAAATTTCAAATTTTACCTCTTTTTTGTCTTTGGAAAAATTTTCAAAAATTCCCCACGCTCCGCTGGTCGGATGCCATGTGGCAGCTTCCTATTGGCTGTGGGCCTCAAATGGGAAAATTTTCCACAAAAACTCCGCCGAGCCATAACTTGAAAAATATAAGGAGTTAGGAGGCAAACTTTACCTTTCTGGAAAGCTGAGAGAGAGCTCTATCTGATGGTACCATTTCCAGAAAGCCTTGAGTGCCTTAAAATCAAAAAATTTGGACTGAGGCACAAGAGAGATAAGAACATAAGGAGTTAGCCACAAAAAATGAGGTGGGACACATTTTGGATAACAATTTTGGTGACTCAGAGGGGTCATCTGCCTGTTAGATGAAAGTACCAGTAGCCTGAAGTAGTCCATTGGGCATGGAGCCATCAAATATTATGTTTAGAACCCCAAATGACTTAGAATGTGCAAGGAGGAAGATGGAATATCACATGATGGAAGAAAGGACTGCAAAACATCTCCAGGGACAGCAAGCTGTGCCAAAGCACTTAGGGAAAGCAAAACTAACCTACAGCAAAACAATGTGCAAAGCACTTGGAGGAATGAAAATCTAATCTAATATTTACAAGGTGGTAAATTTCCCTCTAGAAGCAACACTTGAGATAGATTCCATTGACTGGAATCTGCAGTTCTTCACCATCCAATGAGGCCAATTGGAAAGCATTGTTGTTCTTGCACTTCGTGACCATGTATGGGCCACTCCAAATGGCATCAAATTTTGAATTCCTTCCTGGTTTTTCTCTATCCACATCCCATTTCAACACTAGATCTCCAACCTAAAAAGATCTATCCTTGGCCTTCCTATCAAAGGTCTTTTTGATCAAAGCTTGATCCTTTTCCATTGCTTAGGATGCCTGATTTCTGACCTCCTACAGCTCCATCAACTATGCATATCTCACCTCCATGGGCTCAAACTCTAGCAACTCTAATTGCTTCATGAGTTCTAATGTTGGCAACTCAAGTGACATGGGCAAGATTGTCTCTCTTCCATACACAAGTTTGAATGGAGAGTTACCTGTGGATCTCTTGGGAGTTATCCTATCAGCCCATAAGGCTGATTTCAGTTTGGTATGCCAAGACCTCTGATTCTCATCAAGAGTCCTCCTAATGATCCTCAACAAGTTCTTGTTTGTAGACTCAGCCTGGCCATTACCTTGAGGGTAATAGTTTGATGAAGTGCTTAGGTAGATCTCGTTCTTGACAGTCCACTCAGTCACCTTGGATCCAATGAATGCTAATGCATTATCTGATATTATTGTAGCAGGTATACCAAATCTGGTTACTATCCCCTCATAAAAGTCTAAGATGCTGGACTCATTTGCTTCTTTGAGTGCTACTGCTTCAGTCCATTTGGTGAAGTAGTCCGTGGCTGTCAAAATCCATTTGTGCCCTTGACTTGAATTGGGATTAATGACTCCAATGAAGTCCAAATCCGATTGCATGAATGGCTGGTCAATTGAGATTGGATGCAATGGAAGGGCAGCAAGTCTCTCTTTTCCTGTGAAGAATTCACAATTCTTACACCTCTTAGTCCATGCATAGCAATCACTTAAAATTTTAGGCCAATAATAACCAGCCTTCATGATTTTTAGAGCTGTCACTCTTGGTGCAAAATGACCACCAGCTGGTCCACCATGGAACTCTTCCAACACCCTATGAATCTGATTTGTGCTAATGCATCTCAGCAGCACTCCATTCACATCTTTCTTGAACAAAACTCCATCAACAATGGCATATGGGATAGCCTGCAATCTGAAGTGTCTTCTTTGGGTCTTGTTTATCTCTGGGGGGCATAGGCCTGTGCTTAGGAAGTGTATAATACCTTGGGTCCAGCAAGGAGTGGGGGCAGCATTGTCTTCTTCTTGATTGCCACTTGGCTCATGGCTGTCCTGGACTATCAAAACAACCTCCTCTTCATTACATACTTCTTTTTGCTTCCCCAAAACCAGCTGCTCACACAATCCTTTCCCTCTTACCAACTTGGTGATCTTGATCTCAATGTCATACTCCATGACACGGGTGATCCAACCTGCCCTTTTCTCGTTCAAATATTTGTTGAGGAGGAAGTCCTTAACCCCAGCATGTGAGACCAGTAACTGGACCTTGTTGTTTGAGACTAAATGCTTGAATTTCTTCAAGATTCTGATTACTGCTAGCACATGCTTCTCAATAAAAGAGTACTTCACCTCATAGTCATCTAGGCTCTGGATGAAGAAGGCAATTGGATGCTCATCATTATCCTTGTTCTGTTGTACCAAAATGGCAGAAATAGTGTCATTACCTCCAAATGCATAGAGGATGAAATCCTTGGAGAAGTCCGGGTTGATGAGAGTTGGTGCTTGAGAAATGGCTTCTTTGATTGCTTCAAAACTCTCCTTGCCTTCTGCTGTCCACTTGAAATCCATGCTCTTCTTTAACATTTTGGTGATGGGCTTGACAAGGGCTACAAAATCTGGGACAAACCTCTGAACAAATTTTATCCTCCCCAAGAAACTCTAAAGGGCTTTCTTGTGGCTTGGCAATGGTAGTGCTCTTATGGCTTCAACCCTCTCTGGATCAATTACTAATCCTTCTTTGGAGACAATATGGCCAAGGAGATTTCCTTCATGTGCAAGAAAGATACACTTTTTAGGATTTAAAGACACTCCAAATCTCCTGCACCTCGTGAAAACTTGTCTCAAATGAGAGAGGTGGTCTGTTGCATTTTTGGAAAAAACAGTGATATCATCAAGGTAAATCAGCACCACATTGTTAATCAAACCTTTGAACGCCATGTCCATTGCCCTTTGGAAGATAGCACCATCGTTGGATAGCCCAAATGGCATTTTCCTTTCTGAAAAAGTTCCCCATTTGGTTGTGAAGGCTGCCTTGAACTGGTCTTCCTCCTTCACCATAATCTAATTGTAGCCTGAGTAGCCATCAAGTAGTGAAAACCTCTCGGAGCCAACCACAACTTGCAAGATTTACTCCATGGAAGGGAGTGGGTAATGGTCCTTGAGAGATGCTCTATTTAAGTCTCTAAAATCAACACACAATCTAATCTCCCCACTCTTCTTTCTGACTGGAACCAAGTTGGCAACCCAACTAGAATGCTTGATTGGGAATATGATTCTTGACTCAATCAGCTTGTCCAATTCTTTCCTCATGAGAGGCTCCATGTAGGGATTGACTGGTCTTTGTTTCTACCTGACAGGCTTAGTATTTGGATTCAATTAAATGGTATACTGAGCTAAGTTGGGATTGAAACCTTTCAAATCTTCGTAGCTCCAAGCAAACACATCTGGGAATTCTTGACACAGCTGCATGAATTCATACCTTTCTTGTTCAGTTGTCATCTTTTCAATTTGTAATGGTTTGTTCTCTTCTACCAAGATGGATACTGAATCCTCTCTCTTGACTTGAATGTTTGCTTTCTACTTTCTAAACTGATCATTGGGATTAAAAATAGACTCCAAAGTGATAAGTCCCTTGGGTAGCTTATTAGTTCTCAGCTGTACCACCTGGTCACCATACTGTTGTTCCAACTTTTCTTGATTCTTAGCTGAGAACTCAGCTTCTTCTTGCAAGAAATGGATGATTTACTGGTCATTCTCAAACACTTGCCAACTGACATTGTTATCTGGCACTGAAGGCCTCACGATCACATGGATGTTTGGCTGTACCTTGTCTTTTTGAATGCTTTCCACAATGTCAAAGGATGCCCCTACTACTGCAAGCCTATCAGCAACTTGATTCTCTTTCCTAGGAATGGATTTGATGCCAAAACCCTCAAAATCTTCCATGAGGTCCCACACCCTATTCTTGTAGCACCTGAGTAGATCATTCTTGGCAGCATGTTGTCCCTTGACCTGATTTACAATCAATTCACTATCACTAAAGACTTGCAAGTTCTTTATTTTCTTCTTGATTTCCCAATGCATCCCTTGCAGCAAGGCTTCATATTCAGCAGTGTTATTGGAGCATGCAAAATGAAATCTAAAAGCTGAATATTACTTTACTCCTTGAGGTGAAACAAGCATGGCTCCACCTCCTACACCTTGTCTACTCCTTGATCCATCAAAAAACAGCTGCCATACCTCATTGTCATCTTCATGGTTTGGCTTGGTGATGCTAGGAATAGGCTGATTTTCTTCGTGTATGCAATAGACCCCTAGCTCAGATTCTTCCACTTCTTGATAAGGATCAAAAGCATGTACCTTGTTTTCCCATTCATCAAGAGTTAGATCCGGGATGCTTCCAACCTTGGTGTCAGCTTCATCAGTGCTTGGGTGGTCTTCTTGATCAAATGCTGAACAATTGGCGTTGATCTGACTTGGAGTGTAAGGCTCAATGTGGAAGTTTACAATAGGTTCAGACCTGATTGTAGTCTTAGTTCCATACCTCGTTCTGAACAGCATGTGTGACCAATCAGTAGACAAATATCCCCCAATCTTGGCTGTGAAGTCCCTTGATAAGCATAGGGCAAAGAGTGGTGGAAGGTCTATGACTGATACATCTTGTAAAACAACAACATTTGGACATGCATGCAAGGTAAGACTCAAATTTCTAATCACCCCAACTATTGTTACTGTTGTCCCATCCAGCTGCACTATCCCTTTGGATATGGTTTCATATTGGAGCCCTAGCTGATCAGCTATTTATTTAGGCATCACTGAGCTACTTGCCCCGGAATCTATCATGCAATTTTGCACTAACTGATTTCCAATGATTAATGAAACATAGAAAGGAGGGGGCTTCAACATTTTACCTTACTTTCCTCCATGATTTCCCTCAGGCTGGGCAGCATTTGTGAGCACTTTCTCTTGCATCTAAACTTGCTGATTCGAAGTTGGCCAGTCCTTCATGGCAGCTTGTAACAAGTCTCTTTGGCCTGGGATAGATAGGGATTCCCACATTGATATATTAACATTTGTCTTCTTCATCTGATCAATGATATTGAATGGTGATGAAGGATCTCTTTTATGTCCCTTTGCTTGTACATTCACTCCTTGCACATGGGTAGCAATAACTGGTATTTGAGTTGGTCTAGGATCCGTTCTTGGCTGCCCTTGTGCATTTGAAATTGGATTTTTCTTGCCAACCATTTGTGGAGCCATGGAAGGTTGTGGATTGGTTGGAGCTAATGGCTGTTCTTCACCCAAATTCCTTCTTTTTGACCTTGTGTTGGCTGCAACACCTTGAGAAACTACTTGATTCATGCCACAGAAATCTTCTGCTTGCCATTTTACCAATGTGGTGTCATTTGGGGCTGATTGCTATTGGAATGTTTCTTGTTGTTGGTTGTTTCCTTGACTACCTTCACCCTCCACACCAGTAGTTGTCACCATTAATGCTTGATTCAAAGCACCATTGAAGCACATAGATTGGTTATGAGGTTCATTGCATGGAAAATACCAATCATACTCTTGAGCAATGTTGTTTTGTGTTGGCACCAATGCCTTAGAGGCAGATATGGCATTAGGATTATAGGGCTGAAATGGTCTATTGGCAGGAGGCCTTGTTTGATTTACATTTGCAGATGGATTAGGAGGTCTTTTTTGTTGGTATAGCTACCTGTTAGGCTGAGCTTAGGGCTGGTAAGAAGGTCTAAAACCTTGGGCTTGTTTCCTTTTGAGAGTAACCAGCTCATTGCCTAGGTTTTACAATTGCTTCATGACTTCTTGAAGCTCATTTGGGGCACTTGGAGATGAAATAGAAGCTTCATTTGAACTTTGATTTCTAGGAGTGGGAGAAGGAGCCAAATTAGGTGCTTGATTGGTATTTGGACTCTCTAAACTTGGAAACAATGGCATGGGAGGTCTAGGGGCTAGTTTGCCAACTTGGATCAAACAATTTTCAGCCCTAATGGCAATGTTATAAGCCATAGGGATAGTTATGCCTCCCATGGATTGAATCAACATAAAAATATCAAAATTTAGAGCTTTGAGATAATAGAGAAAAGCACCTTCTGCTGTTGGCCTAACTACCACTGGAATTCTCTCCCAAGTCTTTTGAAATCTGAAGTTGAAATCAGTTAGCTATTCATTGGGAGCTCTCTTGGTGGTTGTCAGCTGCTCCAAAAGAGACAAGTTGTCTCCCTTCTCTCCAAATTGCTCATGAAGTGCTATACACAGCTGATTCCAATTTATGATAGAACCAGCTCCAAGGCTTCTAAACCATTGCAATGCTTTCCCCTTGAATGAAGATGCCAGCAAGGGTTTTCTGATTTTCTCCAGTGAAGTAGGGAATGTTCTTCAAGGCTGCAATTGGAATTGGATGTTGTGCATTGAGGGCAAGTGGGCTGCTGCCTGTGAAGTTGACATAGGGGTTGTTTTGTGCCATTCTAATTGGTCTTAAAACCCTTGTTGATTGAATGAAATGCCTACCAGGTGGAGGAGTTGAGAGAGTTTTTTTTGGTGGAGATGGAGACCTTTGGATTCTCCTCCCACTTTTCCTTACTCTTGGAGATAACTACAGATATTCAAACAGCACCTCTTGTTCTCTAGCTCTTGACCTTGTGGTGATTCTTCTCATGAGTTTTCAGGCCTGCACTGCTGAAACCGTTTGATTCTTCCCCTTGGAGTCGCCAGATATGCAAATTATAGCTCTTTTCAAGCAAGAAAATTGCAGCAGATGTACATCAACTTTGCTGCAATAAAAATGAGACCTCTAAGGTCCCACCGGGCGTGCCAAAACTGTTGTTACAAATCAGCAGCACCCCTGGATGCAAATCAAGGTTCTAAATGATGTTTAGAGCATCCAGTGTGATTACACAACATGGAAACCTCTCTCCAAGTGTGGGACTTGTGAAAATGAGAGAGGAATCTCCAAAATAGAGGCTGGTTCCTCAAACTCCTCTGATTTAGATCTATATTTTGCACAACTACAGAGGTTTTAATCCTAACTCTACTCTAGATTGCAAGGAGACAGGGATAAAAATGTAAAAATGAAACTAAACTAAAGATGGTGATGCACCAAAAGGAGTGGTGAAACATTTTTTGCCATGTAAATAGACACAAATTCATGAAATGCAACAAGGGAAAACATACACAAGCTGATAGATGTAATTAGAGGTCTTAAAATGAAGTAAAACAATACAAACAGAGGACTGAAAACATTCACAGAGTTTGCACTATCAATTCCATGTAAAAATCTCTTGCATTCCACCATCAAAGAGGTATAAACCTATTACAAACTGTGAAAAAGGTCTGATTCTTACAACTATCACTTGCTGGAGGTGAAAGAAGAAGTTTGCAATGCCAAAAAGTGTTCAACCCCCGAAGAAATGAGCCAAATCTGGCTTTTACAGTGCATGGGTCGAGCCCAGGAGAGAGAAAATGTAAAAAACATGGGAGCCCATTCCTCATTGATGGAAAATGCATTAAAACAGCATGGAGGACCTTACAAACCCATACCCTGTCATTTTTGACCATATTGGAGAAGAATGCGACCCATTCTGTATTAAATTTGGTTGTTGAAATGTCATTTCTGGCCATGGACACATACCAGAACTGTTTTTGAATTTTATCTCTCCAAACTGAAGAAAAATTAAAAATTTACCATTGAATCATGTAGAGAATTTTAACAGCTTTCTAATGATATAAAGAATGTGAAAATCCGAGCTCTGGATCAAAAGATATGATCGTTTGAAGATTTAGGGCAAAAACGGCCCAAAAACGGATCGGCGGGAAAAAAATTCAAATTTTACCTCTTATTTGTCTTTGGAAAAAATTTCAAAAATTCCCCGCACTCCGCTGGTCGGATGCCACGTGGCAGCTTCCTATTGGCTGCGGGCCTCAAATGGGAAAATTTTCCACAAAAACGCCGCCGAGCCAAAACTTGAAAAATATAAGGAGTTAGGAGGCAAACTTTACCTTTCTGGAAAGCTGAGAGAGAGCTCTATCTGATGGTGTCATTTCCAGAAAGCCTTGAGTGCCTTAAAATCAAAAAATGTGGACTGAGGCACAAGAGAGGTAAGAACACAAGGAGTTAACCACAAAAAATGAGCTGGGGCACATTTTGGATAACAGGTGTTTTATTTAACTCACAGGAATTAGATCTAATTTTAGTATTAAGGAAGATATATTGATTGTAATTACACGGCCAAGTTCCCTAAGTTTGTATATGCCTATATAAGCTTAAAATATAGGGTTTAGAAGTAATGATTATAGGAATTAATGATTATTTTGAGAGTAATTATGAGACAGAGAATTCTTGGAGGTCCCTCACGATAAGCTTTTGCCTAGTTGTCTCAAACTATCTAGGACATCAAAGAGGTGTCCAAGATCCGCCCGATCTTCGGTGCTATCCCTGTCCCTAAAGCTTTCGGCTAATGACACGTGGCGTGATTTGATTGGTAGATTTATGGCTCACTATGTGAGCTCCCCTTAAATCTAGTGTTGCATTTACTATCTGGCTTATTTTGTATATGTCTTCTAGTAGAATATCCATTTCTCTTGCATTTCGGCTTAGATCTGATATGATTATATGTACATCCTTGTGCGTAACCTCAACAGCCTAGTATGTCCCAACTGTTTTTAGGGTTTTGCGTGTTAGTCAAATTTTCTCATAGAGGGTATCCTAATTGAGTCGGAGCTACAATAATGCCAGAATAAAAACAAATACAAGTGTCCCGAAGCGTGACGACTTAAATGTCCCAACTGTCCCAGATGCTGATTGCAGAATTATCTGGATCAAAGAGCTTTATACTTAGCTATTGGATAAAAATCATAGCCCTGCAAAGATGTCCCAACTGAATCCCAATGGACCGATTCTTGACAGAAAGGATTTGGAATCTATAATATTGATCCTGGAAGCATCGGTGGCTTCTAATATAATAGAAGAAACATCTATTATAGATTTAATGCAACTTTCTTGCTACCCTTTATATGAGAATTCTAGTGCATCAAAAAAGTTTCTTCTTATGAAGAAGACTAGTTAGTTATAAGATACATCCGAAGGTGGATCTGCATCTAGTCATTTGACATGATTTTTGATCTATTGAATCAATCTAGTCTAAAAATGGGACTTGATATTTCATTTGATGATGCAGTGAAATAACTTTTATTCATATGTTACTTTTCCTGATAGTTGGGATGACTATTGGATAACAGTTTTTAGTAATACAACATCTGCTAATAATATTTTGAAGTTTTGATGATGTGGTTAGTATAATCTAGAATGAAGAAATTCACATGAAAAGTTATAGAGGAATCATCATCTGGGATTGCCTTGAATGTAGAAAGTAGAGCCAGGAAAGAATGAGAGATCTAAGAGTAAGAATAATAGGAAATCAAAGTCAAGGGATGAAAGTATCTGAATCCAGAGGTAAGGCAATTACTTGTTGGAAATGTGGAAAGAAAGGACATGTAAAAAAATATTTTTAGTCAAAGGATAAAGGGAACCAACACCCAGAACAAAGGTAAAGAGTCAAATAAGGAGGCAAATATTTCATTAGAGGTAATGCAAGATGCTATTATTCATTATCTTTGGATAATTGAATAGAATCTTGGGTTTTATATTTAGGAATTTCTTTCCATGTAAGCCCTAATAAGGGTTATTTCAAAAATTATGTCCAAGAAAATTTTGTACATGTTTATGAACCTTGCATTATTACTGGTAAAGGGGAAGTTCATCTAAAATTGCATAATGGAAATACATGGGTATTGAAAGATGTGAGACATGTGTCAAGCCTTAAGAGGAATCTTACTTCTATAGGGCAACTATGTGAAGTTGGTTATATGGTTACATTCATAATAGACTCTTAGAAAGTCACCATAGGGTTCCTTTGTTGTGGCAAGAGGTAAGAAGGTAGGAATGTTATATTTATCTACCTATGTTATTGATTAATTTTCTATATTATCTAATTTAGATTCTAGATGCATGCATGTGGCATAATCAGTTAGGGCCATATGAGTAAAAAAGGAATGTAGATCTTAAAGGCTAAGGGTAATTTATTAGATTTGAAATATTTAGATCTTGATTTCTGTGAGCATTGTATATTTAGAAAGTATAAATAGAGTGATATTTCTCCAAGTTGGGGCAACTAAGAAGGAGCAGAAATTGGAGTTTGTACACTCAAATATGTGGGGACCAACCCAGGTAGCTTCTCATGGAGGATTCCAATATTATGTTACTTTAATTCAGGATGCTACAAGAAAGGTATGGGTTTATTGTATTAAACATAAATATGACGTTTTTGAGAATTTTACAAGATGGAAATCCCTTGTTGAGAATGAATCAAATTCAAATTTAAAGTGCCTTAGATTTGACAATGGTGGTCAATATTGTAGAAAGAATTTCAATAATTATTATTTAGTGAATGGAATATGTATAGAAAGGATGGTTCTAAGAACACCACAAGAGAATGGTGTTCTAGAAAGAATAATAAGAACAATCATGGAACATGATACAGGTATGAGGATACATGTTGGATTGCCCTTGCAGTTTTGGGAAGAAGAAGTAGATACAATAGTTTATTTGATTAACCGTGGGTGTTAAATTTCACTAGATGGAGGAATACTAGAGGAAGCTTAGATCAGAAAACAAGTAGATCTTTCTTTTCTTAAAGTTTTTGGTTCAAAATCTTTTATGCATATTGATAAGGAAAATAGGAAAAAGTTGGATGCAAAATACAAGAGATGCACTTTCATTGGTTATGGATTTGTTGATTTTGGAATTTTACTTTTGAGATTTAGAGAAATCTAAAATTATTAGGATTTGTGACATTAAATGGAATGAAAAGAGAATGTACATGGAATCAAAATTTTAGTACCCAAGGATGAACCAGTTGAGAAGTTTTTGAATGAAAATGAACTCTCATAGGTTTAAAAATAATACCGACAGGGTTACACAGTAACCTGGTGTTGGTTCACCCATGTCAGACCATCAGTTAGCTTGAACTGGTATCAGTTATAAGAAGAGCCATACACTGACAACAGTTAGCAGAATCAACATTGGTTATACGTGACCAGTGTCAATCACTGTCATAATTGGAAAACAAATGTCTAAGAGGTCTAGAATGAGCCTTCGGTACCCCAAAATTTTGTGAGAAGTTCACAAAGGGTAAGTAAACCTCCAAAAATATTTACACCTTCTCTATCTTATTTAATCATTGATTGATAATGGTCAACCATAAAGTTTTTTGAAGAAGCATAATGAAGGATAAGACTTACATGTGTAGTGGGAGTATGGACATGGATGAGGAGATGGACTCCTTGGAACAAAAATAGACTTTGGTATTTTATTAAGTTGTCAGTAGGTAAGAGGACATTGTAGAACAAGTGGGTTTATAGGATCAAGGAAGAAGAGGGTGCACAGAAAAGATATAAGGCAAGGCTTGTAGTAAAGGGATTTACACAGACAAGTAGGCATTGAATTTGGTGAAATATTTTCTCCTATTGTTATTAAGATGACTTCTCATACGTACTATATTGAGGTTTAGTTGTAGTACATGATTTGGATTTAGAGAAACTAGATGTGAAGATGGCTTTCCTTCATGGTAATTTGGATTAAGAGATTTATATGACAGCAGTTACTTGGGTATGAAGTTCAAGGGCAAGGAGAAATTAGTGTGTGGGTTGAAAAAGAGTCTATATGGGCTCAAACAAGCTCCAAGGAAATGGTACATCAGGTTTGATAGTTTCATGCACAATCATGGTTATTTAAGATGTGAATATGACCATTTTGTTTATTTCAAGAAGGATTTAAAATGGGAGCTATATTATTTTTGTTAACTATATGTGGATGATATGCTTATTGCAGGATCTAGTATGTAAGACATTGATGAGCTTAAGGGAAAGCTAGCTCACACTTTTGTCTATAAAGGATTTTGGGGCTGCAAAAAGAATATTTGGCATGAAAATACATAGAGAAAAGAACAAAAATAAATTTTATTTATCTCATAGAGGCTTACATCAGTAAGGTGTTGGAAATGGTTTAACATGCAAGATTCAAAATTGGTGAGTACGCCCATGGTTGGACACTTTAAATTGAGAAAAGATCAGTGTCCTTCATCACATGAGGAGGTCAAATACAAGACATGAGTACCATATGCTTTAGCAGTTGGGAGTCTCATGTATGTATATGGTTTGTACCAGACCAGACATTACATAGGAACTATGGAGTTGTGAGTATATTTATGGCTAATCCAAGTAAAGAGCATTGGAAAGCAAGTCTAATGGATTCTCACTTATTTGAAAGGGAAATCTAGGATGTAGGTTATTCTATGGAGGTTTTAGATATTAGTTTATGTGGATATGTTGATTTTGATATGGATAGAGATATGGATGGTAGAAGGAGCACTACTGGATATATTTTCATAGTAGGTGGGATGACAGTTAGCTAGATTTCAGAGATTACAAAATGTTTGTGGCTTTATCTACTATAGATGAAGTAGTATGTTGCAGCTATAAAGGCTAGAAAAGAGATGATATGGATGAAAAGGTTCATGGAAGAGTTGGGAAAGGAGTGAGATGATTGCGAATCATTCAATGACAGTAAAAGTGTAATTCATTTGGTAAATAACTTGGTGTTTGATTCTAGAAAAAAAAACATTTAGTTGAGGTATTACTTCATACTAACAGGTATTGGAGGATGGACAAGCTAAAACTAGAGAAGATTCATACTGAGTGAAAACCTTGTGGATATGCTAACGAAGCCATTAGAAAAAGATAATTTGGAGCTACACTCCACTTCTATTGGTCTTCGAGTATTGAGACTTGAAGAGGTAGAAACAAATCTAAGCAAAGGATCCAAGAATGATGTTGTACACGTATAGTGTAGTAATTTATCTCCAAGTGGGAGATTATTGAGTTGTGGAACTTAATTACTTCAAAATAACATGTTATATTAAACTTGCTGTAATAACAGTGCAGTAATTAACATCAGTTATGGAGGGACCGACATCGATTACCTATGACTAACATCAGTTAGGAAAGGAGGAACCAACATTGGTTAGGGTTAACTGACATTGGTTACCTGTGTGTGGGTGTTTTATTTAACTCACGGGAATTAGATCTAATTTTAGTATTAAAGAAGATCTATTGATTGTAATTGCATGACTAAGTTCCCTAAGTTTATATATGCCTATATATGCATGAAAGCTAGGGTTTAGAAGGATTGTAATAATTGATTATTATTATGAGAATAATTGTGAGAGAGAGAATTCTTTGAGAAGAAGGAGAAACTTGAGAGAAAGAAATTACTATACATCTAAGAGGTGTGGAAGATTGTAAATATTCATTGTATATTTTATGAAAGCTTTGGATAATAGATTGTCTTATTTTTTTGTGGACGTAGCCCACACTAGGTGAACAACGTTAAATCTAATGTTGATTTATATCTCTTGTTTTGTATATTTATTCTGGTAGAATATCCATTTTTATTGCATGTATGCTTAGATCTGATATATTATCTGTACAATCTTGTGCTAACCCCAACAACCCCCAAACTAACATTAACTCAAATCAAGCTAATTCTGCTTAATAATATAATATTTTGAGCTAAAAATTCACTAGTATTTAACAAACAAAAGAAATAATTTTGAGTCTAATGTCCTCTAGGTTATGCTTAAACATAACCTAACAAATTATATTATAATCTTAGAATTCACTTGGTTTTAAGAAATTAAATTACATTTTTTTGAGATTAGCAACCTCTAAGTTAGTCAAGGACATTAAATTTGGAGATCTTTATAGCAATCAAGACCATTATAAATTACTTGAATTTTTTTATGAATTTAACATTTAGAATTAAGAAATTTTGAGCTCAACACCCACTAGGTTATGCTAGCACATAATATTTAGATACTATTGGTGGTTTAAGATATTTTGAGCTTCGCAGTTGCTAGCTAATGCCACAACATATTATTTAGAGATTTTATTCACTAGGATTCAATAATTCATAGTTACAATATTTTATAGTAGTTAAATAATTACAGGAAGATATTTTGAACTTAGTCTGTGCTAGTTTAAACAACGAAATAATATATGGAGCTTACGGTAAATATGATTAAAAAAAATTAAATTAACATATTTTTATCTAAGTGGAGACTAGGTACTTCCATAATATAGTATTTTGAGCTTAGTGGTTACTATCATTTAACAAGTTACCGAATGATATTTTGAGCTTAGCGTCTATTAGCTTATGATACAACATAACATTTTGAGCTTAACATTCACTAGGTTTAAACAAAAAAAATAAAATATTATTAACTTAGCTACCGGTGGGTTACGCCAAAACATAATATTTGGATCTTAGTGGTCACTAGGACTTAACAAATTTGAATCAACATAGTTTTAGCTTAGCAACCACTAGTTGCTCAAACAATATATTATTTCGAGTTCAAAAGACAATAGCATTTAACAAAAAAAATAAAGATATTTTGAGTTAAGTGGCCGCTAGGTTATGCCACCTCATCTTATTTGGATATTTCATTTACTAGGATTTAATAATTCATAATTACGATATTTTAGAACATTTAACAAATTAGAGGAAGATATTTATAAATTTTCTAGTGCTACTCCCATAATACAATATTCCAAGATTAGTTTTCACTAGCACCTAACTAGTAAGAGAATTATATTTTGATATTAGGAAATGATATGTTATGTCACACCATAAATTTTTGGAGGTTAGTGGTCACCAAGTTTTATCAAAATTAAGAAGGTTGTTGTGATCTTAGAAACCGTTAGGTTATACCAAGACATAACATTTAGAGCATAGCGATCTTAAGGATGTAAGAAAACAAATTAAGATATTAGGAGCTTAGTCGTGGCTACAATATACAAAATCATAATACTATTTGGAATTGGAGTAAAAGTAGTTTTTTGTAAATGACCCATATACTTGTATAAAATTCCTCATAGCTAGATATTTCAATAAAACAAGAAGAGAACAATCCCATATGCAACAAAAAAAAACCAAAAAGTCACAAACTAAACAAAGCCAAATTACATTTTATGGATATTCATGATAGTAATTGTTTCATCCTTAGCATCAGTAGTAGGGTTTCCTTCAACCAGCAGATCCAATAACTGAATGTGTTTAAGGAATTCTTTGTTGATTTTCATCCAAGTCATGCCCATGTGAATTTTACATTCCTTGATAGAAGATATTGAGTGTAACATAATGTTTAATGGCCTCGTGTGGGTCAGGTGAGGTCTTCTTTAAATGCTCATGGTGTTCTGAAGCTACAGTGGGGGAGCCCATTTTCTTTGACAAAGGAGAAATACGGTAAACTAAGGAGAGATCCCAAAATACATCAAGAATTTTTGATTCGATGCTAACTTCCATATAAAAAGGAGGGGGGCAGCCACACGTGCTTTCATGATCAGGTGAGTTCAGATGGTTATATCTATTACAATGTCCCAAGAGAGGAGAGGAGAAACCAGAGAAGCATACAAGATGTGGAGAGGAAGTAGATGTTAGGTTTGAAAGTGATTTAGAGGCCATAAGAAAGTGCTCTGAGGGGTCTAAAGGGTTAAGAGCCACCAGATAAGATGAGGGGGAGAAAAGAGTGAAAGAATAGGGAGAGATCACTAGACCGCTCTGGCTAATGATCATGGTGTCTGAATCAAAGTTAGAAGGGAGATGGAGGAGATCTGAGGAGGAGGGGGGACACAACACTGCTTACCTAGATTAGAGGGGAAGCATGATATGTTTTTGGGAATCAGTCATTTTAATGAGAAAATACAAAAGGCCTTGGTGTAGGAAAGAACTTTCCTCTTCACTATCTATTATCAGCCAATTTTGACTGCGTAAAATTGTCAAAAAACAATTAAATAATTAAAAAGTAGAATATTTTGAGAAGTATTACTTTGTGTGGTTCATTGGACTCCTTGCGATCGTCTTATTTTTGTGATCGTTTCGGTCTTCGTTTCGTGATTTTCGGGCAAGAACTCTTCCCGCCAGGCTATAAAACGCATTAAAATACATTAAAATAATTAATTAATATTTAATTAATTAATTGCTCCTTGTTTGATTAAATTAATTTTTTTAAAAATCACTTAAGGAGTATTTAATTAAATAAATATAAATTAAAGTTCATTCGACAAGTTTTAGTGCCGGGGAAGTAAGCTTTTGTTTCCAACTGCCGGGTTGGCTTCCCGAACCCGGATTTCCACTTTCCTGGCAATTTCCTTCAAATTTCCCGCACGTGGGTTTTCCTCTACCAATTGCCAAATCATGGATTGGCAAACGGGCATAAAATTCCCCAATTTCCCACATGGGGAAATTGGACGGGGATTGCCAACCCATTTTGCCATTCCCGTTGGCAATTGCCCGTTACTTTTCCCATTTCCCCCTGGCACTTAAGCCACTACCCGGGAAGAGAGGAAGTTGAATTAATCCTCGTAATCCTTGTAACTTCCTCCATCAAACCCGGTGGAAAAAGTCAGAAGCTTATTTTTCTTCAGGAAGACATAATATTTTGTTGGCATTATGCAAGAGAAACTCACGCCATTGTGAGTGAAGAAATATTAGTTGTGCATCCAAAGGAGGTTTTATCAATAACAAAAAAAAGAATACACAGCTGTGAAAGGCAGGACATACGCATGAAGCAGTTTTCCATGTGCTGAAGGACAAAGAATCCTTTCCCACACGCCTTGGGGAAAGAGCAGTTTTTAAAACAAAATAAAATTGTTTTTCAATTAAAAGGCCATGCCTGGTAAAGAGAAAGGAAAAGTTTTTAAAACAAATAGTAAAAAAATCCTGTCCACACACTGCGCTCAGACAGCAAAGCAAGAACAGTTTTCCATGCATGCAGAAAGGAGCAGCTCAAGCCACGCACCAACTAGAGGAAAGAACTTTCCACGCGCCAGGAAGAGAAGGCGCCAGGATAGACAAGACAACATCCCACGCATCTGAAGGAGAAGAACACCAGAAGCTTTCCATGCATGCAAAGGATGAGAATGCAGAAAGCAATTTTAAATCCCAGGCCAGAGCACTTTCCAAATAATGGGGAGCAGCCTCCAGCAATGCCTGAATGTTTCACACCAAATTTTATCGACCATCTTCATAGGAGTTTCAATGATCCACAGCTAGCCAGAATTCAGTGGGTTGCTATGCATACAGCACCTGGTACAAATGGAGTTGGGTCTGCTAGACGGCAGGAACCCTAGCCCTTCACTTTGGTGCAAGGTCCACCAGGGACAGAACACACACAGTCTGAGGAATGTTGAATGTTATTCATCTTGTTCAATATCATCACTATTATGGTGCACTACTTATGAAACTTGCTCCTGAAAGCTACAGGAAATCCTATAATAATGCAAATAGTATTGACAGTATTGGCACATGATCAATCGATGATGTTCTTCAGAGTATGGATCGCACACTGTTCCGTATGCTTCCTAAACTTTGCCCTAAACCATGAATGCTTGTTTGCGCTCCATCCAATGTTGCAATAGATGAATTGATACAACTTGTTCTGGATCGTGGATTCATTGATGGTGAAATGAAGGTCTGTTGCCCTGATGTTGCGAGGGTGGGTGTGGATTCTCAAAATCATGTTGCACAGGTAGTATCAGTGAAGTGTAGAACTGAAAGTCTCCTAGGAAAGTGTCGTGAGAAAGTAATTGGCTATATGCAACAGCTACGGGGTGGAGAAGTAAAATTATCTCAAAAAATCAGTGGCCTCCAGAGAGAGCTAAGTGCGACAGCTGCCGTAGGGCGATCCCAAGGAACCGTTGGTGTTGATCTTGATGTTCTGGTTGCACATGACCACAATCGTCATCAGTTGTTGCAAAATCTTACAGTTGTAGTAGAAGAACGAGATAAAGTTTTAGTTGAGTTGACTCGCCTTTTCATTTTGGAAAGTCGCTTCCATGGAAGAATCTCGATCAAATCTTGAGGCAAGTTTTGCAAATGAGGATGAGATTGTGTTCACTACTATTTCTAGTAGTGGCTGGAAGTTATTCTAGTGCCTAGCCCATGGGTTTGATATGGTGGTTATAGACGAAGCTACAAGCTAGTGAAGTAGGCGTGTTACCTCCACTTTCATTGGGTGCTGCAAGGTGTGTTCTTATCGGGGATCCATAGCAACTGCCTACAACAGTAATAAGCCAGGTAGTAGGCATGTTGCAATGTAGTAGAAGCCTTTTTTAGCACTTCCAACAAGCAGGTCGACCAACTATGTTGTTATCTGCTCAGTATCGAATACATCCTCAAATTCAGGATTTTCCTTCAAGACATTTTTATCAAAATCGATTAAGTGACAGTGAGAGTGTTACCAGGAGACCTGATGAAGTTTATTACAAAGATTATCTATTGAGACATTACTTGTTTTATGATGTAACTCATGGAAGAGAATCTCATAGAGGTGGATCTATTTCATATCAGAATATTCATGAAGCACAATTTTCTTTGCAATTATATGAGCATCTTCAACGGGTCATAATCATGGCAACATTAGGTCTTTATCGGTAAAGGTATTTTCTCATCGTTTGGAAGGTAAAATTGTGCTTATTATGGCAAAGCCAAAAAATTATTACTACAAGTGTTATATAATAAGGAAGAAATGTGAGCATTGTGGTAAAACCATTCTTTTCAAAAATGTTAGGTTAAGCTTGGTATTCAAGTGAGTTGAGCCAGAGAAGAACTCAGAGAGTTCAGTTTTGGAAAGAAGGTAAGATGACATGAAGGGCATGGATCGCCATGGGAGTCCGAATTCAAGTTGAAAATGCATGAGCTCATAATCAAGCTAGGAGTGATACGATTGAGGGCTCATTCGTGAGTTGAGTCGTCTAAACACCTAAGTGAAGAAAGAGCACATCTCGAGAATTTCTCATTCAAGTCATCATTCGTCTTTACATGATTGCCCTAATTCTTCAGACCTAATCAACAACTCAACACTATAATTCAGAGCATTGGTTCATGCGCAAGCACCTGTAACCTATATCACACAATTTCTAGAGGTGGAACTCGTTGATGAAGTACCTCAAAATATACCAGCCAAACTTGTGGAAGTAGTCACAGCTTCTCAACCAAAAGTTGGTGATCTGGTTCTTTCCCCACCTACATTTGAAGAATCACCACAAATGGAGAAAATGGCGACAACATCTTTCTCACAACAAGAAGATCCAATTTCAGCAACACCCGAAAGTGATCCCCTTCAGCGTGATGAAGATCAATTCCCAATGAACACGAGAACCATGTACAATGAGGTACTTAGAGAGGTTCCCACTTGGCTACATGATATCCTGATGAATTGAAAGAGGGTCATCAAGCCAATAGTGATAAATTTGGAAGCGATTGCGTAAATGTTAGAATCCATCACTCCAAAAAAGACCAAATACTACACTAAGGTGTGTGTCAACGAATTCATAAATCACTTCGATGATTCTTCAACACCACTCATTCACAAAGGGGCAAAGGAGATGGATTTCTAAGACTCTGAAGTCTCACAAATTTTGCTCGAGAGATCAACACTTTGGGATGGTAACAAAGACAAAGGACATAACTCCAGGGAGTGAATTGCAATTTTGGCTCTTGGAGATCTCCTCAATGGTGAAAGACCGGAAGTTGGATTCTGATAAACCAAGGTGGTACAACGACTATGGTCTCATGACAAATGAATAATTCACCATGGAAAGGTACTCGGAGCATGTGGAGAATTGTGAATGTGAATACAAATGAAGACAAATTTTCTCGCATTAGGATATTGTTCAAACAGAGGGGTGGATGAATTGCTTAAGTTTCAAGCTCAGCACTCTTGTCATTTGGTGGATTACAGAGCACAGTCAATGAGTTCATTCCAGTACGATCGGGATAGGCAGACTCTTGGCCCAATGGATAAGGCACTAATCCTAGGTGTCTTGATCTGGGTGGCACATTACTGACTGGGATGTCTACGTATGCATACAAGTCATTTAAGTGGGGTCCACATGTACCCATTTTCTTTTATTTATGTATTTTTCCTTAAGTGACCTTTTAACTTAAGTGGTTTCTATTTTTAGTCACTTTTTAAAAGTTGGTTGAAAAATTCAAAGTCGCTTAAGTTCCCTATTTGATGTGCATTTAAAACCCTAACTACTTTGTAACCAACTTTCGGGTTATAAAAGGAAGTGAGGGGCTCATTTGTAAGGGTGACTTTGAGAGAGGAGAAGAAGATACTTTTGTGCAAGCTTTGTTTCAAGAAGAAACTTTGTGTTCTTTGTGAAAAACATTTTGGAGTTAATAAAATAAGAACTCTGTGTCTCATTCATTTTCTCTTGTAACATTTGGTGTTCTTATGTTCATTAGATGTTAGGTGTTTGAATCTTGCATGCAAATATTATCTTTGATCTTATTGTCAACATTAGTAATCAGTTGTTCGAGTTCACAGTGATCAAGCTCTGACTATCTACTTGCTCATGTGTGTTCCCTTTTGCATGTTCTTGTTTGGCTAACTCAAACTCCATTTTATTTGTGTTGGTTATTCATCTTTTCTCTTCATGTAATATTAGGCTCTGTTTTTACCTAACTCTTGCATGTTCTTTCAGTCCATTCCATTCCACTCCTTTCTTTCATTTCATTCTATCTCCTTCATTCACTTTTCTTCCATTGATGTTCCAAAACACTCCCCACATACAATTTTGAATGTACAGATGTAAATACAGTTTTGGTTTTCAATAAAGGCAACCTCACCTTCATTGAGGAGGGACTTCATTCCCACACTGTCGCATGTCATTTGCATGCTTGTAAATCCATATGCTAACACTATCCAAACTAAGGGACTTCTAAAGTGATTAAAACACAAAAACCACAAATTTTACCTTGTAATCATATATAAGATGTGCAAGAAGAAAAATTTGAGGTCCATAGATCAATTTGTAGTGTTGTTCCAACATGAAGTACCTCATCAATTTCTTAGAAAACATATCCCAAGGTTGTGGAAGTGAGTCTCATTCATAGCATGAGTGATATATTCTTAACTTTTCACAAGGACACAAGAACTCATCCATTTCCTCCTAGAGAGAGAATTTAAAATAAATGTCTCCCTTTATAGGTATCCCCATCACACCTACAATAGAATCTATCAAAACAAGAAATTTAGTCTTTCCCACATTGACTCTTTCATACTATTAGGAAATAAGAGATAAAATATGCGGAAAAATCCCTCTAGAATCACAATAATAGGAAATAATATGCATAAAATATTACAAATCTCAAATAAAAGTGAAGAATAAAAATAACACAACATAAAGAGACAACATTTAACACGGTTCACCCAATTTGGGATACATCCACCAAGAATCACTTGCTTATATTTTAGTACAAACCACCGCTCTCTCAATACAATACCCAAATCAGTTTGGAGCTATGCTAAAAAAATCTACATAATTCACACCCGAATTCAGACACATCTGTAATGTTTCATCAACCCTAGCATATGCTTAAAACCACATGAGTAGACAACTACTTAAAAAGTTTTACAAAACCATGAAATAACTACTTAAGAAGTTTTACAAAACCATGGGTATTAAAACAATGGGACAAAACCATCCCATAAAACTATGGGTCAAAAATCCTACCCATATGAGAAGAGAATGTTTTACCTAAACCTCGGCAAGACAACTGTAGAAAGTGTACAATACTATTAGTGTACATTCTTTAACACTTTCACACATGAAAATAGCCTCCACAACCTAACACATACTTTTGGGTCGGTCTTAACCTCTTCATAGGAAGAAGGCTCAATGCGTTTGATGGTGCCATCCATAGTTAATAGGGTTATTATTACAGTGATTCCTAAAGGCCCGATATAGATGATGCTTAAATAGATATTTCAAGCAACTTCATTCCAATCTTCAACACATTTCTTCCAAGATTTCTAATTTAAATATTTCCTAATAAGTAATAGTAATTAATTGATCCTGTCTAATACACAAACACAATCTATCAATGTCATAAATGACCAAAAAATCCACACATGTTGCATCCTCTTGCCACTGTCAAAAGAGGTTATGCCTCACATAACCTAATAAATTTTATTGTAATCTTAGTCAATGTTGAGGAAACTATAACATTAATTAAAATAAAATAAGAACTCTGTGTCTCATTCATTTTCTCTTGTAACATTTGGTGTTCTTATGTTCATTAGATGTTAGGTGTTTGAATCTTGCATGCAAATATTATCTTTGATCTTATTGTCAACATTAGTAATCAGTTGTTCGAGTTCACAGTGATCAAGCTCTGACTATCTACTTGCTCATGTGTGTTCCCTTTTGCATGTTCTTGTTTGGCTAACTATTTAAATATTTCCTAATAAGTAATAGTAATTAATTGATCCTGTCTAATACACAAACACAATCTATCAATGTCATAAATGACCAAAAAATCCACACATGTTGCATCCTCTTGCCACTGTCAAAAGAGGTTATGCCTCACATAACCTAATAAATTTTATTGTAATCTTAGTCAATGTTGAGGAAACTATAACATTAATTAGTTAATGTTATTGTTATTATTGCATTTAGTGGAGGTTGGAGATTTGAATGTTAGTGATATTAGATGTATTTAGCTAAATATATATTGTAAAGGAAGAATCTACAAAAAAAATGGAGCAAGGTGATATAACTAACATTTTTAGACATGATTTCATATTGTATATATTATCAGACAACAAATCAAATAGAAATATCTTATTTGAATTGACTTATTGACGCATCTCTTACATTTAGGTTCTTGTTAGTGAAGAATCACAACACCCTTGAATGTCTGCAACTAGATGGGTTGAGACTCTCAGTGTGATTGCACAACATGGAGCATATCTCAAGGTGTTGGACCTTGCAAGTTGTGAGAGCTCTCTAGATTGAGGCCGGTTCCTATCCCTCTATTCATGTGTACACAAAAAACTTGTAGAGGATTTATTCTAATTCCATTCTATCTACCAAGGAGATAGGGTTAGATAGATGAAAGATAATAAACCTAAGCTAACGAGGCGATACACTAAAGGAATGTTAGACACTCGTCTTGCAATTTAACATAGACCATATGAATGTAATATAAACAACATGCACAGATGACCAAATCACAATAAGAGATCAGAGAGACAATAACTAATACATGAGAGGGTCGAGAAACATCCACATACATATATATTATTACTCAGGAGTTGATACAGTATACTACAGTAGATAAGAGGAAAATTTTTCATTACAACCTGAAGGAGAGATTATAAAATCTCCATAAATCCTTCTATAAAAAAAAAGAAGGGAGGGCACAAAATAGAAATGTCCAACCCTTTACAATGAGCCTTGGCCCTGCCTTTATAGATTCAGCACAGAGAGAAGAAGTAGAAAGAGGCGGGAAAATTAATTTAAGGCTCAGCTACTGCCATCAATGCCTCCTACAAATCCACCCCAAAAGGGGGATAGAGGAATGATTGTCAGATGTGTAGTTTGCAAATGTTGAAGGGGGCGTTGGTTTTAATATTTTACCAAATGGAAGATCTAGAAAGCTTCTCATGGAACATGATTTTAGTTAGGCATGGAGTGCGTGGGGTTTTTCCTCAAAAGGAAATCACACCATTTCACCATGAAACAAATAGGTCTCCAAACCAATCAGTTTGCATTGCCAACGTACCTCCAGCCTGCGCCAAAAATGGATTTGTAAAAAAAAAAGAGGCTTGTGAACTATTTGATAGAATGTCTCAAATAGATGCGGGCTCATGGAATGCCATGATAGTAGGATGTGTAAAAAAAATGAGTTTATTGAACATGCTTTAGAATCTTTCAACCAAAAGAAAATAGCAGGTGTAAAGCCAAATTTAACAACCTTTGTCAGCATATCTCCAGCCTGTGCAAAACATGGAAGCTTTAGAGCATAGTTTGAGCAATAGAATCTAGTTTGTTGTAAGATTTTGTTCTTGCAATGTCACAGCTGAGATGTATGAAAAATGTGGAAGTGTGCTATAGTTGGTATGTATGAAAAATGTGGAAGTGTATTTAAGGCATGTGATCTGTTCGAAAAAAATGCCTCAGATATTTCAGTCTCATGGAATTCAATCGTTTCAGGGTATTCGTAGATGATCTTGTTGTAAAGACCTTTGAAAATTTGAAGGAAATGGATTTGGCAGTGGTAAAGCAACACTTCACAATTTTTCTTAACACCCTCTCAATTGTGCCAAAATAAGCGTTTTAAATTGGGATATGCACAAAATGGACTTGTTGAAAAGGCATGTGATTTGTTTGGCATAGAAAATTCCATCTCAGGGATCGGGAAAAGACATGGGGGCAAAACAAATGGTTTGGTTTGCATGTGATTATCTGACATCATGTGACATAAATGGTGGTCTCAACAGATCGTGAGTGTAAACCACTTGGAGCACCTTATCCCCGTTTCGCTCGCCGTTCCCAAGCATGGTTCTTCTTCCCTTACCTCTCATAATTCTTGTGTTGTAGTTCTATTTTACAACTAAATAGAATTTTAAAGTATTAGGATTTTTAAATACAGTTAAATGTCTCTTCAACTCATTGCAAAATAATAAAGTGTCGTGTCGCAACTCTTGAAGCCATTATAACTTGCCTACTTTAAACCATGAACTATCACCCTCGCTTCGAGATGATCTAGAAAACTCTTACCCTTTTTTTTTATCGCTCCAATATCATTTTATTAACTAGACGAATTTGACTCTCCATTGATTAAGTTGACATTCTTCCTACTTGAAATAGTTAAATTTTACATTTTTCGGAGACTCACTAAGTACCCTTCGCAACTCTGGAAACAAGATGTGAAGTTTCACTCGTGTACCTTGGTATATGAGGAGTCACCTTGATTTTTGGTTTAACCTGAAATGATCATATGACATCCTTTTGACTCTCTTATAGGAGCCCTGTTACACCGGTTTGCAACAGTAGAGAGTTGTTAAAACTAGAAAGTTGGCTTTCGTTTGGGACCACCATTTCAAACCCGGAAAGAGGAATCACGTTCCGTCTTCGTAAATTTCTAGCATTTATACTAGAAAAATGCATGGAACATTCAGCACAGGAAAGAGAACTTTTAGGGATAGTTTGGCGAAGCCATTTTGTAGGCCTCCAGTCATAGTTTGACAAGGTCAAACTAGACCAATTTCTTCTTGTCACTCATGAAAACTTGTCGCCATTTGAAAATAGTTTACTAGTTCTCAGTCCCGTCGACTCTGATGAATTCTCCTTATATAGGGGAACTAGTAGGAGATGTCATGTTGCATGCTTCTCCATCGAACATCAGGTGTGGACGCAATTTTCTAGGCCCTCGAGCTAACTTTAGTCATTTTACAACTAGGTGAACTACGACCAGCGGCCCTGGAAAACCAGCCGCCAAACGCAAACCGTTCATTTTTTTTCAATTCCGTCAGTTTCCATGAACTCTTGGTCTATCTAAGGACACGTATAAAGTTGATTGTGTAGGGCATTCTCATCAGAAGATAACTTTTGGAAGTGATTTATTAGCCTCCGAGCACGTTTTGTATGTTTTTGTAGTTAGTAAGAAAATATAAAAAAAGAAAACTGCGGACCCTCGTAGGGTTGCCAAACCACCCTGGAAACATTTTAACACATACAAATAACTGTTTAAAAACCTTTTAGTGCATCTGTTGTGTGAAATATAACTTTTGAAAAAATGGTGTTTTCTCTCTCTTCCCTTCTCTTTCTCTCTCCTAGGTTACAAAATGAAGAAAAATGAAATGAAATGAATACATGTTCCTAGACCTTTTTATTTCGATTGCAAATTGTAATTATTGTTAGATGTAAATGGGAAACTGAAAAATTATATTTATGTTAGGTTAGGGTGGATGCCATGCCAACGAATTATCGCTGATATCATGCTCACGTGGGTTTTGCAGGATGGAATGAATGACGATAAAAAAAAAGGCAATGTGTAATTTAATTATTATTATTGTAATTTTTATAGGTCATGGTAAAATGAATAACTGTATAATGTATTCTCTTGTTATCAAAAAGTTATAATTGAGATTTGTTAATATGCATGATATGCTAGTTTTAGGGATACTTAGGAAATGTGCATCTAATCACCGGTTCAATTTGTTTCTTAGTTGTGCATGGAAAAAGGGTTTGATTTATACATAGTAAATTGAAAAATTGAAGTTAATATCTTGTAGTACTTTCTCAGTATTTAATAAACGATTAAATTAATTATTGGCTATCTTCTTACCTTACAAACATAATAAAGATTTTTAATGGGAACACTCAACCTTAATAAAATATTTGTGCATAGCTTGCTTGCATATGTGATCCTTTTTACCATATAAGAAAAATTAAGACCGTAGAACGAACTTAAGCTTTACACTCGATGAGACCTCCTAGGTTAGGTAAATAAAACCCCTAGTTGGAGTTATCGTCATAGTCATTAGATTTAACGACATTGTCGTGAACCCATATTCTAGGAATGACATGGTTCAACTTTATCTAGAGTGTGCAGTTTCCTTCTAGTTTTCGTAATCGCGAGAAGAATGTACTCTCTTCAGGTCTGACACCAGGCTGAGTGGTGAAGACCACCTTGGAAGTCACCTTATGATTCCATGTTAGAAGGAATGACTAAGTGGTGTAACCTTCCCATCTATGGAGTGGGTAGAGATATTACTCCCTTGTATCCTATTTGATTTCTGAGCCTTACGAAATTAGATCTAGAAATTAACTTCATCAATGAATGAAATCCTTGTTGGATCCAAACAACCAAAATGAAGATCGCGATATAGTTGTTCTATGTCTTGCATTCTCGTTAGTGAACCCTTTTGTCCCTCATAGATAAATGTCTTGTCTTGGGTATGTGAAAATTTAGTGCCTTGATCTTTCACGAAAGGATTATAGGGTAAATGCATTTTAACCTTAATCACACCTATAATAGAGATTGAAGCCCTGGGTGAAATTTGAATTAAGCTTAACCATGTGCTTCTTTAATATGTCAAAAAACTACTTTTGTAACTCTTATGTTTAAACGATGGTAATAATGAGACCCTAGTGCGACATAAAAGTAAATCATATGAGAGTAAAACAAAAATTTGAGGTTAGGATGAAGGGCACTCTTGGAGTCCTTTTAATTTAATTAAGCTTTTTTTATGCATCGCAAAGAATATAAGTCACCCTGGTGCAACCAATCTTTGAGAAAACAAAAGATATATAAATATAAATGGAAGTCTATAAGTTAGTGAACTTTATTAACCTTGGGTAGTGAAATAACTGTTCCGTGATCGAAGGATGTTTTTGGGAAAAAGCTATCTCGAATCTATGTCTTCCTTAATCCCAAGATTTCATCTTGACATCACGTTAGATTCTCTTGTGTAGCAAGGGTTAATTTCAAACATTAAATAAACGCTTGAGAAGCATATTCTTAACAAAAGAACAAGATAATTAAGTATTATATATGTGATTTGAATTGTGCGAAATAAGCAAGTAAGTCATGGAAATTTCCATGAGGCATAAAGGAAGCCAACCTAAATTGCTTGAACTATAATTTAAAAGTGGAATGTAACTTAAGATATTGTAGGTGAACAAACGAGAAGCTTATCCTTTCTCATAATGTCCTTGTAATGTAAATCGTAACTAAGATGTAATTAAAGGAATGATGTGTTATGGGCTGCCAATCCTGGAGTCATTTGTCTTGTGGTTGGGTCATTACTGGTATTCATTCATTGTGAGAAGTGTGGCATCAACATGCCTATGTTGTTTTCTTGAGTCTATGTGAGTCGATGAATTATGTGATTGTCAAATGCGAGTCGAGTTTCTGTACTTGGATCCCTTGTTGTGTTACGTGTAGCATGCATTGTAAGTCAAAAAAAAATTCCTGGTATTTTACTGTTGACATTGTGTGTGTAAAATGTGGGCAATACGTATGGTATCAAAGCAGAGGTTCATGCTCTCAAACCTTTGGGATATTTTGAAGTTGTGATGATTCTGCATGATGGCGATGGTGTTTCATGATGGTGATAAATATTGGAAGAGTAATGTGTTTTAAGAGTGATGTGATCTATGTCGTAATTGTGATAATGTGAACGCACATGATGTGTATGTCACTTAGTGTGCATTTGTTATCATGTTGATGTGTTGGGGATGGGAGTATTGTCTCTCCTTTTTGTGGATTCTATGAAGAATTCATGGGTGAATTACTGCTTGTGATGAGAGTATTGACTCTCTAATTTGTGGATCCAATGAGGAATCCGTGTATGATGTACCACCTTGTTTTGTGTGAATGGAATGATATTGTGAATTGCAGAGTGTTGGAACATTTTTACCTTATGTGATGTGAAGATGTATTGATGTATTGCATGAAAAAAAAATTGGTGTAGAGTGAATTGAATTGTATCATGATGTTTTACCATGTTTTGAAGAATTGTGTGTATCACTTTGTACGTAGCAAATGAATGTTATGTTGTGATCTTACTATGTCCATCGTATGTATGATTTGTGTAATATGTAATGATTCATGTTGTGATATAGGGGCATACAGCGAACATATGAACCCTATTTTGTAGTGATTGCACTTTAGGTGCAGGATGTGGTAATGTGATGTATCGTAACCCGTGAAGGTAATGATTGTGTTTTCCCCTGTATATGTATACCATGCACAAGACGTTATGGTTGTTATGTGTGAATTACCATTGTGGTTGTGATGTAGTTATGTGTATGTTGTGGACCTTACACTAGACAATCCTAAAGGGATAAATTTTCAACAGTGTATGTGTGGAGAGAGGAGGCGTGGACCAGGTTGTCATAATCTTGAGTTGAGTACAAGTGAGAAAGTGGAGTCTTATATAGATTGAAAACCCATTTTTATCTGTTTTGTATACTTCGAGCTTACTCAGTATATTATGGGTGCACACCACCTTAGGCTCAACTTATGCAACCTTGTGTCCCTTGCTCTTTCCTATTGGATTGTTCATTGAATAATCCTATGTGATTTTGACTATGTTGATCCTTGTGGGAGTTTGGAGTTATGATTCAGGTAGAGATGATGACAGATACATTATTTGGTATACTCATTTTTGGTTACATGTATATTTTCACGAGCTGAGGCTCGATGTCTGAGTGCCAGAAACTCGATGAGTACCCCTTTGGTGGCAGTATGAGGCCACATAGTGATTGTGATGTGTTATTTCTCCCATTATGTATTTTATTCGTAAATTAATCCTTCTCTTTTAGCTAGAACCAGCCATTTTCTTGATTGACATGTTCTTATATTTTGGTTTTTTATTTGATTGTTGCACTAACAGTTTGATTTTACACTAACCATGGCTAATTAGCCACTTGTTTTTCTTGGTTTTAAAACTTTCTTTTCATATTTAAAAGATTTGTAGCCTAGCCCAGGGCTTTTGATTTTACCATTTGGCATTTGATTGGATTGTTATGCTGGTTCTAATGTCGTAATGTGTTGGAATAGGGTCATGGGATTAACCATGGAGTGGTTGAACCTATGGAACCACTTTGTTGTATGGGGATACGCCCCAAGGAGTTACAGATAACTAGTGGGTTGTTTAACCATGAGTTATTATGTCACTTGGGTTGGGGGTGACGGGGCTCTATGTGCCTAAGGCCATAGGGTGACCCGACCTCATTTAAAAGAAGAAAGGAGATGAGCCTCTATGGTTAAGTGACCTGCTATTCTTGATGGGGCTCTATGGTTGAGTGATCCGACTTGGCTTTGACACTATGTTTCTTTCTCTTTGGGAGGTATATGGAGATTATCTAGTGATGCTTTGGGAAGGTATATGGAGTTGTATTCTGTTGCTTTTAGAGATATCTGGAGTTTGTTTCGTGATGTCTTGTTATGTGTGGAGTTGGTATAGTGAGCTATGTATACCTTTGTAAGCCTTTTGACACCTTATGATGTTTGAGGTTTGAATCTTCCCTTGGTTGGTATGGACTATTGGATATTGTATTGGCACTATGTTGGTATAGTCATGGATTCTGGGTCATGTAATACCCGTTGTATATGCATCGGCATGATCATTCTGTGTTTCAGTTATATGTGTGTACTAGACCTATGTCTAGGATGTAATTCTTGGAAATTATTTGCTAGGTGATCTACTTGTTGTCATTCCATGGTTTGGTGAAACCCTTGTGATATGATACGGTCATGAAAGTATGTAAAAGTATGCTTGTGAAATTTTAGTGTTGTGTATGACCCTGGTAGGGTGTTATGACTGTAGTTTAGGATGTGAACCCACAGGAATGAAATAAATAAAGTTATGCAACAATGAAATTCTAAAGGACTTGAATTAAGAATAATGTTAATGGGAAGATATTAATGAAATAATGAAAAAGAGAGAACTGCCAATCTTCACAGAACCTTGAAAGTTAAAATTTCTACCTAATGTTCCTAGGGCCACCCCGTGGTCATGATTTTGTGCCTAAAATATTAACCTTAGAGCGTACCTTTGCCCATATTTGTTCCTTGTTGCTAACATTTCTCCTTCTTTATTTTCTGTTGCATCGATGACAATGCTTTCTTAAGGGGAGGGAGATGTAGTGCCCCGAACTTTAAAAAAATAAATAAATAAATAAATAAAATAAAAGTTTGAAATTAAAAGCCCATGATTTTTGTTTGTGGGGCGGATTTAGGGCAAAAAGGGGGTGGGGGTTCCTTTTTGTTTTTGTTTGCTGGCTTTTGTTGAGTGTGAGGGAGTCCTGCCGCCATCGGGAGAAGCTCAAAAATTGTTTTGCGCACCAACAGGTAGGAGGCAGGCCATTTTTTCTTCTTCTGGAGACACCCACACCTAGAATAATGCCCCTACACCACTTCACCTCCTTCCACAGGCTCAGAACTATGCATATGGTGGATTTTTATGGTTGGGCGGCCTGTACCAGCTTCTTCCCAAGCCTGTGTTAAAACTTGAGCTCTTTCTTCCCATATGGACACCTCACAAAGCATAAAAAGGGGGACAGAGAAATGGTTGTTAGATGTGTAGTTTGTAAATGCTGAAGGGAGCGCTGGTTTTAATATTTTACCAAATGGAAGATCTAGAAAGCTTCTCACGGAAAATGATTTTAGTTGGGCGTGGAGTGCGTGGGGTTTTTCCTCAAGAGGAAATCACACCATTTCACCATGCAACAAACAAGTCTCCAGACCAATCAGTTTGCATTGCCAGCGTACCTCCAGCCTGCACCAAAATGGATTTGTAAAAAAAAAAGGCTTGTGAAATGTTTGATAGAATATCTCAAATAGATGTGGGCTCATGGAATGCCATGATGGTAGGATGTGTAAAAAAATGAGTTTGTTGAACATGCTTTAGAATCTTTCAACCAAATGTAAATAGCAGGTGTAAAGCCAAATTTAACAACCATTGTCAGTGTATCTCTAGCCTGTACAAAACATGAAAGCTTTGGAGAAGGGTTTGAGCAATAGAATCTATTTTGTTGTATGATTTTTTTCTTGCAATGTCATAGCTGAGATGTATGAAATATATAGAAGTGTGCTATAGTTGGTATGTATGAAAAATGTGGAAATGTATTGAAGGCATGTGATCTGTTCAAAAAAAATGCCTCAGATATTTAAGTCTCATGGAATGTAATCGTTTCAGGGTATTCATAGATGAGCTTGTTGTAAAGGCCTTTGAAAATTTGAAGGAAATGGATTTGGCAATGGTAAAGCAACACTTAACAATTTTTCTGAACACCCTCTCAACTGTGCCAGAATAAGTGTTTTAAATCGGGATATGCGCAAAATGGACTTATTGAAAAGGCGTGTGATCTGTTTGGCATAGAAAATGCCATCTCAGGGATCAGGACAAGACATGGGGGCACAATGAATGGTTTGGTTTGCATGTGATTATCTAGCATCTTGTGACATCAATGGTGGTCTCAACCGATCGCGAGTGTAAACAACTTGGAGCACCTTATCCCCGTTTCGCTCATCGTTCCCAGGCATGGTTCTTCTTCCCTTACCTCTCATAATTCTTGTGTTTTAGTTATCTTTTGCAACTAAATATAATTTTAAATTATTAGGATTTTTAAATACAGTTAAATGTCTCTTCAACTCACTGCAAAATAATAAAGTGTCATGTTGCGACTCTCGAAGCCATTATAACTCGCCTACATTAAACCATGAACTATCACCCTCACTTCGAGATGATCTAGAAAACTCTCACCCTTTTTTTTCACTCCAATATCATTTTATCGACCAGACGAATTTGACTCTCCATTGATTAAGTTGACCTTCTTCCTGCTTAAAATAGTTAAATTTTGCATTTTTCGGAGACTCACTAAGTACCCTTCACAACTTTGGAAACGAGATGTGAAGTTTCACTCTTGTACCTTGGTAAACGAGGAGTCACCTTGATTTTTGGTTTGACCTGAAATGATCATATGAAATCCTTTTAAAACTCTTATAGGAGCCTTGTTACACCAATTTGCAACAGTAGAGAGTTGTTAAAAATAGAAAGTTGGCTTTCGTTTGGGACCCCCATTTGAAACCTGGAAAGAGGAATCGTGTTCCGTCTTCGTAAACCTCTAGCATTTATACTAGACAAATGTATGGAACATTCGGCATAGGAAAGAGCAATTTTTAGGATAGATTGATGAAGCCATTTTGTAGGCCTCTTGTCGCAGTTTGACAAGGTCAAACTAGATCAATTTCTTCTTGTCGCTCCACAAAACTTGTTGTCATTTGAAAATAGTTTACTAGTTCTCAGTCCCATCAACTATGATGAATTCTCCTTATATAGGGGAACTAGTAGGAGATGTCTCGTTGCGTGCTTCTCCATCAAACATCAGTTGTGGATGCGGTTTTCTGGGCCCTCGAGCTAACTTTAATCATTTTACAACTAGGTGAACTATGACCAGCGGCCCCGAAAAACTAGCCGCCAAATGCAAACCGTTCATTTTTTTTCAATTCCGTCAGTTTCCATGAACTCTTGGTCTATCTGAGGACATGTAGAAAGTTGATCATGTAGGGCATTCTCATCGGAAGGTAACTTTTGGAAGTAGTTTCTTAGCCTCTGAGCACATTTTGTACATTTTTGTAGTTAGTAAGAAAATATAAAAATAGAAAGTTGCGGACCCTCGTAGGGTTGCCAAACCACCCTGGAAACATTTTAACACATGAAAATAATTGCTTTAAACCCTTTTCATGCATTTGTTGTGTGAAATAGAACTTTTAACAAAATGGTGTTTTCTCTCTCTTCCCTTCTCTTTCTCTCTCCTGGGTTACAAAATGAAGAAAAATGAAATGTAATGAATACATGTTCCTAGAACTTTTTATTTCGATTGCAAATTGTAATTATTGTTACATGTAAATGGGAAACTGAAAAATTATATTTATGTTAGGTTAGGGTGGATGCCATGCCAGCGAATTATCACTGATATCATGCTCACGTGGGTTTTGCATGATGGAATGAATGACGACAAAAAAAAAGGGCGATGTGTAATTTAATTATTATTATTGTAATTTTTATAGGTCATGGTAAAATGAATAACTGTCTAATGTAGTCTCTTGTTATCAAAAATTTATAATTGAGATTTGTTAATGTGCATGATATGCTAGTTCTAGGGATACTTAGGAAATGTTCATCTAATCACCGGTTCAATTTGTTTCTTAGTTGTGCATGAAAAAAGGGTTTGATTTATACATAGTAAATTGAAAAATTGAAGTTAATATCTTGTAGTACTTTCTCAGTATTCAATAAATGATTAAATTAATTACTGGTTATCTTCTTACCTTGAAAAAATAATAAAGATTTTTAATGGGAACACTCAACCTTAATAAAATATTCGTGCATAACTTGCTTACATATGTGATCCTTTTTACCATATAAGAAAAATAAAAACCGTAGAACAAACTTAAGCTTTGCACTCTATGAGACCTCCTAGGTTAGGTAGATAAAACCCCTAGTTGGAGTTACCATCATAGTCATTAGGTTTAACGACATTGTCGTGAACCCATATTTTAGGAATTACATGGTTTAACTTTATCCAGAGTGTGTGGTTTCCTTCTAGTTTTGGTAATCGTGAGAAGAATGTACTCTCTTCAGGTCCGACACCAAGCTGAGTGGTGAAGACCACCTTGGAAGTCACTTTATGAGTCCATGTTAGAAGGAATGACTAAGCGGTGTAACCTTCCCATCTATGGAGTGGGTAGAGATATTACTCCCTTGTATCCTATTTGATTTCTGAGCCTTACGAAATTAGATCTAGAAATTAACTTCATCAATGAATGAAATCCTTGTTGGATCTAAATGACCTAAATGAAGATCGCACTATAGTTGTTCTATGTCTTGCATTCTCGTTAAAGAACCCTTTTGTCCCTCGTAGATAAATGCCTTGTCTTGGGTATGTGAAAAATTAGTGCCTTGATCTTTCACGAAAGGATTATAGGGTAAATACATTTTAACCTTAATCACACCTATAATAGTGATTGAAGCCCTATGTGAAACTGGAATTAAGCTTAACCACGTGCTTCTTTAATATGTCAGACAACTACTTTCGTAACTCTTATGTTTAAACGATGGTAATAATGAGACCCTAGTGTGACGCAAAAGTAAATCATATGAGAGTAAAACAAAAATTTTAAGTTAGGATTAAGGGCACTCTTGGAGTCCTTTTAACTTACTTAAGATTTTGTTTATGCATTGCAAATAATATAATTCACCCTTGTGCGACCAATATTTGAGAAAACAAAAGATATATAAATATAAATGTAAGTCCATAAGTTAGTGAACTTTATTAACCTTGGGTAGCGAAATAACTGTTCCGTGATTGAAGGATGTTTTTGGGAAAAAGCTATCTCGAATCTATGTCTTCTTTAATCCCAATATTTGATCTTGACATCACGTTAGATTCTCTTGTTTAGCAAAGGGTAAATTTCAAACATTAAATAAACACTTGAGAAGCATATTTTCAACAAAAGAAAAAGATAATTAAGTATTGTAAATGTGATTTGAATTGTGCCAAATAAGCAAGTAAGTTATTGAAATTTCTGTGAGGCATAAAGGAAGCCAACCTAAATTGGTTGAATTGTAATTTAAAACTGGAATGAATTTAAGATTTTGTAGGTGAACAAACAAGAAGCTTATCCTTGCTCATAATGTCCTTGTAATGTAAATTGTAACTAAGATGTAATTAAAGGAATGATGTGTTATGGGTTGCCAATCCTGGAGTCATTTGTCTTGTGGTTGGGTCATTGTTGGTATTCGTTCAATGCGAGAAGTGTGCAATCAACATGCTTATGTTGTTTTCCTTAGTCTATGTGAGTCGATGACTTATGTGATTGTCATATGCGAGTCAAGTTTTTGTACTTGGAGCCCTTGCTATGTTATGTGTAGCGTGCATTATAAGTCAAAAAAAAAAAATGCTGGTATTTTAATGTTGATATTGTGTGTATAAAATGTGGGCACTACATACGGTATCAGAGCGGAGGTTCATGCTCTCAAACCTTTGGGATAGTTTGAAGTTGTGATGATTCTGCATGATGGCGATGGTGTTTCATGATGGTGATAAATATTGGAAGAGTAATGTGTTTTAAGAGTGATGTGATCTATGTCGTAATTGTGATAATGTGAACGCACATGATGTGTATGTCACTTAGTGTGCATTTGTTATCATGTTGATGTGTTGGGGATGGGAGTATTGTCTCTCCTTTGTGTGGATTCTATGAAGAATTCACGGGTGAATTACTGCTTGTGATGAGAGTATTGACTCTCTAATTTGTGGATCCAATGAGGAATCCGTGTATGATGTACCACCTTGTTTTGTGTGAATGGAATGATATTGTGAATTGCAGAGTGTTGGAACATTTTTACCTTATGTGATGTGAAGATGTATTGATGTATTGCATGAAAAAAAAAAATTGGTGTAGAGTGAATTGAATTGTATCATGATGTTTTACCATGTTTTGAAGAATTGTGTGTATCACTTTGTATGTAGCAAATGAATGTTATGTTGTGATCTTACTATGTCCATCGTATGTATGATTTGTGTAATATGTAATGATTCAGGTTGTGATATAGGGGCATACAGTGAACCTATGAACCCTATTGTGTAGTGATTGCACTTTGGGTGCAGGATGTGGTAATGTGATGTATCGTAACCTATGAAGGTAATGATTTTGTTGTCCCCTGTATATTTATACCATGCACAGGATGTTATGGTTTTTGTGTGTGAATTACCATTGTGTTTGTGATGTAATTATGTGTATGTTGAGGACCTTACACTAGACGACCCTAAGGGGATAAATTGTCAAGAGTGTATGTGTGGAGAGAGGAGGCGTGGACCAGGTTGTCATAATCTTATGTTTTGTACAAGTGAGAAAGTGGAGTCTTATATAGACTGAAAACCCACTTTTATCTGTTTAGTATACTTCGAGATTTCTCAGTATATTGTGGGTGCGCACCACCTTAGGCTCGACTTATGTAACCTTGTGTCCCCTGCTCTTTCCTATTGGATTGTTCATTGAATAATATTATGTGATTTTGACTATGTTGATCGTTATGGGAGTTTGCAGTTATGATTCAAGTAGAGATGATGACAGATACATTATTTGGTATACTCATTTTTGGTTACATGTATATTTTCATGAGCTAAGGCTCGATGTCTGAGTGCCAGCAACTCGATGAGTACCCCTTTGGTGGCGGTATGAGGCCACATAGTGATTGTGATGTGTTATTTTTTCCATTATGTATTTTATTCTTAAATTAATCCTTCTCTTTTAGCTAGAACCAGCCATTTTCTTGATTGACATGTTCTTATATTTTGGGTTTTTATTTGATTGTTTCACTAACAGTTGGATTTTACACTAACCATGGCTAATTAGCCACTTGTTTTTCTTGGTTTTAAAACTTTCTTTTCATATTTAAAAGATTTGTAGCCTATCCCAAGGCTTTTGATTTTTCCATTTGGCATTTGATTGGATTTTTATGTTGGTTCTAATGTCGTAATGTGTTGGAATAGGGTCATGGGATTAACCATGGAGTGGTTGAACCTATGGACCCACTTTGTTGTATGGGCGTACGACCCAAGGAGTTACAGATAACTAGTGGATTGTTGAACCACGAGTTATTATGTCACTTGGGTTGGGGGTGACATGGCTCTATGTGCCTAGGGCCATAGGGTGACCCGGCCTCTTTTAAAAGAAGAAAGGAGATGGGCCTCTATGGTTGAGTGACCTACTATTCTTGATGGGGCTCTATGGTTGAGTGACCTAGCTTGGCTTTGACACTATGTTTCCTTCTCTTTGGGAGGTATATTGAGTTGTATTCTGTTACTTTTGGAGATATCTGGAGTTTATTTCGTGATGTCTTGTTATGTGTGGAGTTGGTATATTGAGGTATGTGTACCCTTGTGATCCTTTTGACACCTTGTGATGTTTGAGCTTTTACTCCTCCCTTGGTTTGTATGGACTATTAGATATTCTCTTGGCACTGTGTTGGTACAGTCATGGATTATGGGTCAAGTAATACCCGTTGTATATGCATCGGCGTGATCATTTTGTGTGTCAGTTATATGTGTGTACTAAATCAATGTCTAGGACTTAATTCTTGGAAATTATTTGCTAGGTGGTCTACTTGTTGTCATTCCATGGTTTGGTGAAACCCCTATGATGTGATACGGTCATGAAAGTATGTAAAAGTATGCTTGTGAAATTTTAGTGTTGTGTATGACCCTGGTAGGGTGTTATGACTGTAGTTTAGGATGGGAACCCACAGGAATGAAATAACTAAAGTTATGCAACAATGAAATTCTAAAGGACTTGAATTAAGAATAATGTTAATGGGAAGAGATTAATGAAGTAATGAAAAAGAGAGAACTGCCAATCTTCACAGAACCTTGAAAGTTAAAATTTCTACCTAATGTTCCTAGGGCCACCCCTTGGTCATGATTTTGTGTCTGAAATCTTAACCTCAGAGCATACCTTTGCCCATATTTGTTCCTTGTTGCTACCATTTCTCCTTCTTCATTTTCTGTTGCCTCGAGGATAATGCTTTCTTAAGGGAAGGGAGATGTAGTGCCCCACACTTTAAAAAAATAAAAAATAAATAAATAAAATAAAATTTTGAAATTAAAAGCCCGTGATTTTGTTTGTGGGGCGGATTTAGGGAAAAAAAGGGGTGGGGGTTCCTTTTTGTTTTTTTTTTCTCGCTTTTGATGAGTGTGAGGGAGTGCCACCGCCATGGGGAGAGGCTCCAAACTTTTTTCACGCACCAATAGGTAGGAGGGAGGCTGTTTTTTCTTCTTGTGGAGACACCCATGCCTGGAATAATGCCCCTACACCACTTCACCTCCTTCCACGGGGTCAGAACTTGGCATGTGGTGGATTTGTATGGCTAGGCGGCTTATACCAACTTCTTCTATAGCCTGTGTTAAAACTTGAGCTCTTTCTTCCCACATGGACACCTACCAAAGCATAAAAAGGGGGATAGAGGAATGGTTGTCAGATGTGTAGTTTGCAAATGTTGAAGGGGGCGTTGGTTTTAATATTTTACCAAATAGAAGATCTAGAAAGCTTCTCATGGAACATGATTTTTGTTGGGCATGGAGTGCGTGGGGTTTTTCCTCAAGAGGCAATTGTTATCCAAAATTCACCCCTCAAGGTAATTTTGATAACATGCATCAGAATATTCAGTCCCAGGCAAATAGATTGATTAAAGCCTGAAATCATGTTTTTGGGGGCCCCTCGGCTTCTTTCTAACCCTCCTGTCCAAGAAGAAAACCCAACAAGTTTTAAAAGTGTGAAAAAATTGCAAAAAAGCCAAGCTTGGGACCAAAATACAAAGAAAATTGGCTAAGTCAGACATTTTTGTCCCAGGCAGCACTTGGGACAGTTGGCACATCGGGGCGCGAATCGACCGAAAAGCCGCCAGGTAGTCCACGCAGCAGTTGGGACAGTTGGGACATCGGGGCACACGGGACACGAAAAGGTGAACCGGTCGAAGGTGGAAAAAATGACTAAGTTTTGTTATCGTGCGGTTTGGGATATCTGGGCCGTAGGTACGTGCACGACGCGAACCGGCCGAAAAGCCGAAAGGCGGTCCATTTCAGGCAGTTCAGAAGAATAGGGCCAGGATAGCTGGGACAAGGAAGCCCGAATCGGCTGAAGCAGGAGTTTTTCATCTGGGATAGTCGGGCCAAAGGTACGTGAGGGACGCATGGGACGCGAAAAGCCGAAAGAGCCGCCAACGAATGGAATCTCGCCACGTGTCCAGGCGGCGCCAGAAATCAAAAAATCCCGTAAGGAAATTTTGGAGGGTCAAACCCACATCCAATGGGGTTTTGACACGTGTCCAAGTCAAAATGACGAAGTGACCCACGGGAAATTTTCAAAGGATGAGTCCGTGGATGAACCAGAGCCTGACACGTGTCATCCAAGTGGCGGAGCGCAGGGAATGTTGGAAAATCTGCCAAAGGCTAAAATGAAGTAAAATGGAGCAGGAAGGGCCCGCAACCAATTAAATTTTGCCACGTGGCACCTGGACTAGCGACGTGTGGGAAAATATTCAAAAATTTTCCCGCTGACCCAATTTGGCCTATTTTTGCCCTAAATCTTCAAATCGCCATATCTTTCGATCCAGAGCTCAGTTTTTCAAGTTCTTTATATCAATGGAAAGTTGATGAAATTCCATACATGATTTCAGGGTCAATCTACATTTTGGTTTAGTTTGGAGAGATAAAATCAAGAAACATCTCTTGCACGTGGTAATGGCTAGAACTGACGTTTCAACAACTAGTTTTAATGCAAATGGGTCACATTCTTCTCCAGCATGGTCAAAAATTTCAGGGCATGGGTCTGTAAGGATGCCCATGATGTTTTAATGCATCTTCTTTCAATGAGGAATGGCTCCCATGCTTTTACACGTTTTCTCTCTCCTGGGCTCGACCCATGCATTGTATAAAGCCAGATTTGGCTCATTTTTCAAAGGGGGATCATCTTTTCTGCTCTGCTCTCCTTTCTTTTCTTCCCTAGGGTTGAAAATAGAGTTTTAACCTCCTCCCCTACTCTGTAATTGCATTTTTTTCCTTTTACCATCAAAATGATGTTCTATGCAAACTTCTGGAGCAACAAAAAACGTGTTTTGTGATGCATCTATCCATCCTTGCTCGTATTTTTTGCTTGTTTTCTTCTTGCTTCTCTTCATTGCAGGTATTTGTGCACGTTTAAATGTTCATTACATGGTTGGAGCTATTTTCATAGCAGTTTTGATAGATGTTCACCACTCCTTTTCTGGTGTATCACCGCTTTAGTGTAGGCTTTCATTTTATGCATTCTCTCTCCCTGGTCCCTTGGAATTTTAGATTAGCATAGTTAGTTTCCCTTGCATTAGAGTAGATTGTGGCAGGTAGTTTAGGAGTAGGATCCATCCTTCTCTGGAGATTCCTTTCTAATTTTTACAAGTCCCACACTTGGAGAGAGGTTTCAATGTTGTGCAATCACACTGGATGCCTGAAACATCAACTTAGAAACCTGATTTGCATCTAGGGGTGCTACTGATTTACAACAATAGCAATCACACTGTTTCACCATGAAACAAATAGGTCTCCAGACCAATTAGTTTTCATTTCCAACGTACCTCCAGCCTGCGCAAAAAATGGATTTGTAAAAAAAAAAAAGAGGCTTGTGAACTATTTGATAGAATGTCTCAAATAGATGTGGGCTCATGGAATGCCATGATGGTAAGATGTGTAAAAAAAATGATTTTGTTGAACAGGCTTTAGAATCTTTCAACCAAATGTAAATAGCAGGTGTAAAGCCAAATTTAACAACCTTTGTCAGCGTATCTCCAGCCTGTGCAAAACATGGAAGCTTTGGAGCATAGTTTGAGCAATAGAATCTGGTTTTTTGTAAGATTTTTTTCTTGCAATGTCACAGCTGAGATGTATGAAAAATGTGGAAGTGTTCTATAGTTGGTATGTATGAAAAATGTGGAAGTGTATTCGAGGCATGTGATCTGTTCAAAAAAAATTCCTCAGATATTTCAGTCTCATGGAATGCAATTGTTTCAAGGTATTCGTAGATGATCTTGTTGTAAAGACCTTTGAAACTTTGAAGGAAATGGATTTGGTAGTTGTAAAGCAACACTTGACAATTTTTCTTAACACCCTCTCAACTGTGCCAAAATAAGCATTTTAAATTGGGATATGCACAAAATGGACTTGTTGAAAAGGCATGTGATTTGTTTGGCATAGAAAATGCCATCTCAGGGATCGGGACAAGACATGGGGGCACAACGAATGGTTTGGTTTGCATGTGATTATCTGACATCATGTGACATAAATGGTGGTCTCAACGGATCGTGAGTGTAAACCACTTGGAGCACCTTATCCCCGTTTCACTCGTCATTCCCAAGCATGGTTCTTCTTCCCTTACCTCTCATAATTCTTGTGTTGTAGTTCTCTTTTACAACTAAATATAATTTTAAAGTATTAGGATTTTTAAATACAGTTAAATGTCTCTTAAACTCATTGCAAAACAATAAAGTGTCGTGTCGCAACTCTCGAAGCCATTATAACTCACCTACTTTAAACCATGAACTATCACCCTCGCTTCGAGATGATCTAGAAAACTCTTACCCTTTTTTTATCACTCCGATATCATTTTATCGACCAGACGAATTTGACTCTCCATTGATTAAGTTGACAAAAAAAACGGCGATGTGTAATTTAATTATTATTATTTTAATTTTTATAGGTCATGGTAAATTAAATAGCTGTCTAATATAGTCTCTTGTTACCGAAAGCTTATAATTGACATTTGTTAATATGTATGATATGCTAGTTTTAGGGATACTTAGGAAATGTGCATCTAATCACCGGTTCAATTTGTTTCTTAGTTGTGCATGGCAAAAGGGTTTGATTTATACATAGTAAATTGAAAAATTGAAGTTAATATCTTGTAGTACTTTCTCAGTATTCAATAAATGATTAAATTAATTATTGGTTATCTTCTTACCTTGCAAAAATAATAAATATTTTTAATGGGAAAACTCAACCTTAATAAAATATTCGTGCATAACTTGCTTGCATATGTGATCCTTTTTACCATATAACAAAAATTAAGTCCGTAGAATGAGCTTAAGCTTTGCACTCGATGAGACCTCCTAGGTTAGGTAAATAAAACCCCTAGTTGGAGTTACCATCATAGTCATTAGGTTTAACAAAATTGTCGTGAACCCATATTCTAGGAATGACATGGTTCAACTTTATCCAGAGTGTGCGGTTTCCTTCTAGTTTTGGTAATCGCGAGAAGAATGTACTCTCTTCAGGTCTGACACCAGGCTGAGTGGTGAAGACCGCCTTGGAATTCACCTTATGAGTCTGTGTTAGAAGGAATGACTAAGTGGTGTAACCTTCCCATCTATGGAGTGGGTAGAGATATTACTCCCTTGTATCCTATTTGACTTCTGAGCCTTACGAAATTAGATCTAGAAATTAACTTCATCAATGAATGAAATCATTGTTGGATCCAAACAACCAAAATGAAGATCACGATATAGTTTTTCTATGTCTTGCATTCTCGTTAGTGAACCCTTTTGTCCCTCGTAGATAAATGTCTTGTCTTGGGTATGTGAAAATTTAGTGCCTTGATCTTTCACGAAAGGATTATAGGGTAAATACATTTTAACCTTAATTACACCTATAATAGAGATTGAAGCCCTGGGTGAAATTTAAATTAAGCTTAACCATGTGCTTCTTTAATATGTCAGACAACTACTTTCGTAACTCTTATGTTTCAACGATGGTAATAATGAGACCCTAGTGCGACGCAAAAGTGAATCAGATGAAAGTAAAACAAAAATTTGAGGTTTGGATTAAGGGAACTCTTGGAGTCCTTTTAATTTAATTAAGCTTTTTTTTATGCATTGCAAAGAATATAATCCACCCTGGTGTGACCAATCTTTGAGAAAAAAAAAGATATATAAACATAAATGGAATTCCATAATTTAGTGAACTTTATTAACCTTGGGTAGCGAAATAACTGTTCCGTGATCAAAGGATGTTTTTGGGAAAAATCCATCTCAAATATATGTCTTCCTTAATCCCAAGATTTCATCTTGACATCACATTAGATTCTCTTTTGTAGCAAGGGTAAATTTCAAACATTAAATTAACACTTAAGAAGCATATTCTTAACAAAATAACAAGATAATTAAGTATTGTATACGTGATTTGAATTGTGCCAAATAAGCAAGTAAGTTATGGAAATTTTCGTGAGGCATAAAGGAAGCCAACCTAAATTTCTTGAACTATAATTTAAAAGTGGAATGAACTTAAGATCTTGTAGGTGAACAAATGAGAAGCTTATCCTTGCTCATAATGTCCTTGTAATGTAAATCGTAACTAAGATGTAATTAAAGGACTGATGTGCTATGGGTTGTCAATCCTGGAGTCATTTGTCTAGTGGTTGGGTCACTAATGGTATTTATTCATTGCAAGAAGTGTGGCATCGACATGCCTATGTTGTTTTCTTGAGTCTATGTGAGTCGATGACTTATGTGATTGTCATATGCGATTCGAGTTTCTGTACTTGGAGCCCTTGCTGTGTTATGTGTAGCGTGCATTGTAAGTCAAAAAAAATTCCTGGTATTTTATTTTTGACATTGTGTGTGTAAAATGTGGGCACTACATATGGTATCAGAGTGGAGGTTCATGCTCTCAAACCTCTGGGATAGATTGGAGTTGTGATGATTCTACATGATGGAAATGGTGTTTCATGATGGTGATAGATATTGGAAGAGTAATGTGTTTTAAGAGTGATGTGATCTATGTCGTAATTGTGATAATGTGAATGCACATGATGTGTATGTCACTTAGTGTGCATTTTTTATCATGTTGATGTGCTGGGGATGGGATTATTCTCTCTCCTTTGTGTGGATTCTATGAAGAATTCACGGGTGAATTACTGCTTGTGATGAGAGTATTGACTCTCCTTTTCATGGATCCAATGAGGAATTCGTGTGCGATGTACTGCCTTGTTTTGTGTGAATGGAATGATATTGTGAATTGCAAAGTGTTGGAACATTTTGACCTTATGTGTTATGAAGATGTATTGATGTATTACATGAAAAAAAAAATTGGTGTAAAGTGAATTGAATTGTATCATGATGTTTTACCATGTTTTGAAGAAATGTGTGTATCACTTTGTATGTAGCAAATGAATGTTATGTTATGATGTTACTATGTCCATCATATGTATGATTTGTGTAATATGTAATGATTCATGTTGTGATATAGGTGCATACATTGAACCTTAGAATCCTATTGTGTAGTGATTGCACTTTGGCTGAAGGATGTGGTAATGTGATGTATCGTAACCCATGAAGGTAATGATTGTGTTGTACCTTGTATATTTATACCATATACAAGACGTTATGGTTGTTGTGTGTGAATTACCATTGTGGTTGTCATGTAGTTATGTGTATGTTGTGGACCTTACACTAGATGACCCTAAGGGGATAAATTGTCAAGAGTGTATATGTGGAGAGAATAGGTGTGGACCAAATTGTCATAATCTTGAGCTGAGTACAAGTGAGAAAGTGTAGTCTTATATAGACTAAAAACCCACTTTTATCTGTTTAGCATACTTCGAGCTTGCTCGGTATATTGTGGGTGCGCACCACCTTAGGCTCAACTTATGCAACCTTGTGTCCCCTGCTCTTTCCTATTGGATTGTTCATTGAATAATCCTATTTGATTTTGACTATGTATATCCTTGTGGGAGTTAGGAGTTATGATTCAGGAAGAAATGATGACAGATACATTATTTGGTATACTCATTTATGGTTACATGTATATTTTCACGAGCTGAGGCTGGATATCTGAGTGCCAGCAACTCGATGAGTACCCCTTTGGTGGCGTTATGAGGCCACATAGTTATTGTGATGTGTTATTTTTCCCATTATGTATTTTATTCATAAATTAATCCTTCTCTTTTAGCTATAACCAGCCATTTTCTTGATTGACATGTTCTTATATTTTGGGTTTTTATTTGATTGTTGCACTAACAGTTGGATTTTACACTAACCATGGCTAATTAGCCACTTGTTTTTCTTGGTTTTAAAACTTTCTTTTCATATTTAAAATATTTGTAGCCTAGCCCAAGGCTTTTCATTTTTCCATTTGGCGTTTGATTGGATTTTTATGTTGGTTCTAATGTCGTAACGTGTTGGAATAGGGTCATGGGATTAACCATGGAGTGGTTGAACCTATGGACCCACTTCGTTGTATGGGGGTACACCCCAAGGAGTTATAGATAACTAGCGGGTTGTTGAACCATGAGTTATTATGTCACTTGGGTTGGGGGTGATCGGGCTCTATGTGCCTAGGACCATAGGGTGACCCTGCCTCATTTAAAAGAAGAAAGGAGATGGGCCTCTATGAGTTAGTGACCTACTATTCTTGATGGGGCTCTATGGTTGAGTGACCCAGCTTGGATTTGACACTATGTTTCTTTCTCTTTGGGAGGTATATGGAGATTACCTGGTGATGCTTTGGGAAGGTATATGGAGTTGTATTATGTTGATTTTTGACATATCTGGAGTTTGTTTCGTGATGTCTTAATATGTGTGGAGTTGGTATAGTGAGTTATGTGTACCCTTGTGAGCTTTTGAAACCTTTTGATGTTTGAGGTTTGACTCTTCCCTTGGTTGGTATGGACTATTGGATATTTTCTTGGCACTATGTTGGTACAGTCATGGATTATGGGTCAAGTAATACCCGTTGTATATGCATCGGTGTGATCATTCTGTGTGTCAGTTATATGTGTGTACTAGACCTATGTCTAGGACATAATTCTTGGAACTTATTTTCTAGGTGGTCTACTTGTTGTCATTCCATGGTTTGGTGAAACCCTTGTGATGTGATATGGTCATGAAAGTATGTAAAAGTATGCTTGTGAAATTTTAGTGTTGTGTATGACCCTGGTAGGGTGTTGTTACTGTAGTTTAGGATGTGAACCCACAGGAATGAAATAAATAAAGTTATGCAACAATGAAATTCTAAAGGACTTGAATTAAGAATAATGTTAATGGGAAGATATTAATGAAATAATGAAAAAGAGAGAACTGCCAATCTTCACAGAACCTTGAAAGTTAAAATTTCTACCTAATGTTCCTAGGGCCACCCCGTGGTCATGATTTTGTGTCTGAAATCTTAACCTTAGAGCATACCTTTTCCCATATTTTTTCCTTGTTGCTACCATTTCTCCTTCTTTATTTTTTGTCGCATCGATGACGATGCTTTCTTAAGGGGATGGAGATGTAGTGCCCCGAACTTTTAAAAAATAAAAAATAAATAAATAAAATAAAAGTTTGAAATTAAAAGCCCATGATTTTTGTTTGTGGGGCGGATTCAGGGTAAAAAGGGGGTGGGGGTTCCTTTTTGTTTTTGTTTTCTGGATTTTGCTGAGTGTGAGGGAGCGTCGTCGCCATCGGGAGAAGCTCGAAAATTGTTTCGCGCACCAACAGGTAGGAGGCAGGCCATTTTTTCTTCTTGTGGAGACACCCACACTTGGAATAATGCCCCTACACCACTTCACCTCCTTCCACGGGCTCAGAACTGTGCATATGGTGGATTTGTATGGTTGGGCGGCCTGTACCAGCTTCTTTCCGAGCCTGTGTTAAAACTTGAGTTCTTTCTTCCCGCATGGAAACCTCACAAAGCATAAAAAGGGGGACAGAGCAATGGTTGTTAGATGTGTAGTTTGCAAATGTTGAAGGGAGCGCTGGTTTTAATATTTTACCAAATGGAAGATCTAGAAAGCTTCTCACGGAAAATGATTTTAGTTGGGCGTGGAGTGCGTGGGGTTTTTCCTCAAGAGGAAATCACACCCTTTCACCATGCAACAAATAGTTCTCAAGACCAATTAGTTAGCATTGTCAGCGTACCTCCAGCCTGCACGAAAATGGATTTGTAAAAAAAAAAGGCTTGTGAAATGTTTGATAGAATATCTCAAATAGATGTGGGCTCATGGAATGCCATGATGGTAGGATGTGCCAAAAAAATGACTTTGTTGAACAGGCTTTAGAATATTTCAACCAAATGTAAATAGTAGGTGTAAAGCCAAATTTAACAACCATTGTCAGCGTATCTCCAGCCTGTACAAAACATGAAATCTTTGGAGTAGGGTTTGAGCAATAGAATCTGTTCTGTTGTATGATTTTTTTCTTGCAATGTCATAGCTGAGATGTATGAAATATATAGAAGTGTGCTATAGTTGGTATGTATGAAAAATGTGGAAGTGTATTGAAGGCATGTGATCTGTTCAAAAAAAATGCCTCAGATATTTCAGTCTCATGGAATGCAATCGTTTCAGGGTATTCATAGATGAGATTTTTATAAAGGCCTTTGAAAATTCGAAGGAAATGAATTTGGAAATGGTAAAGCAACACTTAACAATTTTTCTTAACACCGTCTCAACTGTGCCAAAATAAGTGTTTTAAATTGGGATATGCGCAAAATGGACTTATTGAAAAGGCGTGTGATCTGTTTGGCATAGAAAATGCCATCTCAGGGATCAGGACAAGACATGGGGGCACAACGAATGGTTTGGTTTGCATGTGATTATCTGGCATCTTGTGACATCAATGGTGGTCTCAACCGATCACGAGTGTAAACAACTTGGAGCACCTTATCCCCGTTTCGCTCATCGTTCCCAGGCATGGTTCTTCTTCCCTTACCTCTCATAATTCTTGTGTTTTAGTTATCTTTTGCAACTAAATAGAATTTTAAATTATTAGGATTTTTAAATACAGTTAAATGTCTCTTCAACTCACTGCAAAATAATAAAGTGTCATGTTGCAACTCTCGAAGCCATTATAACTCGCCTACATTAAACCATGAACTATCACCCTCACTTCGAGATGATCTAGAAAACTCTCACCCTTTTTTTTCACTCCAATATCATTTTATCGACCAGACAAATTTGACTCTCCATTGATTAAGTTGACCTTCTTCCTTCTTAAAATAGTTAAATTTTGCATTTTTCGGAGACTCACTAAGTACCCTTCACAACTCTGGAAATGAGATGTGAAGTTTCACTCGTGTACCTTGGTAAATGAGGAGTCACCTTGATTTTTGGTTTGACCTGAAATGATCATATGACATCCTTTTGACACTCTTATAGGAGCCCTGTTACACCAATTTGCAACAGTAGAGAGTTGTTAAAAATAGAAAGTTGGCTTTCGTTTGGTACCACCATTTGAAACCCGGAAAGAGGAATCATGTTCCGTCTTCGCAAATCTCTAGCGTTTATACTAGAAAAATGCATGGAACATTTAGCATAGGAAAGATAACTTTTCAAGATAGCTTGGCGAAGCCATTTTTTAGGCCTCCGGTCACAATTTGACGAGGTCAAACTGAACCAATTTCTTCTTGTCGCTCACGAAAACTTGTCACCATTTGAAAATAGTTTACTAGTTCTCAGTCCCGTTGACTCTGATGAATTCTCCTTACTTAGGGGAACTAGTAGGACATGTCTCATTGCATGCTTCTCCATCGAACGTCAGTTGTGGATGCGGTTTTCTGGGCCCTCGAGCTAACTTTTTTCATTTTACAACTGGGTGAACTACGACAAGCGGACCCGAAAAACTAGCCACCAAATGCAAACCGTTCGGTTTTTTTCAATTCCGTCAATTGCCATGAACTCTTGGTCTATTTAGGGACACGTAAAAAGTTTATCGTGTAGGGCGTTCTCATCAGAAGATAACTTTTGGAAGTGATTTCTTAGCCTCCAAGCACATTTTGTACATTTTTGTAGTTAGTAAGAAAATATAAAAATAGAAAGTTACGGACCCTTGTAGGGTTGCCAAACCATCCTGGAAACATTTTAACACATGAAAATAACTATTTAAAAACCTTTTAGTGCATCTGTTGTGTGAAATAGAACTTTTGACAAAATGGTGTTTTCTCTCTCTTCCCTTCTCTTTCTCTCTCCTGGGTTACAAAATGAAGAAAAATGAAATGCAATGAATACATGTTCCTAGACCTTTTTATTTTGATTGCAAATTATAATTATTGTTAGATGTAAATGGGAAACTGAAAAATTATATTTATGTTAGGTTAGGGTGGATGCCATGCCAGCGAATTATCATTGATATCATGCTCATGTGGGTTTTACAGGATGGAATGAATGACGACAAAAAAAAGGGCGATGTGTATTTAATTATTATTATTGTAATTTTTATAGGTCATGGTAAAATGAATAACTGTCTAATGTAGTCTCTTGTTACCGAAAAGTTATAATTGAGATTTTTTAATATGCATGATATGCTAGTTTTAGGGATACTTAGGAAATGTGCATCTAATCACCAATTCAATTTATTTCTTAGTTGTGCATGGCAAAAGGGTTTGACTTATACATAGTAAATTGAAAAATTGAAGTTAATATCTTGTAGTAATTTCTCAGTATTCAATAAATTAATAAATTAATTACTAGTTATCTTCTTACCTTACAAACATAATAAAGAGTTTTAATGGGAACACTCAACATTAATAAAATATTCGTGCATAACTTGTTTGCATATGTGATCCTTTTTACCATATAAGAAAAATTAAGACCGTAGAACGAACTTAAGCTTTGCACTTGATGAGACCTCCTAGGTTAGGTAAATAAAACCCCTAGTTGGAGTTACCATCATAGTCATTAGGTTTAACGACATTGTCGTGAACCCATATTTTAGGAATGACATGGTTCAAATTTATCTAGGGTATGCGGTTTCCTTCTAGTTTTGGTAATCATGAGAAGAATTTACTCTCTTCAGGTCCGACACCAAGCTGAGTGGTGAAGACCACCTTGGAATTCACCTTATGAGTCCGTGTTAGAAGGAATGACTAAGTGGTGTAACCTTCCCATCTGTGGAGTGGGTAGAGATATTACTCCCTTGGATCCTATTTTATTTTTGAGCCTTACGAAATTAGATCTAGAAATTAACTTCATCAGTGAATGAAATCCTTGTTAGATCCAAATGACCAAAATGAAGATCACGATATAGTTGTTCTATGTCTTGCATTCTCGTTAGTGAACCCTTTTGTCCCTCGTAGATAAATGTCTTGTCTTGCGTATGTGAAAATTTAGTGCCTTGATCTTTCACGAAAGGATTATAGGGTGAATACATTTTAACCTTAATCACACCTATAATAGAGATTGAAGCCCTGGGTGAAACTAGAATTAAGCTTAATCATGTGCTTCTTTAATATGTTAGACAACTACTTTTGTAACTCTTATGTTTAAACGATGGTAATAATGAGACCCTAGTGCGACACAAAAGTAAATCATATGAGAGTAAAACAAAAATTTGAGGTTAGGATTAAGGGCACTCTTGGAGTCCTTTTAACTTAATTAAGCTTTTTTTTATGCGTTGAAAAGAATATAAGTCACCCTGGTGCGACCAATATTTGAGAAAACAAAAGATATATAAATATAAATGAAAGTCCATAAGTTAGTGAAATTTATTAACCTTGGGTAGTGAAATAATTGTTCCGTGATCGAAGGATGTTTTTGGGAAAAAGCTATCTCGAATCTATGTGTTCCTTAATCCCAAGATTTCATCTTAACATCACGTTAGATTCTCTTATGTAGAAAGGGTTAATTTCAAACATTAAATAAACGCTTGAGAAGCATATTCTTAACAAAAGAACAAGATAATTAAGTATTGTATATGTGATTTGAATTGTGCCAAATAAGCAAGTAAGATATGGAAATTTCCGTGAGGCATAAAGGAAGCCAACGTAAATTGGTTGAACTGTAATTTAAAAGCAGAATGAACTTAAGATCTTGTAGGTGAAAAATCTAGAAGTTTATCCTTTCTCATAATGTCCTTGTAATGTAAATCGTAACTAAGATGTAATTAAAGGAATGATGTGTTATGGGTTGTCAATCCTAGAGTCATTTGTCTTGTGGTTGGGTCATTGCTAGTATTCGTTCATTGCGAGAAGTGTGGCATCAACATGCCTATGTTGTTTTCTTGAGTCTATGTGAGTCGATGACTTATGTGATTGTCATATGCAAGTTGAGTTTCTGTACTTTGAGCCCTTGTTGTGTTATGTGTAGTGTGCATTGTAAGTCAAAAAAAAAAATCCTTGTATTTTACTGTTGACATTGTGTGTGTAAAATGTGGGCACTACAATGGAGAAATGAAATCAACACTTGAGGTAGCAAGTGAGGGGCTTGACTCTTGATCATACTAAAATGATAAATATTGAGAAAGAGAAAATGAAGGAGAAGGAACTAGTGATATACTTACCCAATGACATGGTTGTCTTGTGTCCAGCTCATAAGCCTCAATATCTTCAATCCACTGTGTAAGGTGAATGGACACTTCAACCATGAAGTCAAGCTTCTCCCTAGGGCTGTAATGTCTTGGAAAAGGCCCTCCCCATGGAAAAGGTGCTCTACAACCAATCTTGAATGTCTTCATTTGTGTTATGGCCCTTGAATGAACCATGTTAGCCTCCATTTTTTTAATCTTCTCCAGCAAACTAGTATTCTCAACATTGTTGTCACCATTGTATGCACCCCCTTGTTCTTGATAATCTCTATGTCCAAACTGACTTTGACCCTGCTCATATGGGTAAGGATAATGGTCCTGGATCTAATTATAATTCTGATTTGGAGGATTTGGGAAATGCATTGGAGGTGAACTGCATTGCTGATGTAAGTGTGAGTTCCAAGAAGGAAATGAAGCCATGATTGCATAACTTCATGGAATGGGAGAAAATGAAAGAGATGGTACAAGAAAATGGATGAAAATGGGTGGAAATGGATGGAAAATGTCTACAACTTCAAAGATAGGGTTGTTGACCAGATAGAGTCACCAGATGTTCTTGCATGTGCCTCAAAAGGCTAAATCTCAACAAGAACACACTAGCCTGCTAAGATGAAGTGGTAAGGTGCTTCAGACCTATCCCACCAGGTGTTCCAAAACTATTAGTGTAGAATCAAAACACCCCTGAATGTCTGAAACCAGATGTATTGAGACTCTCAGTGTGATTTCACATGCAGCATCTCTCAAGGTGTGGGACCTTATGAGTTGAGAGAGATCTATAGATTGAGGTTGGTTCCTATCCCTTTGTTCAGGTGTACACAAACAAATTATAGAGGATATGTTATAATTCTATTCTATCTACTAAGGAGATAGGGTTAGAGAGATGCAAGAAAATAAACCTAAACTAACAAGGTGATACACCAAAGGAATGTTAGATACTCGTTTTGTAGTTTAACACAGACCACAGGAATGTAATACAAACAACATGCATAGATGCCCAAATCGTAATAAGAGATTAGAGAGATAATAACAAATACATGAGAGGGTTGCGAAACATCCATAGACATATTTATTATTACTCAAGAGTCGATATAGTATACTGTAGTAGCTAAGAGGTAAAACTTGCATTACAACCCAAAGGAGAGGTTATAAAATCTCCAAAAATCCTTCTATAAACAAAAGAAGAAGGGAGGGTGCAGAATAGAAATTCCAACCCTTTACAATGAGCCCCGACCCTACCTTTATAGATTCAGCACAAAGAGAAGAAGGAGAAAGAGGTGGGAAAATTAATTTAAGGCTCAGCTACTGCCATCAATGCCTCCTATAAATCCACCCCAAATATGTCATGTATACATCAATTACTTGTTTGGTGCCTCGAAGGAGGAGGAATGGCATATCAGATTAAATAGGATCTGGTTGTTGGGGGGAAATAGATCCTGTATCAATGTCCCAAAGATTTTTCTTCATTTTGTCCCCACCTAACCTCTCCAAAATTAAAGTTTCATATCTCCATGGAGTAAATGAGGCCGAGATCTTTCCAACAGTGCCAAATTTTTCAGATTTTGAGCACTGAGTCAAATGATATGCTCATTTAAAATTTAGATCGGGTCCATACAAAATGGTGGGAAATAGCTACCAAATCGGGGCCCCTTTTGAAATCAGACACCTGAAGGGATGGCACATGTATGAGGGAAGCCTTTGTATTTTTAATTTGGAGTTACGTTGGGCTGACACGTGGCTTCTTCCATGGATTTCTTAGTCTCTTTATGTTTTTGGATAAGTCTTTTACTTGGTAGGGTCATATATCTAACCGGGGACATGCAGAGGTCTGGCGCTTGTGTGAAAACCTTCCTTAATTTTTCTCTTGAATTAGTGTTGTGTTGACACTTGGCACCCATCACTGGCATGTCTCAATGCTTTGACTATTCAACTTGACCCTATCCCTTTATGAAACTGGACGTGTGGAGGCTCCATGATGACTTAAAAACCCACACATGATTTTTCCTTTGAAGTTGCATCAGGTTGACACGTGGAGACCTCCGTAGGATCTTAGACTTTCCAGCGGCTTCTTTTACCTTTTCAGACCCTAAACACGTGGCAAGCTAGCACTCTTTCTCCATACTTAATTGTTTTTGGGCCTACTTTGTCCTATTTTTCAACTTGGACTACATGGTGAGCCCATGCTCACTTGGGTCTCCACTTTTGGATTTACCTTTGGGGATGCGCCAAGTTGACGCATGCTGGCTTCTGCTAGCACTTCTACACTTAGTCTTTTTTGAGGCTTGCCTTGTCTACCTTTTGACTTTTAGTTGTTGACTCTGCCTCCTTTTGGGCCAAGGACGTGTGGGGGCCTGGTGCTTGTTCGAGCCTACCGTTTTGGATTCAATCTTTGGAGGTGCATCATTTGGACACTTGGTAGCATCCGATGTCTCCTCCATACTTAGTAGTTTTTTTTTGAGCTTATTCTGAACTGTTTCAGAGCCCGAAGACTTTAAAATTTTGTTATTTCTTATCGTTTGAGCCTATGGATTCTTTAGCACTATCTTCTCCTTCCCTGACCATGTTATTCCATTTCCAAGACTGCCTGTAATCTGTTTGTTGGATTTGAAGCATGGGTTCACTTGACAGAGTCATTTCTTGAATTTCTTCTTGCACGGGGTCGTTCAATATTTCACAAGCCTTTCCACTCCATTGTAGAGTCATTCTATTGCATGGTTGTAGTATTTAAACGTGAATTCTATGGCTTCTTCTTGTGTGGGTTGTGGCTGATCCAATTTTACCTGGGGGAAATATGGATAATAGTTCCCTAAGGTTGTTCATATTACACATAGAAATGAAGAGGGTGAGTATAGAGATATTGTAGGGAGCATAATCATCACTTATGATGGGATTTTATTTATGATATTTGCTGAGGTGATTTCATAAAACACTGTTTGAATGGAATGAGATGGGGACGGTGTTGTATTAAAAAAATGCATCCCCATGAGTCCTCTTTATCCCGGGTTCTTATTTTCTCAACGGATAAGATAATTTTCAAGTAAACAATGACTAGTTCTGCCTTTAATAACCCATATTTTTTTCATATTAATTTATTCCACTCGACAGCCATAAAACAGATAAAAGTGAGCCCAATTTTTTTTAAAGGAAAAAATTGGATTTTGGGAATTTTGTTCCTTTTCAACTCGCCTAAGAGGAATGTTTTTCATTAAAATTAAATCAATCCACTAATGATACTAGTATTAGTAAACTCTTATTGTGTTTCCTGCTCTAATTGTATAAGGTTTCACAAAGAAAAATAATTGAAGGAATATTGTGTTGATATAATTTTTGCTACATTTATCGCAGAGAAACGTGTGTAGTTCAAACCAAGATAAAATTAAATGTAGATACAATTACAGGTACATAACAAGAATAATATGCTTATTGGGTTTGTGTTTTCTTTAAATTCTTTACTTGTGATATCCTAAGTCATGTTGACATGGAAAAGCATAAATGTGGGCCTAGTATTAATCTTGTGATGAACTTCCACCTATTTGGAAAAGTGTAAATGTAGGCCCAGTATTAATCTTTTAACTAGCCTCGTGTATGTTAAATTTTATTATTATATTAAATTATTACATGCATTTATACTGGTGTGGGTACATATATTAACTTGAATCGATATTTTTATGTTCCAGGTAAAGTCTTCAGTTGGTTTTTTAAATTATTTCAAGCTTATTGGTTACTATGATGTTTTTAACTTAGTGCCTGCTAGCTTATAACACAACATAATATTTGGATCTTCGTGGTCTCTAGGTTTAAACAAAAGAAAGTAAGATATTATTTAGATCTTAGTGGTCACTAGGATTTAACAAATTAAATCAACATAGTTTGAGCTTAGTGGGTGTTGTTTATTTGAATAATATAATATTTCGAGATAAAGAGTCACTGTCATTTAACAAGCTAAAGAAAAACATATTGAGTTTATTTTCCGCAAGTATCTGTAGTGTTAATCTTGTGATGAACTTCCACCTAGCTATAAGATTGAACTGTTATAAAAAAAGGTATAGTAGTTGGGGATTGAAGTGAAATTTGTAACTTGTTTTTTGAATTTGTTACTACTTGAATAAAAGTGTGACTAGTCTCGTGTATGTTAATATTTCTTATTGGAAGGATTGAATTTTTTTTTATTAGTGGTAAAATTATAGTTAAGGGGACCCTACCCCATTGCAAAGAGTTCCAGCATCCTTACATATTGGCCAAAGGATTTACCTTTAAAGGCCATTCATGTTCCAAAAGTTCAAAAAATAGAGACTATAGTATAAGATATCCATAAGATAGGAATTACAATATATAACAGTCTAAAGGTTTATACTAACAGCATAGGGATAAAATAACAGCAAATTAAAAACCTTTGAATAACATTATTCTTTGATCAGTTCTCCCACCGTCTCCATACAGCCATTCCATTCATTGACTAGTGTAGCTATTGTCTCCTTCCAGTACTTGTAATTTCGTTCTTGAATCACCACCTTCGGCCCTATACCTTCCTTTTCCTTTTCTTTTGCCAACTCCATGGACTGGATCATTTCAGCCAGTAATTTAAGATGGTAAATAGTACTTTTCACATTTAAGATATGTGCATCCCTTATTTGCATAATAATTCCTTTCATTTTCAACATCTCGCTTACCATTTCCATGCTTCTGGCACTGGCATTATTGAGGTTTTCACTAAGGATAAGTGAAGACATTTTATCCACTTTGTCAGATAGCTCCTTAAGGTCCATGGAGATCAAGCTAATTTTGTGCCTATTGATATCAGTATTAGGTTTGCAGTTTTCAAACTCTCTCATAAAATCATGGGTTTTAACAACCAATTCCTGGGCTGAGAATTGATCCTTCTGAGCCGTCGTAAGAATGTGTAGACTGTGGATAGCCTCCTTAGTGTTCTTGGAATGTTTACCCTCAGAACACTCCTATTCTTTCATGTTGGCCACATCCTCATTGCTTGCTCCTTCCCCTTCGACTTTGTCAGGAAGGGATTCCATCTGGGTTGGGGTACCTGTACGTACCCAAAATTGTAAGGTACTGCATTTCCGGAACAACATGACACATGCCCCAATGATGATACAGGTCTCCTCGCAAGGTGTTCGGGATCTAGGAAAAACTCTCCAAGTATGCGTTATCATCCCGCATGCCCCGCTTAGCCCCCACATGCTTTATTTTTCCCTTTTCCCCTCTTTTCTTTGCCTTTTTATCTTCAGTTACAAAACCACCGCCCTACCTGGGCGGCGGTCTCTTGAACGCCGCCCTGGACAGGGCGGCGGTCATGTAACTGCCACCCTGCTCAGGGCATCGGTCTTCACGTGTTTTCATGAATTCTCTTTTAACATGACTCATGTAAATTTCAACGTTTACCAACTTTTTTCACCACCTTCGGCTTGCATTAATGATTCTGGTTCCCTGGAATAGTGTTTTACTATTGTTTATACTTTAAGAGATCAATTTGGTTTTTACCTTGGGTAAATGCAAATGCTATAAATAGTTGGCTTGTGCTCAATCAAATGGCCCCTCAAATTTGCCTCTGAATTTCTCATAGCAATAGATTAGTCTTTCATTTTTCTTAGAATTCTTAGCTTCATTCATTGCATGCTTAGTTAGTGTTGTCTTGTTGTTAGGAAGCCACATATCTATCTTATGCAATTGCGGTTATCACTTCATCCAAATCAATTGGAATAGGATAGTTTGTTTTCAATAGGAAGCCATTAAAGTTGTAGGTTTTGTTCTTCAAACAGGATAGTTTCAGGTTCTGTACGCTTTATGTTGCATGACTCACAGTAAATCTTGCTAGGAATTACATAAGCCAAGCTCTGTACTCTTGCGCTATCTCTCTCCTACTCGCATTGTATTCAGTCTGTATCCTAAGCTACCTTTGTCCCAATATCTACTTCTGTTGATGCTAGCATTACACGCTTTTCTGGGTCCACGTGAGCACGAAGGAGCGAGGAGATCACACTAAGGGGACAAAATTACACACACCATTAGATTCGCCACTATTCTGCAGAATCCAAGTTCTATCTTTCAAAGTTCTAATTAGGAGCATATCAAATAGAGTAGCCAATCACTTTATTTTAGTCAATTTTACTTTCGATATTGCCAGGGAAGTTGTGGGGATTGATAGTTTCTAAGAGACTATGTTTCATTCCTCACTTCTGAGGTAGGATCAAGAGTCTTTCAAATAGATTAGATCAGTTATTTTATTGTTTAGAATAGATTTACAACTACACTAGAAAGTAGCTATACTCGGTTGCTTTGTTTGTTTTAAATTTATCATTAGATTAGTTTTCAATTTCTGGATATATTAAAATAGTTGCTCCTTCAATTTCATTCATATAAATTCATTAGAAAAATAAAAAAATATAGAAGTTATATATGTTATAGATATATTTCACATAGTTAATTTTACTTTGCTGCATTTAGTCTACATTGTTGCTTTTGTATGACAATCATAGGCTCTAGAGATCCCAGGGAATATGTATTCGAGCTAATCGTGCCCCAACCCAATCTCGTCACAGCAATAACTGATATAGATCATAATCTTAGGATCTAAATCTTCTGAACAACATAAAACTTACAACAGATCAGCCTCCAGTTAAATGGGTTAAACATAGAAGATGACCAAGTGCACACATTTTGGTCAAATCAACCAAACTATAGATTACCCTAGATACATATCCACATGACTGGGGAAGGGTTTAAAAGAGAGAAAGCATTCGGCTGTGATCCTTTGGTCCCATAGCCAGATGCAGGAGACACTCTCATAGATATAAATACCAGTTTAAGAATTCAGGTTGCATGAACGCCTATGAGATACTCTAAGAAGATCACACAACTGTTAATTCTGAATATAGAGGCTGAGAAAGCATATGACTATTAGATACTAGGGATCAGGGACTGAATCTTCACATGACCATAGTAAGACCACAAGAAACATGAATCTATGGTTGTGACCCACAAATCCCACAGCCCAACGAGTCCATAGGTGAATCAGACATAAATGTTGGCCTACATATTTTCGTATTCAGATCTACTCCATTTCCACCTATCATCATTGAATAGTTATCCTTGTTAGACATAGCAGCTAACGAAGCTAAGGAGTTCTGGACTAGGCCAGAGAATTGCCCATAGAGTTGATTATATTTACCATCCACCCTATGACCTTATCTAGAGACATACACGAAACTATCCCAGGTCATTTTCCATGTATTCCACAACCCATAGACCAAATCATGCCAGAGCTCGATATTAATTGGAGCCTTCGAGCAGTCATCCTTGTTGATCAATATATCACACCAGTTCAGGTTAGGAGGGCCTTCTTTGCCTTAGATTCATAATTTCCACTAGTGCGCGTCGAAGACATCAGATTACCTAACTAGTTTGTCTGCATCCCACGCATATTCAATCCCCACCGGTTGTCTCGGCATGACCTCGGGAGGTCGGGTGCGAGGAAAAGTTACTTGTAGATTCCCACGCTCGCTTGTCACTTTTCCATCATACAAAATTGGTGAACCCGGTGTGAAATGAAACAGTTCTTCTTTATTTTTTTCACCTTCACTCCTTCCCATTATTCTACGGGTATTCATATACCCCTCGAATATGTCGGGATTCGATGCATATGGTAGGCCTCTCTTAGGTCTTGAGGCATACTACACTCAACTGAATAGACAATCATCGCCCTCACTCTCAGTATGGGGTAACAACTACTCAACTAACCAGTTGTCAACACAAACTCCAAGGGTCAGATATAGCTCATCTTTCCAAACAGAGGAGTTAGATCATCTCGCTCAAACACAACAAACAGAGCCTTCAGGCTCGAACAATATTCTCCTCAGATACTACTTAGACCACAAATTAGTAGACAATCAGACCCATACCTAGGTTTAGATGATGAACATTCATTACATTATGTTAGGAATGAACAACACTCTCGAAGTATGTACCCACCTATAGGGAATTTACAAACACAACCCAAGGTCTCTTTTCAAGGAAATACCTTCATGCCACTGCATACAGGAAATTCCCTCAGGGAAACTTGGCAGGGCAGCAATCAATTCATAGCAGGATATCACATGCCTATACAACACCATGATATACAAAAAACGCCACTAAGGCAAAATACCGTGACTTCACCAAATGAAGTCATTTCAACGTTAGTAGAAAAAGTGAGGGGGTTAGAACTTGCTCAAGAAAATCACCATTCTCAACTCATGCAGGCAGGAAATTCTAATCCTAGCCAAATAGACCTCCTCATAGGAATAGGCATGTTAGGCATGACCCCTCAGTATTCACAACAAACCCGAGCAAGAACCTCCATTTCTAACACCATTCTGACACCTCCCAGTCTAGGACAAAATAATCCATTCCTGGACAATACCCCTTCATACTTAAACATGTACTCCAAATCACCACAAGGGGATATATTCTCCTCTCCCGGCATGGTTCCTCAAACACATTGGTTTCCTTATACCCCCGCCAACATGTATGCTACGCCATATCAACAACCCATTCCACCTCCACTCCCTCAACATGCACCATCAATGGTCGAAACCTATGTGATAGGGACATATTCAGAATACTTGAAAGAGCCCTTAGATTTCACCATACGAAGCGTCATGCTTCCAAGACCTCTTCCTGATTTACCCAAATACAAAGGTGAGGGATATTTGAATGCATATATCAAGGCTTACGCCACAGCCATCCGAGAACTACTCCCTTGGGATGGGGTTTTTACTAAAATATTTCCCAAAACCTTGGAAGGTATCACTCTCAATTGGTATTATAGAATACCTGAGGCTTCCATCCATTCATTCAAGCAACTCATTTCAGATTTCATCAAGGAATTTGACATGAACAAACTATTAAGAACAAGAATCAGGGAATTCTTACACATCAAGTAGGAACACAATGAATCCGTTGCTCATTTCATCCAAAGGTGGCATACAGTTCTTTATTCTTCATCCAGTGCTCCAAATATGGACCAAATGGAACTATTATCACCGAATCACAGCACCCTTATGTTTATACAAGCGCATGTACTTAGACTCATAGTGTGATTGGATAACATGGGTACTATCTCCAAGTTGTGGGACTTGCTACTTGAGATAGACCTCTAGAGAAAGCTGGTTCTTGCTCCTAAACTACCTGCCACAATCTACTCTAATGCAGGGTAAGATAATTGTTCTAATCTAAATTTCTAAGGGACCAGGGAGAGAGAATGCATGAAATGAAATCCTACACTAAAGTGGTGATACACCAGAAAAGGAGGGTGTGAGAGTAGTCTTCAAATGCGTGAAATACATAAGCAAAGTGCACACTAGAAGAGGTGATGACAGTTCTCCATAATCTAGCAAAACACATTCACAACAATATTTCAAACATACACAATGATAATGGATCCCTGCATGAACATAATAATAGACACAATATTCTTGTAAAAAAGAGGTTGAAGGGGCAAGAAGAATGCAAGAAAACACAGCAGGGGAAGATACATCCACAAACTTATATTTTATTGCTTCCTGATGTGCATAGTTCAATCGATTACAAGGTAAGGGCCTGGATCACCATGCAAGGAGTCCACAACAAGGGCCTGCAACACATTGGCTTCACAAAGCAATTTTGGCAGAGCTTTGCTACAAAAACTACCTCTCCTTACAATGAGCCCAACTCTCCAATTTATAGAAGAAATGAGAAGAGAAAGAGAAGGGAAAATGGAAATCCTGAAATCTATCTTTCAACCACTTGTAAGAGGCACTAAATGGAGTAAAATGATTAAATATTACTTTCAAAAGGCTCCCCATACTATCCCATGTGTTGCAGTAGAGAAAGAATGATTACCATGCCTCTTAATTGCACTCCCAACTACCAAATAAAACATTGTTATGAACCTGGCCACGTTTTATAAAAAATCTCCATCAATCTCTCACCAAATCTAGAATTTCTTGATTTCTTTGCATCGGGCTCAAAGCCACAATTCCAATGGTACCAATTTTGTGCGATTTGGTTGATAAATGCAAAAGTTATGGCCTTCTGAGTACGGGCAGCTGTTTTGGGTCTGGCAGACGTTTTCTGTCATTTGACGGGAATGAGCATTAACTGATTGGAGATGAATATGTTTCTCTTAATTAAATATATCTACCCTCATTAAAAATAATAAATCTAGCTTTTGTGGTGTATAGGACATCTTACTCATTCCAGAAAGTCCAATTTTATGAAAATCGGAGCTCAGAGTCAAAAGTTATGGTCGTTTGAAGTTCACGGGTCAAGCATTGACTTTTCTTCCTTGTTGTCGGCCGTTTCAGATTTTTAGGTCCCTTGCGTCCCTCATGTACTTTTGTCCCAGCTGTCCTAGCTGCATTCTCCCGCATTGGCTGATTCAGGCTTCCTCATCTTTCTTTTGCTGCCTTTTCACCTTTTCGGCTGGTTCGCATCCCTCGCGTACCTTTGTCCCGGATGTCCCAAACCGCACGAAAACAAAACTTGATGATTTTTTCCACTTTCGGCCGGTTCGGATTTTCACGTCCTATGCATCCTAATGTCCCAACTGTCCTGACTGCTATGTGGACCACCTGGTAGCTTTTCGGCCAATTCGCGCCCCGACGTCCCAACTGTCCCGCAGACCGCCTGGACTAGGACTTAGCCAATTTTCTTCATTTTTTCGGCCCCAAGCTTGTGTTTTTTTTTTTTTTTTTGCAATTTTTTCACCCTTTCTAACTCATTGGGTTTTCTTCTTGGATGGGAGAGTTAGAAAGAAGCCGAGGAGGCCCCAAAAACATGATTTTGGGCCTTAAATCAATCTATTTGCTCGGGACTGAATAATCTGATGCATGTTATCAAAATTACCTTAAGGGGTGAATTTTGGATAACAGGAACTATGTGATTTATTCCTTCATTCTCTCAGTAAAGAAGTGAAGGAAGAATTCCAAAAGTTCCCACGAAGGACTTACGATGAATTACTTGAAATCACTCTCTAAATAGATCAAGCAGCAATAGACAGCGGTCATAAGACGTATGGAACAAACGGGAGGTTAATCACCGCCAACCAAAATACTACGTCTTATTCCACTACCACAAGCGTCAATCAAGGACCTAAAATCCTTAATAGAAATTACGGAGTGACAACAGATGGAGTAACTAATCAAGCCAAAAGGGTAAATGTTGTGAATACTCCACCACTAATAAACAACCAACGAAACAAAAATTTTACCCCAACAATCAATACAGTGGATTTTAACCATCCACAACAACAACAACAACAATAACAATGGCAAAACCCTACACAAGGTCCAAGCCAAAACTCAACTAGATATCAAAACCAAAGCCAAAACCAGAAACAACAAATGCAAAACTTTAATCCTAATAGGCAATGGTTTGATCATAGTTTTAGGCCACAATATACACCAAGCCAACAAACTAGGAATTACAATCCTAACTCGTATTGTGGTTTTCACAAAATCCGAGGCCATGACACTAGAACATGTCATGACTATAATAAATTCATGCAACGTTTGCCAGAGGAACAAAGACAACTTTTTATAGATATGTTCGTGACAGATCCTACATCACCAGCACCAAATACTTTTACAGGGGCATTTTCCCCTCAAAATGCACCCCTCAAGATATTCAATGATCCACTCCCAAATCACAACAATAACAAGTTAAATCCAAATGGGACAAAAAAGGGTGTAATTACGAGAAACAATGATCATGAAGCCTCAACTACACTGAATCCATTAGTTACACCACAATTAGGAAGTCAGCCATGACCTAAGATAGTCATTTTAATGGAGTTAGATGCGGAACTACCCGTAGAAGCTATAACAAGGACACGAGAGTATTCCTCTCAGCTAAGTCCAAACTACCCACTAGAAACAGACAATATCCAACAAGTATTAATAAAACCCATGGGTGCTTATGATTTAATTAATGATCTAACGAAAAACCTTCTCGCACATATCCTTTTTGGATTTATTAAAGAACTCCCCTACTCACAGGGCTTCTCTTTTAGAAGCATTGGGTTTAGGTCATCTAATTAACATCACTTCACCTCTCGAAACATAGGTAAACCATATATACTTTGATATCCACCCTCCGGGGCAGCCGGATAGGGACACTGAATTCATATTTGAAATAAACAAAGTGCCAACAGATGCTGAGATTACACACCGAGGTGATCCAACCTTACACTTGCAAGTGTGGGTTTATAACAATTATGTGAAACGCGCAATGGTTGACGATGGGGCAGCAGTTAACATAGTCCCTTTTTCAGTCCTTCAAAAGCTAGGGTATGGAGAAACGAATTGTTCCACGACGTGAAATACGCTAAGAGGCTATGATAGCCTTAAAGCCACCTCGATTGGAACTATAATACTACCGGTCACCTTAGGACCCAAAAAAATCCTAACTGAATTTTATATTATAGATCAGGAAACTAACTATAATATGATCCTCGGCCAACCATGGATACACCATATAAAGGCAATCCCTTCTACGCTATTTCAAGAAGTAAGTTTTTTACACTTAGGAAAGATATTCATAACCAAAGGTGATCCAAAACCATTCGATATACACTTGGCTAACTTAAAGAGAAGACCAGGCATTCACTCGGAGTTTGAACTCCCAACAAACCAACTTAATAAACCCACTGACGCAAAACCAGAGGAAAAGTTGGTACCTACGACAGATCTTGAAACCATGAGCCTAGCCAAGAAAATCCCAGCCCTCAAAAATGAGGCTAAAATTGTAGAAACAATATCATTAGGAACTACTGTAAAAATTGTTGAATTACTAGAAAAGGATCTACCAATGTTCCTACCATTTGATTCTGTAGGCATAGGATACACCCTAGGTGTTGGTTCTCTTCCAAAAATAGATCTCTGCATGGTAGAGGTAGAGGATGTTAACATAACAAATATCCCAATGCCCATATGCCCAGCTAAGTATTGGACTCTCCATTTTGATGGAGCTAGATGTAGTTACGGAGCTGGGGCAGGAGTAATCCTTACTTCTCCCGAGGGAAAAGTCCTACCATTTTCCTTTAAACTAAAATTTGAATGCACAAACAATGGTGCTGAGTACGAAGCCCTCCTCCTTGGCCTCATCTTAGCTAAGAGAATCGGTGTTGATAACATCAGAGTGTTAGGAGACTCGCAATTGGTAGCAAACCAAGTTTCTGAGATGTATGAAACCAAATCCAAGCACTTACAACTCTACAAAACAGCTGTACTGAATTTAAGCAAGGAGTTTGACTTCATATCAATTGAAGCAACCCCGCGAGAACAAAATCTTCTCTCCGATTTAATAGCAACCTCAACATCACGCTTTACTCCAAATAATAAGTTAGAGGACACCCATTTCATGGTATCCCTTCATACTGAACCGTTGGTAAAAGCAATGTCAACCCCTATTTTGCCAAACAGAGATGAGAACGAATCTACTATCCTAAACCACATTGATAGTGATACAATCACTCTTGATTACTTAAACACCTATGCAGCGTTACATCTCGCCCATCACGTAATAGATTTGTCTTTAATCCCACATTCATATTCTTACTTCGGGAATCCCATGACAGAACTTCCCCCACAAAAGGAACTCAACATATACACATTCGAGAATAGAGATGATCTGGAACTACCTCCAGTCCCGCCTAAGTTTGAAGAAGGTAATGCTTCTTTAATCGAAGAAACAATTGATATTAACATCGGAACGGAAGATGAACCAAGGATATTGAATTTAGGATCCTTGTTACTCCATTAGAAGTAGAAATACACACTCAGATCCTCAAGGAACATCAGAAGGATTTTGCATTTAATTATAAAGAAATGACAGGGGTTGCACCACACATTGCGGTGTACAACCTTGTCACTAAATTAGATGCAAAACCGATTAAACAAAAATCGAGACCAATGAAACCCAAGGTAGCTCTCATGGTGAAAGAGGAGGTAATGAAACTCCTCCAAGTAGGATTCATCAAACCAATCGATTACTCTCAGTGGGTATCTAATATCATTCTGGTTCTCAAAAAGAATGGAAATATACGCATCTATGTAGACTTCTGAGACATTAACAAGGCATGTCCTAAAGACGACTTCCCATTACCATCTATAGATGTCATTGTTGATGCAACAACTGGGTTTGAGCTTTTGTCTCTCATGGATGGATTCTTGGGATACAATCAAATCAGAATATCCGAACAAGATCAAGCTAAAACCACATTTACAACTCCTTGGGGAACCTATTGCTATGTTGTTATGCCATTTGGTCTCAAGAACGTTGGCGCTACGTACCAGCAAGCTATGACGTATATATTTCATAATCTTATTCATAAAATTGTGGAATCCTACGTAGATGACTTGTTGGCCAAGGCCAAGAAGTGTTGTGACCATCCGGAAGTGCTTCGCGTCATTCTTTCACATCTGATAGAATATGGAGTCATGCTAAATCCAGAAAAATGTGTCTTTGGTGTAACATGAGGGAAGCTCCTAGGTTACATTATATCATCACGTGGGATCGATGTTGACCCAGTCAAAATTAAGGCTGTTCTCGAAATGGTCCCACCTTCGGATGAATCTGGAATCAGGTCATTTCTCGAAAAACTTGGTGTAATCTGGAGATTCATCCCAGACTTAAGTTTGGTCATTCATCCAATCAACAATCTACTCAAGAAATATTATAGCATTGATTGGACTGAAGACTGCAATGAAGCTTTTAACGCAGTTAAGTGTTTCTTGTTATCACCACCTGCACTAATGCCACCTAAGCTGGATCACCCGTTAATTTTATATTCACAAGCCACCAATGTCTCGCTAGCCTGTATGCTGGCTCAAGAAGACAATGACAAGATATAACGTGTGATCTATTTCATTAGCCAAAAATTGCTTGACTATGAAACACGCTACATGCAAGCAGAAAGAGAATGCCTCGCCATAGTCTTTGCAACCAAACGCTTAAGACATTACATGCTAAATCAAGAAACAAAGGTCATTGTAAAGACAAAACATTTACGAACTTTCCTCACGCAAGGGTCCTTATCTAAAAAGGCTGGACGCTTTACAACCTTAATGGGTGAATTTGAATTAACATTCATAAATCAGAAGTCTATTAAAGGACAAATCATCGTGGATTTTTTAGTTGATAATCCATTAGATGGAGGTGATCTAGTAGATCTGGACTTTCCCGATGAGTACATATACTACATCGAAATCTGACCTTCTATCTCTGAGTGTCCTTGGTACACTGTTATTATTAATTATATCATGGACCATACATATCCAAAAGGTGCTACACCACAACGAAAAAATGCATTTATGCATTATCATAGCTAAATACGTCATCATAGAGCAAGTGCTCTATCGAAAAGCATTCGATGGAATGCTTCTAAGATGTGTCAACACAGAAGAATCCAAGAAAATTCTCCACAAATCTCACAGTGGAATGTGTGGAGGACACTTCGGTGGCCATGCCACCACTCGTAAAATACATCGAATGGGCTATTTCTGGCCTACTTTAGAACACGATGCAGTAGAGTTTATACGAAGGTGTCATAAGTGCCAAGAATTCTCCCATGAGATCCACATGCCAGCACAATTCTACAACCAATCGCTACTCCATGGCCCTTTTCTACGTGGGGCCTCGATTTGATAGGGAAGTTCTCTCCCTCATCTACAGATGGCCATAATTTCATAATCATGGCCACCGAATATCTTACCAAGTGGGTAGAGGCCATGCCTCTTACTACTGTACCAGGTTTAGTGATTGCCAAGTTCATTTTGAACCAAATCATTTGTAGGTACGGTATCCCGCAAATCATTATCTCAGATAATGGGACTTCTTTTAAGAATGATGAAGTTCACGAATTGTGTAATAAATTTAAAATAAGCCATCATACGGCCTCCTTATATTACGCTCAAGCCAATGGGCAAGCTAAAGCAACAAATAAATCGTTAAAATCCATTCTCCTTAAAACGGTGAAAGAAAACAAATGAGATTGGAATTTGAAGTTATATCCAGCCTTATGGGCCCACCGAACCTCAATAAGAACACCAACAGGAGACACTCCTTTCTTGCTGGTATTCAGGGCAAAAGCAGTTCTCCCACTTGAGGTTGAAATACCCAGTCTCTGTATCTCATTACAAGGGATTCTAGATGAAGACGCTTATAAAGAAGCACATCTCTCCCAACTAGAAATCCTAGATGAAACTAGATTAGATGCCAAACAGCAGCACAGAGTCTATGCTGAATATGACATATACGAGGGTGATCTGGTTCTAAGGCTAGAAAACCGGATCGACAAAAAGACCGGTGAAGGAAGGAAGTTCCGGCCCAAATGGTTGGGCCCATACCAAGTCATGAAGGACTACGGAAATGGTGCATATCTCTTATGCACACTAGAAGGTGAGGAATTTGGTAAAATGGTCAATTCCCTACACCTTAAATGATTCTATGCATAAGCAACCAGCACTAATTATATAATTATAGCTACATTGCATCTTCATATAGTTAGGATCATTTTGTCCACTTATTTTGTACAACTTTGTGATCGAGGAATTTATTCTTAAAAAGTAATTCATTACAAACCCATGATGTTGTTGGCATAAACACTCTAATCATACTTCTCTATTTCCATGGTATCATCAAACTATTTCAGAATCATTTCATCAAACAAAGTTAGATATGACAAAGTCTTAACGGTAACCATACCAAGATCTGCATGCTTATTCTCACTTTTGGTTTCTTCTTAGGATAGGTGTCTTGCCTATGGTCTATTCTAGAAGCTTCATCGTGTCACATCTATCCCGTATGAATATCTCTTTGGAAGTAAGAGCATGCTGACATTTTACTCAAACAAACAAGTCAATTATAAATCAAATAGAAAATTTTAAATTTACACATTTCCTTGCCCCACCAACCTTTGGTGATGAGCTTGCATCTCTTACTAGTGACATAGGGTTGGGAAAGGATGGAAATGCCCTTACTCACCTATGCCTTACCTAAAGTGATAAACCCACGCTTCTTATTAGTAGCATGGGGCAAGGTGTGGGGGCTCCTCTTGACAAACAAACGTAAAAGGTCATAAACAAATAATTCAAATCTTGAAGTCTTGAGTCAAAAACAAATGAATCGGATGTCCAAAATTCTAAGAGAATTAAAAATCCTAAAACCTAGATTTTGTCTACCATGTGGCCATCTACGGATCTAAGTCTAGATAAACCACAAAGCAAGTTGCATCCCAAAACTATGAATTCACTCGAGTGGAGTAGGCTTGTAGCATCCTAATTTGGTTCCACCAAAGCTTTGTCTATCTTTCATCACTATCATTTCAACACATTTCATAACTTGTGCCCTTTCCAGCTCTTGGTGATAAGGCCTCGCATCTTACTAGTTGCGTGGGGTTAGGAGTGGGGCAAGTCTATCTACTCATCATACTAGCTTGTCATCACCACTTTGCCAAAACAAATATGAAGTATCCAAAATTGCTTACAGAAACTAAGATTCAAAATCACATTGTATCTACATTATCATATATCAGCATCATGAAATACAAAAAGAAAGTAGACACTTGTATCATTTTTTCTCCATTGCATACATTCTAAAAAGCATATAATCATAACATCATAGTTCACATGAGGAAATGGAAATGAAAGCAAAGCCATAAATAACAAAAGTCTGATCCAAAAAGAATATATATATATATATAAATGATCAAAATTCTTGTACAATGCCATCATGTGCTAAGCATGGTCAAAACGCTCAAAGAGCCCGTGATATACAAAAATATCATACAAAAATCTAGGAGAGCCAAGTGGCTTCTCAATCCCTATGAAACCCCTCTGAAGGTGCACGCCCACACCTAGGACTCCGGCTACGCCGGCGCTTTGAGTGCACGAAGGGCTCAAGATCCCGAGGGGCAGCCACAGTCTTGCCATGAGAATGACTCATCATCAGGTGCTCGGCTGTCCTATACCCTGCTAGCTCCGTACAGAGAGTCGATACCATCCTAGCCACATGCAAGATAGGTGCAAAGACGTCAGTATGTCTGCCAGCTACTGAAGGCTCCCCTGCATCCACAGATAGCTCTGCACGGGTCCTATCCATAGGGATCATCAGGGTATCGATGCATACCCTGTGAATCAGGTCTTGCCACTCATCGGTGGTCTCTGTAAACAAAGGAGAAAATAAATTAGAAATAAAACGAATTAGAAATGCTAAAAATTCAAAAACAATCTCAAACAATTGTTCTTTTAACATTTTGTGAAGAACCGCTGCCCTGAGCAAGGCGGCAGTTTCATAACCACTGCCTTAAAGGCGGCGGTCTTGTAACTGCCACCCTGAACAAGGCGGTGGTTGTGTAACTGCCGCCCTGGGTAGGGTGGCGGTCTTGTCCCGAAAACCCACGTGGGTTTTATATCCTAAAAAGGCCTAAAAACACCAAAAAAGGACCATTTTAACTAAAAACAAAGCCTACCCAGTAGGCACCCCCCCTAGATGGACCTTTTGAACCTAACATTTTCAAAAATAACCCCCCCACGATAAATATTTTAGCATTTTAAAAGTTCTGAGGTAAAAATGATAAATTGAGGAAAACTAACCTGTGATCTCACGGGTCGATGATCTTCTCGCGGAGGCATGATCGCTATCTCGTCATGAACATTTTGACTCTACTCTCGTAAGAAACCGTCACCGTGGGTCACAGAGCTCAAAATCAATCAAATCAACATGTGCAAATGAATAGGAAAATGGGCCCACTTTCATATATATAGCAGCCTGACTTGTTTTGAATGCCCTTTTTCACAGGTTTGGAGCACCGACGGAGGTAAGTTCTTACCCCCACACAAATGGTACACACTCATTTCCCATTATTTTAGCATTTATTTTCTGATCTATCTTGTCTATTTGTAGTTGAGTTCTCTTTTCGCTTTGTAGGTGTCAGGAATTTTGGATGGCGTCATTTCGACACACGGACATGTCAGGTATAACTTCTAACTTCCCATTTCAGGACTGCCATACTCGGATCCACCATTTTACGCCTCTTCATGGCTAAAACACTTCTCCAAGGGGGAAATATGTACATACCCAAAATTGTAAGGTACCGCACTGTCGAAACAACATGACACATGCCCCAATGATGATACAGGTCTCCTCGTAAGGTGTTTAGGATCTAGGAAAAGCTCTCCAAGTATGCGTTATCATCCCGCATGCCCTGCTTAGCCCCCACGTGCTTTTTTTTTTCCTTTTCCCCTCTTTTCTTTGCCTTTTTCTCTTCAGTTAACAAAACCGCTGCCCTGGACAGGGCGGCGGTCCTGTAACCACCGCTCTACTCAGGGCGGCGGTCCTTCATGCATTTTTCAGAATGCTCTTTTAATGTGAATCACGTAAATTTCAACATTTACCAACTTTTTTCACCACCTTAGGCTTGCATTAATGATTTTGGTTCCCTGGAATAGTGTTTTGCCATTGTTTATAGTTTAAGAGATCAATTTGGTTTTTACCTTGGGTAAATGCAAATGCTATAAATAGATGGCTTGTGCTCAAGCAAATGGCCCCTCAAATTTGCCTCTGAATTTCTCATTGTAATAGATTAGTCTTTCATTTTTCTTGGAATTCTTAGTTTCTTTCATTGCATGCTTAGTTAGTGTTGTCTTTTGTTAGGAAGCCACATATCCATCTTGTGCAAGTGCTGTTGATATTTCATCCAATCCATTGGAATAGGATAGTTTGTTTTCAATAGGAAGCCATTAAAGTTGTAGGTTTTGTTCTTCAAACAAGATAGTTTCAGGTTCTGGACATTTTATGTTGCATGACTCATAATAAATCCCACTAGGAATTGCATAAGCCAAGCTCTGTACTCTTGCGTTATCTCTCTCCTACTCGCATTGTATTCAGTCTTGTATCCTAAGCTTCCTTTGTCCCAATATCTACTTCTGTTGATGCTAGCATTACACACTTTTCTGGATCCACGTGAACACGAAGGAACGAGGAGATCACACTGAGGGGACAAAATCACACACACCATCAGATTCGCCACTGTTCTGCAGAATCCAGGTTCTAGCTTTCAAAGTTCTAATTAGAAGCATATCAAATAGAGTAGCCAATCACTTTATTTCAGTCAATTTTACTTTCGATATTGCCAGGGAAGCTGTGGGGATTGATAGTTTCTGAGAGACTATGATTCATTCCTCACTTCTGAGGTAGGATCGAGAGTCTTGTCAAATAGATTAGATCAGTTATTTCACTGTTTATAATACGTTCACAACTGCACAGACAAATAGCTATACTCGGTTATCTTGTTTGTTTTAAATTTTTATTAGATTAATTGTCAATTTCTAGATATATTAAAATAGTTGCTCTTTAAATTTCATTCCATGATAGTTCATCAGAAAATACAAAAATATAGAAGTTATATATGTTCTAGATATATTTCACATAGTTAAATTTACTTTGCTGTACAGTTAGTTTACATTATTGCTTTTGTATGACAATCACAGGACCTAGGGGGCCCAGAGAATACGTATTTGAGCCAATCGTGCCCCAACCCAATCTCATCACAGCAATAACTGATATAGATCAAAATCTCAGGATCCAAGTCTTCCGAACAACGGTAAACATACAACAAATCAGCTCTCAGTTGAGCGGGTTAAACATAGAAGATGACCAAGCACACACATTTTGGTCAAGTCAACCAAACTACAGATTACCCTAGATTCATATCCACATGACTGTAGAAGGGCTTGAAAGAGAGCAAACATTTGGTTGTGATCCTTTGGTCCCACAGCCAGACGCAGGAGATACTCTCACAGACATAGATACCAGCTTAAGAATTCAGGTTGCAAGAACGCCTGTAAGATACTCTAAGAAGATCGCACAGTTATTGATTATGAATATAGAGGCTGAGAAAGGCATATGATTATTGGATACTAGGGATTAGGGACTGATTCCGCACATGACCATAATAGGTCTACAACAACCACGAATCTACGGTTGTGACCCACAAATCCCACAACCCAACGAATCCCATAGGTAAATCAGACATAGATGTTGGCCTACGTACACTAGTATTCAGATCTACTCCACTTCCACCTATCATCATCGAACAGTTATCCTTATTAGACATAGCAGCTAACAAAGCTCAGGAGTTCTGGACTAGGCTAGAGAATCACCCATAGAGTCAATTATATTTACCATCTTCCCTATGACCTTATCTGGAGATATACACGAAACTATCCCAGGACATTTTCCCACGTATTCCACAACCCATAGACCGAATCACGCTAGAGCTCGATATTGATTGGAGCCTTCGAGCAGTCATCCTTACTGATCGATCTATCACACCAGTTCAGGTTAGGAGGGCCTTCTTTGCCTTAGATTCACAATTTCCACTAGTGCGTGTCGAAGACATCAGATTGCCTAACTAGTTTGTCTGCATCCCACACATATTTCAATCCCCACCAGCTGTCTTGACACGACATCAGGAGGTCGGGTGCGAGGAAAAGTTACTTGTAGATTCCCATGCTTGCTTGTCACTTTTACATTATACAGTACCTCCAGGGCTTTCACCCAAAACAATGGTAATGTTTTCCTCCTCAGCCTGATAGGGAACTTGCTCTTTCCTGTTCTGATACTTATTCCCCACTTTGCCCATATTTGACCTGGCACGTTTGGCCACTAGATTCCCAGGCGCAAAATCATCAAAGCTTCCTTCCTTATGGTTAAAACTCCTTGTCCTTTTTCCCAAAGATTTGTTTGAAGGCAAAGCCCCAAATTTATTATTTTTTCCCAACAAGGGAGTGCTCATCTGAATTATAGATTTGATCAAACCCTAGTGTAAAGGGAGAATGAAAGTGCCTTTCTTCACCATAGCAATTGATTTTTCCAAAGAAGAAAATAGGTAGAAAGGAAATTTATAGGGTTTGGAGTTGCGTATATGGTTTAACATGGGGAAATGGTAACCATAAATAACTTTATATCTTCCTTCCAACATTATGTAAGACATTATCAGTTTAACTATTTCATCAAAAGGATAAGGTAACTTACTCTGAGTGTATCCATTGTGAAGGGAGATGGGATCCCCTTTTCCTCTCAAGAAACATTCTATCTTAATACTGTAGTTTGATTTTGGCTTGAAAATACATCTACCTTCCAAAGAGAGGCTTGTCACTTTATCTATGAGCTTAGGGTTAATTGTGAGAGATCAGTTACCAACCTGTACCTTTCCATCATTCCATGTTTTAGCGACCACTTCACTTAGACTCTCATTATGGCCCTCAAAAGTGTGGAGAAAATACAACAACCCCGCAGCATCCAAAAGAGCTTCAGCTTCCCTAGAGATCTCCGGGCACTTAGAAGGTTCAATGCGAACTAGGTCCCCCCCATCCTTCTACCCCTAATTTTCTTTTTTCTCAGATATGGGACAAAACATTCAGCTTTGTCTTTTCACTTCCCCAATTCCAAACTAACCAATCTACCCATGAGAAGAAAGGGAGCCAACTCATGCATGAAAGTAGGATTCATGAAAGATTACTAGCATGAGTGGAAGAGTTTAATATATTATCATTGGATGGAAGAGTGAAAGAGGCTCCCTCCCTTTTCATGATTTCAACGAATTTGGAATTCATACCAATGAGGTGCTCAACAACTTGGAGACCACTAGCGGTAACCCCCATATTAGCTACAAATTCAGCCCCAGCATTACCTTCCCTATACACATGTTTGAAAGAAATATTCACAAAAGAAGGTAAAAAAAACTTAGTTTTTGAAGTCTACTATAGACATGGCAGGTTGGGATGAACCCTTCATACAAGAAATGATATATAATGAATCACCTTCCACTTCCAGAAGGTCGAAACCTTTTTCTTTTTGCGATCTTCACCCCCCAGTACAGAGTTTCTGCCTCTGCCACATTATTTGATTAATGTCCAAGGTCAAATAAATAATTGAGAAAAAAATGACCAAGAGAATCCTGTATGACTCCTCCTCCCCCAGCTTTCCCAGGATTCCCTTCAGCTGCTCCGTCAAAGTTGAGTTTTAGATAACCTTCACAAGGAGGATTCCACTTAATCCCCAACCTGGGATTAGGCCTATTTTTTTTAGGGGTCCCAGAAACATTCCAATTCATTAAGAAGTGTTGTTCATTATCAAGGATTTCCAATTCTTTATTCCTGAGGATAGAGAAATTGTTTCTAACTACCTTAAAGAGGTTGTTTATAGACAATTTGATAGGAAGTTTCTTGTTTTTGAATATCCTTCTATTTCTTTCCTTCTATGTTTCCCACCAAAGATGGCTTAAGCTCATGGCCCATAGATTTTTTAACCCTTGACTCTGAAAGGGACTCTTTCATTGGTTCCAATCTTCCTTTATATCTTTGGGGATGACCCAGTTAACCAAGAAACAATCCAAAATGGAGGATAACATTTGATGTGCATACTGACATTCCAGAAACATATGGTTTACTGATTCCATTTTCCTTTCACATAGCACACATCTATTAACCCAATGGAATCCTCTTTTTACAAGATCTCCAGCCATTGTTTGGTTATCTTTGTAAGATTTTTCTTAAGGTTCTCCAGATTGTCTTTGATATCCTTGATTGAGGTGTCATCATTGACTTTTTCTTTCCCTTTTCTGCTTTACAGCATAGTGGTGATGTTGGGTAGTATATCCATGCTAGCCTTGAGTAAAGAGAGGTTGTCACATTGTTTGTTTCTGAGCTTTTCTTACTCATTTTCTATAGATTTGATTTTTTATCCATCTCCACCATCAGTTACTTATCCTTGTTTCCACTTTCAATGGCTATCTTGTAACCTCTAACTTTCTCTTTCAATACTTTGCAATCCTTCTTGAGCCATGTAATCATGTCATTGTATAGGTCAAATTTAGTTCTCATGCTCCCAATTTTAGATTTTCTAGCAATATTTTTGTCACCTATAGCAAGAAGACTAAGGGCAACAACGCCCTCGCCAGAAGGAGAAGAAGGGAGAATAAGAGTTATGGTGGGATCAGGTATTCAGAATTTCTTTGGTACAGAGGGTAATGGCTTTCAAAAGGCAGGGGGATCATTGAACAGGGGGTCTCTTTGAAGGAGCAGGGGGATGAAGAGGATGAACGATTAGGGGCATTCAGCCAATAATTTTTTCTTAGGAGGATTCGATCCCAGGAACTCCATCTAAAATTTGTTAGGGTAACTTCCAATCTTAGCAAGTAGAGTCTTAACTCCGCTTGGACAAATTCCTATAGACCAAGTCCTCACAATGATTTGTGAGATATAGGAGAATCTACTCCAAGCTACTAATTAGGTATTCTAAACCTAATTTTCAGAGCCGCTCCATACATAGACAGTTTATGGATCTTTTCCAACCTTATAAGAAAATTACTATAGGATAGATTAGAAATATGGACATCACATAAAACATGAAGAACACCAGAGAGAGCTAGATCAGATAGAGATGATAGTATTAAATTAGCTAGGGGATGACTTATATAGCTTTCCATCCAGGGGCAACCTATGTTCACACCTTACAATAAGGTTCAAATGATCAATATAATGATCAAGTACTAGTCTACTATCCCCAAGAGGAATATCCTATATATATAGGTAGGGATATAGTATATATAGTACATACCCTACTTTCTGCTACATAATCTTACAGTAGGCTAAACCAATAAGCATGCAAAAGCATAATTAGAGAACTGTGATATGAAGTTTATAAGCTACCCCCGGGACACCCATATAGTCATCAAGCCATGGTTGTCACTTATACATATCCTTCAATAACAGTAACCTCCCCCAGGATTAAAGTGTCGTTAACAAAATGTTGGTGTCAAACGTTTTCAATATCAACCTGTGGAGGTACATCCATTTGATTTAAACCTTTTTCTGTTTCAACATTAAGTATTTGGTATTGACAGCTTCTACCATACTATATTTGAAGAGGAATGGGGAGAGGGTAGAAGCCTTGTTTACATGATGTTTTTGTGCTAGTAACTTTGTAAATATGGATTTCTAATTCATGAGGATATAGACACTTATCGAAACATTTGAGATGCTTAAAATGCCTTAACTATATTTTTTCTCAATACAGTCAAATTCCCTTTTAATTATCTCTTAAATTCACAATTGTGTCAATAGATATATTTTTAAGAAGGACTACATTTGGGTTACATTATTCACTACATATGAGGGGCTATTTCTAAATTTTGTCTCACACATTCATCGTGGGGGCAAAGTAGTCTGTAGTTTGTTATCTTGGTGCAACTAACACAAGGAAAACTAGTCATCAATGGATACAAATTCAATCACACATCACTACACTAGAACTACATAGAGTATCAAATGTAGTGCAGCACTTGATGTTCAGAAATCACATTGGGTAGGATACCATCTGAAGCCTCAATGCCAGAATCAGTCATATGCATTACTTTATTTGGTATAATGTTTGTTTGAAGCCATGTATAGGTAGCTGAGGGTTTGTTTTGTTCCAGGTTACATGTACTGACGTATTGGAACCAGAGTTACAACGGTATAGTGGATGTGACTTAAGGAGTGAACTTTCTTCTTGAAGAAGAATCTCTCACTAGTTCATAGCCCTATTTTTTAGATCAGATCCCATAGATGTTCCTAGGACATTAGGACCCAACTCAGGAGAATCCATCAGGCGCTTGGGCGGTCTTGTCCTCATCTGGGGTAGTCTTGTCTAAGGGAGTTTCAGATCCTCCATGGAAGGAATTGTCTAAAAGCATCACATTGTACTTCAATCTGAGATCTAGCTTAAGTTCCACTCAATTTCCAGCCCAAATCCTTGTCCAGATCTTCAAATACAAGCTAAATCATTCTTATCTCCTTATTATTACACACTTGTTTATCTTTTGCATGATAGATATTGTCTCTGTGTACTATTATCATCTTGTTTCCTCCACCATAAGTCCCCCTTCTTTACTGATTTTGTTAATTCTATTAAATCTTCTATAGTTTAAGGTGGATAAATGGAAGAATCTAGTATTTTTGTCCCCTTCCTTTAACCAAGTGATTCTAGATTTTTGTCTCCAGAAGATTTCCTCTTTTCTCAGGATATTGTGGTAGTCTTCCAGGAGAGATCTTTCCTTAACTAGATCAGTAGGATCATTCTCGATACCCTGACTTTCAGTTCTTCTTTGGACAATCTGTAATTCATCTCTGATTTCTGACTTCTTCTAGAAGATATTTCCAAAACTTTTTTTATTCCATACTTTGAGGTGGGCTTTCACATTTTGAAGTTTTTTAGAGAGTCTAAACATTGTTGTACCTTTAAACTTAAGTTTCCACCATTATTTTATGATATCATTCAGATCCTCATTGTGGAGCCACATCTTCTCAAAACGAAAGGGAGTTCTTCTTCGAGAAGGGTTCTTAATTTGAAGAAGAATGGGATTGTGGTCAAATCCAATCCGAGGAAGAGAAAAGAGAGATATGTCCTGGATTAAACATTCCTATGAAACCAAAGCTTTGTCTAATCTAACTTGAATATGTTGAGTGCCAACCCTTCTGTTAGACCATGTGAAACTGCTACCTTTTAAATCTTTATCATGGAGTTGGGAAGATGTTATGAAATGATTAAAATCCTCCATGCTAACTAAGAACTCCTTTCAACCTCCTTTTTTTCCCTTGAAGCCCTTGGGGTGTTGAAATCCCCCATAACAATCTAGCCATAACCTTTAATAGAGTGATTAAAGGATAGAAGATGGTGCCAAAGTTGTTTCCTTTCTTTGTGATGGGTGGGAGCATAGATATTTGAAAGAACCCATATACTCCTATTTTCAAGATCTCTCATCATCGCCGCCACATGGTTATCTCTCTTAACCAACAAATTTCCCTCGAACTTGTTCGGGCCCCAAACCATAGCTAATCCTACTGAAGCTCCCTTCGAACTAACAAAAAAGGCTTTAGAGTTTTTCCAACATAATTTACAAGAGGATAGGAAGGATTCTTCTTTCATTTTAGTTTCATGCACTACAAGCACATCAATTTTCTATCTTTCAATCATATCTTTTAGAATCCTCCACTTCACGGGGTTATTCAGCCCTCTCCCGTTCCATGATATGAAATTCATTTCCTTAGGTTGGGTTTATTTTTCCTGAAGACCTTCTAGTCTAAGCACATTTGCTTCCCTAAATCTATCTCCTTTTGGGTAGTTTTTTTCCTTGATTCAAATTTATTCGGTCCACCTTGTTTGCTATTTATAGCTTCCATATTTATAGGATTCTCATACTCCTGGGAAGGGAAAGCTTGAAGAGTCCCCCTTTTTTTCCTTTTGGCTCTATTTTCTTTTCTCTGGAAGTAATTTTTCCCCCTGAAGGGTTTTTGATTCCAGGACTTAGGCCTTCTTTCTTATCATCAGTCTCCTTGATTTGGGTTCTTTGTGCACTCAAAAGGTCCTCAAAAGGGGGGAAAATCTCCACCCCTTTGGTGAGCTCTAGGTTCAGATTTTGGCCCTGTGTATCCTCTATCTCCATTTGGTCCTTTACCAATTCCTCCACAATCTTGACCTCCATCTCCCTTTCTTTAGTTGAGGTTAAATATAATGTGAAAGGAGTGAAATATTTGTTAATCCCTATAAAATGACTTTTATGTTGTGCTTATAATATGTTGTTTTTTGAATGAAAAATATTGAACATGTTTCTAAAATAGTTTGATGTTTTATAAACGTCCTAGATCAATTGTTTTCACAAAAATACTTTAATTACATGCATTGATGAAGATGAGTGACTATAATGATTAAGTATAATGCCTGAATTATAAGTTATTGGACAAAACATATTCATTGTTAGAACATATGTTATCTTGTAAAGGATTTATGTTGGAAAATTTGGATTAAGGATTTACTCCCCAAGGTCAACATATTTTTCTGGTTAGCTATTTAAGTCAATATTTTAACCCTTGAGAATATGAGAAAGGATACAATTAATAATTAGAATTTAAGAAATATCCTTAAAGATCCTAAATAAAATTTGTTGAAAGAGTTTGATAAATGTAATTATTCATACCCCTAGAAAGGGCAATAAATGTGTGGATCATCTTGCCAATTTGGGGGCTAAAGGTAGTAATTTTAAAGTGTGGGAGAGGGGAAATGATATCACCAATGTTATTATTATCATTAATAATATTAATTACTGATGTGTTGGTGGCTCTTTTCCATCATTGGGATGTCATGCCTTTTCTTATTGTTACCAGGACCCTTTGCACATGCAGGATATATGGTGGGAGTTGTATTAATTTTTGTCTTACGATTCATTTTGGCCATTTTTTATTCCATTTTCAATCTCATTCAACTAAAACCATGGGAGGTGGTCATTTTAGAACCAAGCTCATGAGCTATGGTTCCCTGGAGGACAAACCCTCTTTATGGCACATTCTGAAAATTGGGGTGTTTAGTAATTTCATCTCAAAAATCACAGGGTTTGATTCTTATCTTGCATTGGAGTTTTTTCGGGCATGCGAAAATGGCAGCATACTGATTTACAACATATAAATTTAGGTTTCAAAGGATTCAATAGTGCATGAAAATAGAATGGAGATGGAGGGATTAAATATATTCAAATACCACATCAAATGAAAGTAAGAAATTGAACTTTCTTCCACATAAAGAAAAGGTATACCTATTGGTAGACAATATAAATAAATTATGCATATTATATATTTAGAATATGGTCTACCTCCACCTTATGAGGTACATTACTCTTAAAGTGAATTATAGAAATATATTTACTCACCATCTTACTATGCTTAATATGTTTAGGCATAAGATTGCTATGAGCTTACCTTTTTCTTGTTTATGTCGCTCTCTATGTCAATGAATGATTTTCAATAGGGAAAGATTGATACCCCAATACACCATGGTCTAATTATTTTACATTTTAAGAATGGTAAACCGTTGGTGGCAAGGGAATTATAACCCAAATCTGGGGATTCAGATGACAATTGTACTCTTGCTGACTGTATGAAAAAACCAAGGAGAAAGAAGAGTGTGAGATCTCAAGGGAAGGGAAATCTTGGTACTGAGGATGAAAGTTATCTGATTGATACAAAAGGGGAGTCATCTAAAGGGAAAGAGAGAATAGAGATGGGTTGGAATGTGGATTTTGATCAAATTTCTCTCAGGACGAGTTAGGTGGAAAGGGATATGGGAAATAGTTGCATGCGTTGCATCAATGCCTCTATGAAAAATTGCATCACCCAAAACTCTATCAGGGTGGATATGATAGATATCAAAAGTTTGGTTTTGGATTTGTAGGAGCATGTGGTCAAGTTGGAGTAGGGACGCAAACTTTGTAGGTATAATCTCTACCTTAGTAGTTTTGATGAGGAAAATAAGGTTGAAGACAACATTCCTATCACGAGTGAGTAGGATGATCAGATGAAAGAACATGAAGAGTATAATCTAAAGGATTACAAATGTTTGAAGACTAATTAGTTCCTTGGCTCTTGGGGATTTTGTTTGATTGTTTGTGGACTGTATTGTGTGAAATGTTTTCCCCTCCATATTTTATGTTTTTTCCTTGTATTGATCTGTTGGGCTGTAGTTTGGGATAATTTGTTTTATCCCTTTTTATCATATTTCTTTTTTGTTCCTTCTTAGTGATGCTCATGATGCATTATATTGTAAGGTTTCTGGGTACCTTAATCCCTGTATAAAGTAGTCAATCATTATTGTCACGTATATTTAATAAACCTTGTTAATGGTAATTTTGTTAATGACATTTTAAATTAAACAAGACAAACAGACAAGTTCATGCCTTAGGGTTGGGAGATGTGTTCGTTGTGTGATTTTTAAAAAAAAATTCTATAATTTTTTTGCATTAGGTGCTTTATATTGCTAAGAATAACCACTTTCAATTTTTTCTAGAAAGTAAAATGTACCAATACTAAATGTATAAAATATGCACATATGATATGCCGACATCCAAAGACTGTTAAAAAATATAATGCCCCTATGTAATGATTTTGAATGCATAAAATATGTATATATTGTAATTACCCAATTTAATTGTTTCACATAATGTAAATACCCATGTTAAAAATCAGATATAAGACAAAAAAAAATATGCATCAAATATATAATTCTTTGGAAAACATAGAGTGATCTAGAATCATATTTTACTTGAAAATATTGCAGAAATATAGGTGGCATTTTGAAATACATAATATGCTAGATTTTTTAGGTGCAATAAAATAAACCACCACGATTTTACAAGTTGAACATGCCTACATAAAGATTAAATTTTGCTATTAAATGGAATAGCCAAAATAAATCAGTTAAAAGATTTATCACAATATCTGTAACTAACAATAGTATTATTTTTCTTGTATTTAACATAATATAATCCATATAATTTTTATTTTTTTAAAATTAATACATACATAGAAAAGTTGTATTTTATATAATTTAACTTACAAATCTAATTTTTATTGCAAACGGGGATAAAGAAAATATTAAAATATTTGACTACCAAAAACAAAATAGTAAAAAAGATATGGAATTTAATTTAGAAATGTTTATAATTTGATTTGTTAAATAATGTTTATTAATTTTTATGAATAGTGTACTATTTTGGGTGTGCCACTTGTCCAAACATGCAAATAAATCTTCCTTTTTAGATAAACATAAAATGTAGTGAATATTTAATTAACATTTATTTTTTTTCTAAATCTCATATATTATTTAAAGATTAGACAAATGTCTTTGTTAGTTTTTTTTATTTTTATTAAATAGAATAAATCAATGTTGCAACAAGGCCTCATATTTGTCAAATCAATACTAACTAAAAAATAAAGAAAAATATAAATAAGTTTTGTAGATTAAAAAATTATTTAAATAAAATATAAACACTAAAAAAGGTTAAAAGTTATAGAATTTTTTTATTTTGATTGGTGGATTGAGGCTAAATTATTTGTTTGAATGAAAGGTATAGAATTCTTGTAGGAGGAAAAAGATAATAAAGTAAAAAAATTTGAGCTTAGCCTCATCTAAGGTAACCTAATACTTCCACGATATAATATTTTGAGCTTATGGATTGCTAGCATTTAAAAATTCAAAGAATAATATTTTTATCTTAACGTTTGCTAGCTTATGTAACACCATATCAATTGGATATTACCAATCAATAGGATTTAAGAAAATAAAGTAAGATATTTTCATCATAGAGGTTGTTATGTTATGCCATAACAATATATTTAGATGTACAACTACTATGTCCATTTTTTTGTAAAAGGGTGAATATGGGGGTTTTCAAAGGACCCACACCCTTTTAAAAAAATTCCCTTAAGGAAGAATAAGACATTGAATCATACAAGAGAGAAATCCCATATGCAACAAAAGATAAAAATCCACATAGGCATGACCCAAACAAAGAAAATTTACATTTTTTGAATAGTTTTTAGGATAGTTGTAGCTTCCACAGTAGTAGTAATGGTGGTTCTGTTAAAGATAATAAAGAACATAGATTAGTGTTTCCTTGTTCTTGGAAATATCCTTTCACAAATTTGTATTCATTCTTTTGTTCTCCAAAATCTGTTTGGTTCTCCTACTCTTGCATTACCATATTTTTTCACAAATATCTCACTGTAATCTAACACCAACACATTAAATGGAAACTCATTCTTAACATGAATATCTTATAAAATATTGGCATTGATAATGACAACGATGTCATAGCCATTGAATTTTACTGAGTATGTGCATCAAAGGACTATTTTTGGACAATAATAAGTCCAACAAAATAATATAAACTTTATTAAATACATCTACTCATCGATTCATGTGCACCACCATGACCATGAATTGATTCTAATATTCACTTTTTAACTACAAAAATTGAGCCACCATCCATACCACCAAGAATATTGTTCAAAACACAAAAAAACAAGTTCTTGGCAAGTGTTATGGGTTTGTAAAAATTCTACAAATTCTTCTCTCATGTTATTAAGGATTAATTTGCGTCGTTTATCATTCAAGATGTGCTCCATTCCATCCTCTTTCACTACTCTAACAAATATTTACTATATTACGAAATTATTTATTCGGTAAACAAAACTACCTTCTACAAAATATTGAATAACAAATTTATTTCCGTTTAATTATGTATAAAATCCCTACATGGATACAAGCCCTAATCAGCTATGGAAAATTTTACATTAATAGAATTTCATAATTTTGGAGGGGCTGAAGGTGAGAATGCATACCAAATTTTTACACGGAGAGGAAATAAAAATGTTTCTAAAAATCGAGTATAGGAATTTTTTTACGCTTTCCTTGGTGAGATTTTTCTATTGATGAATAAAGTGTATCACTTACGCATTAAAGAAGAGAATAAAAAGGAAAATGTTAAAAATATAAACTCCAAAACTGTCTATATATAGTGATAAGTAACTGAAAAATCCAACCGCTAATTTCATTGGCGCTTGAATTTAAGAGGGCACCCATATGATTTTACATTTCTTTAGATTAAATGGATAATTAATGGCTGACAATAGTTACATGCTCCAAAAGGAGCACATATTTTGAATGACGCGTGTACTTTTAAATGGAAAATTTTACATAGTTCGTTTTAATGGATAATTAATGTTAAGGCAACCACAACATTAATTAGCATTTTACCCTACAAAATGGTTATCATTAATACTGAATTTGGTATTGTAAATAATTAATGTAGGAATTTAACATTATAATTTTTGTACTATAAATAAAATCCCTTATATAATTCGAGTAAAATAAAGCCCTTAATACTTGTGTTTGCACTTCGACTTGTGACTTTTGATGTATGTTTAGATGTTTTTGGTGATTGTAGCCATATAATACTTGTAAATATTTGTAGTAAATATCACATGTGACTTGCATATTTAATATTTGACTGTCAATTTTTAATATAGATTTATATGTAAATTATAAAACATTTACATCAATATATATATAAATAATGAAATTTATATAGAATAATTGGTATAAATAAAATTGTTTTGTATATTTGAAGGGAAGTGTTGAAAAATTACCATTACCCAAAAATTGCTTGACAGGTGAGTTATCACACTTAGCTGTGTGAATCAAGACTCGCACTTAGTTGTAGAAATCAAGATTCACACTTAGAAGTGTAAGTCAAGAATCACACTTAGAAGTGTGAATCGAGAGTAGTGCAAATCAAGGTTCACACTTCGACGTGTGGCCAGTCGCACTTGTAAGTTTGATCATTTGCACTTATACACTAACAAAATTTATAAATGAAAATTCATGATTTTTTTAACTATGTTTAATATATAAGAATAATTTTTTAATATAAATTCATATAAAAATTAATGGTCCCCTTTGAAACATGCGAGTCACATGTGTCAGTTCTCTAAAATATTTGAAAGAATGTTACGTTTAAAATCATGAAAAATGTCTAAACAGCCGTCAAATTTAACACTATTCAAGGATGTTAAGTTCTAAAATAGATGACATCTACCTTAGAATATAATTTGGATAGGATTTTCAATGTCAACGTTTATTTTTTTGAATAATGTATGTATAAATAGTCAACACTTATTTCACTAAATCTGGACATATTCCAGTGAATTGGGACTCAAGAATTACAAGTATTGGAAGAAATTCATCTCTTTTTTTGCATATATTGGATTCCATTTTTAGCTTTACTAGATTCCATTAGTAACAATACTGGATTCCATTAGTAGAAATATTTGATTCCAATATTGTCTTTATTGGACTTATTCGAGTTCCAATTTGTCTATTATTGGATTCCAATTTTGCTATTATTGGATTCCAATTTCCCGATTATTGGACTCCAATAACACTATTATTGGATTCCACTTTCGTCGCTATTAGAATCCAATTACTAAATCCTAATTTTTAGATTTCAGTTTCGCTATTTTAGGATTTGTATTTTGTTATTATTTTATTCTCCCACATAAGCCTGACGATCACCCACTTACATAAGCCTAGCGGTTGCTATCTTACATAACACAAGTGGTTACTAATTTACTTAAGCCAAGTGGCCGCTAACTTACATAATCCAAGCGGTCGTTAACTTCAAGATAGTGTGTAAGTTATTTTTGTCATTTATACCACATATCAATCTTAATATCATCATACATATATGACTATTCATGTATACCTGATTTAAATCAATAAACGTTGATTTTGACAATCCCTTCCTTGAACATCCTTGAATGGTGTTAAATTTGATGACTGTTTAGACATTTTTTGTGATTTTAGATGTAACATACTTTCAAATATTTTATAGAACTGGAACGTGTGACTATCATGTTTAAAAGGTGACCTTTAATATTTATATACATTTATATTAAAAAAATATTTTTATATATGAAGCATATTTAAAAAAATATGGAATTGTCATTTATAAATTTTGTAGGTAGTTTATAAGTGTGAGTGATCAAACTTACAAGTGCAATTGGTCACATTTCTAAGTGTGAGCCTCGAATCGCACATCTCTTGACTAGAACTTTAAGTGTGAGTATCAACTGGCACTTCTAAGTGTCAGTATCAACTCACACTTTTAAGTGTGAGTCTTGATTCACACCGCTAAGTACGAGTCTTGATTCACACAGCGAAGTGTGATAACTCACCTATCAAATAATTTTTGGGTAACGGTAATTTTTCAAAACTACCCTTCAAAAATACAAAATAATGTTTATTTATATTAATTATTTTGTATAAATTTCATTATATATATATATATATATATATATATATATATATATTGATGTAAATTTTTTATAATTTATATATAAATCTATATTAATAATTGACTGTTAAATATTAAATATAAAATTTGCATGTGACGTTTATTACAAATATTTGCAAGTATTTTATGACTACAATAAAAAAAAACATCTAAACATGTGTCAAGAGTCGCACATCGAAGTGCAAGCACAAGAATTAAGGGCTTAATTTTTCATTAAATTATATATAGTGAATTTATTTAGAGTATAAAAATTATAATATTAAATTCTTACATTAATTCTTTACAATACCAAATGTAATATTAATGATAACCATTTTGTAAGGAAAAATACTAATTAATGTTGCGTTTGCCTCAACATTAATTAGCCATTAATTTGAGATATGTAAACTTTGTCATTTAAAAGTACACGCGCCATTCGAAATATGTGCACCTTTTAGAGCATGTAACTATTTTTAGACATTAATTAGCCATTTAATGAAAACTAATATAAAATCATACGCATACCCTCTTAAATTTGCATGCCAATGAAATTGGTGATTGGATTTGTCAGTTACATATCACTATAAGTAGACAATTTTTGAGTTTATATTTTTAACATTTTCCTTTCTATTCTCTTCACCAATGCATAAGCTTATTCATCAATAGAAAAATCTCACCAATGTAAGCATCAAAAATTATGTGCTCGAGTTCTAAAAACATTTTGATTTCCTCTTCATGCCAAAAATTGGTATGCATTCTCACCTTTAGTCCCTCCAAAATTATGAAATTTTGTTAATGTAAAATATTCTATAGCTGATCAGGGCTTATATCCATGTAAAATTTTCCATAGATGAATAGGCTTATATCCATGTAGGGATTTTGTAGATAATTAAACAGAAGCAAGTTTATTATTCAATATTTTTTAGAAGATATTTTTGTTTATCAAATAAATAATTTTGTAAAATAGTAAACATTTGTTAGCGCAGTGAAAGAGGAATGAATGGAGCACATCTTGATAAAGAAACAGTGCATCTTAATACATAATAATATCAAAGGAAGATTTGTAAAAAAAAACAAACCCCAAAACAACTACCAAGAACTTGTTTTGTTGTGTCTTGAAAAATAAGCCTGGTGGTATGGATGGTGGCTCAATTTGCACAATAAAAAATTAAATATCAGAATTGATTTATGGTCATGGTGGTGCATAGGAATAAAAGAGAAGATGTATCTTATAAAATTTATATTATTTTATTCTCCTTATTATTGTCCACAAATAATCTTCCGCTGCACATACTTAGCGAAATTAAATGGCTATGACATTGTTGAGATTGTCAATGACAATATTTAATAAGATATTCATGTTAAGAATGAGTTTCCATTGAATGTGTTGGTGTTGGATTACAGTGACCTATTTGATAAAAAACATGGTAATGTAAGAGTAGTAGAACCAAACATATTTTGGAGAACAAAAGAATGAATACAAATTTTTGAAAGGACAATTCAAGGAACAAGGAATTTATAAGATGCTGCTACTATGGAAGTAATAATTAATCTCAAAACTTTTCAAAAAATGTAAAGTTTCTCTATTTGGGTCGTGGCTATGTGGCTTTTTGTATTTTGTTGCCTATGCGATTTCTCTCTTCTATGATGTCATATTCTACCTTAAAGACCTTTTTTGTAAAAGGATGTGGGTCCTTTATAAACCCCCATATTCACCCTTATACAAAAAATGGACAATTTTTGTACATAAAAAATATGTTTTTGTGGCATAACCTAGTAGACTATATGATGAAACTATCTTACTTTATTTTTTTAATTCCTATCGATCAATAATATCCAATTACTATGGCATCGCATAAGCTAGTGAACGCTAAGATAAAAATAATAATCTTTGACTTGATAAATTCTAGCAATCTATAAGCTCAAAATATTATATTATGGAAGTATTAGGTTACCTTAGCGAGTGTTAAGCTCAAAACATCTTACTTAAAATTTCTCCGCAATCCACCAATCAAAATAAAAACATTCTATAACTTTTCAACTTTCTAATGTTTGTAATTTATTTAAATATTTTTTTTTAGATAAGACAAACAAGTTTTTTTAACCGGGGACCAAAAAAACCCCTTACAAAATGAAGCCAGTTACAAAAAATAGACAAGAGGCCATGGATTTAAATAATTTTTAATCCATTTAAAGAAGACAAGGATACAATAGCCATGTTTGTAATTTATTTAAATAATTTTTTAAACTACCAAACTTATTTATATTTTTTTTTATTTACTAGGAAGTATTGATTTCACAAATATGATGCCTTGTTGCAACATTGATTTATTCTATTTAATAAAAATCACATTTCTAATTAAAAAATCACTCAACTAACACATATAGCACAATAGCACAACTAGCACATCTCCCATCCGTGAGGCATGAACTTGTTGTCTTGTTTAATTTAAAATTTTGTTAACAAAATTACTATTAATAAGGTATTAAATATATGTGAACATAATGATTGGATACTTTATACAGGGATTAATGTACCCAGTAACCTTACAATAGAATACATCTTGAACATCACCAAGAGTGAACAAAAAAGATACAAGAGAAAAATGTCTAAAACAACTTATCCCAAAATACAGTACAACATATCAATACAAGGAAAAATCACAAAACATTGAGGGGAAAACATCCCAAATGATACAGTCCACAAATAGTCAAACAAAATCTCTAAGAGCCAACATACTTGTTAGTCTTCAAACATTTGTAATCCTCCAATTAATGCTCTTCTTGTCCTTTCATATTATCATCATGCTTGCTCATGATAGGGATGTGGTCTTCAACCTGATCTTCCTCATCATAATTACTGAGGTGGAGATTATACCTATGAAATTTATGTCCCTGCTCTAGTTTGACCACACACCCCTGCAACTCCAAAACCAAACTTTTGATATCTACCATATCGGCCCTAATAGAGTTTTCGGTGATGTAAATTTTCTTAGAGGCATCAATGCAATGCATGACATTGTTTCCCATATCCATTCCAACTTTTCCTAAGGCCTCCATATCCATTTCCAACTTACTCACTCTGAGAGAAAAAATATTAAAAACCACATTCCAACCCAACTCCACTCTCTCTTTCCCTTTAGAAAACTCCCCTTTCATATCAATCAGATAACTTGTAGCCCCAGTACCAATATTTCCTTTCCCCTGAGGTGCATTGCTCTTCTTTCTCCTTAATTTTTTCATATGGTCCACAAGAGTACAATTCTCATATGAGTCCCCAGATTTGGGCTCTAATTCCTTTACCACCACTCATTTACCATTCTTAAAAAGAAAATAGTTAGTCCATGGTGTATCAGGGTATCAATATTTCCCTATTGAAAATCATTCACTGATGGAGAGAGCGACATAAAAAAGAAAAAGGGAAGGCTCATAGCAATCTTATGCCTAAACATATTAAGCATAGTAAGATGGTGACTAAATATATTTCTAAAATTTTCTTCAAGAGTAATGTACCTCATAAAGTGGAGGCAGACCGTATTCCAAATATCAAGGATGTAGAATCTAGTTATATCAACTACCAGTAGGTAAACCATTTCTTTACCACAGAAGAAAGTCTTAATTTCATGCTTGCGTCTAGTGTGATCTTTTAATATCTTTAAGTCATCTGTCTCCATTCCATTCACCTACACTATTGAATCCTCCAAAACCTAAATTTCCATGTTGCGGATCACTATGTTGCCATTATTCCATACCTGAAAAAACTCCAACACAAGATAAGGATCAAACCGCATTATTTTTTAGATGAAATTCCTAAACCCCCCAATTTTTGGAATGTGCCACAAGGAGGGGTTATCCTTTAGGGCACCATACCTCATGTGATCATTTCTCGAATGACCACCTCCCATGGTTTTAATCAAATGAGATTGAAAATGGAAGAAACAATGGCCAATATGAATCATAAGAGAAAAATTAATACAAATCCCGCCATATATCTTGCACATGCGAAGGGTCCTGCTAACCATAAGTACAAGGATGACATCCCAATGGGGGAAAAAAACCATCGGTACTTCAGTACTTAATGTTCTTAAAGAGATTAATAACATTAGTGATATCATCTCCCCTCTCACACACTTTAAAATTACGACCTTTATCCCCCAATTCGGCAAGATAATCCGCACAGTTATTACCATTTATAGGGGTATGAATTATTACATTTATCAAAATATTTCAGCAATTTTTATTTTGTATCTTTAAGGATATTTCTTATGGTCTAATTATTAATTGTATCCTTTCTCACATTACAAAGGGTAAAAATATTTTTTTATATAGCTAACCAGAAGAACATGTTGACATTGGTCAGTAAATCTTTAATCAAATTTTTCCTCTACAAATCCTTTCAAGACAACATATGGTTGGACAATGAACATGTTTGGTCCAAGAACTGATATGCCAAGTATTATACTTGAGCATTATAGTCATTGATATCCATAAACGTATGTCAGAAAAGAATTTATGTGAAAACAATTGATCTAGGATGTTTAAAAGACATCAATTTATTTTAGAAACACGTTCAATATGTTTCATTCAAACAACATATTATAAGTGCAACATAAAAGGTATTTTGTAGTAAGTAACAAATATTTCAAATAAATACAACTTTTGTCCTCTAATCTTTATAATTAAATTCTAGTTAAGGTAGGTTTTATTCCTGTTGTTGACCTTAGGGAGTAAATCCTTAGTCTAATTTTTCCTCCAGAAATACTTTGCAAGACAACATATGTTTTGACAATGAATATGTTTGGTCCAATAATTGATATGTCACATGTTATAATTAAGCATTTTAGTCATTAATCTTCATCAATGCATGTAAGCAAAGATTTTTTGTGAAAACAATTGATCTAGGATGTTTAAAAGACATCAGACTATTTCAAAAACATGTTCAATATTTTTTCATTCAAACAACAACATATTATAAGTAAAACATAAAATGCATTTTATATTAATTAACAAAACTTTCATCCTTACAATAAGAATAACTTTTAACATCCACAATACTAGTCACACTTATGTTCGAGTATTAACAAATTTTAAAAACAAGTTACAAATTTCACTTCAATCCCAGGCTAATATAAAAAAAATTATATCAATTCAATCCTCCAACCAGGTGGAAGTTCATTACGAGATTAACACTGGAGATACTATCGGAAACTAAACTCAATATGTATTTCTTTAGCTTGTTAAATGATAGTGACTCTTTATCTTGAAATATTATATTCCTCAAATACATTCACTCTCTAAGCTCAAACTAGGTTGATTTAATTTGTTAAATCCTAGTGACCACTAAATCAAAATAATATCTCACTTTATTTTGTAGAAACCTTGAGACTATGAATATCCAAGTATTATGTTGTGTCATAAGCTAGTGGATGCTAAGTTCAAAATATAATTCAATAACTTGTTAAATGAAAGAGATCACTACGTTTGAAGTAATATAAACAACCAAATACTGACTGTACCTGCAATAAAACTGTTGATTCAAGTTGATATATATACGCACACCAATATGAAGTCATGTAAGGGTTCAATACAAGAAGAAATTTTAACATCCATGAGGCTAGTTACAAGATGAAAAAGCATATTATTCTTCTCATGTACCTATAATTGTACTTGTAATTTTGAATGTAATTGTAGTTGTAAGAGAACACAAAACCGATAAGCATATTATTTTTTCCATGTACATGTAATTATATATATGTTTAAATTTATCTTGTTCTAAACTAAATACACTACTCTCTATTGAAAAAATTAGACCCCGGGATGGAGAGGACTCATGGGAATGAAATGTTTTTTGAGACAACACCGTCCCCATTTCATTCTAGTCAAACAGTGTTTTGTGAAATCACCTCACAAAATCTCGCAAACAATTTCCCATCAAAAGTGTTACTTCTTGATGTAGGAGCATCATCATGGGAGATTTTAAGTACAATAAAGGTTGAATAATCCTATGAAAGGCATTTAGCATATACAAGGAGTTGTCAAAAAAATTCCCTCTCCATTATATCATGGTTCAAGTTTAAATTTGGATGTGTATTGTAATAGTGAAAGTGAAAACATTATAGTAAGTGAAGTTTGACTAGGTGAGAGGGGTTGAATAGGTAAGAATGAGTTTTCATGAGGTAGATAAGGTCATGAAGACCATAAAAAGAGAATTGTGAACAATTTATAAGGTGTCTAGGATGAATATCATCCAAATATCATATGTTTAGAATATGGTTAAACATCACAGGGGTAGACTTAGTCAATTCAGGAGATAGTTGAGCTTCTTAAGAAAATGGAATAGCTAAACAACATACAATGCAGAGAATAATTTTAAGGAAAACATCTTGTAATATGTTGAAAAATGATGAATGACGTATGTATGAAGGATGGAATAAATATTTTTCTATGGTTTTGAGTGAAATACATGTTTCTAACGGAATGTGCATGGAGACTATAATAGGGCGGTGGGTTTAAAACCATCAACATTATTTACATGTTAATTATTTTTTTACTGTTAATGTGAAAAGACTCTACATGTGATGAGGATCACAACCATAATTTTTATAAGTCTTGAAATTGTGCAATTTGGTTTTTATAGCAATTTGTTTGGTCATTGGCTCAGTCGAGGGCTTCTCATAGTTTTTAATTGCATAGATGGAATGAGATGAAAATTTTAAGTTATGTTTATCCCATGTATAATTATAGGTCCTCCAAATCTTGTGGTTTTTTTACAATCATAGTTGAAGATATCACTGACAAAATTTCAAGCTATAATGGTGGAAAACACAGTCTATAGGTAAACAAGGTAATTGAGCTAAATTGTCACAAATAGTAAATGGTCATGAACCTAGATTGGTATGGAGGATGGAATGAGGATAAATTGAAGTGTCTAAATGGTCATAGGATGAATTCAACATAGAATATGCCATCATTTCAATGCAAACCTGATTATACAGGGCTTAAGATTATATTACATGACTCAAAGGGCTACTGAGAAAGGTGAGCTAGGAAAAATTGCCATGGAACCAGTGGATGAAGGCTTAATATAACCTCAAAAAAAATGGAATCTATAAAACATGGAAACATGCCATGAAACCCCTCCAATTACATGTTAATCCTTGAATTGGGAAATTAAGATCCTTAAGGAGCTTAGGGGAGGAGTACTACCATCCAAAGTGAAGATCATGGCTAGAGCACCGGTAAGGGATTCTTAGTATTTAATGTGATTACTTCAACATGTCCTACCAAGTATGAATTATCCTATACCTTCAATTGAAACTTGACTTAACAAGGAAAGTAAAGCATAGTTAATAAGACTCAATTGGAATATGTGCTAGTAACCTAGTGGATTGATTTTGAAGAATGGAACAGTCTTGGCATAAAAATATGGGAGGTTTGAATGTTAATATAACATTGATTCAGTGATTAAAATTTCCCTAAATGATAACCAAGGTACTAGTAATCTCATTACCTCTTGACTACTAAGAAGGAGCTTATGGAGCCAATATGGACTTAAGACTAAATAGGGTATTATTAACATGATTTGTTGATGATTTGTAATTTCATGAATGTGGAAAGAGAATGTGAGATCAATTGAAGGCCAATTGACATCCATTTGGTTGGTATCAGGTATACGCTTTATTATTTCCTTCAAGATAGTAGTAAGACCATTTTAGACAAGATTTCAATATATCAAGCATGTAAATGGGGAGCTAAATTATAGAGGAAGAGTAAAAATGGAATGTTGTCTCTTGGATAATTATGCACTAGTTTTTAAATCAAAGGGTCTAAGGTGCAGATCATAAGAACAAAGTGGTGGAGAGTGACTATCCTAGAGGGATTAGTTGGTATCTTGACCACTATCTATCACACCTAATCAAGTTGTCCATACATGTCAGTTTTATGAAAGAATGAGCACCACTAAATTATAAAAATAGAGAGTTGTGACCCTAAATAAGGAAAGAGAGAGGATTGAGAAATAAGGACTATATCATGTACAAGGATTGTCCTTAAGTACTTATTAGAGTTATAATAGTGGGTTTTGTTTGGATGGATATGAATCATGCTATATAATATGTATGGAGTGAGTTAGCCATAATTATGATACTCATTAAAGCATGAAGTTAGGCTAAGATAGTTGGTACACCATGGAAGTTTTTTTCTTTGCTTATATGCTTGGAAATTAATATTAAATTAGACATGAGGACAAACATAGGTGTATGCATCACATGAAGGAAAAAAATTTACTTGTTAGTGGCTTCGGGGTTACTAAGGAGAATATGACATGAAGATCATCATGGTAGGGAGCTAAGATGAGAAGTCACATCAAAATTTGTATTAGAGCTAGTCTCTGATTTGATTAGCTAATGAGAATATAAATGTTATATAAATATAAATTTTGTTTGATTTTGCTAATGATTTGGATGAAAATGTGATGCAAGATTATTGGAAGGTGAAGCAGAAGAGAGACTCAAATAGTCCAGAAGGAAGAAGAGAAGTGTGTCTAAGAAATTCCCAATAAAGAGACATAACTAGAAGTGAAAGAGAAGAGTAAGCCAAAGAAGGTTGTCCTAAATACCACTAGAGCTCGCATGGTGAAAAGTTTTGAGAAAGAGGAAAAGGTAGTCAAAATTATCTAAGAAGGAGCTTGGATAAGAAAGAGAGAAAGAAAGCTACAATCCAAGGTGATAGAGACTTGGCTGAAAGAGAGAGAGAGACCATGGAAGCTATACCATGGAGATAGGTAATTGTTTTGGTGCAAGAAATGAAGAGGATGAGAGTGACAGAAGAAAAGAAGAGAAAAGAAAAGAAGAAATCAAGAGAGATAGCTGAAATAAGGAGGAAGATTGAAATCCTTGAGAAAGATATTGCAGTAGTAGGGGAAATGCTAGTTGGTAGAGGGTATGAAAAAGCTGAAATCACACAAGATAATATGATGGATACACAAGAAGAGCTAAGCTTCATGAATGAAGCATGTGAATAATCTTGTAGAGATGAGACAGAGTATGAGTGGTCTATTGAAGGTGAAGAAGAACCACCAATAGAAGTGAAGAAGAATGATGGAAAGTCCTTTCAAAGGACATTTTTGGATGCTAGTACTATGTTTAAGTCTGATTTTGTAGGTTTAAAGGGCATACTTTCCAAGGAAAATATCATGACACCTACGGATGATAGATCAAGCAAAGAGTCTGGGATAGAAGGAAAACAAAGAATGCATTTGAAAGAATTTAGACATGGAGATGTAGCAATTAGATATGAAGAAAGAGAAAAGGATGAGAATAAAGGATCTTGCAAGGGAACATGCATACATAGTGCCCAAATGGATCAAGAAGAAAACACTTATGCAAGCCTATGAAGACCAAGAAAGACCAAGAAAATTCCAAGGTGATGTACATAGAGGTAGAGATATTGAAGAAAAAGTTATTATCCAAAGAATATTTTAGAAGAAGGTTGATGTTATTTCAAGAGAGGTAAATGAAATGAGAGACAAAGGTAAATAGATTGAATTTGATCCATCAGTTGATGATATTTCAAGCATGATTAGTGATAGTGATGAATGCATGATTAAATTTTGAAAATAAAATATGGGATGGACTAATGTGGAAATAGGTGAATGTTTTCATGAAGGTTAAAGGGAGATAATGAAAGAAAATATAGAATTCTTAGAAGAATTGCAGTAGTGTTTAAATGCAAGCCCAACATTTGATGAATATCATGAAGAAATTGATGATTTCTTATTACAAGAAGAGTTGAAGATGATAGAAGCATTATATGGAAGGCATCCTATGGGTGAAGAGTTGATATAGACATAGAATAATAAAGATGAGAAGCCTCGAAATGGTGAAGTAAATATTGTTTATAATGAAAAGGTACAGCATGAAAGGTTGAAATAAGATTGTGTTAGTTTTGTTGTTAACATTTATGATATAAGCCTTGCTCAAGAGATGTTGAATTTTAAACAAGAGGGAAATGAATTTTCTTATGAAAGTATGGAACGATTACAAGATGAGATGAGGGAATTAGAACATACAATCTATAATGGAGAAGACAATAACTATCCCAAAACAGAAGAGATGGAGGAATTTGATGAATGGAAAAAATAAAATGAGTCTCAATGAGGAAGAATTATGAAAGGAGAAGCAAATACATAAGTTGTAATGGAATATTGGAATGAAACTTTCATTGGAAAGCTTGGAAATGAGACAAACCAAGCATAAAAAAAAAGATGAAAATATCAATTTTGACTTGCTCAATTAAAAAACAAAAAAAAAGTAGGAGATCAGCAACATGGAGAAGCTTCATGGCTTCAAAATTTTGTGTCTAATGTTGATTTCAGTGTTGTGTATGTAGGTATAACAGCTGATAAGGTGGATGAAGCTCAATATTACATGAGACAACTCTTAAAAATAAGAGAATAAGTAAACCTTGAAGGCCTATATGAAGATGAAGAAACAACATGGAGCCTAGAAAATGAGAAGCAGAAAAGAAGAGGAAAATACAAAAAGAGACAATGGAGCAAGAATATGAGACATAGATAGTATACCAGGAAGACATAAAAAATGGCCAAGGAGAATATGGGACCCAAGTACAACTCAAGGAACAAGTAAAAGAAGAAGACTTGTGAGTAAGAGCTCATGAAAAATTTCAAGTTGGATAGCCTGATGTAGGAGCATCATCATGGGATATTTGGAGAACAATAAAGGTTGAATAATCCTATGAAAGGCATTGATCATATACAAGTAGTTTTCAAAAGTATTCCCTCTCCATTATATCATGGTTCAAGTTCAAATTTGAATGTGCATTGTAATAGTGAAAGTGAAAACATTGTAATAAGTGAAGTTTGACTAGGTGAGAGTGGTTGAATAGGTAAGAATGAGTTTTCATGATGTAGATAAGGTCATTAAGACCATAAAAAGAGACTTTTGAACGAGTTATGAGGTGTTTAGGATGAATATCATCCAAATATCCTATGTTTAGAATATGGTTAAGCATCCTAGGGGTAGACTTAGTTAATTTAGGAGCTAGTTGATCTTCTTAAGGAGATGGAATAGGTAAACAACATACAATGGAGGGAAGAATTCAAAGGAAAAATATTGTAACAGGTTGAAGAATGATAAATGATGTATATCTTAAGGATGGAATAAATAATTTTCTTTGGTTTTGAGTGAAATACATGTTTCTAATGGCATGTGCATGGAGACTGTAACATGGCAGTGGGTTTAAAACCCTCAACGTCATTTACATGTTAAATTTATTTTGACTGCTAATGTGAAAATACTCTGTAGGTGATGAGGATCATAACCATAATTTTTATCAGTCTTGAAATTATGTAATTTGGTTTTTATAGCAATTTGTTTGCCCATGGGTTTGATCTAAGGCTTCTCATAGTTTTTAATTGAACAGATGGAATGAGCTGAAATTTTCAAGTTATATTTGTCCCATGTCGAATTAAAGGTCATCCAAATATTGTGGTGATTGGATAATCACTGTTGAAGATATCGCTGACATAATTTCAAGCTATAATGGTGGAAAACATAGTCTACATGTAAACAAGGTAATTAAGCTTAATTGTCACAAATAGTAAATGGTCATGAAGCTAGATCAGTATAGATAATGGGATAAGGATAAATTGAAGTGTCTAAATGGTCCTAGGATGAATTCAACATAGAATATTCCATCATTTCAATGCAAACCTGACTATACATGACTTAATAATGTATTAGATAACTCTAAGGGCTACTGAGAAAGGTGAGCTGGGAAAAATTTCCATGGAACTAGTGGATGAAGGCTTGATATCACCTCAAAATTGAAAACTAGAATGTATAAAACATGGAATCATACAATGAAACCCTTCCAATTTCATGTTAGGCCTTGAATTTGGCAATTAAGAGCCTTAAGGAGCTTAGGGGTAGAGTACTACCATCCAAAGTGAAGATCGTGGCTAGAGCACTAGTAAGGGAGTCTAAGTATTTAATGTGATGCCTTCAACATGTTTGACCAGGTATGAATCATCATATACCTTCAATTGCAACTTGACTTAACAAGGAAAGTAAAGTATAGTTAAGAAGACTCAATTAACATATGTGTTAGTAACCTGCTGGATGGATTTTGAAGCATGGAATAGTCTTGGCATAAGAATATGAGAGGTCTAAATGTTCATATAACATTAATTCAGTAATTATAACTTTCCCTAGATGTTAACCAAGGTACTAGTAATCTCATTACCTCTTGAATTCTAAGAATGGTCTTATCGAGCCAATCTAGACTTCAAACTAAATAGGGAAGTATTAACATAATTGGTTGATGATTTGAAATTTCATGATTGTGGATAGAGAATGTGTGATCAATTGAAGGCCAATTGACATCCATTTAGTTGGTATTAGGTAAACTCTTTATTATTGCATTCAAGATACTAGTAAGGACATTTTAGACAATTTTTCAATATATCAAGCATGTGAATGGTGAACTAAATTGCAGAGGCAGAGTAAAATTGGAATTTTGCCTCTCGTATAATGATGCACTAGTTTTTAACTCAAAGAGTATAAGGTGAGGATCATAAGAACAAAGTGGTGGAGTGTGACTATCCTAGAGGGATTAGTTGGTGTCTTGACCACTATCTATCACCTCTAATCAAGTTGTCCATACATGCCAGTTTTATGAAAGAATGAGCACCGCTAAATTATACAAATAGAGAGTAAAATATGATCATACAAAGTTATGACCTTGAATAAGGAAAGAGATAGAGGATTGAGAAACAAGTACTGTATCATGCAGAAAGGAATGTCCTTAAGCTTTTATTGGAGTTAGAATAGTGGGATGTGTTTATATGGATACAAAACATGTTATAAAAGATGTATGGAGTGAGGTATCCATAAGTATGATGCTCATTAAAGGATGAACATATGCTAATATAGTTAGTCCCTGGAAGTTTTTTTCATTGATTATATGCTTGGAAATAAGTCTTAAATAATACATGAGGATAGAGATAGGTGTATGCATCACATGAAGGAACAAATTTTACTTTCTAGTGGCTTAAGGGTTACCTAGGAGAATATGATATGAAGATCATCATGGTGGGGAGATGAGCTGAGAAGGAACATCACTTGTGCTCTCTGTAACATCTATGTGCTTACCCACTTCATTTCCATGTGTAGAATGGATAACCTTAGAGAACCTAAATGTAATAAATAGATGTGTCGATAAATAAATTCTAATAAGATATTAATTTATGATTTGTTATCTGATAATATATAAAGTATGAAATTATATCTAGCAATGTTAGTTATTTCACCTTGCTTATTTTTGTTTGTAGATTATTCCTTTATAATATATATTAACTAAATACATCTAATATTGCTAACATTGAAACCTTCAATATCAACTAAATGTAGTAATTTAAATAACATTAACTAATTAATGTTGTGTTTGGCTAAACATTAACAAAGATTAAAATTTGTTAGGTTATGTTGAGGCATAACCTCTTTTGGTGGTGGAAACAGGATACGTCATTTGTGGGGTTTTTGGGCATTTATGGAATTAATAGATTGTGTTCATATGAAGGGCGTGACCAATTAATGACTATTACTAATTATGTCAAATTTCAATTAGAAATCTTGGAGACACATGTTGAATATTGGAATGAAGGTGTTCGAAATCTCTATTTAAGCATCATCTATATCATGCCTTTGGAAATCATTATCATAATAGCCTTGTTCACAATGGGTGGCACTATCAAACGTATTGAGCCTTATTCTTGTGAAGAGGTCAAGGCTGACCCGGTAGTATGGAATATTTTGCATGATGGCGGTGTTACATCATTTATAGAAAGACTGTCGGGTCACTCTGTCTGAGTGACCAACAGTTTGTTGACAACCTGAAAGAAAGGAAGAGTCAAAGTGGGCAAGATGAATTTTTTTATTTTGATAGACTCCATTGTGGCTGCAACGGAGATGGATGATTTCCTGTATCTTGGTGAAAATATGACAATGTATCACTCTAGCTATGAATGGGACTCACTTCCACAACCTTGGAAAAGGGTTATTGAGCAATTGAGGAGGTACTTCATGTTGCAGTGACGCTACAAAGTGATCTATGGACCTCATATTTTTCTTCTTGTGCATATTTAACATGATCGAAAGGTAAAATTGTGGATTTTTTGTTTCAATCACTTGAGAGGTCCCTTAAACTGGATAGAGAAGATGAAGGTGCTTTCCTACACCAAGGAATTTTGTATTTTCTCTTTAAAATGGTAGCTTCCCAAAAATAAATCTTGTACTTCCCGTCTGAGCCAAGTAAGCAACATCGTGTCCCCCCTCCTCTTCCACAACTAGCTCCCTCTTTTCGTGGTCATCACCTCTACCTTCATCTCCCTTCTAAATCCAATTCAAACATCATGACCATTAGCCAGAGTGGTCTGGTGCTCTCCCCCTATTATTTCTCTCTTGGGTATCCCTTATCTTCTCTGGTGGCTCGTAACCCTTTAGACACCTCAAATAACTCTCCTAAGGTCTTTGAACCAATTTTGTACCAGGAATCTACTTCCTCTCCACATATTTCTGACACTTCTCTAGGTTCTCCTCTCATCTTCACAAACATTGTAATGGCTAAAACTGACTCAACTCACCTGATCACGGAAGCATGTGCAGCTTCCCTCCCACATTTTTGCATGGAAGTTAGCATGGAATCAAAAATTATAGATGTGTTGCGGGATCTGTTCTTAGTTTACCCTGATTCTCCTATGTTAGAGAAAATGAACTCCCTCACTACAACTTTGGAATACAAGGAACATTTAGAGAAAATATCTCATGATCCTCGTGAGGCCATTGAAGATTATCTTACACTCAATATCTGCTACCATGGAATGGAAAAGTCACATGGACATGACTTGGATGAAAATCAACAAAGATTTCTTGGAACATATTAATTTAGTGGACTTTCTAGTTCAAGGAATCTCTACTACCAATGCTAAGGATGAATCAACTACTCTCATGAATATCCATAAAATGTAATTTGGCATTTTCTGGTTTGGACTTTTTATTTTTTTTGTTTCATACGATATTTTTCTCTTCTTTTTTCACTGTAATATTTGGCCATGAGGGCTATTTTGTGCAAGTATATGGGTCATTTGGGAAAACCCACTTTTACTCTAATTCCAAATAGTTTTATGTTTTGGCATATTGTAGTCGTGGCTAAGCTCCTAATATCTTAATGAGTTTTCTTACGTCCTTAAGATCACTATGATCCAAATTTTATGTCTGGGTATAACTTAGCACATTCTCATATTATAGTATCCTAATTTATTTTCAAAAAACTTGGCTATCACCAAGCTCCAAAAATTTATGGTGTGGCATAACGTACCATTGTCTAATATCAAAATATAATTCTCTTACTAGTTAGGTGCTAGCGAAAACTAAACTCAGAATATTATGTTGTGGGTTTAGCACCTAAAAAGTTATGAATATCTGCCTCTAATTTTTTAGATGTTGTAAAATATCTTAATTATGAATTATTAAAGCCTAGTGATGAAATCACCAAATAACATGTTATTGCAAAACCTAGCAGTCGTAAAGATCAAAATAATATATTGTTTAAGTACATAACGAAAGTTAATCTCAAACTATGTTGATTAAAATTTGCTAAATCCCAGTCACCATTAAGATCTAAATATTATGTTTTGGCATAACCTACAAGAATCCAAGACAATAATATCTTATTTCTTTTGTTTAAACCTAGTGAGCACTAAGCACCAAATATTATGTTATGTCAGAATCTAGCGGATGCTAATCTTAAAATATCATTCAGTAACATGTATAATGATAGCAACCACTATGCTTGAAATAATATATTGTAGAATTACCTAGTCTCCGCTTACTTCAAAATATGTTAATTTAATTTGTTTAATCCTATTGACCGTAACCTCCATATATTATGTTGTTTTTTAAACTAGTGTCAGCTAAGTTCAAAATATCTTCCTGTAATTTGTTAATTTTTGTAAAATATTGTAACTATGAATTATTGAACCCTAGTGAATTCAATCTCTAAATAATATGTTATGGCATAGGATACCGGCTACTAAGCTCAAAGTATATGACCCCACCGGTAGTCTCCAAATATTATGTAGTGAAATAATTGTTATCCAAAATTCACCCCCAGGGTAAATTTTGATAACATGCATTAACTTCTCAAGTCCCAGGCAAATAGATTGATTCAGGGCAAAAAATCATGTTTCTAGGGTCCCCTCAGATTTTTTCTAACTCCCCTGTCCAAGAAGAAAAGAGCAAGTTCTGAGAAAAGGTGAAAAAGTTGCAGAAAAAAAGCTTGGGCCAGGAAAAATCATGAAAAATGGCTAAGTCTTAGTCCTCGCAACAGTCGGGACATGAGGGACATCTGGGCACGAATCGGCCGAAAGGCCGCCAGGCAGGCCGCAGAGCACTGGAACAGTTGGGACGCGCGGGACACGGAAAGCCGGTTCGGCCGAAGGAGAAAAGAAAATTGACTAACTGTTGCACAGGGGCAGTTTGGGACAGCCATGCCATGAGGACACGAAGGGCGCGAACCGCCCGGATCGGGTGAAATAAGGAATTTTCACACTGGGACAGTCGGGCCAGAAGTACGCGGCGGACGCGGGGAGTCTGAGGAGCCGAGAGCCAATCAAATCACGACACGTGTCATCGGCAGAAAAGGGACAAGGGAAGCCCATTTCGAGCGGATCGGAGGAATTTTGTCCCAAGCATTTTGGACAGCCATGCTGTGAGGACGCGAGGACGTGAAAAGCTGGCAGACCCGTGAGACCAATCAAATCATGACACGTGTCACAAGGGGGAAACGTCCAAAAGTTCAAATTGCGAGGTTTGAAGGGTCAGCCCGAGCCAATCAAAATTGGACACGTGTCCAATGGAGAAGGGGAAGCATGGAGCTTGGGGAGGAGTTGGAGAATTTGGCCAAAGTTTCAGCCAAAAAGCTAAAAGTAAAGGAAGACCCCACGCCCCTGTCCTCCAATCAATGCATGCCACGTGTCCCAAGTGGTGGGGGCATGCAAAGGAAAAAGTGGAAAATGTTCCAAAATCACAAAAAAGGTCAAAATTTTCAAGGAAAACCCACGGGTGAGTAGAGGAGAGAGAATTACGCATCCAATCAGTGCTTGACACGTGTCATCCAGGTGGCAGAGCGCGGGAAAAAATTTCAAAACACATTTTCACCTGTTTTGTGCCCTAAATCTTCAGATCTCCATATCTTTCGATCCAGAGCTTGGATTTGCACGTTCTTTATATCAACGGAAAGCTTATGAAATTCTCTACATGATTCTAGGGTTAATCTTGAATTTTGGTGCAGTCTGGAGAGAGAAAATTGAGAAACAGCTCTGACGCGTGTTCATGGCCAGAAGTGACATTTCAGCGACCAAATTTAACACAGAATGGGTCGCATTCTCCTCCAAATCGGTCAAAATGATAGGGTATGGGTTTGTAAGGTCCCCCATGCCATTTTAATGCATCTGCAGTCAAGGAGGAATGGGCTCTCACATTTTTGTACGTTTCTGTCTCCTGGGCTCGACCCATGCAATGTAAAAGCCAGATTTGGCTCATTTCTAAAGGGTGGAACATTTTTTGGGCATAGCAACTTCTTCTTTCACCTCCAGCAAGTGATTGTTTGAAGAATCAGACCTCTTCAAAGACTGTAACAATTTTTTACCTCTCTAAGGTTGTAATGCAGTGGTTTTGACACTGGAAATGATAATGCAAGCTTTGTGAATGGTTTCAGTCCTTTGTTTGTGTTATTTGCTTCATTTCAGATCCTAAATTATATCTTATCAGCCTGTGTATGTTTTATGCTGCAATCTTTGGTTTGTGTCTATTTGCATGACAAGAATTATTCACCACTCCTTTTGGTGCATCACCATCTTTAGTTAGTTTCAATTTTTGCATTTCTATCCCTGTCTCCTTGCAGTTTAGAGTAGGATTAGGATTTGAACCTATGTAGTTGTGTAAATATAGATCTAAATCAGAGGAGTTTGAGGAACCAGCCTCTAATCTGGAGATTCCTCTCTTAGTTTCACAAGTCCCACACTTGGAGAGAGGTTTCCATGTTGTGCAATCACACTGGATGCTAGAGTGATCAACCTAGAAGCCTGATCTGCATCCAGGGGTGCTGTGAGCCTGCAACAACAGTTTTGGCACGCCCGGTGGGACACTAGAGGTCTCATTTTTATTGCAGCAAAGTTGATGTGCATCTGCTGCAATTTTCTTGCTTAAAAGAGATATTATTTTCATATCTGGCGACTCCAAGGGGAAGAATCAACTGGTTTTAGCAGTGCAGGCCTGAAAACTCATGAGAAGAATCACCACAAGGTCAAGAGTTGGAGAAGAAGAAGTGTTGTTTGAATACCTGCAATTATCTCCAAGAAGAAGGCAAAGAGGAAGAAGGATTCAAAGGTCTCCATCTCCACCAAATAGAACTCTCTCAACTCCTCCACCTGGTAGGCCTTTCATTCAGTCAACAAGGGTTTTAAGACCAATCAGAATGGCTCAAAACAATCCCTACGTCAACTTCACAGGTAGCAGCCCACTTGCTCTCAATGCACAACATCCAGTTCCTATTGCAGCCTTGAAGAACATTCCCTACTTCACTGGAGAAAATCAGACTACTCCAGGTGATCATGTTAAAGATATTGCTAACCTTTGTGCAATTCATGAAATCAATGAAATGCAAGTGGCTGTCAAGTTACTGGCATCTTCATTCAAGGGTAAAGCATTGCAATGGTTTAGAAGCCTTGGAGTTGGTTCTATCACAAACTGGAATCAGCTGTGCATTGCACTTCATGAGTAATTTGGAGAGAAGGGAGACAACTTGTCTCTTTTGGAGCAGCTAACAACCATCAAGAGAGCTCCCAATGAGCAGCTGACCGATTTCAACTTCAGATTTCAAAAGACTTGGGAGAGAATTCCAGTGGCAGTCAGGCCAACAGCAGAAGGTGCTTTTCTCTACTATCTCAAAGCTTTAAATTCTGATATTTCTATGTTAATTCAGTCCATGGGAGGCATAACTATCCCTATGGCTTATAGCATTGCCATTAGGGCTGAAAATTGTTTGATCCAAGCTGGAAAACTTGCCCCTAGACCTCCCATGCCATTGTTTCCAAGTTTAGAGAATCCAAACACCCATCAAGCACCTAATTTGGCTCCTTCTCCCACTCCTAGAAATCAGAGTTCAAATGAAGCTTCCACTTCATCTCTGAGTGCCCCAAATGAGCTTCAAGAAGTCATGAAGCAATTGCAAAACCTAGGCAATGAGCTGGTTACTCTCAAGAGGCAGCAAGCCCAAGGTTTCAGACCTTCTTATCAACCCCAAGCTCAGCCTAATAGGCAGCCATACCAACCACAAAGACCACCTAACCCAGCTGTAAATATGAATCAAACAAGGCCTCCTGCCAATAGACCATTTCAGCCCTATAATCCAAATGCCATATCTACCTCTAAGGCATTGGTGCCAACACAAAACAACATTGCTCAGGAGTATGACTGGTGATTTCCATGCAATGAGCCTCATAACCAATCCATGTGCTTCAATGGTGCTTTGAATCAAGCACTAATGGTGACAACTACTGGTGTGGAGGGCAAGGGCAGTCAAGGAAACAGTCAACAACAAGAAACATTCCAACAGCAATCAGCCCCAAATGACACCACATTGGTGAACTGGCAAGCAGAAGATTTATGTGGCATGAATCAAGCAGTTTCTCAAGGTGTTGCAGCCAACACAAGGTCAAAAAGGAGGAATTTGGGTGAAGAACAGCCATTAGCCCCAACCAATCCACAACCTTCCATGGCTCCACAAATGGTTGGAAAGCAAATTCCAGTTTTAAATGCACAAGGGCAGCCAAGAACAGCCCCTAGGCCAACTCAAATACCAGTTGTTGTTGCCCACATACAAGGGGTGAATGTGCAAACCAAGGGACAGCAAAGAGATCCTTCATCACCATTCAGTATCATTGATCAGATGAAGAAGACAAACATCAATATATCAATGTGGGAATCCCTATCTATACCAGGCCAGAGAGATTTGCTGCAAGCTGCCATGAAGGACTGGCCAACTTCGAATCAGCAAGTTCAGATGCAAGACAAAGTGCTTACAAATGCTGCCCAACCTGAGGGAAATCATGGAGGACAGCAAGGTAAAATGTTGAAGCCCCCTCCTTTCTATGTTTCATTAATCATTGGAAGTCAGCTAGTGCACAATTGCATGATTGACTCTGGAGCAAGTAGTTCTGTCATGCCCAAACAAATAGCTGATCAGCTAGGGCTCCAGTATGAAACAACATCCAAAGGGGTAGTACAGCTGGATGGGACAGCAGTAGCAACAGTTGGAGTGATTAGAAACTTGAGTCTTACCTTGCACGCATGTCCAAATGTTGTTGTTTTACAAGATGTATCAGTCATAGACCTTCCACCACTCTTTTCCCTTTGCTTGTCAAGGGACTTCACAGCCAAGATTGGGGGATATTTGTCTGCTGATTGGTCTCACATGCTGTTCAGAACGAGGTATGGAACTAAGGCTACAATCAGGTCAGAACCTATTGCAAACTTCCATATTGAGCCTTACACTCCAAGTCAGATTAATGCCAATTGCTCAGCATTTGATCAAGAAGATCACCCAAGCACTGATGAAGCTGACACTAAGGTTGGAAGCATCCTGGATCTAACTCTTGATGAATGGGAAAACAAGGTACATGCATTTGATCCTTATCAAGAAGTGGAAGAATCTGAGCTAGGGGTCTATTGCATACACGAAGAAAATCAGCCTATTCCCAGCATCACCAAGCCAGATCATAAGGACAAGAATGAAGTATGGAAATTGTTCTTTGATGGGTCAAGGAGTAGACAAGGTGCAGGAGGAGGGGCTATGCTCATTTCACCACAAGGTATAAAGTATTACTCAGCCTTCCGTTTTCAGTTTTCTTGCTCAAACAATACAGCTGAGTATGAAGCCTTAATTCATGGACTGCACTAGGCAAAGAAGAAAGGCATCAGGAATTTACAAGTATTTGGTGATAGTGAGCTGATCATAAACCAAGTCAAAGGAAAAAATGCTGCCAAAAATGATCTGTTGAAGAACTACAAAAATTGGGTATGGGATCTTATTGAAGATTTTGAAGCTTTTAGCATCAAGTCCATCCCAAGAAAAAAGAATGAAGCTGCTGACAGGCTAGCAGCAATTGGGGCTGCGTTTGATGTTGTAGAAAGTATCAAAAGTGAGAAATCTCAGCCTCATATCAAATTGGTTGTGAGACCAGCTGTTCTGGATAACAATACAAGTTGGCAAGTCTTCGAGAATGATCAGCAAATTGTTAATTTCCTTCAAGAAGAAGCTGAGTTCTCCGCCAGGAATCAAGACAATCTGCAGCAGCAGTATGGTGACCAAGTGGTGCAGCTGAGAACTAACAAATTACCAAAAGGCCTCATAACCTTGGAGTCAATTTTCAACCCGAATGATCAGTTCCGGAAGGAGAAAGCGAACATTCAAGTAAAGGGTGAAGATTCAGAGCCTATTTTAGTGGAAGAAGGAAAACATTGCAGATTGGCAAAGTAAGTACCTCACAAGAGAAATCTGATTTTGTTCAGCTTTGTCAAGAGTTCCCAGATGTCTTTGCTTGGACTTACAAAGATCTAAGAGGTTTCAACCCAAAGTTGGCACAACATACTATTGAGCTGGATCCAGAATCCAAGCCTGTCAGGAAAAAGCAAAGGCCAGTCAATCCCCATATTGAACCTCTCATGAGAAAAGAGTTAAGCAAGCTTATTGAGGCCAGTATCATCTTCCCCATCAAACACTCAAGTTGGGTTGCAAACTTGGTTCCGGTAAGAAAGAGAAATGGAGAGATCAGACTTGTGTGTGGACTTTCGCAGATCTTGAATAGAGCCTCTCTCAAATACCATTATCCACTCCCTTTAATGGAACAAATATTGCAGGTTGTAGCTGGTTCAGAGAGGTTTTCATTGCTAGATGGATACTCAGGCTACAATCAGATAATGGTGAAGGAAGAAGATCAATTCAAGATGGCCTTCACTACAAAATGGGGCACATATGCTTACAAGAAGATGCCATTTGGACTGTCGAATGCCGGAGCAACATTCTAGCGAGCTATGGATATGGCGTTCAAAGGCTTGATCAACAAGATAATGCTGGTATACCTAGATGATATCACCATCTTCTCAAATAATGCAGTAGACCATCTCTTTCACCTCAGGCAAGTGTTTCAGAGGTGTAGAAGGTTCGGAGTGTCTTTGAATCCTAAGAAGTGCATCTTTCTTACACATGAAGGAAAGCTCCTTGGTCACATTGTCTCTAAGGAAGGATTAGCAATTGATCCAGAGAGGGTTGAAGCCATAAGAGCACTACCATTGCCAAGCCACAAGAAAGCCCTTCAGAGTTTCTTGGGAAGGATAAACTTTGTTCAGAGGTTTGTCCCAGATTTTGTAGCCCTGGTCAAGCCCATCACCAAAATGTTAAAGAAGAGCATGGCTTTCAAGTGGATAGCAGAAGGCAAGGAGAGTTTTGAAGCGATCAAAGAAGCTATCTCTCAAGCACCAACTCTCATCAACCCAGACTTCTCCAAGGATTTCATCCTCTATGCATTTGGAGGTAATGACACTATTTCTGCCATTTTGGTACAACAGAACAAAGATAATGATGAGCAGCCAATTGCCTTCTTCAGCCAGAGCCTAGATGACTATGAGGTGAGGTACTCTTTTATTGAGAAGCATGTACTTGCAGTAATCAGAAGCTTGAAGAAATTCAAGCATTTAGTCTCAAACAACAAGGTCCAGTTGCTGGTCTCACATGCAGGGGTTAAGGACTTCCTCCTCAACAAGGATTTGAATGAGAAAAGGGCAGGTTGGATCACCCGTGTCATGGAGTATGACATTGAGATCAAGATCACCAAGCTGGTAAGAGGGAAAGGATTGTGTGAGCAGCTGGTTTTGGGAAAGCAAAAAGATGTATGCATTGAAGAAGAGGCTATTTTGACAGTCCAGGACAGCCATGAGACAAGTGGCAAGCATGAAGAAGACAATGCTGCCCCCACTCCTTGCTGGACCCAAGGTATTATGCACTTCCTAGGCACAGGCCTATGCCCTCCGGAGATGAACAAGACCCAAAGGAGACACTTCAGATTGCAGGCTGTCCCGTATGCCATTGTTGATGGAGTTTTGTTCAAGAAAGATGTGAATGGAGTGCTGCTGAGATGCATTAGCACAAATCAGATTCAAAGGGTGTTGGAAGAGTTCCATGGTGGACCAGCTGGTGGCCATTTTGCACCAAGAGTGACAGCTCTAAAAATCATGAAGGCTGGCTATTATTGGCCCAAAATCTTCAGTGATTGCTATGCATGGATCAAGAGGTGTAAGAATTGTGCATTCTTCACAGGAAAAGAGAGACTTGCTGCCCTTCCATTACATCCAATCTCAGTTGACCAGCCATTCATGCAATGGGGTTTGGACTTCATTGGAGTCATTAATCCCAATTCAAGCCAAGGGCACAAATGGATTTTGACAGCCACAGACTACTTCACCAAATGGACAGAAGCAGTAGCACTCAAAGAGGCAAATGAGTCTAGCATCTTAGACTTTTATGAGGGGATAACAACCAGATTTGGTGTACCTACCACAATAATCTCTGATAATGCATTGGCATTCATTGGATCTAAGGTGACTGAGTGGGCTGTCAAGAATGGTATTTACCTAAGCACTTCATCAAACTATTACCCCCAAGGTAATGGCCAGGCCGAGTCTACAAACAAGAACTTGTTGAGGATCATTAGGAGGACTCTTGACGAGAATCAGAGGTCTTGGCATACCAAACTAAAATCAGCCTTATGGGCTGATAGGATAACTCCCAAAAGATCCACAAGTAACTCTCCATTCAAACTTGTCTATGGAAGAGAGGCAATCTTGCCCATGTCACTTGAGTTGCCAACATTGGAACTCATGAAGTAGCTGGAGTTGCTTGAATTTGAGCCCATGGAGGTGAGGTATGCAGAGTTGATGGAGCTGCAAGAGATCAGAAATCAGGCATCCCAAGCAATGGAAAAGGATCAAGCATTTGATCAAGAAGACCTTTGATAGAAAGGCCAAGGATAGATCTTTTCAAGTTGGAGATCTAGTGTTGAAATGGGATGTGGATAGAGAAAAACCGGGAAGGCATTCAAAATTTGATGCCATTTGGAGTGGCCCATACATGGTCATGAAGTGCAAGAACAACAATGCTTTCCAATTGGCCTCATTGGATGGTGAAGAACTACAGATTCCAGTCAATGGAATCTATCTCAAGCATTGCTTCTAGAGGGAAATTCACTACCTTGTAAATATTAGATTAGATTTTCATTCCTCCAAGTGTTGTGCACATTTTTTTTGTTGTAGGTTAGTTTTGTTTTCCCTAAGTGCTTTGGCACAGCTTGCTGTCCATGGAGATGTTTTGCAGTCCTTGCTTTCATCAGGTGATTTTCCATCTTCCTCCTTGCACATTCTAAGTCAGTTAGGGGTTCTAATCTGAATATTTGATGGCTCCATGCCCAATGGACTGCTTCAGGCAACTGGTACCTTCTACCTAGCAGGAAGGTAACCCCACTGAGTCGCCAAATTGTTATCCAAAATTCACCCCCAGGGTAAATTTTGATAACATGCATTAACTTCTCAAGTCCCAGGAAAATAGATTGATTCAGGGAAAAAAATCATGTTTCTAGGGTCCCCTCAGATTTTTTCTAACTCCCCTGTCCAAGAAGAAAAGAGCAAGTTCTGAGAAAAGGTGAAAAAGTTGCAGAAAACAAGCTTGGGCCAGGAAAAATCATGAAAAATGGCTAAGTCTTAGTCCTCGCAACAGTCGGGACATGAGGGACATCTGGGCGCGAATCAGCCGAAAGGCCGCCAGGCAGGCCGCAGAGCACTGGAACAGTTGGGACGCGCGGGACGCGGAAAGCCGGTTCAGCCGAAGGAGAAAAGAAAATCGACTAACTGTTGCACAGGGGCAGTTTGGGACAGCCGAGCTGTGAGGACACGAAGGACGTGAACCACCCGGATCGACCGAAACAGGAGAACTTTACACTTTGGGACAGTCTGGGACAGGGATGCACGGGATGCGGATAGCCGAAGGAGCTGAGAGCCAATCACATTATGCCACGTGTCATCAGTAGAAAAGGGACAAGGAAGCCCATTTCGGGTGGATTGGAGGAATTTGTCCCAGAGCAGTTTGAACAGCTGGGCCAAATGGACGCGGTGGATGCGAAAAGCTGGCAGGCCCGTGGATGAATCACATCATGACACGTGTCACAGGGGGAAACATCCAAAAGTTTAAAGGGCGAGGTTTTAAGGGTCAGCCCAAGCCAATCAGAAGAGGACATGTGTCTAATGGAGAAGGGGACCATGGAGCTCGGGGAGGATTTGGAAAATTTGACCAAGTGTCGGCCAAAAAGCTAAAAGTAAAGGAAGACCTCGCGCCCCTGTCCTCCAATCAATGAATGCCACGTGTCCCAAGTGGTGGGGGCGCGGAGGAAAAGTGGAAAATGTTCCAAAATCACAAAAAAGGTCAAAATTTTCAAGGAAAACCCACGGGTGAGTAGAGGAGAGAGAATTACTCATCCAATCAGCGCTTGACACGTGTCGTCCAGGTGGCAGAGTGCGGGAAAAAATTTCAAAACACATTTTCACCTGTTTTGTGCCCTAAATCTTCAGATCTCCATATCTTTCGATCCAAAGCTTGGATTTACACGTTCTTTATATCAACGGAAAGCTTATGAAATTATCTACACAATTCCAGGGTTAATCTTGAATTTTGGTGCATTCTGGAGAGAGAAAGTTAAGAAACAGCTCTGACGCGTGCTCATGGCCAGAAGTGACATTTCAGCGACCAAATTTAACACAAAATGGGTCGCATTCTCCTATAATTCGGTCAAAAATGATAGGGTATGGGTTTGTAAGGTCCCCCGTGCCATTTTAATGCATCTGTATTCAATGAGGAATGGGCTTACACATTTTCCTACGTTTCTCTCTCCTGGGCTCGACCCATGTAATGTAAAAGCCAGATTTGGCTCATTTCTAAAGGGTGGAACATTTTTTTTGGCATAGCAGACTTCTTCTTTCACCTCCAGCAAGTGATTGTTGCAAGAATCAGACCTCTTCAAATACTGTAACAGTTTTTACCTCTCTGAGGTTGTAATGCAGTGTTTTTGACATTGGAAATAATAATGCAAGCTTTGTGAATGGGTTTCAGTCCTTTGTTTGTGTTATTTGCTTCATTTCAGATCCTAAATTATATCTTCTCAGCCTGTGTATGTTTTATGCTGCAATCTTTGGTTTGTGTCTATTTGCATGACAAGAATATTCACCACTCCTTTTGGTGCATCACCATCTTTAGTTAGTTTCAATTTTTTGCACTTCTATCCCTGTCTCCTTGCAATTTAGAGTAGGATTAGGATCTGAACCTCTGTAGTTTTGAAAAATATAGATCTAAATCAGAGGAGTTCGAGGAACCAGCCTCTAATCTGGAGATTCCTCTCTCAATTTCACAAGTCCCACACTTGGAGAGAGGTTTTCATGTTGTGCAATCACACTGGATGCTAGAGTGATCAACCTAGAAGCCTGATCTGCATCCAGGGGTGCTATGAGCTTACAACAACAATAACCTAGCATGTGCTAAGCTCAAAATATCTTAATTCCAAATCTTAAATGCATATAAAATATTAAACTAATTTATACTAGTCTTGATTTCTATAAATATCTCCAAAGTCAATGTCTTTCTTTTGTTTGTTAAATACTATTGATTTTTTAGCTCAAAATATTATATTTTTAAGTTCTTACTTTCTTTTGTTGAAACCTATAGACTGCTAAAATCATAATATTATGTCATGGCATAACCTAATGGCCGCTAACTTAAAAATATCTTAATTTAATTTATTAAATCGTAACCACCGATAGGACATAAAGATTTTGTGGTGGCATAAACTAGCAGGATAAATGCTCAAAATATCTTAATTCAAAATCTTAAAATCATACAATAAATTTGACTAATTTATATAGTTCTTGATTACTATACATTTCTCCAAAGTTAATGTGGTTAATTAACTTAGAGGTTGATAAGCTCAAAACAACTTACTTTAATTTGTCAAAATGTAGCGACTTATAAGATTTTAATAAAAAAATGTTAGATTATTGTGAGGGGTATCATTTTTTCACAACAAAAAGAGGATATGGAATCTATGGATTTAATGGTTATTTATGACATCAGTATATTTCATTCATGCGATCGAAAAAATTGATTAAGGGTTATATGCACATAAGATGTAAGATAGCATTGGGAATTTAAGAGTTTTAATGGGAAGCATGATATTTATTATTAGGATATTTAATCGATGATCTTTGGTACCATCATACTTACCTCCTTTCTTCTGTTGTGCGCTGGTGGATTTATATCTCCAGGCCAGATGGACATTTCAATACCCCCTTTCCTCTTTTCATTTTTGGTTTTTATGCTTCTTGTCTCTCTACGATGGTAACAAGAGTGTGGTCCTAATAGAAAGAGGTAGAGAGCTATGATAGGCAAGGACATTGGGGGAATCATTTACTTCTTATATGGCTGGGAATATCTAGAATGCAGTTATGTGGAATTGGCTTGAGAAGGTTTGGTTGGTTGCAGAGAAATTCGAAGAAGAAGAAGATGGTGATATTTGTGTGATAACGTGTAAGATAATTCTTGACCTAAACTAGTCCAAAGGGCGGAGGAACATTTTTGACATGACACAAGGGTTGAGTTGGGAAACCATATTATCCAACTCTAAGGGTAGTTTATCTTGTATAAGGAGAATGAGAAGTTGGAAGAGTGTCTAGTTATCCTTTAGTATCATGTACATGCCTATACATAGGGGATGTAGGTGATTGTACATGGTTTAGAGATAGTTGCAAAAAATCAGGGTATAGAACTCCTTGTTGGCGCTAAAGTGAAAATGATGGAATGTTGTGTCGATTCTTCCTCCTATGATCAAAGTAAAGGGGATGCACATGTCGAGATCATCGACAAGGTGGATCCAATAGGCCAAATGGCCTAATATTTCCTACATACATTTACATTTAGTTTTTGTATTAAGAGCCAGAATGGTTGTCTATATAGCGACGTGTATAGATATAGTAAGTATTTGTGGGTGAAGTGAAGTTGATTACATATATTCCCCATATTTTGGCATATATTTATTACAATAAGTTGTTTTTAATCATCATGGGAGTCCACTACTAGAAGACTTCTCATGGAATGGTTACTCATGTACTTTTTTTGAAGACTTATCATTGAAATATCCTTGTTTAAAATCTTTAAATCATATAATGAATTCAACCAATTTATATATATCTTATTTGTGATACATATAATGTTTACGATACATAAGATAACAAATTACATACCCAAATACTATGTTGTGGCATAACCTAGCAGCCGCTAATCTCTTAATACCTCAATTTAGTTTTTAAATCCTAACTACTGCTAGGTTCCAATGATTATGTGGTAGCATAACCTAGCGGGTGCTAAGCTTGAAATATCTTTATTTAAAATCTTAAAAGCATACGATAAATTCAACTAATTTATACACATCTTATTTTTGATACATATCATGTTTTTGAAACATAACCTAGCTAAATGAATGCCCAAATAATATGTTATTGCGTAACCTAGTCGTCACTAAGCTCTTAATAGCTTAATTTAGTTTATTAAATCCTAACCACCACTAGGTTCCAATGATTATGTGGTAGAATAACCTTGTGGGTGCTAAGCTCAAAATATCTTAATTTAAAATATTAAAATCAGATGATAAATTCAACTAATTTAAACACATGTTGTTTGCATCTTTTCTGTGATACATATAATGTTTATGATACATAATCTAGTAAATTTAATACCCAAATAATATGTTGTGGCATAACCTAGCAGCCGCTAAGCTCTTAATATCTCAATTTATTTTTTAAATCCTAACTACTGATAGGTTCCAAAGATTATGTGATAGCATAACCTAGCGGGCACTAAGTTCGAAATATCTTAGTTTAAAATCTTAAAATCATACAATAAATTCAATTAATTTAAACACATCTTGTTTGCATCTTCGTTGTGATACATATCATGTTTGTGATACATAACCTAGCAAATTGAATACCCAAATACTATATTGTGGCATAACTTAGCAGCTGTTAAGATCTTAATACGCCAATTTACTTATTAAATCCTAACTACTACTAGTTTCAAATGGTTATGTGGAATAATAACCTAGCAGACAATGAGATCAAAATATCTTAATTTAAAATCTTAAAATCATATGATAAATTTAATTAATTTAAACACATCTTGTTTACATTTTCTTTGTGATACATAGCCTTGTGAATTGAATACCACATAATATGTTGTGGATACTAAGCTCTTAATACCAGCATTTTAATAAGATCGTATTATTATGTTTTGGCATAACCTACCTACCACTATTATTATAATATTTAACTTTCTTTTACTGAAACCTAAGATACTTCTAAGATCCAAATATTATGTTGTGTCATAAGCTAGTGGACGCTAAGCTCAAAATATAATTAGGTAACTAGATAGATTATAGCGCCCACTAAGCTTGAAATATCATAGAGTGTAAGTACCTAGCGCTTGCTTAGCTCAAACTATTTTAATTTAATTTAATTTATCTAACCCACCGTAAGGTCTTAATTTTATATCTTGGGCTAACCTAGTGGATGAGAGACCGTGAATATTTATAACAAGTTTTTTAGATACAATGCGATATACTCGATGAAGCCTCGTGGCCACTAAGTTATTCTTAAAAGTAAGTATACTATTTTTATAACGTCGTTGTGTTATGAATTTAAGTGTTAGTCTTTACGTATTTAACACGAGACAAATAATAAAGTGATCGCTTGACACAAAAAAGTGTGTTTCCTATAACAAAATCTACTTAACCTTGATTCAGCAAAGGTAAACGAAGACTACATCCAAATAAGAATTATAGCCTAGTGGTCGCTATAGTAGGAAACATTTTTCATATACATTGTATTCAAAAATGAGTTTATATAAACGGTAAAAAATAAATATGGAATTTATATAATAGTATATCTATATGCTTGGACTCATATACCCTAGCGGCCGCTAAGCTATCCTTAAAGGTAAATATATCATGTTCATAATGAAGTTGTGTATGTTTAGAATCATGTTTTTCATGTGTTACACAACTATACATCTATAATTCTATATTTCTTATGAGATTTTGGCATAATATTATTACATTTAGGACAAGAAAAGAAACCAAGACTAGCAACCAAGAAGTTATACTACAAGTTTTTAAATACAATGTGATCTACTCATTGCACCCTAGCAACCGCTAAGTTATTCCTAAAGGTAAATATATCGTTTTCATAATGAATCTATGTTATAAATCTAAATTCTTAATCTTTTCTAGAAATCATATTGAAAATATATAAAAGATAACAAATAAATGTGGCGTTTATTTAATGGATACATAAATATACGTGTAAAATTGTATCTTTAATATTTTATCTAGATATACGTATAGTTTTATCTACTTCTTACAATATTTTGGAAAAATTAGTTTACATTTATGAAAAAATATGGAAACTCGGAATTGTGACTGAGAATCTATAAAACAAGTTTTTACATAAGACATCATCTACTCGTTCCATCCTAGCTGCTACTAATCTATTCTTAAAGGTAAATATATCATGTTCATAATGAACGTTGTGAATATAATAGCAGAAAAAGAACAAAAGTGATTGCTATGACCAAAAAACATTGTGTTGCCTATATAAAAACAACTGATCCATGAGGGGCCAAGGAAAATGAATGTTTTTTCCAAATTAGAATTATATCCTAGAGGACGCTAGGGTAGAAAACTTTCTCTATGGTAGAGTTTATTCATAGAAAAGAAATCATATTGAAAAGATACAGATGATGGCAAATAAATTTAGAATTTATATAATGGATATAGAAATATACGTGTAGAAACTTATATGTAATTCAAAATATAATTGGGGTTTCATAAATAGGTTGTCAAAACAACCAATTATATTGTGAAAGCCTCAAAGCTATATTGATTTTTAGCATAGATTAGCAGGCTCAAAAGGAAGAATATATTAATTATAAAATGCATAGTGATTAAAATTAGATTTAATAATTTTATTGCACATATAATGTGTTTAACTTCCAATGTACATAACATAAAAATGATGAAAACGTTACATTTGGTTAAATCTACATGGAAACACGTACATAATTGGAAATAATTATCATTCAATTGAATTCTTAATATTGTTTTATAGTTTTGAATTAATTTTTTAACCTCATATATTTTCCTAAAATATCTAATCGGAACCCATGTAAAAAATGAAAAATGCATTAATTAGCGACATTTATTTACATCATCTTAATGCACACCATTAAACTATTTTTTTTTCTCCCAACCAAAGTAAAATTTAAAATAAGGTGATTATGCCAGAAGTTATCATTATCCTAAAAAATAATCACAAGAAGGAGAACCAAAAATTCAAAGCAAAAATATCCAAAGAGAGACATAGAATGGTGGAAATGGGAAAGAGTTAAATAGAGATAGATACTAGAGAAGAAAAGAGATTAAAATTTCTTTCGTTAACTAAAAAAAGTGATTTTTCATGAAGAACAAGACAATTTGGCGTGTATATAAAAAACAAATGGAAAGCAAGGCTTGACTGTGGAGCATGGTTCAGTAGGAAAATGTAGGGCTTGTGAGGATCATGATTGGATTGTTGTGTAAAACACAGGAACCAGTCGACTATAGAGAAACTAATATATCCTGCAATGAAAAAAGGTACATCTTTACTATAAATACATGGTTTAGAAATATCTAGGATTATTTCTTACTTTATGATGTCTATGAAACCTCCATCTGCTACCTCAATCAAATAATCCGCATGATTTTTTTTGCAACCTCCATTTCTATCCTCCTTCATGTGTGTCGTTTGCATGCTTCCTTTTTGTGATTCTTTTTTTTTTCTTCTCTGTAAACAATATTATAATCACATACCAAAAAACTAGGATTCAAACACTCAGACCTACAATCTATGGCATGTGCGTATTTTATTTTTATTTTGAAGACATGCTTTTTTGATTGACCGAAAAAATTAGAAACCCTACTCAATATTTCTTCGAGGTATATAACAATTTGTTTAGAGAATTCCAAGAAAGAAATTTAAAAAATATAAAAAGACCGAGATACAAAAAAATTTAAATTTTCACTTTCCCCCTCTAAAAGCAAAAGGGTGGGCTATTGAAATTTCAAATATCCAAAAATGTGGGGGAATTTCCCCTATTTTTATTTTTCCATGGTTTAAAAATTAAAAACTATATTTTTTTTCATTGGCTATAGCCTATAATAATATAAACATAATAACAAATCTATAATACAACATATATTAAAACAAGCATAGCAAAAATATATATTATGAGAACACAGAAGAAATAAATCCTAAACATGGTTTTGAAGTTTATCAAAATAATATACAAACATTTACGTTTCATTCTTCATCAAAATTGATTTCTACAATGTTATATATAGTCTACCCTAATTTAAATTAATCATCCAATTAAATTATGCTAGGTGGCAAACTCAAACAAGAAATTTGGGATACATAATAAGGCTAGCAATCCAAGATTGTATGAATAGTGTTATTGTATGGATATTTTCAAAATAAAAAATGTTTGAGCCTAAGCTCTGATATGTTGTTTCTGTAAATAAATTAAGGAGCATAGAGGATGATAAGCATTTTCTTTGTTAAGAAATGATGTGAAATATGTCTTGTAAACCATATATCTTATGACAACTAGATGCTACACCTAGCGATCCACAACTTTACATATAGTATTTAAAATGAGAAGAGGTAAAGGTAGGAGCCTAGCACCCACTAAGATAAACCATGATTTATTATTTTATGGCTACTTTATAAATAAGAAAATTTTGAGCCTAGGGTCTGATATGTCATTTATGTTAATAAGTAAATGAGCTTAGCAGGTGCTAAGCATTTTCTTTGATAGTAAATGATGTGAAGTCTGATTTGAAAAATATGTATCTCATTGGAACTAAATACCAAGGATAGGGATCTAAAACTATAAAGATAGTGTTTAAAATGAGAAGAGGTAAAGGTAGGAGCCTAGCAGCTGCTAAGCTATACCATGATTTGTTATTTTATTGGTACTTTCAAAACAAGAAACTTTTGAGCCTAGGGTATTATATATTGTTTTTGTTAATAAGTAAAGGATTTTAGTGGGCACTAATCATTTTCTTTGATAGGAAATGATGTGAAGTATGAGTTGAAAACCATGTATCTCATTGGAACTACATACCAAGGTTACGGATCCAAAACTATAAATATAGTGTTTAAAATGAGAAGAGGTAAAGGTAGGAGCCAAGTGGGTGCTAAGTTATACCATGACTTGTTATTTTATGGATATTTTCAAAATAAGAAACTTTTCAGATGATGGTCTGATATGCCATTTCTGTAAATAAGTAAATGAGCTTAGCGGTCGCTAAGTATTTTCTTTGATAGTAAACAGATGTGAATTAAATGTTCTAAACAATACGTCTTGTGAGTATTATGTAATCTATGAAAACACAGTAGCGACCCAAAGCTATATACATATGGTATTTATAATGATTGGTAATGATGGTGGGATCCTAGCGACCACTAAACTAGAGCATGATCTTTTATTTTATTGTTGTTTTCAAATTATTAAACTATTGAACCTACCATCCATTATGCCATTACTTTCAATAAGGAAAAAAATGCTTAGTGTTCACTAAGAATTTTCTCCCATAAGATCCAATGTGAATTATGTGTTTCAAACAATATACCTTATGGGAACTACGTAAGGCTTGATCCAATATACATTCCAGCCAACATGATATAATTATAATCAATGAAAAACACTAGCAATCCAAAGTTGTATAGATAGTGTTTATAATGACCGTAATGGTAAAATCCTTGTGGTAGCTCAGCTATGTCACGATTTATTATTTTACCACAATTTTCAATAAAATAAATATTTGAAACTTGTGTCTGTTGGCCATTACTTTCGATAAGTGATAGGTAAACAATTTTTCTGATACGAAACATTGTGAATTATATGTTACAAACAATATGTTTTATGGACAATACATATGGCTTGATACCTATAAAGGATTTTTAGTGTATCACTTATTTCTGCCATGGATAGTCTATTAAATATGATAGAATTATAATCAATGAAAATCACTACCTAGCCAAAAGCATACAGAAAGTGATTACAATGACAATATGAAATGGCGGGACCCTAGCTTCTGTTAAGCTAGGTCGTGATTTGTTATTTTATCGCTATTATTAAATATATAGTGCTTTTTACCCTTAATGGATACAACATATTAGACAATAAATGTTTGTAGCCTAAAAATATTGGCACTATAAATAAGTTAACATAAGTTCAAACAATTTGGAATAAATTTATTCAATTAGTATTGTAAATCGAACTTATAGTCAAAGTAAGAGAGAATAGACCCTTATTTTAGTGGTACTAAAAAAATTTTGTTAATAATCAAATACTTTTTCAAATAGGTATAACCCACCATGAACTTATAGAGAGCATTGTTTCCATGAAAAAAGATATTGTGAAGAGGGCCATACTTATGTTTAGGAAAATTGTAATCCTTCTTGTTTGTTTTTGATAGCTTGTTGTTGAATTCCCACCAAGTGATACACTTAAAATATCGTGAATAAATAGGCATTTAGACATAATGAATGAAGTATGTCCAATATACATATATTTCACATTTTATTTTATAAAAAAAATGATGAGCTATTACTAACTCCGTTAATGTGATTTATTTCTCAAATACTCTCCTCAAAATACCAAACATTAGATCTTCTAACCGCTATCCTTTAAACATGTTCATTAGTCTTGTTACAGGAATCTAATCCTCACTACTACAGTATGACTGATATACACATAAATCACATCATCTTATAAAACAAAAAAACCCAAGCTACCACAAAATATCTTTGAAATACCAAATATTACGTCTTAATGTCCTCTACAGTTTATCATTAAATACGTGTAAATGGCTTAAATAATATTTTAGGTTGTTCTTTTTATACGATGACTAGAAGTCTATCTACCACTAAAGTGTGTATTTTTTTAAGTTCCCATTATGCCATCTATATAATGTTATAGCTTGTCTGCCTCATATGTAACACTTTCAAAAGGTGAAAATGGTTTTGTATCTTTTAATGCATCATAATTTGAATTCAAAATTTAAGAAAAAAATCTAATATTATTGATTTGATCCACATAATATGAATTATTGTAATCAGTTAAATGATGCATAAGATGTCATATCGAAGCCTATTGGTCAATAACCATTAAGTTAATTACTCTTTTATGATACACAGTAAAGAACTCTATATGTTAGTGTTTGTTAGGGTAGTAATTAAAAAATAAAATGTGAGAAAAACACTTTAAAGTTTGGCAATGACCAAATTATTAATGTATTTTACTCTAAATATACGTAAAATAGATTCCATTGTTCACGCTCCATTTAGAACAATTCCATTCATCGTAGGCGTTATTTGTTGGAAGAAAAGAGACGAGGAATGGTTGGTGGAAATTGATTCCCCTGAAAACTACCACACCTACATGTGGTTATTTTTTGTTATAGATGAAAATCATGAGGAAGTTGTTATTGTTCTATCATCAGAAGTTACTGATTTGCGAACACTCCGTGTCCAGGTGGAACACTTTGAATTTGAAAACAATAAGTGTCTTGTTCTAGATATGGAGTTGGATATTTATTTTTTTAGGAAACGGGAAATGCATGCCTCCATAAATAGCAGACCATATTCTTGTTTAAAATATGATTACAATTTTGGGATTCTAACATATTCTAACAAAACTAGTTGTTCAAATGTAGAATACATTCAAAATAGTATATTTATAGTATCCATAAAATTGTATAGAAATGAGAAAACATCTTTTGTTTGTCATTTATTAAATAGAAAAGGTTTTCTTTCACCTCTAAAACATGCCAATTTGTTTACTATGTTGAGGCGAACATATTTGACTAAATTGGAGATAGACCCATCTAAATCAAAATTACATGGGTTGAAAAGGAATACTAAATCAACTGGATTTTTTTAGGCTAGTGTAATAGCAGAGCCATTTAATTCTTACTACTAGAGAATAAAAGGAGATAACAAAATGAGATCAAAAGTTCTATATTATTTGAGAAATAAACATCCAAATAATATTATATTGACATCCTGTAGTGAATCTAAAGTAATCAAAGAATTTAAATTGCATGAATCACACTACCGCCAGTTGTCTGTATTTTTAGATGAAGAGAGAAATGGAAAAAGAAAATATGATTCCCATATAGGGAAAAAAATGAAAAAATGGAAAAAATATCATGAGATGGAAGAAGTTATTCCCATCATGGCTAAGACAATATTAGACAACTATCTGATGTCATTGGAAGTAAATATACGAGAAAGGATGGAAGTCATACAAAAATTTTCTTGTAAATGTGCATATCCATTCCAACTTCCATCAACTTTATCAACTATTCCTTTGACTAATTCTTTTAATGTTGAATGGGTGATTTCTGATTTTTAAAATTTATCCAACGATATTTCTTTTGATTTCATAATGGAGCTTCTAACAGTTATCATAACCAGTGTGTTGGATTGCATTATTATTCTTCTAATACCAATTGGTTATTCAAAAAATTTAAGCAACACAATACAAAGATACATGGAAAAGGTTAAATACATTGGAGTATCAATTATGGATGGATGTTACAGACTCTATGATAGCAATGGGATATTCAAAAGTTTGTGTCTATATCTTATGTGCACAACCGTGACAATAATGATGATTATAGAGAAGAGGTCACTATGGATTGGATGGCGAAACTGCCACAAAAATTGGTAATTGAAAGTGAAATTATCCTACAAGGAAACATACATCCTTTTCTTTGTGAAAGAACGTATGATTTCTGGGCTGAGATGCTCACTCGATGTTGTTCCAAAAATTATCTACTATTATTTCTTTATGGTAGAAGTTTTACACTTCGTGCATTGGTGTATTCTAATATATCTGTTATTTTTCTTTTTGAGAAACATAGTCAAGCAATGTTTCTGAAACATTACTATTCTCATATGAAGAAAGGTTCGTCTCCAAAAACAAATTCAACAAGTGATTTTGTTTAATGGATTTTAACCTAAATATTTTACTTATACAATTATTGTTTATGCAAACAAACACAAAGTTATAAAAATTAATGTACAATTGTTTCATCGTGACGCTACACAACCAGTTCAACATGGTGGTTTACTTTCAATCATTTTTATAAATATGTTTAATGAGCTCTATCTTCGATTGTCATGGTTTTCAATTTTTTTAACAAACTTATGTTTTTAATAGTTCAAATGATAGATGTGGAGGACATAGGAACATCGGCCACAAATATGCCATCAAATACATGTATGTTAATCATGTAAATTTATAAACAAATCCGTTAATAAGCCCCACAAATTTATAAGACAATAAATGATTATGCAGACAACCAACAACTGGACAACATAACTGTGGAGGGAAAAAAGGTATCTAACATGATTAAACACTCACAATATGGTATGATATCCATGTATTTTACAAAAAATATTTATAAGGCCCACAAATTTATAGGAAAAGATAACTAACATACATTAGTTTATATGTTTGACATAGGGTCAAAGAAAACATTTAAAGAAAACCATTTGTAAGCTACGATAACAATTTTTAAAAAATTATATAGAGCTTAGTGGACTCTATGAATCCACATTTAATACAGTAATGCTTTGACTAAAAAACCTTACATTCATCAATATCTCACTGATTTACAATTGCATATTATATACAATGTTTCACTGATTCACTAATGCATGCTAACTACTTACATTAAATTAAATTTGTTTTGGATTCAACATCATCATAAATAGAAATACATACAGCTTAATCCATCTTGCACGTATGTAAAGCAGTACTTGTCTAGCCTCATTAAAGGTTGTCTAACTAACTGTAGTGTGGCTAATGATGGCATAGCCTAATGGTTGAAAATCCTCATCAATAGCTGACTATTTTTCGCCAAAGGGTGGTTTGATGAATATAAGTGTAGCCTAATAGCCACTAAATTTTAATTATAAGAAAAATAATAATTGATATTGTACTTACCATATCACCACAGAAACCATTATGTTTATCCATTTAAGCTTTCATTTGCCACAACATGAAATAAATTATGGATTGATTAATGTTTATTTCAAATACATTATGTTCACATTTTCGATAGCAAGAAATAGATTATGAATTGATGATTGTTTATTTGAAATAGATCTTGCATCAACAAATCCAGCAGTGTGTAAAGGTGGCGTAATCTAAGCTACAATATCAATTGGTAATTGTTACCGTAAGCTAAAATGTTGTTTATTTCATTTGGTTATAATTGATATGTGGTCGATGAAAATAATTTGTTTACCTTCCCTACAGGTAGCGATAAGAGTTATTTACTTATTTTGGATATGGAGGAACTATTATATGGGATACACAAAACATATAATAGGAAGATGTCATTCGGGTTCAGTATGAAAGCTATCAACCTGTGATGTTACTTGTCAGAATTTATAAAATTATTGTCACCATACTGTGAACTAGGACTATGGTCCAACAATATTATTTCTCCTGATGTTAAAAATATACCAACAGGATTCAATAAAAAAATATCAACTGTATTGAATATAGACTCACTTTGGGAAAGGAACATTGTAATATAATCGAGGGAATAACAATAAGATACCTAGGAAAGGTTTGGATTAGAAATGATTTTTCATATAGTTCTATAAATACGTTTTATATTACATTAGGTGCAAAGGGAAACCCTCCTGAAAATTTTATGATGGGGATGAAAAGAAGACACAAATATTGTACAAAAGATAAATGGTTGATGGACGATTTGTACAAAAAAATATCACAAATAGTGTCTTAGGGATTCAATGTGGTAGAGAGCATCAAATACTTGGAGCAAGAAAGTGTTAAATAGCTATTTATCTTTTCATAATGTTATTATGATGGTACTGCATAACATTGTCAATAATATATACATACATATGTTATTATGAAAGTACTACTTAACTCTATTATATTGTGATGAGATTGTCGAAATATAAGTTTGGAGGATTTTTATTTTCATTGATTATAAGATGACAATATGATTGAATAACTTATGTGGTGAATTATCAGAAAAACTTTCCCTTGAAAAATTGTAAATTAGTATTTTTTACACTGTTCATAAAATGAATAGAAAATTATATTACATATACTTAATTTTTTTTACTATTTTTTAATATAATTAATATATAAATAAATCTCTAGAAAAAATGATGGTCATATCTATAATATGCAAGTCATATGTGATGGTTATTTCAAATATTTGTAACTATTTTAAGGATAAAAACAATAAAGAAACATTTGAACATGCGTCAAATTTAACACCACATTGTGGCCTTTGTTATAACCATTGAAGGAAAATAGAATATGTTCGCTATCCCGTATAAAACAGAAACATGTTTTGTACACAACATGTCATAAATAATGCCTAGCATCTACTAGACCGTATATAACAGAAATATGTTATGTATATAATAAAGCATAAATAATGCTTAGCGAACGCTAACCCATTTAAAACATAAAAATTTTCTTTATATCACATAGCACAAATAATGGCTGGCAGCTGCTAGCCCTTATAAAACAAAATCATGTTTTGTACATAATAAATCATAAATAATGCCTAGTGGCTGCTAGCGTATATAAAACATATACATGTTTTGTTTAGTCCAAAACATAGACAATGCCTACCGGACGCTAGCCCGTATAATGGATTCTAATATTTGACTTTTTGGATTCTAATATATGAGACTTTAGAGTGTAGTAAACTCCAATATATGTGATTTTGAATTCCAATATATGTGATTTTGGATTCCAATATATGTGATTATGGATTCCAATATATTCAATATTGGAATCCAATATGTGTGATTTTGGAGTCCAGATAATTCCAATATTTAACATTTTAGAATCCAAAACAAGTAGTTTTGGATTCCAATATTGGCTATATTGTTTTACTTCTTTGATTGGAATAAGTCCTAATTTAGCAAAATAAATGTTGTATGATGATATTAAGATTGATATGTGGCATAAATGGAAAAAATAACTTATGCACTATCTTGAATGCTACCCAGATTCTACATTTGTTCAAGATTTAAATACAAGGAGGTTTAAGAGATGTTCATATGAGATGTTTATTTTTATGTTGTCATTGTGATTTCAATAATTTTATTTACCCTTGGAATTATTATTGATGTTTCTCATATTCAAATTCTTTGTACTAGGTTTAAGATTTACATGGTCACGCTGCTATTTTTCTCTTTTTATGTGTAGATATAGTTGAAAATGAACTCTTGTTGGAGAGAAAATTTATTGGGTGGAAAAATATGTGGGTTTCTTTCCAATGCTCTGGGAGTCAAAGTTCCTCTTCTTAAATGGTGTAGCTTCTGTATTTGCATGCACTTGAAAAATTATATTTTTTCTGGTGGCATTGCATCTGGGGATCCAATAAGGGCACTCCACTGTGCCTACAGAAAAACTAGCAATCACTTGTTAGAGAAGACTTTTTCTTAAGAGAGGGAAAGGGAGTGAAAATATGAGGTAAGAGAACTAATGTTGCGGGTAGAAAATTATATTCCTGCACACACTAGTTAGAAATTTCAATACATGCATTAAAGAGAATAAACAACCAAAACATCCATGCTACTGGCTAGAGGAAACCATGCATACAAAGATCCACACATTCATATGCCTTGGAAAACATAAACTTATTCCATATTTAGAATTTCAATTAAAGTTATATATAGTGTGGGAATGGAGGAACAATAGTGAGGGGGGAATGGAAGAAAATGGATATCTCCTTTGTTCTTTCTAATTACAATTCACTCTTGAGTTTACAAAATTAATCACCAACCCTTTGAAATGGGAAGGGATTTACCATTTATAGGAAAATAAAAGACTCTTCATATAACCCCCAATGACTTTTCATATGTCTCGACACAATTTAAGACTCTTCTCCTTCTTAGGAAAACATTAAGTCCCTTTTTATAACATAAAGGTTACTTATTACATCAGGAACATTAAGACATGAATAAAGTGCAACCTCAATGAATAATTAGAACATGGAGGAGAGAAAAAGTTGGGGGAAAAAGAGAGAGAAGGAAAAGAAATGGTGTTGCTCCTGGTGATCCACTTTAAAGAAAATGAGGATGGAAACTACCTCCCACGATGATGGTTTGCAACATTGTCATATTCTATCGGCATAGGTCTTATGGAATGATACATTTTTCTGTATAGGTGTTAGGTACCGATGAATATATTGGTGAAACTATGAATGGTTCATCAACACTTGCTATTCATGAATGGAGCAACTTACTATTTTTAGTAAGTTTTGGAAATTCTTCTCTAGACTCCAATTGCAGCTGCCAATTTGAATGTTCAACCCTCATAATGTTCCTTTTGTGAAATCTATCCTCTGGAATGACTTACTATTTTTAGTAATTGCCTATGAGACAACTTACTATATTTAGTAAGTATGAAAATTCAGCTCCTTCTAACCTCAGTTGGATATGGAAACTTGAATTTCTTCTTCTCCCTATGTTCCCATAGTCTTCTAGATTAGTTTACTATTTTTAGAAGGTTTTCATGGGATCACTTACTATTTTTAGTAAGCGTCAATTGTGGGACAAGATGACCTTTTCAACAATTTTTTCCTACGATACATTCTATGTGTTCATCATCTCCTTTACATATTCTTTAGATGATGGCTTACCTAAAATAGTAATCTCCCATGTATAATACCTACTATTTTTACTAAGTACACTTTTTTTGGTTGGATCACATCATAATGAATTTTTTTGATATGGGTTTTTTCCCAATATCATTCCTTTGAAATTTGAGGCTTACATGATCATTGATTCTTGAGATTTTAAATTTTCAAATTTTTCACCTAGCGGTAGCTACGGAAACGAAAACCATTAAAATATATTGAAAATTGAAGGTATGGTTTTCTCCTTTGATTTCAATTAAAATTATATTTTTGATATGGGTTTTTTTTTCTTGTTCCACTGGTGAAGTTTATCTTAAAACCGATTGTCGATTTGACGGGAAATCTGAATTTTGTCTTCATTTTACTAAGAGGGAGATTTATTTTCTACAAACACTCCTTGCTAAAAATGGGATTTCTATGGGTGAGGTTTTTATGGCCTTTGAGAATGATGAACTTAATAGAAAATGGTTCTCTGATTCGTGCACTAGTTTACAAGATATGTTGGTTTCTTCGATTCATGGCTACTAGGTTTTTGAATGGAGTTCTTCATTTCCTTCTTCCATTCTTCAATATTATGAGATTTTATTCCTCTAAAATTGATTTTTTTTCATGGAATAATGGATTTTTTGGCCTAGGTGAATCTAGTTTGGAGTGCGGTAATGGCGGATTGGGAGTTCTCTGCAACTTTCTTTCGACAGTGAGTTTCACGGGCAATAATGGAGAAGAAACAAAGGAGTTAGAATTTTTTCAAATTTTGAAGCTGAGGTTGGGTAAATTTTTGTGTCCCTCATGTAAATTTAAATAAAGGGTTGAAAATTTCATCAAATTGTACATGACGCCTCCTCACGACACTTGTCAAGATCTTAACAATTGAGCATTAGGGCTAAAAAACTTGAGAAAAACACATGGGGGCTTAAGAACGGACACATGGATGAACATGTGGCATACCTGGGGATGGGTGCATTTTACTTTACCCTATGTGCCTCAATAAAAAGTGAAGAAATGGTCATCAATTTACACATCGCACCTAGATCTGACCCTTGGTGGGCATCCGACGATTGTGCATTTGGCTCCAACTAGCTCCTGGAGGCTAAAACTTGCACTGTAGAAGGTCACATCGATATCCTGAGGGAAACAAGAGGATGGGTGTATTTTCATGTCCCTTATATCCCTTTTCTTAAGGGAAAAAAGGTTCATCATTTTTCACATTGCGCCAGGCTGTACCACTTGTCACAATCTAAATGAATAAGTAGATAGGCTCCAGCAAGCACCTGGGGGCTGAACTAGCGATCTAGAAGGTTCCATGTGTGACCAAGGGGAAAAATAGGGCTGCGTGAATTTTATCGTCCCCTATTTACATTTTCTTAAAGGATTAAAGGGACATAAAAATGCACTAGGCTCCTGGAGCTGACTAACTCCCGAACTCTTACCTTGAGGACAACTTGAAACAATGATAACTTGAGCTCCCGATGGAATTTTTGGGAAAACATTTATATAAAATAGAATAAAAATATCCTTCTAAATCCAATTGTGGTGGTATCATATCTTTATTCCTCCATTTAATCCATAAAAATAGGATTTTTGTTATGGCTCACTGGTTGAGCATGGGAAAAACTGCATATACCTACTGCGCCAAAGTGTTGTGAAAAATATGATTTCAATACCTTGTATATATATGAATTACCTTTCTAATGATGTATTTTTTATCTCCTAACTCCATCCATAGCTCTGAGAATCACTTCATGAAGTTTTGTAGCTATTTTGGCCTTTTGCACTGCCTAGGCCTGTGAACCCTATTTTTGATGAATCTACCCCAATTCCTCCATATCTTTCCTAAATATTCCAAATTAAATTCCTTGATGTTATTAGACCTTAAATTCATCTCCATGTTGTATTTTTATCCTCCATTCTTCTCCAGGGGGTTGCACTTGTCCTGGGAAGGCCAGTGGTAGCCCTTCCCAACAACTGCCTGAAAATAGCATTCTTCAAGAACTCCTAAAATCACCTAGGGTATTGACTTGAATTTCCTAATTCACCTAGGGGAATGAATTAACTTCTATTGGGGGTCATTGTAATTACTGGGTAAGGTCGATGCTAAGGATGGTTAGACCTGAGGTGTCTTGGAAAGGTGAAACTTGAAATTTTCAACATAGGGGTATTATTGTCATGCTTGAAAATTTTAAATTTTCCTATTAAAAATCTACATGAAAATAGTTGGCTCTATCTTAGTGACATGGTATGTACTGAGTATAGAAAATACATGACATGAAGAATCTTATAATCTCAACTTTACAATATAATGACCAATGCCTTATCCATTGGGCCCTATGGATTCATGTACAACTTAGAAGAGAGAGATAACCAAGAAGAACAAACACACCAAAATACGATGAAAGGGAAAGAAACACAACATATAAAGGAAATTATATATAAGGGGGAGCTCCATGTCTCTTTCTTCATCATCTTCCTTGATGTTACTTTGGTACTCATCAGAATTTTCAAGGATATGATCTTCTTCAGGAGCATCCAAGAATATCTTGGGGACAAATACCTTGTAGCATGAAAAATCATCTAGATATTCTTTATCTTCTTCATTTTGGACAACATGAAGTGATTCAAGATATTCATATCTTTGTAAAGCTAGAGCGTACCTCCAAATATCTTGATAGGATTCGTGATAAAAATTTCCTTTTATTATGCTCTAAATCCTTTCCACATATTCTCTTTTCAAGATGTTCATTTCTTCATCACCATATGTAATGAATTCGTCGAGAGAGCAGCATAAAAAGGATAGTGTTCTCAACTTTATAGTGATTTGTGCGAGATTACAAAAATCTTCTTTGGTGGATATTTCATTTTCCTATCTTTCATCATCTTCCTAAATGGTGATTTGACCTTGATCGGAAGGCTCGAGGATAATATTTTCTTCAGCATCATTCAAGAACCTTTCTGGGATGAAAACCATGTGGTACAAATGATCTTCAGGATTTTCCTCATTAGGCCAAATCTCCTCTTCTTCTTCCTCGCTATGGGTTGCTTTAAGTTGCTCATACATATCTTGTAAGAATTTGACATATTCTTGAGCTTTGCACCTTATCTTATGTCTCCTTTGAATCCTTTCCAACAACTCCCTACTTTCCTCTTCATCAGTGGTAAGCTCTTTCTTCTTTCCTTTTTCTAGATGCATATTATTTCTTGAAGTAGGAGTCTCTTTTACCATCTTTGAATTTTCTCTTTTGCAAATACTATTCTAGAACAACGGCTAATCGATGATATTCTTTTCTCAGTCATGATCTTCTTCTTATTTTTCATCATTGTCACTCATTGGTACTTCACTCCAATCTAGAAACTTCCTCATGGTGTGGGAAATGAATGTGACAAGAGTTCGTTTCTTGATGGAGTCACCTTAAAAATATTTTTCTATTGAAATCTGATATTATTTTTTTGGATATCTAATTCTTTTTGGATTTTCAGGCCTTGAGGTTGTATTTTGGGTGCAGATGTTGCTAAATCTACCCCACGGTGGGTGCCAAAAAATGTTGGCAAGAAAATTTATTGAGTGAACAAATATGTGGGTTTCTATAATTTCACAAACAAGGACATAATCCTGAATAATTATATTAATGTGAAATAAATCCGTCAATTACAATGGAGTGCTACAATTCTTATAGGAATTATATAGTTGAATACATATATGGAAATATGTTGCATAGGTGCAAAAACATACTAATTCACATAAGCTTCCAAAAAGGTAATCCGAGAAGCATAACCGAATTAAATACAAACATACAGCTGCAACAATAATGAAACAAATAAACAATACAAAAGGTTATAAATAAATATAACCATATAACATTTAATAATTAAATAATCTAACTATGCAATGCATAATTAACTAAGGTAATAATATATTTACCCTAACATTCCCCCCTTAACTTTTCATTGTCTCAAGGGATGATGAGAGGAACTTTCTGAACAACTCGAACTTGTCATGTGCAAGTGAATTTGTGAAGATATGTGCTCATTGTTCAGCTGTTGGATAGAACTAAAGTTGTATATTATGCTTCAAGACATGATCCCATATGAAATGTACTTGTACCTCAATGTGTTTTGTTCTTTCATGAAAAACTAGTTTGTGAACAAGTTTGAGAACACCTTCATTATCAACATACATGGTGGTCAGTTTGTCCTATGGTATTCTAAGTCCTTCAAGTATGAAACGTAGCAATATCACTTCATATACAAATTCTCTTGTAGAACAATACTCGGCTTCTATGGAAGAACAAGAAAAAAAGTGTTGTTTCTTGCTTCCCCGTGATATTGGTCTAGATCCCATTAATAATACAAACCCTAAAGTGGATTTTTGTCATCAATGTTTCCTACATGATCTAAACCTGAATATCCTGACAAGAATAATTTTTCATTCTTATTTTATTCTAGACAAAGATCCACTGATCCTTTGAGATATCTCAAGATGTTCCTTGTGACTTTCCAATGAAAAAATTTGGGTTCCTGCATGAACTTGGATAGATAGCTCACTGCAAAGCTAATATCTGGTCTAGGGTATGTAAGGTAAATGATACTCCCAAGAAACTGCTAATAGAGAGTGGCATTTACCTTAGGAGATGGATCTGAATGAGATAACTATAATATGTTCTCCATAGGTGTAGCAATTGGTGTGTAATCCATCATCTTGAATTTCTTGAGCGTCATCTTGGTATATTTCATCTAAGAAAAATATTTGATTCTCTTTCTATCATACTTCCAATACAAGACAATAGTGCATTAGCCCGATATCTATCATTTCTAATGATCTATTAAGATATTTCTTCATTGCATCGATCATCCTCACTGAACTTTCAGTGATGACTAGATCGTCAACATATACAATGACAATCACAATCTCCCCCCCTTGATTTTTGAGGTAAATATTGGGATCGTATGGATTTCTAACAGGTCCATGTTATACAAGATGCTAATCAATTTTGATGTACCATGCTCGGGGTTCTTGTATGAGGCCATACAGAGATTTCCTGAGTCTACATACCTTTGCTTCTTGACCAAGTACAACATATCCCTCAAGTTGAGTCATATAGACTTATTCTTGTAAATCCCCATTTAGGAAGGCACTTTTTACATCCATCTGATGGACTTTCCAGCCAAACTATGTAGCTAGAGCAAAGATCAACCTAATCATTTTGATCTTAGCTATGGGAGAAAATGTCTCCTCATAGACAATGCCTTCTTGTTGTGTATACCCCTTTGCTACTAGTCTCACTTTGTACTTGTTCACTGTCCCATTTGCTTTGTACTTCATTTTCAATATCCATCTACATCCAATGGGTTTCTTCCCTAGTGGAAGATCGACAAGCTGCCAAGTGTTATTTTTCATTATTGACTGATATTCAGAGTCCATGGTATATTTCCAAGATTTTGACGGTAGGGCTTCCTCGACTATAGAGGGCTCATCAGATTCAATAACTCTACTCATCAAAGAAAAGTTAACTTCATCTCTTTCTTTACTATGAGTCTGTGGTCCAACGGTGGATGTATTCAGTGGAGTATCGAGTCTTACATCTCGTAACATGATAATATACCACTTGGGCATACATTGAAGTATTCCTGTGGGTTGTGATTCTATAAGATCATCACCATCATCCCCATCATCACTTTCATAATTTGTGGGAACATTAGCTTCAATTTTTACAACTGGTGAAGAATCGACATCAGGTGAGTCTTAAGGAGGAGATTATGCTTCTTTCTTCTCAAATAATTCAACATCTCTGTTGGTGTAGACTCTCCTGGTCTTCAAATCCATCAATCTGTACCCAATATTTTCTTCATTGTAGCCAATAAAAATGAGTTTCTATGACTTCATGTCCAATTTATTTCTATTATGCTTGGGTATGTACATACTTACTTTACACCCAAATACTCTGAGGTGTGCAACAAATGGTTTCCTCTTTGACCATGCTTCATGTGGCGTTACCAATAACTATAAAAAGGAAATATAGTAGAAGATATTACCCTCTTCTCACCATTCAGATGTACCTGATATTTCCTTCTGTCCATCTCCTTTCCATGGAGACTTTGTCTTCATCTAACCTATTCTTTATTTCTCTTCTTCTTCTTCTTCCTCTCAATCTAGGCGAATCAAGGATCTAATTCTCCTTCTCTTAATTCTCCTTCTAACCCTAGATTTCATGCTTATATAGGCATATATATAAACTTAGGGCACAATAGCCATGCATTTACAATCAATAGATCTACTTCAATGCTAAAAATAGATCTAATTCTTGAGAGTTCAATAAAACAATCCCACACAGGTAACCAACGATGATTACCCTAACCAATGGCAGTTCTTATGCTAACTGATGGAAATTCTTATGTTGACCAATGGCAGTTCTTATGCTGACTGACATTGGTTGTTGTGTATTCCGGAAAGATGTAAAACATGTTATCTATGAAGATATTCAACTCCACAATCCTAACAGTCTCCCACTTGGAGATAAATTTATGAACCTTTGTACATGTACCTGTACCTATACCTATACATGTACATGTACCTATACCTATAAATGTACCTGTACCTATACATGTACCTGTACATCACCATCCTCTACACACCATGAAGAACATCTATTCTTTCCTTAAGCAATTCTCTCAAAAAATAAATCAGGAATATCAAACCATCTTCTCAAACCAAGAAGATAAAAACATGACTTACCAAACCACCACGAAGCTACACCTAATATTTGATAATCGAGCTATCCATACATCAAGCTCCCATTGAATCATAGCACCAAGCCTCTCATGCAACCAAGCCATCATTACTAACACACCTACAAGAGCTCTCACTCAAACTAGAGTACTGAGCTCCAACTGCAACCATAGTCATACTTGTAAAACCAACCATGTTCTCCATCCATGTCTCCATGTAACCACCAATACAACTATCCAAAGACTATTCAAACTGGAATATGCAAAATTAAAATAAGATCCCATGTAAAAACAGCCCTAAATGAGTTCTGCATACAACAGTGGGTGATCAATCCACAAACACTTACATAACTCAAAGAAATCCAAACACTGCAATCTGCAAATCCAACCTTGCATAAACAACTAACATGTCCAAGATATTCATCTGTAGATAACATCTCCCATGGAGTAACATAGTAGTCAAGAGGAAATAAAAGCATCCCCTACTCATGCTCAAGGCATCTAAAACGAACTCATAGGCATCCATGTGCAAATCAAATATTTGCATCATCATAGACTCACAAAAATAAATCTATCCACATGTATAAACTTGCCTATACATCCATCCATATCATCAGGCTCTCTAGAAGCACCAAGTCTCTCACCGACTAACTCCAAAGCCATATATGAATCATGTGCTCATCAATGTCAATAAAAAACAACCATGTTAAACCTTGCAACTAATACCAAGTGAAAATACTAGCATACATGTCATCAACATACTGCACAAACCAACCAAGATGAAAGAAAAATAAGGGCACCATATAAAAATGGTAAATAAACACTAATGTCAAACATGTGACAAAACCAACCATGGTTACCAGATGACCAACCACGGTTAATCCTAACCAACACCAGTTTCTGTAACTAGCATATTTTCACCTTTTCACCCTTGAAGCTCTGAAAAATTTCTCTATCATCTTCACCCAGTTGAATCTAACCATTAACTGTAATCCCATAGGGATATCCAAGAACCACAAAATAAAATAAGAAGTGACATCACAAAGCAATAAACTCAATATACCTACAAATCTATGACTTCCCTCTGAAACCAACTAGTTCCTCTACCACTCTAAATAGTAGCACTCTCCCCCCACTATGCATGTGCATCATGTATCCAATTTTTTAATGCCAACAACCATGGCTTGCTCCCACTGAACATGAAATTCCCTACACTACCTCTAACACCAAGCTCAAAAGCTAATATGTCAGTGAAAAATAAAACCAGATGAAAGAAAATATAAAAGTATTCCCTTCTTATCAAAGAATACTCCTACATCACAGAAGTTTGGACTTCTTGTGAAGTAGGTGAATCAACTTATTTTCATCCTATGTACCCAACATCTTTCATTACTTGCAACTGTGTCTAACCATGAATTTTCATTGAGGATCTCATCCTTAGACTAGATATATGTGTCCTCAAGATTCCACACAACCGGGAAATAAGAGTCAAATAACACCAAAAGCATGGTGTAAATATGTGCACACTATCCAAACATAATATCAATTGCTCCAAATGAAAGAAATAAAACATGAACCATATAGAGATACCTAACTTAAAGTCTCATTGGACTAACTGAGCCAACTCCATCCTCTTTCTTATCCAAACATTGAAGTGAAACTGCATTGCTTCTTCTTATACACACTGTTCCAGAAAATTGATCCTCCAAAATAGGACACTGAACCAACCATGCCTTCTTTTACTGTAATAAACCATGTGTAAACTTTTTTTCATAGAGACCGACCACGATTCCCTGACAAGTACCAGTTACCCTTTGTGACCGATGTCAATTCCCTAACCGACATCAGTGCTACTAGAACTAACACAACGCAAAAAATTGACATAGGTCACCAAACCAGGTGCCTACTCCGACCAAAGCTGATAGTTGTGTTGATCCATTCATTCAAGAAGCACCCAAATCTTGCACAAAAACTTAACGCAATAATACATGCAATAATACATGCAATAAAATTACACCAAGATGAAATACATCACCTTACTAACACCAAGATACTCAACCACATCTTCAACTGAAGAACATGTTTCTTTGATGGAAACCTTGTCTTCATTCTTTTCTACTATATTCAGATTCTCTAATGAATCCCATGCATATAACTACATCAAAAGATTCATAATTTCTCCTCTATCTCATTCTCAGATCTAGATCTGCAATCCCAAACATGCATGTGCAACCAAAATAATATAAGCACTGCAATACCAAAATAAAACCATACCTTAATAACTGGATCTAAAATTTTACCAACATGTTTGTGCCTCCAAGAACTAGGGACACCTCAGTAACCAAGATACATTCCATGCATCTTCTTAATTCTTCATATATGTGATTTTTTGCTTAAAACTAGGCTGCCCAGTAACTGACCACGGTCACCCTGCCGATGTCGGTTTCCACTTAACCGATGTCAATCACTCTAATTTCTAGAAACCTTACTCTTCTAGCTCCCATTTGAGATTAAATCTCTTCATGTGATCTTCACATCAGGAAAAACAAACCCTGCTCTCATACACCTATCAGTAAATCACTAACAATATATTGAAGCAAAACCTTACTTTGAAATAACCAAGCTCTGATAGCAGTTGTTGGGAATTTGGGACTGTGGAATAGTGCTATGATTTAATAACAAACAAAATCATGCACACAAGGTCTAAACAATTCCCCAAAATCTACATCAGTGGAAGTATAAACTAGAATAATCTAAATCAAAAAAAATTACACACACATAACACAACATGTACTGTGGTTCACCCAATGTGGGCTACATCCACCAAAGATAGATATCTCATGTATATAATACAAAAAGAGTAAAAACCAACTCTTCAATACAAGAGTACAATGCATCTCTCCAAGAGTATATCCTCTCCTTCATATCTCTAAACAGATCTCCATGAGTGCACTACAATTGTGCCTCCAAACACCACCAGCAGATCTCACATAACCCGAAACTACTACATATTTAAACTTCTACAAAGTTCTCTTTGGATCTGCAACAAGACCTCTCACATGGGTCTACCATATGTGTAACCATGATTGTGCACCAAGAAGTAAGTTTGTCTCTCCATCATTGCATGAGTTGTGCAAACATGAAGACAACCTCCTCTAGAGTATCTAGATCTACATGGATCAAAAATACAAGATCTCACAACTACTTGTGGATCTAACAATATAAGACTATATCTACATGGATCTATAATACAAGATCTCACCAACATTTGGATCTAAGAAGAAACTCTATGTTCTTTGCATACTATGCAGGCCATTATAATGAGACAATAACTATACAAAGGAAATACAATAGAATATGTTACCCTCTTCTCACCATTCAGATGTACTTGATATTTCCTTCTGTCCAGCTCCTTTCCATGGAGACTTTGTCTTCATTTAACTTGTTCTTTCTTTATCTTCTTCTTCTTCATCCTCTCAATCTAAGAGAATCATCTTAATTCTCCTTCTAACCCTAGCTTTCATTATTATATAGGAATATATAAACTTAGGGCACAATAGCCATGTATTTACAATCAATAGATCTACTTTAATGCTAAAAATAGATCTAATTCCTGAGAGTTAAATTAAACAATCCCACACAGGTAACTGACAATGGTTACCCTGACCAATGGCGGTTCTAATGCTAAACGATGGTGGTTCTTATACTGACTGATGGTGGTTCTTATGCTGACCGATGATGGTTCTTATGCTGACCGACGTCTATTGTTGTGTGTTCCAATAAGGTGTAAAACATGTTATCTATGAAGCAATTCAACTCCACAATCCTAAATAGATGAAATGTGTTTCTTATAAAATCCCAGTTTCTTATTTGGCTATGGAAATTTGGATATGTATTATTACGGAAGCTTGTCAAAAATAATTTGGATATGTTTTCTTTCACAATCATAATAAAAATGCATGTTTTGACATAAATAAGATAATCTTTCAATCTGCTTTTAAATGGTTTCATTTATCTATTGAATTGGTTTGTGAGATAAACATTGACCATGTGTTTGAAGTTATCTTGGCACTTACTATATTCAAACTAGTTATTTAACATAATCTTTGACCTTTTTTCCTTCATTGTGGTCTATGATGAAAACTAGATAATTTCAATGCATGCATTTGATGACGATGTGCCTAGTTTGTTTTTTTAGAAAGGAAACAGTATGAAAATTTGGGTTTCAACTTTTGATTGTAATGTTTTTGTGTTCAGGGTTTTTTGAGGTAGTATAAGGTTTAGAACATAATGGAAATGATTCAAGGAAAATTTATTTTCTGTGCATGAATAGTTTGAAGGCATAATCTGTTCCAAAAATATATAAATAAGGTTTAAAATCAGAAAGTTTTTTTTATTTTGTTAAAAAGGAGCAGTATCCTAAATATGATCATTTATTTCTAAAATACATTGATTACTAGAAAAAGAATAAGTTGGAGATGAAATGTGGTGATTTAAGGGAATTTGTCTTGAAGAATATGTATGTAATTTCAAAGCTCATTTTTTTCAATATAGATGAGTGTGATCTGTTGTTTTTATTGGGATTAACATTACTCTATTTTGTAGAAAGGTTAATAACCTTGTGTATTAAATTATTGGTATTTTGTCTCTCCTTTTCAATATCACAAGCATGTCTAGATGGGATGGCTGGGGAAGTTCTAGGAGATCTAGGTCCCATTATTATTGGGTTCCTAGTAGTTTCTGAGGTCATCCATATTAGAAGAGGGGTTCACCTAGGGGTGGTCGAAGGGGAGCTAGTACACTTCGAGGTAGGAGATCCTTTGTAAGACGTGGTCCTACTTGAGTTTTGATACACTTTGATGTAAATGAACCTTACCCATAAGAAGTATTACATGTTATTGATTCATATCCCCATGCTTAGCCTTCCCGTGGTATCCATAGCATCCCCTTGCATAATGTTGAACATGCCCAAGCTGATCATAATCCATCTTCTTCAACCAGTCTTCTCAATCTACCCCATCTTGCTTGCCTCCTCAAAATGGCTTACCTTCCACTACCTCACCTTTATTACTTGGGTAGAATAAACATTCACATTTTCATGACTCTTCGTTGCCTTCTAAGCATACTAAGTCATCTTCTGTGGTACCTAAGGTGAAGGGTGGATTAAAAAGAGTCAATTTGGAAGTGGAAGAAGATACAAGAGTCATTACTCGCACCATATTACTAGTAGAGCCCTATGAGTATGTTGATATGAATACAAAGGTAGGAACCCCTTTGTTTAACCTTACTATAGATGACTAGTTATCATACTACAAAAAAATTCTTTTTATGGACATATTCGTTTAAAAATTTACAAATACTTAATATTTTGGATCATATTTGGTAAACATATGGTGATGGATTATTATGTTTTTTTATTTTTAATTTTGTGTGTGTGTATATGTGCGTGTGTGCGCACGCTTGGATGACATTGTAGCTCTGGATCTCCGAATTCAATGGATGTTTTGATTATTATGGTGCATTTATTTAAAATGACTAGAATGCTTTATGGATGTGTTAATTTTTTATTTAGTGCATTGATATTTTGGAGGACCCTTGTTTAGTGTCTCATGCCTCGCATTTTAAAATGTCATGTGTATTAAAAATTTTCCAAAGTCCTTCACTTATATTCAATGAAATATTGTAAAGTATTACTTAAAAGACTTAAAATAATAATTTAGTATTTAAAGTTCTCCTATTTGGAATCAATCAGTTATAGCTAATTTTGTACAAGAGGATATTATAAAAGGACTTGGAAGATACATTTTCAAGGGATGAGAAATTAGGTATTAAAGCTATTGTAAATATTATTTCATTATAAATTATTTTTGTGCAATGTTTTTATGAGACAAGTGATCTTACAAGCATTGTGGTGACATTTTTTTGAGGTTTGAGTATGAAAATATGATGCAGCAGGTATATCTAGTTTTAATATCATTTTTTCTTATTATCTGATTTATTATTCTGCATCTCATCTAAACTAATTGGAGATATTTATCTGTCATATCCAGAGCAGGCCTTAATGACACCTTCATTTTGATCTCAAGATAAATGCAAATTTGTAGCCATGTGGCTTTGATTTGAATCACGACTCTTGTTAAGATGTTGTTATAGTGATCATTTTACACTTTCATAAATGCAAAATATGTTTCTCTTCATCATGTATATTTTCAGTTTTGTCTAATCATTCGTGTAAATATGTTTATATGTGAACAGTGTTTTTGTTTGTTTCTTTAGTTTGTTGTTGTGTTTTTTTCTTCAATATCATTACATCATTTGATAAGTAAATTATGAGTAAGAGATCATCAAATTATCATTTATAGATTTCACCTTTTCAAGAGGTTTCCTAATCAATAGGCTTCACTCTATCAGATAAAGGTTGATAATAAATTTTCATTTGAGAAATCAGTTTGGTTAATAAGTGATTATCATTTATATAAATGTGATTAAAGTTTATGAAATGATCTCATCATCAATCTATTTTAATTTTATAGGGTCTTGTTGTTTCTTTTGGAGTGTTTTGTTTTGTTCTTTGTTTGATTTTGTATATCCTCTTCTGCTGCTAAGAAATAGAAACTTTCCTAGATCTTAGGTTGATTCATGTTTAACCTATACTAAACTACCCACTCTTAAGATATTTTTAAGTATAACTATGATTAAATTGGTTTGATTCCATCTTGACATTTTGCATTAGGTGAAAGGGTTGATTAGTTGTCGGTCTAATTTTTATCGACAACAAATTTGGAGAATCCACTAGGGATTCATTATTATTTATTTTTCTAAGTGGATTTCCTCTAACTATCCAATTTCTCTTCTTTTCTTAATTTTGTCCACAGATTAGATTTCTTCTAACTATCTACTCCTTGATTTCTTCAAAAGGCCATTAGAGGTTTTTCACCTCTTGATCAGGTTGGGTTGATCATTAGGAATACTTAATTGGATATCAATTCTGATATTCAAAGTGTTGTTTGTGATTCTGCAACCATGGTTGCATAGTTTACACAAACTAGTGAAGTTCTTAATGACGAAGAAGATAGAGCTTTTGATATTCAAAGGCTTGCAATGTCTAACATCCAATCCCAACATGACATTGTATAGATAATTAAACAAGTTAAAGCCGGAAGAGAATCATTTTTAAAATCTAAAAATAAATCTAAAGTTTTACCTTTAGATATTGTGAATGATAAGAAGCTTCTTAAACAAAATTGTTAGATAAATCTTAGCTTGTGTTGTTTCCTTTCTAATTTCTTTACAATGGGTGATGAAGGTGAGAGAGAATGAAGATAAAATGGAGAAGAAATAGAAAGGATACTTAGTCCTAATCGTAACTGAAATAGGATTCCTATTTTTAAACGTGATAGAGATAATGTTACTGATAATGAAGCATCAGATAATGAAGAAGAAAACCTTATCCCTTGGCTTAGGGGAAATCCTATTGACATTGGGAGAAATCCTCCAAAACTACCATATTTAGAGGGCATTTAATCACCTAAGTTTTATGGTGAGTATGGTTCATCTTAGGAGGATCATCTTTATTCTTTCAAACTAATATGTGCATACATAGATAATGAATGAGAGAGATTCTTTAAGACTCTTCTCACATACACTTGAAGGTAGAGCCTATAAATCTTTCATTAGTTTTCCTTCAAAATACCTTACTAGATGGTCAGATATAGAAGACTATTTTAGAAAATAAAGATATGGATGAGTTTGAACTTGTAAATGAAATTTTTAACAATACCATGGACCCTGGTGAGACTATTTACCATTTTATTGTTTGTTTCACCAAACTAAGACAAAATATACCTTTGAAAGTAAGACTTACAAAAACTCTTACAAGACTATATTATTGTAATGTTTTACCCTCAAAATATATCATATTGGAAGATAAAGAGACATATGATTTTGAGAAGACTCTTACATTTTGTTTATAATATGAAAAGAAGTTAAAGAAAATTGGTTTTAAGGATAGATTAGCACCTAAATCTTCTGCTGAAAATATAGAAATTATGAATTCCATTCGAAATTTGGTTAATGAGTTGGTCGCCGTTAAAAGAAAATTAAATGATCAACCACCATCTTCAAAAATCACACCTACATGGTCAGGTAAGGTAAAAAATGAATTTGGGAAAGTTAAAATTGAACCTAAAGAGATGTATTATGGAGTTTGTGAACTAGATCATGACCCTGAGATGTGTAAAGATGCTGAAAAGGTTAGGAAATTTTGTTAAAGGTAAAAATATCTTACAAATGTGTAGTTTTGTTGATTCTGATGTGAATGTAGTTCAAACTTGGTCAAAGGATTATGCTAAAAATGATGGTCAAAAAGGAAAACAATTGATGATTCTAAAGGAAGACATAAATCTGATCATCCTGATAAAATGAAACCACATGAAAAGTCAAGTAAACCTCATTTATGATGAAATCCCATCTAGTTTGAATAATGCCCAATATCAACCCTATAAGGTAAATCATTTACAAAATCTTCTATATTTCTTGTGGCTGATATGAAAAACTCTAGGAGTAATATGAATATGTTTAAGATTCTTGGTTTACCTGGTCAATTTGAAAAATTGGAAGGTGCTCATAAAAATAGATTTGAATCTAAACCATTAGTGGTTGTCCAAGAAGATGAATCTAATAGTGAGGAAGATAATGATGAATACCAGGTGTTGAATAACTCTAATTTTACACCTAATTACATTCCACCTTTCTATGTGTCAATTAAAATCCAAAATAAAATCATTCACAATTGTATCCTAGATACAGGGTGCATCAAATAATATCATGCCTAAATCTATAACAGGTCAATTGAATATTTCTTATGAACATGATAATAGAAATCTAACTAGTTTTAAATCTCGTCAAACTAGGTGTTGTGGTAAATTAAAGGACATAGTTATTAAAATAGCACAAGATGGATGAGTGATATTTATTAGAAATGTGCATATTTTATACATTCATGCTAAGTACATTATGTTACTTAGAAGTGATTGGTCACAAGCTACAGGGGATTTTATCGAGAAAGATCTTACTTGGGCACTAATTGGAAATGCCATAACATTCATCCATAGAGAAGAATTGCCTAGGACACCAATTGAAGGAATCTCATCATCAATTACTTTTTTAGAAACTGGTATGGGAACACATGGTCTAAATACTTTAGACATTGATGTTTTTGATGATGAGGATTATCAGCATGCTAGATTATTACCCTCTAATGATATTTGGAAAATGTGTTTTGATGGAGCATGTTCATAATTTGGAAATGGTATTGGTGTGGTCATTAAATCACCTATGAAAAGACAACTCAATTATGTCTTTCAACTTTCATTTGAAGCAATAAATAACACCGTTGAATTTGAAGCCTTATGTTTAGGTCTACAACAAGCTTTAAGTCTTAACATCAAAAAGTTAACTATTTTTGGAGATTCTGAGCTGATTATTAGACAAGTTAAAAAAAAATATAAGACTAATTAGACTCGTCTTCACCATTACACTCAAAATGTTTGGTATTCTAATGAGAAATTTGAGGCTTTTAACATTAATCACATTTTTTCAGGAATTCAACTCTAAGGCTGACAAGCTAGTTATTTTTGCTTTTAATCCCAATTATGTTGATTAAATTAACTGCATTTCTAAATAAATATACGCACCTATGATACTTTATTTGGAAAATAATTGGCATTTTTTCTCTTGTGATGAGTATATTGATACATTTTTGAAAAGAAAATATTTTTATTAAGATGATTATGTGTTGAATTGTGGAGATTATTTACACCTTTCTAGTGATAAATTGTTTGTTGCTTTGGTAAGTTTGGGATCCAGTTTTTCTCCTCATGATCAACCAAAAATTTCTTCTTCTTTTAAACCATCTAGGAGGATCATAGGTGAAAATATTGTTGTCAATTTGGGCACAGAAGAGGAACCAAGATTGTTTATCTTGGTGCTTACTTGAACCCCAAAGAGAAAGAAGCTTTCATAAAATTGTTCAAGAAATTTATTGATGTTTTAGCATGGTCATACAAATATTTAAAGGGTTATGATACTAGAATCATTAAACATGACATTCCCATTAAACCTGGGATCAAACCTATTCATCAAAAACCTAGAAGAGTAAGCCCCTTATTGGAAGACACCATCAATAAGGAGCTTGAGAAAATGCTTGAAGGTGGTGTCATTTACCCTATAAGATATTCTGAATGGGTTGCCAATTTAGTGTCAGTACGAAAGAAAAATGGAGACATTTGTCTTTTTGTTGACTTTACAGACCTAAATCATGTGAGTACTAAGGATAACTTCCCTTTGCCAAACATTGATCAAATCTTATAGCAGGTCACTAGATTTGAAATAATATATCTTTTAGATGGATGTTCAAGTTATAATCAAATATTTTTGAGTCTAAATGATCGGCATAAAACCACTTTTACCACATGGAAAGGTACATTTGCTTTCAATTATATGCCTTTTGGCTTAATAATGCAGGTGCCACTTTTCAAAGATCAATGTACATTGCTTTTGATGACTTGATTGGAGTAATTATCCATGTTTATCTTGATGATCTGACTATATACTCTATGAAAATGAATAAACATTTGGACCATCTGTGAGAAATCTTCATTCACTATCACAAATTTGGTATTTCTCTAAATCCAAAGAAGTATGTTTTTGGTGTTATAGAAGGAAAATTATTGGGTCATATTATTACACAAACTAGTATTTCTATTGACCCGGAAAGAGTAAAAGCTATCCAAGAGTTGTAACCTCCCAAAAATGAGTCTGGTTTATGTTCTTTTTTTGGAAAATCAATGTTGTGCATAAATTTATATCTTATTTTTCTGATAAATCTACTCCATTAAATATTCTACTAAAAAAGAATCATGGTTTCTCATGGAACTCCCATATTGATTCTGATTTTGTTGATGTTAAGAATGAAATTTCTTCTACATCCATCTTGGCTAAACCTGACTTATCAAATCTTTTTATTCTATATTTAAATGTGACTGATAAAGTTATGGGTGTTGTCATAACTCAATATTTTGAAGCAAACAATGAAAAACACATTCCCTATTTCAGTCAAACTCTAAAAGAGGTTGAAGTCAGGTATTCTTTTATTAAAAAAATTATTTTTACATTGGTTTCAGTCTTGGGAAAATATAACTATTTGTTAATGGGGAATAATATTATCATTCATTATAATGTCACAGTCTTATCATATTTGCTTAAGTAGTGAGTGATTGATGGAAAATTAGCCAAGTGGATTTTCAAAATCTAATAATTTGACTTGGAGTTGAAAACATGCAAAACCATCAAATTCAATGAAATTGCTAAGCATATAGCTAAAAATGATGACTCTAACATAAATGTTTTCATCTTAGTAGTTGATGTTATATTACATGTTGTCCCTCATTTCCAAACTATGATAGGTAATGACTTATCATATAAATTAAATATAGGTTTCAAGCATGCATCAATGGGATTGTTTATTGTCTCAAGATGATTCATATCATGATCTCATTTACTATTTCAAAAACCAATCATGTCCTGAAAATTTAGATAAAAGACAATGGAAAGCACTTCATTTTCAAGCTCTTAAATTCATACTCTCAGAAAAAAAAAATTCAAAAACCATGATGGTATTCTCCTAAGATGTTTGACACATGAAAAAACTAAATGTGCATTAAAGATATATCATTAGGGTGTTTGTGGTGGAAATTTTTCCACTAAAACAACTTCTCATAAAATCTTACTTGCAAGTTATTATTGGCCTACTTTATTTAAAGATGCATACAAATGGGTCAGGTATTGTGCCCCTTGTCAAATATTTGTTGGTCGTGAATGCTTACCAGTCATGCCATTGAATCCTGTCATCCTAGAAAAACTTTTTTCTAAGTGGGGAATTGACTTTATTTCTAATATTCATCCACCTTATTCTATTGGTCATAGACATCTTACAACAGCTATATATAATTTTACTAAATGGACTAAAGCGGTTGCTTTAAAAAAAAATTTGCTAGGGAATTTGTTAAGTTTTTTGAAAATCAAGCTTTCTCACGTTTTGGAGTACCTAAGGAAATCATATCAGATAATGGTCCACAATTTATTTATAAGGAATACTTAGAATTTCTTAATAAATACTCCATAATATCGAGTCATGCATCTAAATACTACCCATAGGGTAATGAACAAGGGGAATCTATAAATAAAATATTAATTAACATCATTAAATAACTAGTCAATGATAGCAAAAGAAAATGGCATCTTAAGATCTTTGAGGCATTATGGGTTAATAGGACAGCTGTCAAGTTAGGTACTGGTTTTTCACCTTTCATGTTTGCTTATGGCTTTGAAGTTATTATGCCTATTAAATTACAAATATCTTATGTTCGCACTGCCTTAAATTTTGGCATAGATGACTTAATTGATTTACATTTGTGTTTAGATGAATTTTTAGTTTTAGATCAAATAAGAGCAACTGCTTTATAAAATTTAGAAAAAGGTAATAATAAATTGAAAAGATTGTTTAACAAAAAGGTCACAACAAAAAAATTTCAAGTTTGGGATTTGGTTTTGTGTTGGGATAAATCAAGAGAGAACCCTGGAAAACATCACAAGTTTGATTCTCTTTGGTTAGGTCCATATCAAGTTGCCTCAGTTTTGGGAAATAATGATTTTCATTTGAGAGAAGTTGATGGTGATTGATTTTTCTTTACAGTTAATGGCCAACATCTGAAACATTTTTATAATTAAGGTCTTTGGTTTTACTTTATGTATATAGTGTTTGGTTTTCCTTGGTTTTGGTTTGTACTTTCTTTGTTTTCGGTTTTTGGTTTGTGTTACTTGTTTTAATAAGTTGTTATGATCATTTTAATTCCAATATATTCCATTATTGTAAATATCATGGCTAGGATGTGGGTTCCTATCAAACTGCTTGGATGGTAAGATTATTTTAAGACTTTAGCTAAGATGATTTATAGAATACATCTATTATATTTTCACGAATAATATTATTCTATTGTATTTGATGTAAATAATTCATACTTTGTTTTCAAAGAAATGAAGGATAACTCTGTATTTAATCGTATCCATCACTCACTTTGCAATCTCTTGCATCCCCTTCTTCACTCACAATGAACTAGAATTTCATCCCCTTTATTTTAAATTAACTTTTGGGTCCGCACAGATTGACTCAAGAAACAACGAACATGTGTTGCACTCTTGAGCTTGTTAAAATTTAATCATTTATTAATCCATCCTAACTTCTTGTCACAAGAAATCAGCCATCATGGTCGATAGTGTTATTGATGGAATTTTAGCACCCCCCCCCCCCACTTTTTAAATAATTCACAAATATTTCACATCACTTCTTGTTTTCTTTACATTCATAATTAGTCAGGCAGGGGCCACTAGGTATTTAATGCATTATTTAAATTATCTAACATTAAGTGGTTTCGTGGAATTATTTATTTTTTAGATAACTTTGTGAGATTGATATATATTTTCCATTTTGTTTACCAATATGGATGGTCAGTTCCACTTCGTGATATCTTTGTTTGGTTTCCAAGCTTGTATTTTGATATTCTTGTTTTCCTGATCTGGAAATATTTGTTGAAGGAGACAATAGGTAAAGTTGATATTTTGAAAGTGATTTCATTTTTCCATAAATTTGATTAATTGACTATATATCACCACTTAGATTTTCCATTTTGAATGTGTTGTCTCCATATCAAATGTGAATATCAGAGATAATAAGGTTGAAATCCTATAAGTAAAATGTTTTATTCTAACTTGGAAATTTTTATTGTCATGGGTTAAGTGTTTAATGATAGAGTATGCTTTGGCATAGCTTGAATGGAGTTTTGGAAGGTGTTTTTTTCAAAGGCTAGCATATTGTATATCTTTCATTTAAATCATAGAGAAAATTACCACCCCGAAACACCATTTTTCGAGTAATATGAGCCGGAAAATAGGTGATGGTGGAGCTTATGGTGGCGAGTAAATGTGGTACATGTGCATTGAATTACCACTTATGGGCATTGAACTATGGTAGTTTTTTTATTTTTGATTCATTTGTTCAGCATTTTTTGTTGTGAAGATATTTGAGCTTGTTTCTGGTTTGTATTAGTTGGTATTTTTGGCTATGAACTTGAGTATTTGGTGAGAGAAAGTACGTGGTGGAGCTTGAAAAGTATGAGTTATCATTTAGATAGTTATTTTCTTTTCCTGACTTGGTTTGTGTGCATGCAAAGGAAATAAGGCATTTTTTCCCAGTTCATACTGAAATTTTTGTCTTTAGAATTTAAAATATACGTCGAGTAGTTATTTCTCATATCCATTTGTTGAACTTCAAAATTTTATAAATGGTGAAATGGTTGTCATTTGCAAAGACACAGATATTTTTTTATTCTTATTTCATTCTCTAAGGCATATAGTCGGTTTTTCAAATTTTGAGCTCTCGTTGTTTATAATAGAATAAATGTGTTTCTAAAAAAAACCCAAATACTTATTTAGCTACAGGAGAGATGGATATGTATTATTGTGGAAGCTTGTCAAAAATAATTTTGTGTTGCATGTTTTCTTTCAAGTTCGTAATATAAATGCATGTTTTGATAGAAACAAGATAATCTTTCAGTTTGCTTTTAAATGGTTTCATTTATCTATTGAATGGTTTTGAGAGATAAACATTTATCATGTGTTTGAAGTTATCTTGGCACTTACCATATTCAATCTAGTTATTTGACATAAAATTTGAGTTTTTTTCCTTCATTGTTGTCTGTGATGAAAATAGATAACATCAATGCATGCATTAGATGAGGATGTTCGCATTTCATTTTTTTTAGAAAGGAAACAGTATGAAGATTTGGGTTTCAAATTTTGATGGTAATGTTCTTTTGTTCAAGATTTTTTGAGGTAGTATAAGGTTTGGAACAGAAAGGAAATAATTCAAGGAAAATTTGTTTTCTTTGCATGAATATTTTGAAGGCATAATTTGTTCAAAAAAAAATATAAATAAGGTTCAAAATCAGAAATTTTTTTGTATTTTGTTTAAAATCAGCAGTATCCTGAAGATGATCATTTCTTTCTAAAATACATTGACTATTAGAAAATGAATAAGTTGGAGATGAAATGTGGTGATTTAGAGGGAATTTTTCTTGAAGAATACATGTAATTTTAGAGATCATTATTTTTCAATATAGAAGACTTTTATATGTTGCTTTGATTGCGATTACGATTACTCTATTTTGTAGAAAGATTAATGACCTTGTGTATTAACTATTGGTATTTTGTATCTCCTTTTTAGTATCACAAGCATGTCTATATGGGATGGTAGGGGAGGTTCTAGGATATCTGTGTCCCATCAATCTTGGGGTCATATTAGTTTATGAAGTCAGCCACATTGGTAGAGAGGCTCACCTAGGGGTGGCCGAAGGGGAGCTAGTATGCTTGGAGGTAGGATACCCTTTACAAGACATGGCCCTACCCAAGTTTTTGTATACTTTGATGCAAATGAACCTTACTTTCAAGAGGTATTATAAGTTATTTTGTCATACCCCCGTGCTTAGCCTTCCTGCAGTATCCATAGCACCCACTTGCATAATGTCAAACATGCCCAAGATTATCACAATCCATCTTCTTCAAACCAATCTACTCAATCTTCCCCATCTCACTTACCTCCTCAAAATGTCTTACCTTTCACTACCTTACCTTTATTACTTGGGTAGAATCAACCTTTGCATTTGTATGACTCACCTCTTCCTTCTAAGCATGTTATGCCCTCTTCTGTGGTACCTAAGGTGATGGGTGCATTGAAAAGAGTCAAGTTGGAAGTGAAAGAAGATATAGGAGTCATTAATTGCACCATCTTATCGGTTGAGTCCTATGAGTATGTTGAGATGACTAAAGACGCAGAAACCCTTTTACTAGATATTACTGATTACGATACTTTAGACTTCTAATTTTGATATACATACATTTAATTAATCATTTTCAGATACTTCATATTTTGGAATATTATTAGTAAACACATGGTGATGGATTATTAAATTTCATATATATGGATTTGGATGGCATTTGTAGTTTAAGTTTGATGGTTTTTTTTATTATTATGATGAGTTTGATTTAAAAGGATTAGAATGCTTTATGGATGTCTTAATGTTTTATTTATTGCAATGATATTTTATTGGGCCCCTGTTTAGTTTCTCATGCCTTTTATTTTAAAATTTCATGTGTATTAAATATTCTCATGAGTCCTTCACTTAAATTCAATGAAATATTATAAAGTATTACTTAAAAGACATAAAGTAATAATTTATTATTTAAAATTATCCTATTGGAATCAATCAGTTATAATTAATTTTGTACAAGAGGATATTATAAAAGGACTTGGAAGATACATTTTCAAGGGATGAGAAATCAGGTATTATAGCTATTGTGAAGATTCTTTCATTTTGAATTATTTCTATGCAAATTTTTTTGAGACAAGTGATCTTATAGGCATTGTGATGGCAATGTTTTGATGTTTGAGTATGAAAATCTGATGCAGCAAGTATATCTAGTTTTAATATCATTTTTTCTTATTATCTGATTTATTATTATGCATCTCATCTAAACCGATTAGTTTTTATTTGTCATATCTAGAACAAGCCTTGATGACACCTTCATTTTGATCTCAAGATAAATGAAAATTTGTAGCCATGTTGGCTTTGATTTTAATCATGACTCTTGTTAAGACATTGTTATAGTGATCATTATACACTTTCATAAATGCAAAATTTATTTCTCTTCATCATGTCTATTTTCATTTTTGTTTTATCATTTTTGTAAATATGTTTATATGTGAATAGTGTTTGTGTTTGTTTCTTTAGTTTGTTGTTATGTTTTTATCTTCAATATCATTACATCATTTTATTAGTAAATGGTAAGTAAGAGATCATCAATTTATCAATTATAGATTTCACCTTTTCAATAGGTTACCTAATTAATAGGTTTCACTCTGTCAGATAAAGGTTGATGAAAACTTTTCATGTGAGAAATCAGTTTGGTTAATAAATGATTAACATTTATATAAATGTGATTAAGGTTCATGAAAGATCTCCTTATTAATATAATTTAATTTTATGTGGTCTTGTTCTGTTTTTTGGAGTGTTTTGTTTTATTCTTTGTTTAATTTTGTATATCATTTTCTGCCGCTAAGAAATAGAAACTTCCAAGATCTTAGGTGTACTCATGTTTAACCTATATTAAACTACCCATGCTTAATCTATTTTTAAGTAAACTACAATTAAACTGGTCTGATTCCATCTTAACCTTTTGTGTTAGGTGAAAGGGTTGATTAGTTGTCGGTCTACTTTTTATTGACAACAGATAGGAAAACCATTCCCCCCAATGGATGTGTATGAGATGAGGTTCATTTATAGGAGCCCTCAATAATTAAGAATGAACCATAGAACAAGAGTGTGTCATCGGGTAATGTGTGGTGTGAGAAAATATGCTAGAAAGATATATCATGAAGTAAATAGCATGAATTATGTATTAGATGTGAGGTTCATTTCAAAATCATACCCTCAGTAGTTGAGTATGAATCATGGAATTAGAGTACGTTATATGGTAATGACTATATAATGTGTGTATCAAAGGCTTTGAAAGTGCTAGGAAAGATAAGACATTAAGTACGGAGTGTTAAGTGTGATAGTAGATACGAAAGATAACTGGCATGAATGGAAGGAGGGGGGAAGATAGCATGATGTCCCTTGAGTGTGTGATGTATAGAAAGATCAAGTAAACTCATCTAGAAGAACATTAGTATCAGGGTCATAACCGATAGGATCTGGATTAGAGACTTGGTAAGCAATAGTGTGAGGTTAATCATATAAAAATATTGTGTGGCGTAAATTACACATGCCCATAGCATATTATTCATCAGTAAAATGATGTTGAGGAAAATCATGTGCATACCAGCAAGTTATAATTTTGAGTATAGCTCAAGAATGAGTCAATGTAATTAGATATGTAGCCAAAAGGCATGGGAAATGTGATACCAGTATGATTAGGATCTAGTGTGCCACCAATGTAATCAATCCAATAATTTCCAAGTGTGAGAGGAGAGGAATAAGGAGTGCATGCAAGGAAGACTGATAAATGGAAGACGCACAATCCATAGCCAATGGTAATAAATATACATCCATGATATAGTTGAGGAGAGTGAGGCGGGGGAGGAGATTGGAAAGTGTGAATCCTAGGTGTGCTAATCCATCATGTGTGCAAAAATTCTTAGATTAAGTAGTTTCAAATGGAATATAATGCCAATAAGAGTTATGGATGAAGAAAGTGCATGTGAATGGATCAGGGCGCGACGTAGAATGATTTTTGGGAGATGTAGTAGGTGATAGAATATCTAATGTATATACAGTCCCTTAAAAAGGTATCATGACATTAGTAAAAGGAGAAGGATACTTGAATTCATATTCACCAAGACCAATAGTACAAAAGTATCCTTGAAGTAGGATTCATCTAATTCAATAGGATTAAAGTTAATATCATGTAATGTTTCATCATCAAGCTCTACGACATCAACCTCATCATTGTTGGCATTATCTTGTTGGACAGGATTATCAAAGATATTGGTAGGGATGGATCCAAATGTAGAATTGAGAGGAGCCATGACAGGTGGAGAATTAGTATCCATATAGGTATACATGGTAAGTGATATGGTATCAATAGTATGAGTAGGAATGGATGGAATGCATGAAGAAGTAGCAAAGGGAATAGGATCTCTAGATTTACTAACATCGTATGTACTAATATTGTGATACAAAATAGGCTATGATGGAGGAATGGGCATGGTGGTGATGAGGTCTATATGGAAAAATTTTAAGGGGTTAGGGTGAACATCAATGGTATGTTCATAGCCATCATCGAGGAATTAAATTCACCTATACATTGTGTAGGGAAAAACATGCATTACATAAATCTAGGGTCTACGAAGTAAGCATTTGAACTGGAATAAGTCATCGATAACAAAGAATATAGTAGGAAAAATTCTAGGCCCAACTTTTAGAGGTAAGGTGATAGTGCACATGCATGTGTGAGTAGTGGAATCATAGCCATGAATTACTTGAGAGGATTTATTAATTAAATTGTTAGAAATGCCTATTTTCCTGAGGAGGGAGAGAGCACATAGATTTATAGTAGATCTATTATTAATGAGTAAATTTTTAATATAGATGGATCTAATATTAGTGGTGATAATCAAAGGTGCAAAGGTTTTGTTAGAAAAAGAGGGAGGGATATCCTCATCACTAAAAGATATATCATGTGGGATATTTTTGAGGGATTGAATGAGGTGAGTAAATTCAACAGACAAAGTATTTCTTTCAATGTGGATGGAACTAAGGGTGGCCTCTGATGTATGATTATAATTGGGTTCACTACGTAAGAGATAATAAAGATATAATTTAGTTGGCCCATTCTTAAGTTGTTCAATGATTTCATAACCCTTAGAGGTGGTGGTGGGAATTTTAGAAGTAATAGGTGGCGGAACAGAGATTGGTGGAGATATAGGAGGATGATTGTGGAGAGTGGTGACTACATTAATGGTTGGATTAGGCATTGGAGTGATGAAACGAGGAGGATTTTGAGTACGTACTTTCATAAAATCAGCAATGGTGGCATCCATTCTAGAAAGCTTGGTGAGAGTAAAAGAGGGATAAGAAGATTGATCCATGAATTCAAAAGAAGGGTATAGGTTGCAATGCATTCTCAAAAGGTAGGGTTTTAGTGATGGGGTTCACCAAATGATTTAATTTAATTTGAATTAAATCAATATTACAAAGTAACTATTGGAATAAATGGTGTATATATGATAAAGTACAGTAATGACACAAGAAAACTAAGATGTAAATTATAAAACCCTGAGTAAGGAAGAGAGATAGGACTAATTAGTTGATTTTTTGACTAGACAAAAAGTGATCTAGGTAGGTGTGAATGATGAACAAACTGCAAATAGAGTTGTCACTGGTCACTAAAAAATATGGAGTGCAGGAACAGAGCTAGACATGGGTTTCCGTAGCAACACAATGGCACTTGGGCATTGGTGACTGCATAGAGGCTCAGAATTTGATTTTTTATTGTGTCGCAAGGGTTTCACAATTTCTCTCTTTTGATCACCTGATGTTCACACTATGATCACTGATGATACCTTTAGCCTACAAAATAGAAGTTCACTTACATAAGCCCACAAACCGCATCAAACCTAAAAAATTAAAATACATAATGGGGAGTTAGACTGACCTTGGCAGTCACCCCAAGAGTGAACTTACAACTGAGAACTACACTACATCTCATACTTTATGCAGTTATTTTGTGTGTGTGTAAGAATTATGCCCTATGATGCCCTTGTGTAAGTTATACTTGATAGCAGGTTGTCGCTAAAATTTAGTAATGTAATAGAATTTGCAGATGGAATAAAATAGAATTCCCCTTCTTATGCACTTAATGTAGGGTTGATGCAGCCCTTGTCCCTTGAATGGATGTTAGATGGATTCCTATAGAGTACTTTAGTGTCATTGGAATGCAAGATTAGGTGATGATAATAATGCTTAGTGTTTGGTCCTTGATTTTGAACACATAACGATGTATTTATATGATTCCCTTATTTGAATTTTTTAATTAACAACTACAAGGCTGACCCATAATTGAAAAATATGTCTAGAAGATAAAATATCCCTAAAAAGAGCGAGTAAGGTGAGAAAGGGTCAAGGGCACCCAGGAGGGACAGGATTGCATGGGCGCTGGTGTCTAAAGCCATGAAAGATAAACAAGTAAAGCTTCGACTAGGTTGTAGGATGTGAAAGACAAAATGGAAAACAAAAGGCACAAAAAAGAGGTCAAATATAGTTGGCAACCACTAGTTTTCTTGCTTAGGAATCATATCAATGCTAGTATGCTTGGACCTACAAATGTACCCAAGTACATGATTTAGTGTTTACACCCCCCTGTTTGGGGTACATATGATGAATGTAGGAGGATGCATCCCAAAGGAGATGACCTGAAGGTGATAAGAATATCTAAGAGTGGATACTTGTAGGGGGTAGGGGATGTGCATGGTAGAAACCAAGGTGCATGTAAACAAGATAGACTAGTATCTAGCGTTAGTTGTAAAAATCGCTAGCATGTAATAGAATACAATGTAATAAACAAATAAGAAGAAAATATGGACCATGAAAATTGGGTTTCACACATCAAACATCGCTTACAATGTCAATTCAATCAGATCCGAAGCATCCAAAAGCAAACAATGATCAATAAAAACATAGGGCATAGCTCACAAAATATCAATTGTTAACAAACAATAGCAAGTAAAAGGTGACAGATAACCAAGGTTGTATATAATCTTGCAAGGAAAATTCTACACGTGAAGTACCCATTATCATGTTAGAAAGATAAATAGTATATCAAAGTGTGTATAGATCAGTGAAAAATTAAGTGATAGTGACGAAATATAGAAAATATTAGAATAATAGGACCTGTGATGTGTGGAGTATGAGAGTAGCAAAGTTAGATGCCCCTAGAAGCTTCAGTGGGACTGATAAAAATAAGTGTCGATCATTATGCATTGTGTAAGAACTTGTGAAATTTTTGCATTCACCTCAAGAGACCATGTGAATACACATATGTGTATAGAAAAAGATGATGGCATACTAAGTATCTAACTAGCATAGGAAAAAAAGTGTAACATGTAAATAGGGTAAGCTAGCAATATTAAGTACAACCAAGGTGTGTAAATGTCATGTGCATTTCATGGTGTGTTGCAATATGTAAAATGTGTAGATGAGAAGAGTCACGTTGCCCCCCAGAAAATGTGTATGAGGTGAGTTTCATTTAGGAATTATCCCTCAACACTCAAGTATAAATCGTAGAACAAGAGTGTGTCATCAGATAATGAGTGGAAAGTATGTGTATTGAGAGTAGATGTTAGAAAATATTTAGTGTGAAGAATGGAGTGTGATGTGTAGCAACTGAACTAAGAGTATCCAATAGAGACATTAAATGGTGATTGAGTTAGGGGAAAGTGTGATGCCCCCCAAGTGTGTAAGTGATGGGAAGTTATCCGATGATGGGAAAGACCAAGGGCCCCTTAGCTAGTATCCTAGAAGGAGAGGGCATGTAAAAAAGGTCTAGGAATGGTGAAGTAGGTGAATATCGATGTGTATGTGAGGGATATCGATGTGGTGAAGGAGGTGGAGAACACCTATATTGATGGGCTGCCATAATTGGGGACTTAGGCTGAGGAGGTGGACTAATGGAGCGGTGAAGATAACGGGGTCATGATGTAGGTTGTTTACAAATGGGAAAGCTAGGTGTAGAGATAGATTTAGAATTGCGAGGTGTAAGAGGCCTAGATGTCATGACTAGTGCACAAATAGAGGCAAGAGTGGTCTGAGGTAATGGTATGCATGGTGTAATACCTTTTATGGTGAAAATTTTCTTACTATGAATGAATTTAAGACATAAATGGACCATGGAATGGATGTCTTGCGTATCTCAGAGCCAAGGAATACCTAAGACCATATGATAACCCTTTATTTTAGATATAACAAGGAATGGTGTAAGTATGGTAAAGGAGCCGATGGTGGAGGGAAGGACAACACGAATGTAAGAATTAGGGATTGGAAATTTGATAGCTAATAGGATTACCACTGAGCATGCATTGGTAAGGGCCGAGGGATAGACCAAAGTATTGTTGAATGTATAATTACCAATAGAAGCATTAATATGCATCGAATTATAGGAAAATGTAGCACGGAAATCATGATCCGAGAAGGTGATAACTGGTGGTGGCATGTCACAAGTAGCGATGAGGAAATCAAGTGGCTCCAATGAAGGAGGAGGCACAACATGATTTGTATGATTAGTAGAGGAATCAGTAGTTGGATTTTCATGATTTAGTAATGGGCCGTTGAATATTTTAAGATTTTGATTATGATTGACCAGTTTGGAAGTAGATGGCTCTGGGAGCTTGATTGTGTTATTATCGATAAGATCTTAAATGATATGTCTAAGCTTTAAACAACAATTAGTAGAGTGGCCATTACATCGGTGTTAATCATGATGTGCATTTTCATTTTAATTTCAGCCACGTGGTTGAGAAGGATATAGATTAAGCGGTGGAGGGATATTATTTAGATTACTTTCAATGAGTTTTAGTAATATCAATTGAGATGCGCAAGGTAGCTCAGTAAAGGTGTACGTTCTGGATTACAATTGAAGATTGGTTGGTGGAGAAATAGTGTTGAGAGTGGGTTGAGCATCGGTGGGCTTGGTGGATGGTTTAGATACAAATTTATCTTGAAACGTCTTGGAAGAGGAGGAGGAGGAAGTCTCATAATACTTCAATTTTCCCATAGATAGTAACATTCCTTCACGTAATTTGAGTGTGTGGAATAATTGATCAAATTAAGGGGTAGTATCAAAAATAACACTCTCTTAGAGTGGAGGTAAAATATTTTGAACAAATATATCTTTCAATTCTAAATAACAAGGATATTGGTCATTTTAGCAAGGTTGTTCTCGTGGCGTAAGACATAGTCTGCAAGATGTTTATTTTATCCTTATTTGATTTTAGCCAATTATGCATAGGATATCTTAGTACTGATATTTATAGAAAAATGAGAAAGGAATGCATTGGGTAAATCTGTAAAAGATGTTACCGAATGGATAGGTAGATCATAGAACCAACGCATAGCATAGTCATTTAAGCTTCAAGGAAATAATTTAGCTAACAAAGTAAGATCATAAACATAGTTAAAACATGAAATATTGAAGGATCATAGGTGCTCCTAAGGGTTTTCATGGCCATTAAAGGTGGGAATGTGATGAAGTTAGGAGGCATTAAATAAGAGGAGATGGCAGCTATGAAAGGGATATGAAGGGGAAGTGAGTAATCTAGGGATGGAGAGGGGGATGAATAGGCTTTCTTTAACAAACAAATTTAGGTTTACAAGTCATGGTATAGGAAAGATAATTCATGGGTTCCCAAAGAGGAGGCATCTCGTATATGAGACGTAATAGGTAGGATAAATTACTTGGTAGGGGTAGGCATATAAAGAGGAACAGTAGATGTAGTTGGAAGAGTGATGGTCTAATTAGGAGGAAGTGTCACAATAGGAAGAGAAGTACCATTGGAAACTGTAGGGTTGAGCTCGATTAACCACATGGATTCTTTGCGGGTAGTGAATAATGAGATATCTATTTCTTTAGGATGTTCAGTAATATGAGCGTAGAGATCATGAAGGTATTCATCGGTAAACAGTTCATAAGTCCCATTCATTGAAACAAGGTAGGATTCGAGCGTATGGGTTCACCAAATGATTTATTTTAAATGGAATTAAACCTTAACTTTAGTGTAACTTTACTATAACTAATGATATATAGATGATAATATACATCAATGCACAAGAAACAAGAATTTAAATATATGAAACCCTAAGCAGATGAAAGAAGAAGATGAGTTAGCTTATTTCCATGCAATACATAGATGATCTGCACTGGGTAACTATTGGATCTGACTAAGAATAGTGTCATCAAGTCGCAATGCGGGTTCTGGAACTCAAAACTATGTCAGACAAAAGTGCTCATAGGAGGACAGGAGCATCTAGGTGCTATTGGCATCTTAAATGCTTAGGTTCTGATCCTTTTTGGGTTAGAGGAGCTTCACTTCTACTCACTCTTTATCTTTTTGGTTTGGCTATTAGATCTTTGGTCATACCTGTAACCTAAAAATAGATAGCTACCTGCACATTTCCAAAAACCCCATCAAATCTAATGAAAATATGTATAATGTGGATTCAAACTGACCTTGACAGTCACCCAAAGAGTGAACTTAGTACCAATTGTTGCACTACATTTTAGAATTCATGTATTTCTTTGTGTTTTTATGTGTAATGATTCCTTATCATTCCTGTTGTCATGAAAATGTGCAACAAGGAAATTGGAAGTTCCCAAGCACGACAACTATACCCATATGCCGAAATTTTCATTTTTTATCATTCCTAGGAAAACCCCGGCTCTAATCCAATTAGTCCAAATGACCTCCCAACCAATTTGTTATCAACATTTTTCCCATAGGTGATTAAGGAAATTCTATTCATTCCCCCTAGGTGATTTTAGGGAGTTCATTGAAAATGACACTATCTTCTGGGCAGTATACGGGAAGGGCTATTACGTTGGCCTTCCCAGGAATGGATCAATCCCATGGAGTAGAAAAAAAGGAAAAAATTCAACATGGAGGTGAATGGAAGACCTTGGAACATCATGCAAATGATTTTTGAAGGTCTGGGGAAGTTCTGCAAGACTTGGAGCAGTCTGAGTAAAAAACAGGGTTCACAAGCCTAGGCAGTACACAGTGCCTAAAACAACTGCTAGGATTCGGAAGAAGATTGCGAGAGCTCCGAATGGGGTTGGAAGTAAAAAATAAAATTTTCACAACAGAGGATTCCAATACCTAGCATGATGGTGAAATGATTATTGTTCAAAAGACCTTTTCAGCATATGATTGGCAGGCAGTTTTTCTTAGGCACAAGTGGAGTCCTAGATACAAAATCTGATTTTTTAGGAATCATATAGTCAAAAAAATACATGATAACCCCACCATTGGATTCAAAATTCCATTTCCAGTCAGGATCATATAAAATTTAACTAATAAATTCCACCAAAATCTCAAGTTATCTTCGGTCCAAGTTACCCTCTCAAAGGCAGTTCAGGACTTAGTCATTTTTTCGAGAAGACACGTGTCAACACCAGGAGCCTAGTAGGATTTCATGTCCTTGAAGTACATAAGATTAGGTACATCAGACCTTGAAAAATTATCCTAGACCCCATGTGACCTCTGGGACCCTCATATGACCTCCTGACTTAACAGTTCAGCCCCCAGGTGCTTATTTGGAGCATTCATTCCCTGCCGTTGGATCGAGCGCCACGTGTCAGCTCCAGGATCACCATGAAATTTTATGTCCCTTATGAACCTAATTTGGGGGACATCAGACCTTGAAACATTCTCCCATCTCCCATTGGGATTCTTCTAGACACTCACATGACCGCAATTCAGCCCCCAGGTGCTTATTTGGAGCATTCATTCCCTGCCGTTGGATCAGGCGCCACGTGTCAACTCCAAGACCACCATGGAATTTGATGTCCCTTATGAACATGAGGTGGGGGACATCATACCTTGAATAATTCTCCCATCCCCCATTGGGAGTCTTCTAGACACCCATGTGACCGTCTTTTAGCTCCCAGTGCTTTAAAGAAATCTTTTCCTCCTTCATTCCCTGTCATTGGATCAAACGCCACATGTCATCCTCTTGAACACTGTGGAATTTGATGTCCCTCATGTCCATGAGGTTAGGGACATGAATCATGGAAAAATTATCTTAAACCCTACTTGTGCATATCTTTTGAATTTTCTCCAAGTGCCGCTTTTTCCCGCTTCTAACTTCTAACAGTTATATGTGCACTTCATTCCTCCATACTTCCTCTACAACATTCTACCATCAATCCACCATTGCAAATGCTTAGAACTGCTCAAACTCAAGAACTGAAACACATTCCCAACAGTGATGTGTCAGGTCTCATAAGGGTTTTTCATCAAAACGAGAAGGAGAAACGAAGAACAAGAGGAAGAAAACAAGTGAAAATCTCCATAGCCTAAAAACGAAGATCTGAAGAAATTTTGCTAAGCCGTTGCATGAAAAAATGAACCATTTGTTGCTGGATTTTCATTCCTCTACCCAATACCATCAAAAATACACCTTCAAAATCCCCCCTCATGTGACAGATCATCCACTACAAATAATTCTCCTTTCTGACTCAACGAAGAAAGAAGTGGCATTTCCTGTCAAACCGGTTGCCAGATTGAAGTAAGATCGCACGTGAAGCACTAGAAGAAAAAACCAACATCAAATATATAATTTTATTTGTAAATGGATGAGAAAACCATATACCTGTAATTTTGAGGTCCATTAATGGCTGCCGTACATCCATAAGCATTGCCAGGTCCGCAAATTTAAGACTTTAAAATCTCCTGGACTGATTAAGCGGGTGGGCCCAAAATTTTAGAGGGAGTGATATTGGGAAAAAACCCATATCAAAAAAACTTCGTTCCACATCAATCCAACTCCTAGAGGCCAACTTTCTAAAAATAGCATGTTTACTACATAAGAATTGCTATTTCGCGAAAGTCATCAACAAAATAACTTGTGAAAGAGATGAAGACATTGGAGGTGCACTACAGCTAAGAATTCACCAGAACAGAAATTTTTTGGCACTTACTAAAAATATTAAGTGGACCCTTGAGCACCTGCTAAAAATAGAAATTTGATCCAAAGGAGTGAGGAACGCAGGGAGAAAGGGGAATCAAGGTCACAACACTCAGCAAAGGATCGAGGGAGTTGGTTTTTTCACACTTACTAAAAATAGTAAGTTACACTCAAAGAGAATTTTTGGCACAATGGGATGTACAAGGATAATCATTCAGGGGGACATCATTGTTCAGGAGCATCCTAGTCATTTTTCACAGGGCATTCAAGATCCACCTTAGTTCATTCAACTTGGCAAGCATTCAAGAGCTAATTTGGAGGATTTTCACATTGTGTAAGGAGTTCAAAGATTCATAGTTTCACTGCATTTGGAGCTTTCCATTAACGAGGATCAACGGACTTCATCGGGTGATATCTCCTCTTCTTCTTCTCTCTCTCTCTTTCTCTCTCCTCTTCCCCCTAACTTTCTCTCACTTTCAAATGTTCTAATTCTTTGTTGGGGTTTGCACTTTTTGATATGCCTTTAAGTCACTTAAAAGTGACTTTAGAAACATAATGTAAATTAAGTCACCTTGATTTTATAAAAGGGAATTCATTATTTTGGTAGGAATATGAACAGTCTAAAGTTGGAAATAAGGCATATGGAGGGTCATGAGGAAGACGATAAGTCACCTCTCCTTCTATAAATTGTAATACCATTCTCATTTCAAAGGGTTGGTGATTGATTTTGTAAACTCAAGAGTGTATTGAGAGAACAAAGGAGATATCCAAATTCTTCCATTCCCCTCATTCTTAAATTTCCTCTATTTCTCCACTATGTACAACTTTGGTTTGAGCAATCAATACAAGAAGAAGGAGTTTCTATATTTCTTTGACTAAGGGGTTTCTTGATACTTTGTGGTCAATAAATTCTATTTGGTCTTGTTGCTATTTGCAGGGTTGTTTCTTCTCATGAATGCATGTGATGAAGTTTCCAACTAGTGTGTGTGTGTAGGAATCTGATTTTCTACCTGCAGCATTAGTTCTCCTACCTCTTATCTCACTCCCCTTTCTCGCTCTTTAGACAAAGTCTTCCCTAACAAGATATTGCTAGCTTTGTCACGTAGGGTCAGTGGAGTGCCCCTATTGGATCCCTGGTCGAAAGACCACCACAAAATCTACCTTTTCAAGTGCATGCACATGCACATATGCGGAAGCTGCACAGGTTAAGTAGAGGGACTTAGATTCCTAGAGTGTTGGCAAGAAATCCACAAGTTTGTCCACCTAACAAATTTTCTCACCAACAGTTTTTGGCACCCACCATGGGGCAGATTTAGTAGCATCTGCACCCAATATACGACCACAAGGTCTGAAAATCAAAAAAAAAAAGATTTTGAAGGAAAATCATTTTTTGAAGGTGACTCCGTCAAGAAATGAACCCCTATCACATTAATTTCCCACATCATGAAGAAATTTCCAGATTGGAGTGAAGTACCAATGAGTGACATTGAAGAAGAAGAAGATTTCTTCCTGAAAAAGAAGATCGTTGATCAGCCATGGTTCCGGACTAGTTTTGACAAAGGAAAGAAGAAAGAACCTGTGATCGATGAAGAAGAATGGATTCAAAGGAGACATAAGATAAGGTGTGAAGCTTGAGAATATGTCAAATTCTTGCAAGAGATGAATGAGAAACTTGAAGCAGCCCATAGCGAGAAAGAAGAAGAGCAGAATAGTCCTATAGAGGAAGACTCTGAAGATCATTCATACCATAGTGTTTTCATACCCAAAAGGTTCTTGAATTCCACTAAAGAAAATATATCCTTCAGCCTTCTGATGAAGATAAAATCAGCATTCAAGAAGATGACGAAAGACAGGACAGTGCAAGATCCACTGAAGAATATGTTTGCAATCTCGCACAACTCACTACAAAATTGAGAACAATGTCCTTCTTCCATCATTCTCTAGATGAATTCATTGTATATGGTGATGAAGAAATGAACATGTTGAAAAGAGAATATTTGAAAATACTTGAGAGCATAATAAAAGGAAATTTTGAACCCGAAGTCTTTAATGAAATTTGGAGGTATGCTTTAGCTCTACAGAGAAGATATGAACATTTTCAAACTCCACATCAAATGGAGGAAGAAGATGAGATGCACCCTATGGAAGAAGACTCAGATTGCTGCCTGTACTATGAGGTTTTCATTCCCAAAAGATTCTTGGATGCTTCTAAAGAATATATTGTCATGGAATCTCCCAATGAAATCCAAAGCAACATCATAGAGAAAGAAGTTGAAGAGACAAAGATAGGATCACCATTCAGCAATTCCATTTAGCTCAAATCACAACCCATAGGGGGAATAATATATTCAGTAAAGGAAGATCCTTGCTGCATAATGGATTATCCACTGCTCTCCGAAGACTCCACCAATGATGAAGAAGATGGTCAATTCAAAGTAAGCATGGATGATCTCTTTTATAGTTTTTTATCTTTCAATTAATGATGAAATGGAGAGATGTGAAGAAGTGCAAGAAACTTAGCCAACATCATGGCACAAAAATGATGAATTCAAGATGGTCATATATAATCCTCTTAATTCCTCAAGTGAAGTAAAAACTTTGCATGAAGAAATGAAGGAAGTCAAAGAATCAAACTCTCTTCCCGATGCAATCATGGATGATCAAATGGAAAAAGACCATTCTATTTTCAAATCCAAGGAGAATGAGAAATGTAAACACAACCTCTACTCACTCGAGGAGAAGAATCATCATCATGGTAAAAACATAGCCTTTCATCTTTCACTTGTTATCCAAATCCACCCCCAGGGTTGATTTGATAACATACATCAGAGTTCTCGAGTCCCAGGAAAATGGATGGATTCAGGGAAAAAATCATGTTTCTAGGGTCCCCTCAGAAATTTTTCTAACTCTCCTGTCCAGGTTGAAAAGAGCAAGCTCTGAGAAAATGCAAAAAACTTACAGAAAATAAGCTTGGGCCAGAAAAAATTGTGAAAATTGGCTAAGTCCTTGTCCTAGGAACAGTTGGGACAGTCGGATCACCAAGGAGCAGTTCGGCCGAAATGCCTCCAGGCGGCCCGCAAAGCACTGGGACAAGTGGAACAAATGTATGCGAAGGGCGCAAACCGGCCGGTTCAGCCGAAAGAGAAGAAAAACAACTAACTGCTGGGGACATTTGGGCCTTGAGGACGCGAACCGCCCGGATCGGCCGAAATGGAGAACTTTCGTACTAAGAAGTTGGGACATTTGGGACAAATGGACACAAATGGAAAGGACGTGAAAAGGCGAAGCGGCTGAGAGCAAAGGAAGGCATTTTGGGTGGTTCGGAAGTTTTTGTCCCACGTAGCACTGGGACATTTGGGACAAATGGACGTGAAGGACGCAAACCGGCCGATTCAGCCAAAACGAGAAACTTCAGCACTGGGACAAGTGGGACAAAAGGACGTGTGGGATGCAGATAGCCGAGAAAGACGAGGGCCAATCAGATCACGCCACGTGTTAGCCGGTAGAAAAGGGACATGGAAGCCCATTTCGGGTGGATCAGAAGTTTTTGTCCCAGATAATTTTGGGACATCCAGGACAGAAGGACGCGGTGGACGCAAAAATCCGGCAGGCCCGTGGACCAATCATAGCATGACACGTGTCGCCAAGGAAAACATCCAAAACATTCAAAGGGGCAAGGTTTGAAAGCGATTGGCCCGAGCCAATTAGTACAGGACACGTGTCCAATGGAGCAGGGAGGTGCGGAGCTCGGGGAGGAGTTAGAGAATTTGGCAAAAGTTTTGGCCAAAAGTTTAAAAGCAAAGGTCTCCCCCGTGCCCCTGTCGACCAATCAATGCATGCCACGTGTCCCAAGTGGCGGGGACGCGGGGAAAAATGAAAAATGTTCCAAAATCATCAAAAAGTCAAAATTTTCAAGGAAAACCTACGGGTAAGGTCTGGAGAGAGAATTGCTCATCCAATCAGTGCTTGACACGTGTCATTCAGGTGGCAGAGCGCGGGAAGAAATTTAAAAATCCGTTTTCACCTGTTTTGTGCCCTAGATCTTCAGATCGACATATCTTTCGATCCAGAGCTCGGATTTGCACATTCTTTATATCAACGGAAAGCTCACAAAATTCTCTACGTGATTCTGGGGTTAATCTTGAGTTTTGGTGTAGTCTAGAGAGAGAAAATCGAGAAACGGCTCTGACACGTGTTCATGGCCAGAAGCGACATTTCAGCGACCAGATTTAATGCAGAATGGGTCGCATTCTCCTGTATTCTGGTCAAAATGATAGGGTATGGGTTTGTAAGGTTCCCCATGCCATTTTAATGCACCTGCAGTCAAGAAGGGATGGGCTCCCATGCTTTTGTACGTTTTCTGTCCCCTGGGCTCGACCCATGCATGTAAAAGCCAGATTTGGCTCATTTCTGAAGGGGGGAACATTTCTTTGGATAGCAGGCTTCTTCTTTCACCTGTAACAAGTGATTTTTGCAAGTATCAAACCTCTTCTAAAATTGTAACAGGTTTTCTGCCCTTTTGATGTTGTAATACAAGGATTTTGACAGTGTAAATGACAATACAGGCTCTGTGATCAGTTTTCAGTCCTTTGTTTGTGTTGCTTGTTTCATTTCAGACCTCTGATTACATCTTATCAGCTTGTGCATGATGTCTTATGTTGCATTTTTATGATCTGTGTCTATCTGCAGAACAAGAAGTGTTCACCACTCCTCCTTTGGTGTATCACCTGTTAGTTTAGTTTCATTTCTGCACTTTCTATCTCTGTCTCCTTGGATTTTAGAGTAGGATTAGGTTTCAAACCTCTGTAGTTTTGCAAATATAGATCTAAATCAGAGGAGTTTGAGGAACCAGCCTCTAATCTGGAGATTCCTCTCTAAGTTTAACAAGTCCCCACACTTGGAGAGAGGTTTCCATGTTGTGCAATCACACTGGATGCTAGAGTGATCAACCTAGAAGCCTGATCTGCATCCAGGGGTGCTGTGAGTCTGCAACAACAGTTTTGGCACGCCCGGTGGGACCTAGAGGTCTCATTTTTATTGCAGCAAAGTTGATATGCATCTGCTGCAGTTTTCTTGCTTATAAGAGCTATTATTTGCATATCTGGCGACTCCAAGGGGAAGAATCAACTGGTTTCAGCAGTGCAGGCCTGAAAACTCATGAGAAGAATCACCACAAGGTCAAGAGTTGGAGAAGAAGAAGTGTTGTTTGAATACCTGCAGTTATCTCCAAGAAGAAGGCAAAGAGGAAGAAGGATTCAGAGGTCTCCATCTCCACCAAACAGAACTCTCTCAACTCCTCCACCTGACAGGCCTTTCATTCAGTATACAAGGGCTTTAAGACCGATTAGAATGGCTCAAAACAACCCCTACGTCAACTTCACAGGCAGCAGCCCACTTGCTCTCAATGCACAACATCCAGTTCCTATTGCAGCCCTGAAGAACATTCCCTACTTCACTGGAGAAAATCAGACTACTCCAGGCGATCATGTTAAAGATATTGCTAACCTTTGTGCAATTCATGAAATCAATGAAATGCAAGTGGCTGTCAAGTTACTGGCATCTTCCTTCAAGGGTAAAGCATTACAATGGTTTAGGAGCCTTGGAGCTGGTTCTATCACAAACTGGAATCAGCTGTGTATTGCACTTCACGAGTAATTTGGAGAGAAGGGAGACAACTTGTCTCTTTTGGAGCAGCTAACAACTATCAAGAGAGCCCCCAACGAGCAGTTGACTGACTTCAACTTCAGATTTCAAAGGTCTTGGGATAGAATTCCAGTGGCAGTTAGGCCAACAGCAGAAGGTGCTTTTCTATATTACCTTAAAGCTTTGAATTCTAATATTTCTATGTTAATTCAATCTATGGGAGGCACAACCTTACCTGCTGCTTATAGCATTGCCATTAGAGCCGAAAACTGTCTTATTCAAGCTGGTAAACTGGCTCCTAGGCCTCCCATGCCCTTGTATCCAAACTTAGAAAATCCAAGCACTAGTCAAACACCCACTTTGGCTCCTGTTCCTACGCCTAGAAATCAAAGTTCAAGTGAAACTTCTACTTCATCCTCTAGTGCTTCAAATGAACTCCAAGAGGTCATGAAACAGTTGCAAAACCTAGGCAACGAGCTGGTTACTCTCAAGAGACAGCAAGCCCAAGGTTTCAGACCTTCTTATCAACCCCAAGCTCAGCCTAATAGGCAGCCATACCAACAAAATAGGTCACCAACTCAGGCTGCAAATCAAAATCAAAGCCAAGTAAGGCCTCCCGCTAATAGGCCATTTCAGCCCTATAACCCCAATGTTGTATCTGCTTCAAAAGCATTAGTGCCAGTCCAAAATAACATGGCCCAAGAATATGATTGGTGTTTCCCGTGTAGTCAGCCACACAACCAATCAATGTGCTTTAACGGTGCATTAAATCAAGCCCTGATGGTGCAAACCGTCAGTGGGTCGCAAGAGTCCAGCCACGAAGGAGATCAGCAGCAGGAAGCATCTCAGCAAGGGACATCTCCGAATGAAACTACTCTTGTCAATTGGCAGGCTGAAGATTTCTATGGTATGAATCAAATACCCTCTCAGAGTGTTGCAGCCAACACAAGGTCAAAGAGAAGAAATTTGGGTGAAGAACAGCCATTGGCCCCAAGTAGTTCACGACCTTCTGTCACTCCACAAGGTGTTGGCAAACAAAATGCAGTTCCAAACATGCAAGGAGCACCCAAACCAGCTCCTAAACCAACTCAGATGCCAGTTGCTGCTGCCCACGTGCAAGGAACGAATGCGCAAGCTAGGGGACAACAGAGGGATGCTTCATCCCCATTCAACATCATTGACCAGATGAAGAAGACAAATGTAAACATATCAATGTGGGAATCACTATCCATCCCAGGCCAAAGAGATTTGCTACAAGCTGCCATGAAGGACTGGTCAACTTCAAATCAACAGGTCCAAATGCAAGAAAAGGTACTCACAAATGCTGCCCAGCCTGAAGGAAATCATGGAGGTCAGCAAGGTAAAATGTTGAAGCCCCCTCCATTTTATGTTTCATTGATCATAGGAGATAAGTTGGTACATAATTGCATGATTGACTCTGGGGCAAGTAGTTCAGTAATGCCCAAGCAAATAGCTGATCAGCTAGGGCTTCAATATGAAGTCATCTCCAAGGGTGTAGTGCAATTAGACGGGACAGCAGTGACAACAGTTGGAGTAATCAGAGGTTTGAGCCTCACACTGCACGCATGTCCCAACGTAATAGTGTTACAAGATGTGTCAGTCATAGACCTGCCACCACTCTTTGCATTGTGTTTGTCAAGGGACTTCACGGCCAAGATTGGAGGGTATTTGTCTGCTGATTGGTCACACATGCTATTCAGAACAAGGTATGGAACCAAGGCCACAATCAGGTCTGAACCTATTGCAAACTTTCACATTGAGCCTTACACTACCAGCCAAATTAATGCCAATTGCTCAGCATTTGATCAAGAAGATCACCCTAGCACTGATGAAACTGACACCAAGGTTGGAAGCATCCCAGATTTGACTCTTGATGAATGGGCAAGCAAGGTGCATGCTTTTGATCCCTATCAAGAAATAGAAGAATCTGAGCTAGGAGTTTATTGTTTACATGAAGAGGATCAACCTCTCCCCAGCATCACCAAGCCAGATCATAAGGACAAGAATGAAGTATGGCAATTGTTCTTTGATGGATCAAGGAGTAGACAAGGTGCAGGAGGAGGAGCTATGCTCATTTCACCGCAAGGTATAAGGTATTACTCAACCTTCCATTTCCAGTTTTCCTGTTCAAACAACACGGCTGAGTATGAAGCCTTAATTCATGGACTGCACTGGGCAATGAAGAAAGGCATCAGGAATTTACAAGTATTTGGTGATAGTGAGCTGGTCGTAAACCAAGTCAAAGGAAAAAATGCTGCCAAAAATGATCTGCTTAAGTGCTACAAAAATCAGGTATGGGATCTTATTGAAGATTTTGAAGCTTTTAGCATCAATTCCATCCCAAGAAAAAAGAATGAAGCCGCTGACAGACTTGCAGCAATTGGGGCTGCGTTTGATGTTGTAGAGAGTATCAAAAGTGAGAAATCTCAGCCTCATATCAAATTGGTTGTGAGACCAGCTGTTCCAGATAACAACACAAGTTGGCAAGTCTTCGAGAATGATCAGCAAATTGTTAATTTCCTACAAGAAGAAGCTGAGTTCTCCGCCAGAAATCAAGACAAGCTGGAGCAGCAATATGGTGATCAGGTAGTACAACTGAGAACTAACAAATTACCAAAAGGCCTCATAACCTTGGAGTCAATCTTCAACCCGAATGATCAGTTCCGGAAGGAGAAAGTGAACATTCAAGTAAAGGGTGAAGATTCAGAGCCTATTTTAGTGGGAGAAAGCAAAACATTGCAGATTGGCAAAGTAAGTACCTCACAAGAGAAATCTGATTTTGTTCAGCTTTGTCAAGAATTCCCAGATGTTTTTTCTTGGACTTACAAAGATCTGAGAGGTTTCAACCCAGAGTTGGCACAACATACTATTGAGCTGGATCCGGAATCCAAGCCTGTCAGGCAAAAGCAAAGGCCAGTGAATCCCCATATTGAACCTCTAATGAGAAAAGAGTTAAGCAAGCTTATTGAGGCCAGTATCATCTTCCCCATCAAACACTCAAGCTGGGTCGCCAACTTAGTCCCAGTCAGAAAGAAAAATGGAGAGATCAGGTTGTGTGTCGACTTCAGAGATTTGAATAGAGCCTCTCTCAAGGATCATTATCCACTCCCTTCCATGGAGCAAATATTGCAGGTGGTGGCTGGTTCAGAAAGGTTTTCACTACTTGATGGCTACTCAGGCTATAATTAGATTATGGTGAAGGGAGAAGACCAATTCAAGACAGCCTTCACAACTAAATGGGGCACATATGCCTACAAGAAGATGCCATTTGGCCTATCAAATGCCGGAGCAACATTTCAGCGAGCTATGGATATGGCATTCAAAGGCTTGATCAACAATATAGTGTTGGTATACCTAGATGATATCACTGTCTTCTCAAAGAATGCAGCAGACCATCTCTTTCACCTCAGGCAAGTGTTTCAGAGGTGTAGAAGGTTCGGAGTGTCATTGAATCCAAAGAAGTGTATATTCTTGGCACACGAGGGCAAATTGTTGGGCCACATTGTCTCTAGGGAAGGGCTAACAATTGATCCTGAAAGGGTTGAAGCCATCCGAATGCTCCCATTGCCACACCACAAGAAATCTCTTCAAAGCTTCTTAGGAAGGATAAACTTTGTCCGCAGATTTGTGCCTAATTTTGCCACTCTTGTGAAGCCTCTAACAATGATGTTGAAGAAGAGTCTGGCATTCAAATGGACAGCAGAAGGCAAAGAGAGTTTTGAAAGCATCAAGCATGCAATATCACAGGCTCCAACTCTTATCAACCCAGACTTTTCAAAGGACTTCATGTTGTATGCGTTTGGAGGATCAGACACAATCTCAGCTATCTTAACACAGCTGAATAGAGAAGGTTCAGAACAGCCCATAGCATTCTTCAGCCAAACCTTGGAAGATTACGAAATAAAGTATTCTTTCATCGAAAAGCATGTCCTTGCTGTCATCAGGAGCTTGAAGAAGTTCAGACATTTGGTCTCAAACAATAAGATTCAACTGCTGGTCTCACATGCTGGGGTTAAGGACTTCCTCCTCAACAAGGATTTGAATGAGAAAAGGGCAGGTTGGATCACCCGTGTCATGGAGTATGACATTGATATCAAGATCACCAAGCTGGTAAGAGGGAAAGGACTGTGTGAGCAGCTGGTTTTGGGGAAGCAAAAGGAAGTATGCAACAAAGAAGAGGCTGTTTTGACAGTCCAGGACAGCCATGAGCCAAGTGGCAATCAAGAAGAAGACAATGCTTCCCCCACTCCTTGCTGGACCCAAGATATTATGCACTTCCTAAGCACAGGCCTATGCCCTCCGGAGATGAACAAGACCCAAAGGAGACACTTCAGATTGCAGGCTGTCCCATATGCCATTGTTGATGGAGTTTTGTTCAAAAAAGATGTAAATGGAGTGCTGCTGAGATGCATTAGCACAGGTCAGATTCAAAAGGTGTTGGAAGAGTTTCATGGTGGACCAGCTGGTGGCCATTTCGCACCAAGAGTGACAGCTCTAAAAATCATGAAGGCTGGTTATTATTGGCCTAAAATCTTCAGTGATTGCTATGCATGGATCAAGAGGTGTAAGAATTGTGCATTCTTCACAGGAAAAGAGAGACTTGCTGCCCTTCCATTGCATCCAGTCTCAGTTGACCAGCCATTCATGCAATGGGGTTTGGACTTCATCGGAGTCATTAATCCCAATTCAAGCCAAGGGCACAAATGGATTTTGACAGCCACAGACTACTTCACCAAATGGACAGAAGCAGTAGCACTCAAAGAGGCAAATGAGTCTAGCATCTTAGACTTTTATGAGGGGATAACAACCAGATTCGGTGTACCTGCTACAATAATCTCTAATAATGCATTGGCATTCATTGGATCTAGGGTGACTGAGTGGGCTGTCAAGAACGGTATTTACCTAAGCACTTCATCGAACTATTACCCTCAGGGTAATGGCCAGGCCGAGTCTACAAACAAGAATTTGTTGAGGATCATTAGGAGGACTCTTGATGAGAATCAGAGGTCTTGGCATACCAAGCTGAAATCAGCCTTATGGGCTGATAGGATCACTCCCAAAAGATCCACAGGTAACTCTCCATTCAGGCTTGTCTATGGAAGAGAGGCAATCTTGCCCATGTCACTTGAGTTGCCAACGTTGGAACTCATGAAACAGCTGGAGTTGCTGGAATTTGAGCCCATGGAGGTGAGGTATGTAGAGTTGATGGAGCTGCAAGAGATCAGAAATCAGGCATCCCAAGCAATGGAAAAGGATCAAGCTGTGATCAAGAAGACCTTTGATAGAAAGGCCAAAGATAGATCTTTTCAAGTTGGAGATCTAGTGTTGAAATGGGATGTGGATAGAGCAAAACCGGGAAGGCATTCAAAATTTGATGCCATTTGGAGTGGTCCATACGTGGTCACAAAGTGCAAGAATAGCAATGCTTTCCAATTAGCCTCACTGGAGGGTGAAGAACTACAGATTCCAGTCAATGGAATCTATCTCAAGCGTTGCTTCTAGAGGGAAGTTCACTACCTCTGTAAATATTAGATTAGATTTTCTTTCCTCCAAGTGCTTGTGCACATTGTTTTGTTGTAGGTTAGTTTTGTTTTCCCTAAGTGCTTTGGCACAGCTTGCTGTCCATGGAGATGTTTTGCAGTCCTTGCTTTTATCAGGAGACATTCCATCTTCCTCCTTGCACATTCTGAGTCAGTTGAGGTTATAAACAGAATATTTGATGACTCCATGCCCAATGGACTGCTTCAGGCAATTGGTATCTTCTACCTAGCAGGCAGGTATCCCCGCTGATTTACCAAATTGTTATCCAAATCCACCCCCAGGGTTGATTTGATAACATACATCAGAGTTCTCGAGTCCCAGGCAAATAGATGGATTCAAGGCAAAAATCATGTTTCTAGGGTCCCCTCAGAAATTTTTCTAACTCTCCTGTCCAAGTTGAAAAGAGCAAGCTCTGAGAAAATGCAAAAAAGTTACAGAAAATAAGCTTGGGCCAGAAAAAATTGTGAAAATCGGCTAAGTCCTTGTCCTAGGAACAGTTGGGACAGTCGGATCACCAAGGAGCGGTTCGGCCGAAACGCCTCCAGGCGGCCCGCAAAGCACTGGGACAAGTGGAACAAATGTACGCGAAGGGCGCGAACCGGCTGGTTCGGCTGAAAGAGAAGAAAAAAAACTAACTGCTTGGGACATTTGGGCCTTAAGGACGCGAACCGCCTGGATCGGCCGAAATGGAGAACTTTCATGCTAAGCAGTTGGGACATTTGTGACAAATGGATGCGAAGGATGCGAAGGAAGAGCAAAGGAAGCCATTTCGGGCAGTTTAGAAGTTTTTGTCCTGCACAACACTGGGACATTTGGGACAAATAGACGCGAAGGATGCGAACCGGCCGATTCGGCTGAAACAAGAAACTTCAGCACTGGGACAAGTGGGACAAAAGGACGTGTGGGACGCGGATAGCCGAGAAAGCCGAGGGCCAATCAGATCACGCCACGTGTTAGCCGGCAAAAAAGGGACATGGAAGCCCATTTCGGCGGATCGGAAGTTTTTGTCCCAGACAGTTTGGGACATCCGGACAGAAGGACGCGAGGGATGGACATGAAAATCCGGCAGGCCCGTGGACGAATCACAGCATGACACGTGTCGCCAAGGAAAACGTCCAAAACATTCAAAGGGGCAAGGTTTGAAATGCAGCTGGCCCGAGCTAATTAGTACAGGACACGTGTCCAATGGAGCAGGGAGGTGCGGAGCTCGGGGAGGAGTTAGAGAATTTGGAAAAAGTTTTGGCCAAAAGTTTAAAAGCAAAGGTCTCCCCCGCGCCCCTGTCGACCAATCAATGCATGCCACGTGTCCCAAGTGGCGGGGACGCGGGGAAAAATGAAAAATGTTCCAAAATCATCAAAAAGTCAAAATTTTCAAGGAAAACCCACGGTTAAGGTCTGGAGAGAGAATTACTCATCCAATCAGCGCTTGACACGTGTCATTCAGGTGGCAGAGCACGGGAAGAAATTTAAAAAATCTGTTTTCACCTGTTTTGTGCCCTAGATCTTCAGATCAACATATCTTTCGATCCAGAGCTCAGATTTTCACGTTCTTTATATCAACAGAAAGATCACAAAATTCTCTACATGATTCTAGGGTTAATCTCAATTTTTGGTGAATTCTAGAGAGAGAAAATCAAGAAATGGCTCTGACGTGTGTTCATGGCTAGAAGTGACGTTTCAGCGACCAGATTTAATGCAGAATGGGCCGCATTCTCCTGTATTCTAGTCAAAATGACAGGGTATGGGTTTGTAAGGTTCCCCATGCCATTTAAATGCACCTGCAGTTAAGAAGGGATGGGCTCCCATGCTTTTGTACGTTTTTTGTCCCTTGGGCTCGACCCATGCATGTAAAAGCCATATTTGGCTCATTTCTGAAGGGGGGAACATTTCTTTGGATAGCAGGCTTCTTCTTTCACCTGTAACAAGTGATTTTTGCAAGTATCAAACCTCTTCTAAAATTGTAACAGGTTTTCTGCCCTTTTGATGTTGTAATACAAGGATTTTGACAGTGTAAATGACAATACAGGCTCTGTGATCAGTTTTCAATCCTTTGTTTGTGTTGCTTGTTTCATTTCAGACCTCTGATTACATCTTATCAGCTTGTGCATGATGTCTTATGTTGCATTTTTATGATCTGTGTCCATCTGCAGAACAAGAAGTGTTCACCACTCCTCCTTTGGTGTATCACCTGTTAGTTTAGTTTCATTTCTGCACTTTCTATCTCTGTTTCCTTGGATTTCAGAGTAGGATTAGGTTTCAAACCTCTGTAGTTTTACAAATATAGATCTAAATCAGAGGATTTTGAGGAACTAGCCTCTAATCTGGAGATTCCTCTCTCAGTTTAACAAGTCCCCACACTTGGAGAGAGGTTTCCATGTTGTGCAATCACGCTGGATGCTAGAGTGATCAACCTAGAAGCCTGATCTGCATCCAGGGGTGTTGTGAGTCTGCAACAACATCACCTAAGCAAGAGGATTTAATAATGGATGATCAAGATGTAGCTGCAAAAATTTTCTCATATTGTTGCCCCAACACAGTTCTCTACTTCTTACCAAGGATAAGATGATATGGATTTTGAGCTTGAAGGAGTGTCATTCCCTCAAAGCTTGGACATCTTCTTCTTGTCAATAGGTGTCATCAATCAAGTATGCCCGTGTATGTAAGAAAGTGAATCCTTGGAAACGCAAATCATGAAAGAGATGAATGAGAATTTTTCAGATGAATCATGGGCCCGTATGGATCAGATTTTTAACCATCTTCTAGAGGCATAACAAGAAGATTCCTCCAATAAAGAGAAAAAATATTCTATGTAAATTTCAAAATAATTATCCGTACAAGACATCTTGAAGGCCACAGAAGAAACTGAGGATCCTCAACTTGGTCTTGAACTCTTGACCCAGGCTATGGAGATACAAGAAAAGTATGAGTCAATTTGTGCTTCCTATTTTGGTGCACTAATTTTTTATGTTGAAATGGAGCAATTGGATAAGCTTGATGGCTTCTCTAATACTTTGGTTGATGAGAATAAACATGAAAACATGCCTTTTTCTTCCACATTATGTGAAGAAGTTCATGAGTGCAAAAGAATAAAAGTTCTTGTATCTCCTTTGGACATCTCCATTTTTGAAGACAATACCTCCGTAATGGAAGAAGATAACAGGGAAAACATTGAGCTAACTTTCATTGAATAAATTTTTTCAAAACATGGAAAAAATAATTTTTGGGGCAGCGATGAGATACTCGATGGAGAATCAGCTATATGGATAAACATGGAAGGCAACTGGCACTATGAAACTGACTTCAAAGAACATGAAGGTAGTGGAATTTCCAAGCAAGGACTTGAGCATCAAGAAGCTAACATGGACTCACTCCTACCAAATACATAGAAAATTGTGAAAGCACATGGCTTTCATAAGTGGTTAAGGAGGGGAGGATACTTTCTGGAACCCGTCAACGTCTTCGTAGAACATCATCACTTAGTGTTGCCCACTCAAGGGTAACTTTTAAGAAATGAAAAGTACTTCAATAAAAGTGGGTTATCCCCCACCTTATACCATAGGTGATTTCTAGGTGTATTTCCCTTTCCTTTGTTTCTTTTCCCCTTCCTGTTGTGTGTCATGTGTTTCCTTTCTGTCATTTTGTATGTGTGTGTTTACTTCTTCTAATCTTCCTTTAGAGAAGTTATACATGACTCCGCAAGGCCCAATGAATAAGGCATGGTCAATGAATTATATGGTCTAAAATTGATATTCTTGATTCCCATTTCATGTCTTCACTACAATCATTCCATGTCATGTCCCAAAGCTAGAGCCAATTTTCATGAAAATGTGCAAGAGGGAAATTGAAAGTTTCCAAGCACGACAACTATACCCCTATGCCGAAATTTTCATGTTTTATCATTCATAGGCATCCCAGGTCAAATCCGTCAGTCTGATCACCCCTACTTGTCAAATTTTTCCCCTAGGTGATTTAGGAAAGTCTACTCATTCCACCTAGGTTATTTTAGGGAGTTCTAAAAAGACACTATCTTATAACAGTATAAGGAAGGGCTATCAGTGGCCTTCCCAAGACTGGATCAACCCTCTGGAGTGGAATGGAAGGGAAAAATTTAACATGGAGGTGAATGGAAGACCTTAGAACATAATGGAAATGATTTTGGAAGTTTTGGGGAAGTTTTGCAATACTTGGAGCATTCTAAGTGAAAACAAGGTTCATAAGCCTAGGCAGTACATAGGCCTAAAACAGCTGCTAGGATTCAGAAGAAGATTCTAAGATATCCAAAGGGATTTGGAAGTAAAAAAACATCTTTGGAAAGAGGATTCTAAGACCTACATTATGGTGAAATAATATTTTTCACAACACCTTTGTGCATATGTTTGGCAGGCAGATTTTCTCAGGTACAAGTGGAGTCCTAGATACAAAATAATATTTTTTAGGAATAATATGGTCAAATCAAGACATGATAACCCTACCATTGGATTCAAAATTCCATTTCAAATCAAGATCATATAAAATTTCACCAACAAATTCCACCAGGAGCTGAAGTTATCTTCGGTACAAGTTACCCTCTCAAAGACAGTTCAGGACTTAGTCATTTTTTTTAGAGGACACATGTCAACACCAGGAGCCTGGCAGGATTTCATGTCCCCAATGTCCCTAAGGTATGGTACATCAGACTTTTAAAAATTCACCCAGCCCCCATGTGACCTTTGGGAGCCTCATATGACCTCCTGACTTAACAGTTCAGCCCCCAGGTGCTTATTTGGAGCATTCATTCCCTGCCGTTGGATCGGGTGCCACGTGTCAGCTCCAAGACCACTGTGGAATTTTATTTCCCTTATGCACCATATTTTGGGGACATCAGACCTTTAAAAATTCACCCATCCCCCATTGGGAGTCTTCTGGAAACTCATGTGACCATAGTTTAGCCCCCATGTGCTTATTTGGAGCATTCATTCCCTGCCGTTGGATCAAGCACCACGTGTCAGCTCCAGGACCACCATGGAATTTTATGTCCCTTATGCACCTAAGGTGGTGGACATAAAACCTTGAAAAATTCTCCAATCCCCCATTGGGAGTCTTCTAGACATCTATGTGACCACCTTTCAACTCCCAGTGCTTTAAAGCAACTTTTTCCTCCTTCATTCCCTACCGTTGGATCAAATGCCACATGTCATCCTCTTGACCACCATGGAATTTAATGTCCCTCACATCCATAAGGTTACAGACATCAAGCATGGAAAAATTCACCCAAACCCTACTTGTGCATATCTTTTGAATTTTTCTCCAAGTGCCTCTTTTTCTCACTTCTAACCTCTAACAGTTATATGTGCACTTCATTCCTCCATACTTCCTCTGTAACAATCTACCATCACTCCGCAATTACAAATGCTCAAAAATACTCAAAAAAAGAACTAATACACATTCCCCACAGTGATTTGCATGTCTCAGAAGGATTTTTCATCAAAATGAGAAGGAGAAATGAAGAACAAGAGGAAGAAAATAGTGAAAATCTCCATAGCCTAAAAACGAAGATATGAAGAAATATTGCAAGTCAGTGTATGAAACAATGAACCATTTATTTCTAGATTTTCATTCCTCTTCCCAAGACCATCAAAAAGATACCTTTAAACTCCCCATTTGTGCGATACAGCATCCACAATGAAGAAATCTCTTTTCCGACTCAACGAAGAAAGAAGTGGGATTTCCCATCAAACCGGTTGTCGGATTGAAGTAAGATTGCATGTGAAGCACAAGAAGAAAAAACCCACATCAAAAATATAATTTTCTTTGAAAAAAAAGGAGAAAACTATACCTGAAATTTTGAGGTACATTAATGGCTATCGTACCCAGAAGCAATGCCAAGTCTGCAAATTAAAACTTTAAAATCTCCTGGATGATTAAGCAAGTGGGCCTAAAATTTCAGAGGGATGATGTTGGGAAAAAACCCATATCAAAAACTTTTTTCCACATCAATCCAAATCCTAGAGGCCAACTTTCTAAAAATAGCAGGTCTACTACATAGGAATTGTTATTTTAGGAAAGTCACTGATAGAAGAACCTGCGAAGGAGACGAAGACATTGGAGGTGCACTACAACTGAGAATTCACCACAACAGACATTTTTAGCACTTACTAAAAATAGTAAGTGGGCCCTCGAGCACTTGTTAAAAATAGAAATATGATCCAAAGGAGTGAGGAATGTAAGGAGAAAGGGGAATCAAGGTCACAACACTCAGCAAAGGATTGAGGGAGTTGCTTTTTTCACACTTACTAAAAATAGTAAGTTACACTCAAAGAGAAGTTTTAGCACAATGGAATGTACAAGGATAATCATTCAGGGGGACATCATTGTTCAGGAGCATCCTAGTCATTTTTCTTAGGGCATTCAAGATCCACCTTATTTCATTCAATTTGGTGAGCGTTCATGAGCTAATTTGGAGGAGTTTCACATTGTGCAAGGAGTTCGAAGATTCATAGTTTCACTGCATTTAGAGCTTTCCATCAACGAGGATCAACAGACTTCATCGGGTGACATCTCCTCTCTCTCTCTCTCTCTCTCTCTCTCTCTCTCTCTCTCTCTCTCTCTCTCTCTCTCTCTCTCTCTCTCTCTCTCTCTCTCTCTCTCTCTCCCCTCACTTTCAAATGTTCTAATTCTTCGTTGGGGTTTGCACTTTTTGATATGTCTTTAATTCATTTAAAAGTGAATTTAGAAATATAATGTAAATTAAGTCGCCTTGATTTTATAAAAGGGACTTAATTATTTTTGTAGGAATATGAAAAGTCTAAATTTGGAAATAAGGCATATGGAGGGGTCATGAGGAAGATGATAAATCACCTCTACTTCTATAAATTGTAACGCCATTCTCATTTCAAAGGGTTGGTGATTGATTTTGTAAACTCAAGAGTGTATTGAGAGAACAAAGGAGATAGCCAAATTATTCCATTCCCCTCATTTTCAAATTTCCTCTATTTCTCCACTATGTACAACTTTGGTTTGAGCAATCAATACAAGAAGGAATTTCTAGATTTCTTTGACTAAGGGGTTTCTTGATACTTTGTGTTCACTAAATTCTATTTGGACATGTTGTTATTTTTAGGGTTGTTTCTTCTCATGAATGCATGTGATGAAGTTCCCAACTAGTGTGTGCGCAGGAATCTAATTTTCTACCTATAGAATTAGTTTTCCAACCTCTTTTCTCACTCCCCTTTCCCACTCTTCAGAAAAAATATTTCCTAGCAGGAGATTACTATCTTTTCCGCAGGGTTAGTGGAGTGCCCCTATTGGATCCCTAATCAAAAGAGCACCACTGAAATCCACATTTTCAAGCACACGCATGTACAAAAGTTACACCGGTTAAGTAGAGGGACTTAGATTCCCAGAGTGTTGGAAAAAAATCCACAAGTTTGTCCACCCGACAAATTCTCTTGCTAACAATGCCCTTATACAAGCTACACAATGATATCAGGCTAGATCTAGAATGTACCCAAGTATGTATAATATGTGTGATGGAATATAATAAACTCCCCTCCTATGTTTTGTATGCAGATTGATGCAGCCCTTGTCACTTTTATGGATATGCTAGATGTATATTTTTTAATTCTCTTGTGCCTTTGAATGCAAGATTAGGTGATGATATATAACGATTATGATGTTTGGCTGCTTATTTGACACTAATAACTAAGTGTATATATATGATTCCCTTGTTTGAATTTCATAGTTTACAATCGAAAGGTTGACACAAAGTTCCAAAAGGTGACCAAAAAGTAAAAGAGACCTAAAAGAGTAAGAATAAGGTAAATAAGGTCAAGAGTGCCTAGGAAGGATAGGAACTCCTAGGAACTTCTATCCTTACTGGGATCTACTATCTGAGGCCATAAAAGATAAATTGGTAAAGTTTTAATAGGGTTGTAACATATGTAAGGCCAACAAAAATGCAAGAGATAAATCAAAAGATCTAAAATAATTTGTTAACCATTAGTTTTCTTACTTAGGAATCAGGAATACATTACTGTGCTTTAGGACCTATAAATGTACCCAAGTGCATAGATTTTTTGTTTACAATATCCTCTATAAATTTCTCATCATTTTCATTACTTCAATGATCCTTTGGATAGTTTATTTACACTCATTATGTGACATTTATCTCTATAACATCTATTTGGCATTGGTCTTTCATTACATTGGTAAATTAAAGAACAATTGGCCTCTTAAAGATCCTTTCACTTTCATATATTTAATAATCTTGTTGTGAAGACCTTTGGGTATATTTTTTTACACTAGCTAATTTCATCATCATAATCACTTCCACATCATTCATTCAAGATGTCAGTGGTTCTTAACCCCTTATCAAAACAATCAAGAGAGATGAAATAATTTTTCAAAAAAAATCAATTAAAAATTCAAAAGTAAAGCAATAAAACTCTCTCTAGGTGTATTTCTAGTATCTCTATCAGGGCTATGGACACCTAGGTGGAAATAGAGAAATTTTACAACTAGAATCAAATACATCTCCTTATAGGCTTGGATGCCTAGCTAGAAGTGGAGAAATATATGGCTCTCCTTACATCCTCCATTCACAAATCACCTTTCAAAATAAATCATACACATTAGATAGTTTTTCTTCACTTATCTCCTATTAAATCTTCTCTTCAAGAAGTAATTAATTTCCATGTGAACACATGATTTATATGAGAAAATAGGGCTAGTATGTTACCAGGTGTAGACACAAAATCTATGCACTTGTTATCCTGCAAAATTGACAAGGGAAATTTTACAGGTAACCTTACCAAAATTTTGTTCTGTTTCCTCGTAGAGGTCCCTCAGCGTTCAGAATGGTGTAAAATTCCTTTAAGGGAAATCTGGTTTCTCGAACTTAGTCTTTTTGGTCTCTTTTTGGTTGGGCACAGATTTTGTCCATGTAACCCAAAGCTTATTTTCACCCCCTTTTATTCCTTTGGTGCACCCTTTGGAATGTTAACACAATGATTGTTACGCCTCCCCATGATGTGCCTTTCTTGCTTGTGCCAAGGCACATGCGCCGACATGTTAACAACAAAAATGTTGCACCCTTAAACGGTGCACCAAAGCGCTCAAAATCCCATGTTGACAGTCTTAAATCTGTGCAAAGGGCATAGATATTTCCTTGCTGACAGACACATAACTGCGCCAAGGGCGCAAAGGTTTTCATGTCAACATACTTTTTTGTGCTCCCTTTGTAAAATTTGGTGGTGCATTTATTGCGCCTTTTGCTATATATAGGCGCATCTGCCTTGTCATTTTCACAATTGAAAACACATGAAAATCTTATTTCTCTACACCTGTCAGCGCTCTGTCATCCTCGTGTCACGTTTTTGGACCCCACTTCATTCCTCCTAGTCTATATATCTCCGGTAAGTGGCTCTCGCTTTTCTTATGGTTTTGCTTGTTGCTCTGCTATGGTTTTGCTTGTTATTGATTAGATATAGAAACCTAAGTGGCTTCTCCCCAAACCAGTCATCCCCTCCTTCTAGATCTGCTAGCTTGGAGGGCTTTGTCCCCAAAAAATGAACCCAGATCTTCTCTGTTGTGTTCCCCCCCACTGTCAAGATTTATGTTGAAGGAGGCCTAAAAACTGCAAACCCATCAGAAAGGAGAGAAAAGCTAAAAGCTGTCATTTCCACCCACAATTTTCTCTTGGCGCAATCACCTACCTTGTTACAAAAAACACAGTCACGCCAAGAGGGCGCACTGTCCCCAATTGCAGTATGAATCCTTCCTGTGCCAATCAAAACCAAGTAAATCCTAACCCCGGCGCAGGCGCAATCCTGCTTACAACAACAAAAGTGTTATGTAATCCTGCTTAATGTTGTGCCCCCTTTATTCCCTTGGCGCACCAAAATTCCTTACAACATGTCCCATATCCTGCCCTCATGCAACACCAAATTTATTTGCGCCTAGTTTAAAACCTCATATAATGTCACAGGCGCACATCTGTCTACAACAACAACAATGTTATATGTAAATTTCCTGTGCCCTGCGCCCTTTGGCAATGATTTCTTCCTTACAACACTCCACTTCAGTGCACCATAGTTTTAACCCTGTACCCTGCAATTTTTCTGTGCCCTGTGCCTAGAGGCTTTTAAATTGCTAACTCCTCATTCTGTAAAGCTTTAATGGAAGATCTAACAGCTAACATGGCTCTTCTGTGTTGGACTTCACTCCTTCTTGCAGATCAGCAACTAAACTTAGATCTGCATATGTCTACATCAAGCAAGAGGCCAACCAATTCAAAGGTAAGGCCAAACTCATAGTGGAAGAGATGAAATACAAATATCAAAGGGTCAGGATGCTTGAGTCCCAAGCAGAATGTCACCTAGACATCAGAGATTTTGAACTTGGCCACATCGACATGGATGATTTTTGGGCCAAAACCAAGAGGGTCATAGGCAGTCCTTGGATGGAAAAACTGGTAGGAAGTGGTCTACATTTTGCTAGGGGAATCCCTGTCAGTGCGGTGAATAATGAATTTATGATGGTGGTGGCCTACTGTTATAACAACGACACAAGGTGTGTCGAGAATGAAAAGGGGCAAGTCATAATCAACCTCGATGCCCAGCACTTCGAGATCATGCTAGGAATTCCCCACCACTGGAATTTTGTAGCTGTAAGCCAAGAATACTGCACCAAGGCATGGGAGGAAAATGAATACAAGTACATGTAGTTAATGAACGAGGTGTACCTAAAGAATAAGAAGGTGATAACCAGGTGGCCACAGGTTATTAACCACAACGACTTCTCTAAGAAACAGAGTGATACCATCACCTTCCTAAGCAGAGTATTTGGGATTTCTGATGCCCATTACTTCCACAAATGGATGCTCAGGTATCTAGAAACCATGAATAAAAACGTGCCTGACTAGCATTTTGAATGGGTAGAAATCATAAGCAGCACCATCTCTGAGCAGCTCCAACAACTCACCACAACAGGGAGGTTCTACATGAACTGCTATGTAGTCTACGCTACAGCCTCAAAAAGAGACTATCCAATGTTGAGCCGATGTGGGGTTTGGCCTCAGGTGAAAATATATGAATACTACCTAGAGTTGAAGTTGGAGAATAGCATCCCACAGTTCACCAAGATCAATGATGTCTTTTTCTACGGCATCATCTACCTATTGAGGCCCAATATGACTCACGGTCGAACGACCAAGAGCATAGTCATATAAACCGAGAAGTGGGGGGCATTGTTTACACAATTCCCCACTTTCACCTATCTCAGGGTAGCTAACTTCTTGGGGGAGCTTACTAAATTACCAAGGTATGCAGGCCCTAACTTGATCTTGTTAGAGCTGTCCAGGAAGCTCATAACATATCACGAGAAGTGCCTAAAAAGGAAGAAGGGTGGAACTCCTTTCCCCCTCACAGTGGGTAGGTACACTTGCATTTCTCACACCAAGGCCTGGGAAATGTTCGCAGAGCTGGAAATACTTAACCTAAAGCACAATTTCCCAGCAAGGCCCACTTTTGATCCAAGAAATTTCCTCCCAAAGGTAAAACTCAATCCAATCCACGTTCCATAGATCAAGGACATCTACATCGACCTATATCAGAAGGTCGAACTCAGGAGAAAGGATCACTCCCATCTGTCCCTAGTGGAAATTATTCAATATGGTGTGGCCATTGTTCCAAAAGGTTTCCCAACAACCTATCAAGAAGTTGATCTGGTATATCTAGACATGGATGGGGACAACTAGCCATTCACCAAAATTGATAGGACAAAGGCACCTCAGACCATTGAGGTAAGGGTTAAGGACACACTGTGTCGAATAGAGCATTAGTGCAGAATGAATGGCCTTATCTACCTTGGATTAGATTTCACCACATCCCCTTTGGGAAACGCACCTACCAAGTCAAAGCATCTGCCAAAGGGAAAAGGAAAAGATAAAGAGGGAGAATCAAGCTTTTCTCAAGAAGAAGCTTGTGAGATCCCTCCTTATACTACACAAGAACAGGTTGTAACTCTGGTATCCTTGGAGAAAGAAGTGGCAGAGAGTGTTCTAATGGGCACATCCACTCAGGATGTTCCCACTACTACAACCATGGAGGTTCCCACCATCCCTTCTCCCCCTCCTCATGTGACTCAAATGACCATTCCTTTGTTCGTATCCTCTCCCCCCATATTCTACTGTTCCCCCTTTCTCTTCCTCCATTTTCTCTTCTCTCATGGAGCTATCCCCCAACATTTCTTCTCTCATCTCTCATCTCCCTTCCACTCCCATGACTACCTCCCCTGCAGTGTCTCTTCCTCCCATGAGCACTTTCTTGGCCTCTCTCTCGATGTCACCACCAAGTGTCTCGACCCATTTCCCCTCATCCACTACAGCTGCTCCCCTCTTCCACCTCTGGTCCCACTCTCTTAAGTCCAGCATGGATTTCCCAGCACTTGATTTAGCATAAAAGGAAAGTCTCCATTACACCAATGGACTTTTCTGTTATCCTAGCAAAATATGCTAAGAAGAAAAAGCCTACAACCCGCTTCTCTCATGAGTGCATCGGGGAGAAAGCGTGATGGAGATTGTGTATCCCGATCCTACAAAGGATAAAAAGGATCTATCCTCTATAGATTATACAGTGATGCAGGTCATAATGGGGAATGTCATCCAAGAGCCTTCAAGGAGGGGCCCTATCTGTGGTGGATGCCCTTTGCAAGAAGCTTCAAGAAGAAAAGGAAGAGAAGAGGCTACTGAAAGAGCAGAATAAACATCTTCTCCATGTCCTTGTAGAAAATGGGTTGTGCACCTCCTACAACTTTTGTTGAAACTCATGAGGTCCTTAGTCAGGATAAGATAAATGAATACACCAAGATTGGTGAGCAAAGCATGGCAGTATCCACCTGGAGAGACCAAATCCTTAAAGACAGTGGAGGAAGTAATTGTCAAGTTCACCGAATTATATCAGAACATTGGTCAGGTGAACAAGGAACTCCAGGTGATTACAGGACCTATATCCGAAGAGTTGGACCATGCTAGGTTGACAACATGAGACATTCCATAAGATGCTCGACTGCTCAGTTGATGATTTAGTTAAATTCAACATCTTCGATCACCCCAGAGGTACCTAGAAAAATCCTTGCTTGCTTTGGACTACCTGGTCAATTAGATGGAATTTTTCCTAGAGAAGATAGACAAGGTCAAGGAGGAAGCCCTGGATGCAATGCATCAAATGGAGCAAATTGTCCTAAGAATCTCTTCGGGCTTGCTCACTCCTTCATTCACCTTGAGGAAGGTAGATGAAACCATTCGGATCTTCAAGGATATTATCTCTCAAGGACTAGGGCCAGAAGTCACTTTCAAAACTGAATCCATCAATAACCTTCTGGCCTGCCACAATTTTTTGGGGTACCTGCTGGAGGTAGGTAATGAATATTTCAAGCTCCCTAAAAAACTCAGAGATGAACAGGAGACTTGCGAGGTCATCGGGGATCATACCAAGGGTCCTGCCCAGGATCAACTGCAACCGATGGTCAATAAATTCATGGAATACCGGGCTCAATTCCACATTGTCTCTCCTGAGCAGAAGCAAGATACTCCCTTTTAGTTGCGAGACAACGACGAATAGCCTTCCTCCTCTTGGCTTTCTTTTTGTAAATATCTAAAAGTATGTTGGCATAAATGATGACATCATCCATGTTGCACCATGGGATGTTGTCATCCACCAATTTTCCCGAAGTCAACAGTTTACTTTTAGATATTTTGTAGATATTTTATAATTAGTTGTTGGTTCCTTTTTACCTTCTCTCTTCTCTTCCTATAAATACTTGAATACTTGTTACATTCAAGTGGTGGAAAATTTTTAGATGAAAAATAGAAGTGAGAAGAAAAGGCTTTGTACTTTTTGTAATAGAAGAAAATACTAATACAATATTGAGACTTTGTGCTGGATACCTGTGTTATGCATTAGAACTTTCTTATGTTAGATCTATATGTTTATTCTGTTGAATCTACCTCTGGTTTTTCATCATTTGTTCATCAGTACTGTTTTGTTCATTTATGCAAGTAGGTTTGGCTCCATTTATTACCAATCCCAAAACATAGACCCTCTGATATTTTTGCTTTGGAATTCATTTATTTTCTCCCTTCGGATCTATCTATCCTATCTTTGTTTTTCCCTTCTTTCCTTTCTTTTCATAGTTTGAAACACCCCAAATGGGATAAGATCCCAAACCCCCTAAGGTGGAATATTGTGAGACTTGCACAGATTCCTATTGGTAGAATAGTAAAAAACCAATTTCACTTTGCTGTCTCAAAGAGGGGCTATGCCCTGCACACTGTTGGCTCGTCTATCCATAGATATGCCCACCTGACAGATTTTCATACCAACAGTTTTTGGTGACTCTACTGGGGATCAAACCCAGAATCTCTGGCAGTGGTATGTTTGAAAATCAGTAAAACCATAGAAACCACTACCTGTTTGCAAATCTTAACTTTTCATCAAAATTTAAATTTTTTGCAAAAGTGATCCAAACTGAAAATTTTCTTCAGGGATCCATAGATCAGGACTAGTTAGAGATCTTTAGTTCGCTGAGTTTTTACAAAAACCCGTATTTTTCTGTAGATCTAAGTTTCTGACTGTTTTACAAAAATTTCAAACCCTTGCAAAAAGTCAACTCTAAGTTCCAAAAATTGGCTTACTAAGTTAACCATCATTTTATCCTCTCGAATATTTGTCATTTAACCACAATCAGTTTTCAAAAAGAGGATAAATTTAAATATTTAGAAAAGGTACATGCTACTGATTTTTATCAAAAAATCATAAAATCAGCAAGTACAACTAAAAAGTGTTTTTAAATCTACTCCAAAAAATTTACAAATCTGAGAGATACACTGGCGAGTGAACCATTTACTCGTAGCAGGAAAGCTCGTGGAGAAATTGATCCTACTTTTGATCTACTTTAAAGGCACAACTTTAGTATTACACCGGCACGCTTCTCATGGCTAAGTTTAGCTGATCGGTCATCTAGAAGTTTAGCTGATTGATCATGCTAAAAAGACCAAGATCCAAATGTCTAAAGCTGAGTATCTTCAGTCAAACCCTAAACAGCTTGTAAAGTTGACCGAATATATTCAAATCCAAGTTTTCATCACTCCTCAGACCTCCCTAAAAGGAATTCTTTCTACTCTTGCATCTCACATAAATGTTTCCTTGACTTCTGCGTCAAGCAAAATAGAACCTTTCTATCTCTCTCTCCTAATCAATGGTCATAAGTTAAGCAACTGCATAATTGATTTTGGAGCTTCCGACAATGTCATGCTGGTAAAATTCACTCATGCCATGGGTCTCACCCTTACCAAGCCTTTTGGCAGATTTTACTCCTTGGAAACCAAGCAGGTTCCGTTGATCGGTCAAATCAAAGACGTGCAGTTTGCATTTGCAGCGTTCCCAGAGAAAAGAGTAAAGATGACCATCCTCGTTGCTGATATTTTGGCAGCATATGGAATTCTACTAGGGAGGAGCTTTTGCAGTGAGGTTGGTGGAAAGATTCATATGGACTGGTCTAAGGCTAGAATCCCCATCAAAGGTGTAATGCAAACATTGGAGCTAGAATCACAAAAGAAGTACTTGGTTACTAACTCCGATGACCCCAAAGCCCAAATTCTCTTCGAATCATCAGGGATGGGGAATTATTTCTTATCTACTGAGTCTGACAAAATGGATGTTCCCATCTAGGAAGAGGATCTTAATAATATATGGATGTTGCAGTTTGATGGCAGTTGTGTAACTAGTGGATGTAGTGCCGAGTTGTGTTAATTTCCTCGGAGGAAGAGATTATTCCTCTTTCTTTTAAGTTGTAGTTTTTCAACATGAATAATACTATTGAGTATGAATCCTTACTACTTGGCATGTAGGCCGCAAAGGAGAGGGGAATCAAGAACCTAAAAGTACAGGGTGATGTAGAGCTGGTCGTAAATCAAGTAAAAAGGATATACCATGTAAAAAATGAAAGGCTTGGGCATTACCACAACATGGTATGGGACAGTGTTGATGAGTTTGACGCTTTTCAAGAAAAGCCATTCCAAGATCTCAGAATGAAATGGCTGATTCATTAGTTGTCTCAGCATCCCTCATGCTTCCCCACCCAGGGTTGAAAACAGACACATATACCATTGAGGTAGTTTTCCGCCCAAGTGTGCCAGATAACGCTTAGCACTGGTAGGTATTCAATGACGACGATCAACTTATTGCCTTCCTAGAAAAAGTAGAAATTTTCAGTGAGCTTCATTTTGAAGGATCCACTTCTGCATGTTGTGAATCTGTTACGGATCAAGACAATGAATCAAAAGAAAGTGATGGCATATGTAAGCTCAAAGGAAATAAAATTCCAAAAGGTTTGGTTTCTCTATAACGTTTGTTCGACAGACATGATCATTTTGTCAGGAAGAACAAGTAAGATAATCCTAACTCCTCTCCAGAGACCAAGCCGGTCAATCTAAGTTCTGCGGAGCATCCGCAGTTTGTAAACATCGGAAAATGTTGCACACCTGAAGAAAAGTGAAAGTTTGTCAAATTGTTGAAGAAATACATGGATGTATTGGCATGGTCCTATGCCAATCTAAAGTCTTTCAAGCCAAAGGACGTCCAGCATGACATCCCGTTGAAGGAAGGTGTCAAACCCTTTCACAAGAAACAGAGACACTATAATCCTAAGATCTCAAGTACCATCTAGGCTGAAATACAGAAGATGCTGGATGCAAGGATCATTTTTCCTATCCATCACAATACCTGGGTCGTGAATATCATTCCGGTATGTAAGAAAAATGGTGAGATATGCATATGTGTAGATTTTCAAAACCTGAATCAGGCGTCCCTGAAAGACAACTACCCACTTCCCATAATGGACCAAGTTCTACAGGTAGTAACTGGTTTGGAAATGTTATCCATGCTTGATGGTTTTTCAGGATATAATCAGATTGAAGTCTCTCCTGAAGACCAATTCAAAACAGCATTCACTACCCCCTGCGGCACATTCGCCTATAGCATGATGCCTTTTAGCCTGACCAACGCTGGTGCCACTTTTCAGCGAGTGATGGACTTCGCATTCAAAGGTATGATGGGAAAGGTTATCATAGTTTATTTTTTATGACTTAACTGTGTTCTCTAAATAGCGAAATGATCATTGTGATCATTTGGAACAAGTATTGACTAGATACCGAGAGCACGGGATCTCCCTGAATCTGAAAAAGTCTATTTTTGGGGTCACGAAAGGAAAGTTGCTGGGACACATTGTTAGAAAAGAAGGGACGAAGATAGATGCTGAAATTGTTAGGGCTATTTATAGCCTTGCTTTACCCACAAGCAAGACCGGCGATCACTCTTTCTTCAGAAAAGTAAACTTTCTCAGGCGCTTTGTTCCCGACTTTGCTGAAAAGACTCACCACATATCAAACATGATGAAAGGGTCACCAACTTTCCGGTGGAGCGAAGAAGGAAAGGCGTCATTCAAGGATATAAAAGCCTCCATCGTTCATGCACCAGTCCTGGTATGTCCCGATTTCTCCAAGGATTTTATCATGTATAGCTATGCATCTGAGCATACTATATCGGCCATCTTAATGCAAAAGAATTCTGAAAATGTTGAATCTGCAATCATGTTCATGAGCTCTCCACTCAAGCCTCACGAATTGAAGATGTCTCAGTTGGAAAAACATGCCTTCGCCATTGTCAAAGTAGTCAAGAACTTCAGGTATTATATTATAAACTCTCATACAGTGGTGTTGGTCCCTGACACGACAGTCAAGTCAATTTTAACTCAACAGGAGTTAGGGAGTTTGCAAGGGAATTGGATCGCAAAGGTCCAGGAGTATGATCTAGATATAAAACCAACAAAGCTGGTAAGAGGCAAGGGTCTATGCTAGCTTATGGCCAAAAACAAAGATTCAGAGGCCTCTAAAGAAAAAGATAACTGCATCGATGGAATGCGGGGTCAACCGAAGGAAGCCGATTCTCTACCCATGGTCCTATTTGTCGCGACTAGTGATGAGTGGTATTATGATATCACTTTCTTTCTCACTTATGGTGAGTGTCCAGCCCATCTAACCTCAAAGGAGAAGCGTACTATAAAGCTTAGAGTAGCCAGATATGTCATCTGGGATGATGGTTTGTACAAACGTGGAATTGATGGCATCTTCTTACGATGTGTTGACAAGCCACAGTAGGTAAAGTTACTTAAAAAATTTCATGATTCAGCATGCGGTGGTCATTTTTCCTCTTCCATGATAGCACACAAGATCATCCGGGCCAGGTACTCCTGGCCAACACTATTTCAGGATACAGCCACCTGGGTAGCAAAATGTGAGCTTTGCCAACAGTTTGTTGGCAAACCAAAATTGGCTACTTTTCCCCTCAGGCCATTCGTTATTGACGAACCATTCAAGCAATGGGGAATTGAATTTATCGGAGCACTCCATCCCCAATCGAGTGTTGGACATAGTTATGTCCTGACAGCAACAGATTACTTCACCAAATGGGTGGAGGCCGTACCTGTCAAGAATGCCACCTCTGAAGTTGTTTGTAATTTCATCAAAGAGAATATCATTATAAGGTTTGGCATTCCAAACAAAATCGTTGCTGATAATGCTTCCAACTTCTCCTCATGGGAAGTTATTGGTTTTTTCTATGAATACGGGATAATCTTGGCCCACACCTCAGATTATTTCCCCCATGGAAATGGTCAGGTGGAATCTAGTAATAAAAACTTAGTGACCATCATACGGAAACTAGTTGATGAGAATCAGCGGATGTGGCATAAGTCATTGTATGACACTTTATGGGTGGACTGCATTACTCCTAAGAGGTCTCTCAGTATGTCACCTTTTCAAGTGTTATATGGAATTGATGTGGAGTTCCCCATTTCCACATAAATTCCTACTCTGTGCTTGGTACGAGCGAGTGAAGATGAAACTTTCCAAAATTCTCTTGAAAAGAGGATCATGTATCTAGCAGAGCTTGAAGAAAAGAGAGTAAAGGTGGTCGACAGAATCACTGAACATCAGAATCAAGTCAAGAGACTGTTTGATAAAAAGGTCAAACGGAGGGATTTCCAAGTGGGAGATCTCGTCCTTCTATGGGACAAGCGAAGAGAGCCGAAAGGCATGCATGGAAAATTTGATTCTCTATGGAGGGGACCTTTCAAGATCAAGAGGCTCAATGGAGAGTATAGCTTCTATCTCTCATATCTGGATGGAACCGAGCTCCCGCTTCCCTATAGCGGGCAACATCTCAAAATATTTAGTAAGTAGAGCTTGCTCTCTTCTTTATACAGTTTTCTTTGGTTGTGTGTTTGTTTTGTCATGTGTTTGCTTCCTGTTTGTTGTGTGTTCCCTGTTTTCCCTTTCAGTCGCCCTTGTTTTTGACTTTATTGCCCAATGGATAGGCACATATTGATCTGGGATTCTCTACCCTTAAGCTTCACTTAAAGATAGTCCCCAGAAAGAGTCAGTTGTTATCCTGCAAAATTGACAAGGGTAAATTTACAGGTAACCTTACCAAAATTTTGTTTTTTTTCTTCGTAGAGGTCCCTCAGCATTCGGAATGGTGTAAAAATCCTTTCCGGGAAATTTGGTTTCTCGAACTTAGTCTGTTTGGTCTCTTTTTGGTTGGGCGCAGATTTTGTCCATGCAACCCAAAGCTTATTTACGCCCCCTTTTATTCCTTTAGCGCACCCTTTGGAATGTTAACACAATGATTTTTGCGCCTCCTCATAATGCACCTTTCTTGCTTGTGCCAAGGCGCATGCGCCAACATGTCAACAACAAAAATGTTGCACCCTTAAACGATGTGCCAAAGAGCTCAAAATCCCATGTTGACAATCCTAAATCTACGCAAATGGCACAGATATTTCCTTGCTGACAAACGCATAACCGCGCCAAAGGGCACAAAGGTTTTCATGTCGACATACTTTTTTATGCACCCTTTACAAAAGTTGGCGGCGCATTTATTGCGCATTTTTCTATATATAGGCGCATCCGCCCTATCATTTTCAAAATTGAAAACACGTGAAAATCTTATTTCTCTACACCTGTCAGTGCTCTGTCATCCTTGTGTCGCATTTGTGGACCCCACTTTGTTCCTCCCAGTCTATATATCTCTGGTAAGTGGCTCTTACTTTTCTTATGGTTTTGCTTGTTACTCTACTATGGTTTTTCTTGTTATTGATTAGATATAGAAACCTAAGTGGCTTCCCCCCAAACCAGACTTCCCCTCCTTCCAAATCTACTGGCCTGGAGGGCTTTGTCCCAAAAAAATGAACCCAGATCTTCTCTTTTGTGTTCCCCCCGACTGTCAAGATTCATGTTAAAGGAGGCCTAAAAACTGGAAACCCATCAGAAAGGAGAGAAAACCTAAAATTTGTCATTTCCACCCGTAGTTTTCTCTTGGCACAATCACCTACCTTGTTACAAAAAAACAGTGACGCCAAGAGGGCGCACTATCCCCAATTGCAGCACGAATCCTTCCTGCGCCAAGAAAAACCAAGTAAATCCTAACCCCGGCGCAGTAGCAATCCTGCTTACAACAACAAAAGTGTCATGCAATCCTTTCCTGCGCTGCGCCAAAGGCCCCATCAGTGCACATAAAGTTAGTGATACGCCTTTTAATGTTTCACCCCCTTTATTCCCTTAGCGCACCAAAATTCCATGCAACATGTCCCATATCTGCGCCCTTGGCATATCCTGCCCTCATGCAACACCAAATTTATTTGCACCCAGTTTAAAACCTCATATAATGGCACAGGCACACATCTGTCTACAACAACAACAATGTTATATGTAAATTTCCTACGCCCTGTGCCCTTTGGCGCTGATTTCTTCCTTGCAACACTCCACTTTATTGCGCCATAGTTTTAACCCTACACCCTACAATTTTTTTGCGCCCTACACCCAGAGGCTTTTAAATTTCTAACTCCTCATTCTGTAAATCTTTAATGGAAGATCTAATAGCTAACATGGCTCTTCTGTGTTGGACTTCACTCCTTCTTGTAGATCAACAACTAAACTTAGATCTGCATATGTCTACATCAAGCAAGAGGCCAACCAAGTCAAAGGGTAAGGCCAAACTCACAGAGGAAGAGATGAAATACAAATATCAAAGGGTCAGGATGCCCGAGTCCCAGGCAGAATGTCACCTAGACATCAGAGATTCTGAACTTGGCCACATCAACATGGATGATTTTTGGGCCAGAACCAGGAGGGTCACAGGTAATCCTTGGATGGACAAACTGGTAGGCAATGGTCTAAATTTTGCTAGGGGAATCCCCATCAGTGCGGTGAATAATGAATTTATGATGGTGGTGGCCCACTGTTATAACAAAGATGCAAGGTGTGTCAAGAATGAAAAGGGGGAGGTCATAATCAACCTCACTTCCCGGCACTTCGAGATCATGCTAGGAATTCCCCACCACCGGCATTTTGTGGCTGTAAGCCAAGAATACTGCACTAAGGCATGGGAGGAAAACAAAGACAAGTGCATGTAGTTAATAAATGAGGTGTACCTGAAGAATAAGAAGGTGATAACCCGGTGGCCACAAGTTATTCACCGCAGTGACTTCTCTGAGGAATAGAGTGATACCATCACCTTCCTAAGAAGATTATTTGGGCTTTCTGATGCCCATTACTTCCACAAATGGATGCTTAGGTATCTAGAAACCATGAATAAAAACGTGCCTGACCAGCGTTTTGAATGGGTAGAAATCATAAGCAGCACCATCTCTGAGTAGCTCCAACAACTCACCACAACGGGGAGGTTCTACATGAACTCCTACATAGTCTAAGTTGTAGCCTCAGAAAGAGACTATCCAGTGTTGAGCCGATGTGGGGTTTGGCCTCAGGTGAAAATATATGAATACTACCTAGAGTTGAAGCTAGAGAACAGCATCCCACAGTTCACCAAGATCAACGATGCCTTTTTCTACGGCATCATCTGCCTATTGAGGCCCAATATGACTCACGGTCAAACAACCAAGAGCATAGTCATGGCAACCGAGAAGTGGGGGGCATTGTTTACACAATTTCCCACTTTCACTTATCTCAGGGCAGCTAACTTCTTGGGGGAGCCCACTAAATTACCAAGGTATGCAGGCCCTGAGTTTATCTTGTTAGAGTTGTCCAAGCATCTCATAACATATCATGAGAAGTGCTTGAAAAGGAAGAAGGGTGGAACTCCTTTCCCCCTCATAGTGGGTAGTTACACTTGCATTTCTCACACCAAGGCCCAGGAAATGTTCGCAGAGCTGGAACTTCTTAACCTAAAGCACAATTTCTTGGCAAGGCCCACTTTTGATCCATGAAATTACCTCCCAAAGGTAAAACTCGATCTGATCCATGTTCCACAGATCGAGGACATCTACATCGACCTGTATCACGAGGTCAAACTCAGGAGAAAGGATCACTCCCACCTAGCCCTAGCAGAAATTATTCAATATGGCATGACCATTGTTCCAAAAGGTTTCCAAACAACCGATCAAGAAGTTGATCAGGTATATCTAGACACAGATGGGGACAACTTTCCATTTTCCAAAATTGATAGGACAAAGGCACCTCAGACCATTAAGGTAAGGGTTAAGGACACACTGCGGTGAACAGAGCATTGGTGTAGAATGAACGGACTTATCTACCTAGGAGTATATTTCACCACGTCCCCTTTCGGCAACGCACCGGCCAGGTCAAAGCATCTGCCAAAGGGAAAAGGCAAAGACAAAGAAGGAGAATCAAGCTCCACTCAAGAAGAAGCTCCTGAGAGCCCTACTTCCACCACACAAGAACAGGTTGTAACTCTGGTATCCCTAGAGAAGGAAGTGGCACAGAGTGTTCTAATGGGCACATCCACTCAGGATGTTGCCACTACTTCAACAATGGAGGTTCCCACTGTCACTTCTCCCCCTCCTCATGTGACTCAAGCGACCATTCCTTTGGTCATATCCTCTTCCCCATCTTCTACTGTTCCCCCTTCCTCTTCTTCCATTTTCTCTTCTCTCGCGGAGCTGTCCCCCACCATTTCTTCTCTCTTCTCTCAGCTCCCTTCCACTCCCACGACTACCTCCCCTGCAGTGTCTCTTCCTCCCGTGAGAACTTTTTTGGCCTCTCTCTCGATGCCGCTAGCAATTGTCTCGACCCATTTCCCCTCATCCACTGTAGTTGCTGCCTCTTCCACCTCTGGTCCCACTCCCTTAACTCCAACATGGATCTCCCAGCACCTGAGTCAGCATAAGAGGAAAGTCCCCATTACACCAATGGAATTTTCCATCATCCCAGCAAAAGGGGCTAAGAAGCAAAAGCCTATAACCCGCTTCTCTTAGAGTGCATTGGGAGAAAGAGTGATGGAGATTGTGTATCCCGATCCTACAAAGGATAAAAAAGATCTGTCCCCTACAGATTATACAGTGACGTAGGTCACAATGGGAACGTCATCTAAGAGCCTTCAAGGAGAGGCCCTATCTGTGGTGGATGACCTTTGCAAGAAGCTTCAAGAAGTAAAGGAAGAGAAGAGGCTACTGACAGAGAAGAATAAGCATCTTCTCCATGCCCTACAGAAAATGGGTAGTGCACCTCCTACAACTGCCACTGAAACTCCTGAGGTCCTTAGTTAGGATAAGATAAACGAATACGCCAAGATTGGCGAACAAGGCATGGCAGTATCCACCTGGAGAGACCAGATCCTCAAAGACAGTGAGGAAGTAATTGTCAAGTTCACCGAACTATATCAGAACATTGGTCGGCGAACAAGGAACTACAGGCAATTGTAGGACCTATCTCCAAAAAGTTAGACCATGCTAGGATGTAACATGAGACATTCTAGAAGATGCTCAACTGCTCATTCGATGATTTAGTTAAATTTGACATCTTCGATCACCCCAGGGTACCCAGTAAAATCCTTGCTACTTTGGACTACCGGGTCGATCAGATGGAATTTGTCCTAGAGAAGATAGACAAGGTCAAGGAGGAAGCCCTGGATGTAATGCATCAAATGGAGCAAATTGTCCTGAGAATGTCTTCGGGCTTGCTCACTCCTTCATTCACCTTGAGGAAGGTAGATGAAACCATTCGGATCTTCAAGGAGATTGACATCTCAAGGGCTAGGGCCAGAAGTCACTTTCCTACACTGAATCCATCAATAACCATTCTGGCCTGCCATAATTTTGTGGGGTACCTAATGGAGGCAGGTAATGAATATTTCATTAGCTCCCCGAAAAACTCACAGATGTATCTGATGAGACTTGTCCAGGTCATATGTGATCATTCCAATTTTTCCTACATATAATAAACTGCAGCTTTTGTTCAGTAAAGGCATTTGATAGAGATATAATAGAGGATCAATTCCACATAGTGTCTGATGAGCCTTGTTAGCAGTAAGCAATGATACTCCCTTGATAGTTGCGACCACCACTTATGTAATGAGCCCTCCTCCTCTATCAGATTTATTATTGATATGGGTGAGTAGTACAAGTTGTTTATGTGGGGATCAAATGTCCTCATGAAATCTATACAAGGATTTAACCATGGGATGTTGTCATCTATAGAAATAATGATCGATATGCCAACACTTGACCTAATTATGAATATAAGATTGGGAACACATAGTAGTTAGGAACCCAAGAATTTGGCCTTCTCTATTCTCCTCCTAGAGAATGACTTGAATCCATGTTGCATTTTAGTGGTGGATCAATTTTTAGGTTATGACAAATAGAAGTGAGATACATATAGGCTTTCTATCCTATAGATGACCATTAGATGAGCTACTACCTAAAACATATCATATAAAGGACATAATGTTGAATACATGAGGACCAAAACCATCAGAACTTTCTTATGTTAGAGATGTATGTTTACATACTGTTAAATATACCTATGTTTTATATTAGGTAACTATTTGGTATTGGGGGGACAAAAATTGCTCACAGTACATATATATACCAAAAAAAACCAAGGCTGCATTTGTTACCAGTATCCCAAAAAATAGACCCTCAAGGGCTTTCTGCAAAATAAAATTCATATCTTGTCACCACTTCGGATCTATCGATCCCAACAAGAAGCGAGGCCCAAAAATCCTTAATTACATATCATAATTATTAAAAAAACACCCCAAAATCCAAATATAGATCCAGAGAAACAAACTAGAAGAACAAGGACTAAAGTGAGACTTGCACGAATTCCTGCTAGTCAGACATAGCAATGTCAGCTATGGTTTCACTTTGCTAACTCATTGAGGGGCTATGCCTTGCTATACTCTCAGACCTTGATTCAAACCTTCCATAGATCTACCGAGGAGAACAAATACTCGGAGCCAACAGCACATAGGTACCCATTTCTAGGTTCCTATAATCATGTTTAGACATCGGGATAGGAGTTCCCACAGCACCATAAAACTTGTAATCTGACATACTGACGTTTAGCCTATTACTATATCTGGTGGCCAATGATAGGCTGTAATGAGTACATTAGAATATTGCCGACATTGGAGTGACTATATTACCTTTCTATGGATATGTAGATGGAAATAACGTCAGGTGCATAATGACCACACTTGATAGCTCATGTCCCTCTTTACAAGTGTTTCAAGAAAGTCATATTGATGACTCCACTACATAAGCAATTTATTATTGTTGACTTTTTATCACTGTGATGGTAAACCTTTCAGGATATAATCAATTCTTTAGACAAAAATATCCATACCCAAGAGTGATAGTTATCTATGTAGGGGATGAGAGATTTGGAGATAAAATAAGGGACCAATGGGACCTAAGACATGGATCTAGTACATGCACCTAAGCTTGTGATTCAATAGGCATAAGCTAGGATGAAACATAGGTATCTGGTGACTCATACAAGGGACAAGGGATGGATGGGGTCTGCATACACATACAGGGGTGATGGAGAATATTAGTTTGTTCCATCCACACATTCTAAAACATTGCTACATTATAACTACATGCCCTTTACCTAGTGTAACTTTATTTACAAGGGCATCCTAGGGCATCATTTCTACAAACACACACACACTAATGTGACATGGATCTTGCGATGTAGTGTAGTGCTCAGTCATAAGTTCACTCTCGAGGTGACCTTCTGGGTCAATCTAACTCCCCATTTTGTATTTTATTTTTTAGGTTTTATGTGGTTTGTGGGCTTGATGCTATGGTGAACTTGACTAGATCCTTGATGTCTAGAAGTATCTCTCGGCTAAATCATAGTGGTCTTGACTAAGGTGATCTTTGATGACTAAACTGGGATTTCCTTTATTTATAGGCTTGATCTATGACCTGTGACTAGTTCTTAGATTGTTATTCCTTGCACCCATATTTATTCAGCAACAGCCCAAACACCTCTATTGCATGTTCATTTAAGTTCCACAATAGAATATATGATATTCACTACTCATTTGTTTGCAAAGGTTTATGTATGAGTTATTATTACGATATCTGACTTAAGCATCTTATTGATCATGATGTTTGATTAACATCTATGTTCTTGAGAGATGGTAAAAGATTTGGTCGATTGTTCCTTTTATCCTGAAGTATCATAGACTGGAGAACTGCTAAAAAGGAGGATCCATTTACTAAGTTTTATTTTGCACACATAAATTCTTTATATACTGTCGATATGATTTGGGATTTGTTTGTATTTTTTTGTTGCATGCGGTTTACGATGCATGTTGGTCATCAAAAAGGACTTCATGAGAGCAACAGTCAAGGGACAAGAAGTCCCTCCTCTTTAATGGGAGAGGTTCCCTTATTCAAAAGAAAAACTTATTTACATATATGTAAAATGCATAGTTTAAATGTGGAACTTGGATATCATGAAAGCGTTTTAAAATAAAATAGATCATCAATACAAAAGCATGGAGGAATGACAGACTAGAAATGAACAGAAAGGCATTTTCTAGAAATATAGATAATAAAGTAATTCCTTATGCATGCAAGAATAAAATTGTTTGGAATAAAACCATTTGCATTTGAATCAATAAGATGCTATTGCAAAGACACAAAGTTCCAAAAATAACATCTACAAGAATACAAAGCTTCTTGACATAATGCAAATAAATAGTTCATCAATATTCAATGGATAGCAATGAAATAACAGGACCATATGGAACAAAGAAAGAAATTTCTTTTGTATTGATTTCTTTGCTACTCTTTACACTTTCAAAAATAATCCAAGTTCTTCCCTTCCTTGAAAATGACGGAGATAGGCCATTATATAATTTGACAAATTAGTTACACTTGGTAAATACTTATTTTAACTAAAATGATTAGTTAAGGGATGCTTAACACAAAGCCCCAACTAATTTACAATAAAACAACGATGAGAGAAAGAAGGAGAGAGAAGCCAGGAGGGGAAGGCAAGTGTTTATGAATTGGGAAGGGCCCACTGACTTGAGGATCCGTTGTCTAAACCTTTTCAAATCGCTCTGCTATGTCTCTACCATCGTGGAACCGATGTGTTGGCAGCATACCTGGGTCCAAGATCTAAAACATTTCTCCATATCCTTGTCGAACTCGGTATGTGTATAGTACTCTTTATTCGCTTCCTCAATGGCAGACTAAAGGGAGCAAATTTCCTTGATCTTTTCCTTGGTGATGGAGTCCACTTTGAATAAATTTTCTTTGACAAAAGCTCTGAATTGAGATTTGATTTCCTGCAGGGAGAAAGGTACACCTGAGGTCTCATCATGTCAGATGACAGTGGATATCCTTAAAAGTAGATATCAACAGAGTTTTGAAAGCTTCTCCCTTCTTACCAGTTGTTCCTCAGTTCTCCCAAAGCCTCCTCCAACACTCAGATCTTCCATTCTACGTTGAATACCCATGATTGTGACAAATTATCCTTCACATCATCAAAGACCTTACTCGCCAACAAAACATTTTCATTAGTCTGCCCCATCAGGCGAAGGTCTACTATGCAGCTGCTCCAAAAGTTTTAAGCTCCTTATCCATATTTCCAATTTTGGAGGAGAGCTTCCATGTTGTAGATTATTTACCTTCTCATTGAGCTTGAAGGCTTCACCAATGAAATTTAACCCTGACAACATGCATGTCATCCACCATGGCCTCCATAGCCCTTCCATAGATGGAATACATGTGTATATCTTTGATGCTCTAGACTTCATCTTGACTAAGAATCATAGGTGGTGGGAGTGCAGTCAGTGGGGTACGGTCTAGAACCTTATCTTTAGATAACAGCGAGTTGATGAAACTAGAAAGTACTTGAGCCTACTCCTCTAGTTGCTCTATAGTCTTATGTCCTATCTCTACCATCCCAATGACCCTGGTGACTGTTTCTTGGAGGTTGTGGATTTCACCCTCAGGAGTAGAATCTCCCATTAAGATCCTTGAAAGTTCCAGATCAGAGGTCTACAAATCCTGCTCTAGCTTATCAACCTTGGGCTTAACTATCTCAAGGAATTTTTGACCTTGAGCATCATATACTATTCTTGAAATGATCCTGGCTTTCTTGGTAGGATTAGAAGGAGTAGGGCCCAACAAGGCCACCACAACATCAAAGTTGGGCCCTGTCAACTGAGAAGAAGGCTTCCTCTTCCTACTATCAACAAAAGGTTGCACCCATGTAAAAGAGGAGGAGGAAGAAGAAGGGGGGGCAAGAGGACCAAGAGAAAGGGAACTCATGGCATTCAGAGTATGTACCGTTGTTTCCTCTAGTTGAGATGTGAGTGGGGAAGCTAAGGCTTCTAGAACAGAGGAGTCAATGGTGCTTGGAAGCTCAGTACTTTGAACTTCTTTATTTGTATCCATTGGGGTTTCTGAGGCATCTGCAGGAATTGGTATTTCATTATCTTAACTCTTACTGAGAACAATGATGTTCTCTAGCCTAGAAGTTAGTTTTGAATGCCTTGGTAGAGGGTTTTCTTCAATAGGATCCTTCTTAAGCTCTTTCATCTTCTTTTGATAGACTTGAGTAGAGGAGGAGGGAGTGGAGGATGCAGGGACTTTACTCGATGAGGCAGGAGGAGTCTATGTAGGTATCTCAGAACTGGGTGTTTGTTCCTCCTTCCTTTGTGTCGAGGTGTCTTTGGAACAGGATTCTCATGCGTTCTTCCTCAACTAACGAACCTTTCTATCAATCTAGAATTTAGTCCTTTCCAAGACAGGGGCAAGGATTTCAACCAAATCATCCTTTTCATTTTTAAACCAATCCATGTCCTCTATGGGAGTATATGCTTAATCACAATTTCATACTCATATGACAACAAGTCTATGTTCTCATCTTGAAGTCCTTCAAGAATTTGATACAAGTTAAGCTCTTGAACTAACTGAAGAGGAAGTATGCCATAATGCCTCCTTCTGGCCTCCAAGTCATATATGCAGTCACCCTAATAATCTTCAATGTCTGCCCTATGATGGTAATTGATTTTAAGATTTTTCTCAATGAATTTCTTCAAGTCAAAGCAAGTTCTAGGCCTGAAGAAATGGACGGTGATGGCATCTAGGGCTCTCTCTATGTTTTGGGCATCCAGATTCATCTTGCATGTGTAGTTCCCCAAAGATATGGGGAAGTGTAGACCAGTGATTTTCTTGTCTCTACAAATTATGTGTAGTGTTTCCAACTACCTGCACACCTCAATTAGGGCCATCTTATCATTACAGAACAAGGGGAGCTTGAGAGGGGTGCTCTCATAACCTGCTAGCCTAATATAGGAGAACCTTTTGAACTGAATGAAGTAGGCTCCGTACTTCGCTATCAGGCTCATGGCTTCATCTGAGAACCTCCTAGCAGTGTCACCTTCTAGAATCCTTACAATGTACATAGTGAAAGCATCATTCACCCTCCTTAAATTATGATTGCTAGTGTTCAGGGTGAACTAAGGACAATAATCATATATGGGATAATATTTTTGAGCATCAATGTAGGTGAATTCAAACCACTGCTTGGAAGCTGCAAAGGTATACATCAAGTAGGAGGTCGTGTAGAACTTTTTTGTTTGTTGTACATGGGATAGCTGCACTGTCAGATTCATGCAGATAACTTCTACCCAGTTGATGTTTTGGGTACCCTCACACACTATGTTGATAAGTGGGCACATCCAAAAGTGAAACTCATTGGTAGAAGGCAATCCCATGACCCAAGCCAACAAAATTATGAAGTTTGATAACTCCTCATTGAAATCAGACCTAAAAAGGGCCTTGGATAGTCGTGATGCCCCTTTCTTAGGGTTCTTCAGCCAAGACTTTGCAACTCTTTCTTTGTATTTCTCAATGTCCTGATAAAAAAGTGTCTGTGCTTGATTCTAGGAGATTACCATGGAGTTGTCCATTTCTGGGATTATCAGGGTAGTGGTGATGGTGGTAGCGTCAAGCTTGGCGATGAGCTCCCCATGTACATTTTTTAATTCATATGAACCAGGGTTGAAGTGAGCCCTGCAGGTGAGCACCATGTCTGCACATTGCACCGAGATAGGAAAACAAATAGCAAATGCCAAGCCGCTATCATTAATCATTTGTGCCATTAGAGAGGGGTTCGGGTCTATCAACCTGGTCCAAAAATTGGCAAATTCCAAGTGATGAACTTCACTATCCCTGATATCAGGAATAGCATACTCGAGTGGAGAAACCTACTCCTGACCTTGGAATTTAATCTTCATGTTGATAGGACTTAGAAAAATGAATGCACATCTTGAATTCGTGATGAAATTATAGGGGGAAAATGGTGACGTGAGCAAATAGTTTCAATCACAAGGGTATGAGCAGATGTTAATGAGAAGCAATGTGCAAAAATGTGTAGAGGGGCAGTCTATTAAATAGCCATTTAGGAGAGAGAGGATTATAATTACGCATTATATTCATATCTACCAACTCAAAAAGCAAGCATCGAGAAGAGTGGGAAAAATTATCCCATATGGCCTTTGGTACATTTGGGACACGCGGGACGTGAAAATGTGATTCGGCTGATGCAGGCGATGTGGGTGATGCAGGGACAAACTGCAAAAATGTTTTAGGGACATGAGGGACAAAAGTACGTGAAGTGCGCGAGGTAGATGCCACGGGTAAATGGGGAATAGGGAGCCCAGGAAAACTTGGGATAGTTGGGACAAAAAGTTCTAACGGGTCCATAAGTTAACAAATTCCAGAGAAAGCGGCCGATCGGTGAATAGAGAGCCCAGTGAACTTGGGACACGTGGGACAAAAATGTCTGACAGACCTGTAAATCACACAAATGAACCAACAACCGCAAAATTTTCAAAACTCTTTGACTTCCCTCTCTACCAGAACATAAGAAAAAGGTGTCAAGCTCAAAATTTTCAATATTTGACTTTCGAAAGAAGGGACAAAAATTTTAGAGAAGACAACAGCTGGCTCCTTCTAGGGATGACTTGGCTAGATTCAAAGAAATAGACAAGGCAAGATTTCTCAAAAAACTTAGGGGAAACAGACCAGTGCCTTATCCATTGGGCCACGGAGTTAAAAAGTAACCAATACAAAAAACAACACCCCACACAAAGAAGGAGAACACACCAAAAAGCAAGGAAAGGAACCACACATAAGCAAGAAAGGAGACACCTATACATAATATACATAGGGCTTCTTATTCACCTAGGACTTAAACAATTTCAGGTACTACCCACTATAAGGAAGTGGGAGAGAAGAACCATCCATGTAATTAAGGTAGAAAGAATTCTCACCACTGAAGTGCCTGATCTTGAAAGGTCCGAGCCAAAGAGAATCGAACTCGCCGTGGTTGCCACGAGGTTCATGTCTTTTATCCCATAGTAAAACAATATCTCCAAATTTGAAATCTCTGGGCCTAGCCCTCTTGTCAAACAAGGCTTTCACCTTCTGTGGGTGCATGGATATTCTATCAGCAGCCTTCAATTTTTCCTAATTTAATTTATAAAGATACATGATCCTTTTATCCAAAGAATCATTAAAGCTAGTGTCTTCAATGGCCTTCATTAAATGCAAGGCTGGTAGCTCCACTGTTACTGGAAATTGAGCTTCCACTCCATATACCACATGAAAAGGGGACATCCCAATAGCTCTTTTAGGTGTAATCATGTCTACCCAAAAAGCATCATAGAGCTTCTTGTGCCAATTCCTCTGAGACTCATTAACCAATTTCCTTATTATGGCTACTAGATTTTTGTTTTTTGATTCAGCTTGCCCATTCCCCTGAAGATAATAGTCTAAAGAGTGAGCCAGGGAGATGCCATATCCATAACAAAAATCCATCATCTCAGTTGAAGAAAAATTTGTAGCATTATCCGTCACAATCTTGTTTGGCACACCAAACCTTACCAAGATGTTTTCTTTGATAAAATTGCATACTACTTCAGAAGTAGTACTCTTTACTAGAATGGTTTCTACCCACTTAATAAAATAATATGTGGCTATAAACATGTGGGTATGTCTGGAACTTGAAGAGGGATTAAGTGTTTCAATGAAATCCAAACCCCATTGCTGAAAAGGTTCTTCAATCATGACCGGCTTAAGAGGCAAGGAAACCAACTTGGGTCTACCCACAAAGGTCTGATAAGCTTCACATTTATCAATCCACTTTGATGCATCCTTGAATAGGGTAGGCCAATAATATCCTGCATGTGGAATCTTATGAGCAGTGACAGTAGATGAGTAATGGCCTCCACATGCTTGATCATAGAAAGCTCAAAGAATCTTCCTCTGTTGCTCTTTATCCACGCATTTCAGAAATCTTCCATCCATCCCACATTTGAACAAAGCATTCTCCCATAATACATATTGGGCTGATCTTAATTTAACAGCTCTTCTCTCCTTGGTAGTCAAATGGGAGGGACACTCCCCATAGGTGAGAAAATGTGTGATATCAACATACCATTCATCAATTGAGCTGAGAAAAAAAACAGTAACTCATGTCCAACTCCCTCGATGATGAGTTCACACAAGCCCTTTTCATGGACTATTTTGGTTGGTCTGATGTCAATATCATATTCTTGTACCTTGGCCACCCAGTTCCCTCTCTTGGACCCAAACTCTTGTTGCATGAGAATAGACTTAATGTTTGTGTCAGGCACAAGTACTGTGGTGTGAGAGTTAAGAATATAAAAACGAAACTACTTGACAGCTTTAACCACTACAAAAACATGTTTCTCCATCATTGTGTATTTCAACTCATGATTTTTAAGAATGTAGCTCATAAATGCAATTGGGAGCTTATGATTATTAGAGTCTTCCTGAGTCAAAACAGTAGCTAGGGTGTTATCTGTGGCATAGCAATAGATAATAAAATATTTGCTAAAATCTGGACATGTTAGGATAGGAGTTCTAGCAATAGCCTTTTTAATACTCTCAAAGGCTTTTTTCCCTTCAGAAGACCAACCAAACATTTGCTTTCCCTTCATCATTTGAGAGATGTTCAAAGTTAGTTATTCAAAATCAAGGATAAATCTCCTCAGAAAGTTGATCTTACCAAAGAAAGAATGCACTCCCTTCTTGCTGGTAGGAAGAGGAATCTGCTGAATAGCTTGAACTCTTTTAGGATCAATTTGTATGTCATCTTTAGAGATGACATGCCGTAACAATTTTCCCTCTGTGCCATAAAAGATAGATTTTTTAGGATTCAAAGAGATCCCATGCTCGTTGCAGTTCAAGAGGACTGTTTCTAGATGTTGAAAATGATCTGCTCTAGTTTTGGAAAACACAGTTAAGTCATCTAGATATACAACAATATATTTCCCTTTCAAATTTCCAAAGGCCAAGTCCATAGCTCTTTGGAAAGTGGCACCAGCATTAATGAGCCCAAAAGGCATCCTCTTGTAGGCAAAAGTACCCCAAGGAGTAGTGAAAGCCATCTTGTGTTGATCTACGGTATTGACTTCTACCTAATTATACCCTAAGAAACCATCAAGCATGGACAACATTTCAGATCCCGTAACCACTTGTAAGACTTGATCCATCATGGGTAAAGGATAGTTGTCCTTCAAAGAAGCTTGATTTAGATTTCTAAATTCAACACAAATACGAATCTCACCATTCTTCTTCCTGACAGGAACAATGTTGGTAATCCATGTTTAATGGTGGATGGGAAAATTATTTTGGCCTTCAGCATCTTTTGTATTTCCTGAAAAATAGTGTCAGAAATCTTAGGATTGTATTGCCTTTGTTTCTGCTTGAAATTTTTAATCCCAGGTTTGAGGGGGATGAAACGTTGCATTTCCTTTGGTTGGAAAGCTTTGAGATCCTCGTAGGAATACGTGAGAACATCTTTATACTTCCTTAAAAGGTTGATTACTTTCTTCTTTTCTTTTGGTGTACAACATTTTCCAATGTTTACAAGTTTGGGATCAACAGAACTTCCAATATTAATTTTTTCATACTCAGCAGATTATTTTGGCCCAATGGATGCCTTAGACTTCACATACCTATCATGTTTATCAAAAAATTCTTCTAAGCTCACCAGTCCTTTTGGAATCTTGTTTCCTTTGAGTCTGATACACCCATCTTGATCCATTTCTTCTTCCTTGACATCCTCTTCATGGGAAGACACACTTTCACGAGGTAAATTGTCACTTCCTTCAAAATACAACTGCTCAAAATTGTCCTTGATCTCTAAAAAAGAAAGAAAATGTTGATCATCATTGAAAACCTGCAAGCTACTCATGTTATCAAGTACACTAGGCCTATGAATCATCTCAATGGTAAACTTATCTTAAGAAAATTCAGGATGAGGTATTAACAACGATCCTGAGGTAGCTAGTGAATCATCCCTAGTGACCTTTTCCCTAGGTACTGCTTCAATGGAGAAGGAGTCAAGAAATTTGATAGAATCCCAAGCCTGATTCTTGTAATGCTTCAACCTTCTATTCTTTACCTGAAAAAGGTTTCTGACTTGTTTAACAACAAGTTTTGCATCTCCATGAGCTAGAATATTCTTTACACCTTTTTCTTTCGCTACATTAAGGCCAATAATGAGAGCTTCGTACTCTACTATATTATTGGTATTTTCGAATTGTAGTTTAAATGAGAAAGGATGAACCTCTCCTTTAGGGGACACCAACACTACACCAGCTCCAATACCATCCGAGGAACAACTTCCATCAAATTCTAAGATCCAGGCCTCATTAGGATCATGAAGTACTTCTCTAGGAAACTGAGTCTCCTCTGGGGACATAATCATATAGTTACCATGCCCCATATCTTCATAAAGTATTTTCACTTTGGGATCATCTATTTTTTGTACAATATACTCATATTGCTTCTCAGGCAACAACTTCTTCATTTTCCCATTAACTGGTATGAGGGCATGTGACCAATCCATTTAAATTTCTCCTCCCACATCTTTGCAGAAGTTCCTACTTAACAACATACCATATGAAGGTGGAATGTTTGCTATGAGGATAGTAGCCAAGACCTTTTCCTCAGGTAAAGTAGCAAAAGCTACTTGTGCATCTTTAATCCTCCCAACTAGAGGCACTTCCTTACTTTCCATGGAATAACAAGACCCATAAGTGCATGTGAGAGTCAGACCTGAAGCATGAGCTACTTTGGCAGGCATTACATTATCTGATGCTCCTGAATCTATGACACAGTTGTTGAGTTTATGGCCTGCTATAAGGAGGGTCACATAGAATGGTTTGATCTTTTCATTAGGTGAGGTGACGGAAGCTACCAGATTGGGCTGAGGTGTAGAGGATGGAGTAAGTAAAAGACCTTTGGTGGAAGCTTTGGAATGAGAATTAACAAAGTGAACCATTTTGGCAAAAGCTTTGGGATGAGTTTGATAATACTCAACCTCTGAAATTTGAACCTTTGTATTTTTGAGGTGATCAATAATATCAAAAAACCCAGAGGTGGATGGACCATCATCACCTAAAACCTTAGGTTTGTCAGATTTAGGATACATGGAAGCAGAAATTTTAGTGGAAGGATTAGGAAAAGGAGAATGGGCAGAACTCACCTTCTATGTGGACATGGTAGGGATAGGATATCCTCTTTTTGCAATGACAGGGATAGTCGTAGGATGCTCTTTGAATCTTCTAGTAAGCTACATCACTTTCTCCCTTTTATTTGTCTGCTCTTGAGTCATGACAGCATATGATTCACTATTCATGTTTGCCACTATCTCATCATAATCATCTTCCTCATCAATCCCTTTGGTAGTGAAGAAATTAACTCAAGATCCCTCAAGTTCCTCTATCTCCTCATTGACTTCTTCAAGAAGTTCTTCACAATCTTCATCAACCTCCTCATCTTCAGGTTCTTCCACTTCATAGGTTGCATTAACAGGAACCTTGATAGGTGGCCCCTCAAGTGCTAGCCTTGTTTGAGAAGCAGGCAAGTGATTTCTTGGTTGAAAATTCCTCCTCAAAACATCTGCATAGGGAGAATTCTGAGCCAGTTGTTTCTTGATGGCAATGAGATCATTGGCAAGCTTTTACACCAATGGATCAGTATTAGGTCCAGGAGTGGAAGAGGAAGAAGACAAAGATCTAGATTTAGTAGGATCTCTTTTTAGCTTTCCAGACATAATCAAATCATCTTCAACACTAACAGCAAGAGTTTAAACCTCGACCAATGTAGCAAGATTAGCTCTCCTTAATGCATATCTAACTTCAAGCAATTGAGCATTCAGGAAAAAACATTTCTGAATTTGATCTACAGGTTGAGTGTCTAGTGGAATTTTGTAAATCAACTTGTTAAATCTAGCCACAAATTATCTCACGGGTTCTTGAAAATCTTTCTTTATGTGAGAAATCTGGGCCAACAAAGCATGTACATCCTCTACAGGCTTGAAACGGTTCTCAAATCTTGTTCTCATTATGTTCCAGCTGGTAATAGCCCCGGCTGGGAGATGATAGAACCAATCCGCTACATTATCTTGTAAAGTTTCCATGAAAAGCCTCACTGAGACATCTTCATGCTCAACTCTGAGAACTCCACATGCAACTATGAAGTCTGCAATGTGTTCATCAGGATGCGCTTTTCCATCACCTCTGAACTTGGGGAATTTCTTCTTGTTACCTATGGGTAACTCATGCAAAGGTTGAGGAAGGGAAAGAGGCCTAACCCGATGGCCCTAGGGAAATGGTGCTACCATCCTTGGAAAGATGGTTTGAAAAGGAACTGAAAAACCAATGAGGATCATAGCATGGAGATTAGGGTTGAGTTACTCCAAGGGAATAGAGCCTATAGGGGTTCTATCTTCAACAGGAGTAGTGCTTACTGAACGAGCTCTTCTATTTCTTCTTATTGAAGGGAAAGGAAATCCTTGTTGTTCTAAAAGTTGAAACTGAGAATCTTCAATACAAAGGGCTCTCCTTCCGTGAGTAAAACATGGAGTTTCCAAATCAAAGGATGATCAAGAAATTATTCAAAGAACTGGAATATGTTTTAAAAATGAATCCCTACGTAGTCGCCAAAAACTGTTGGTCGTCAAAAGGACTTTGTGAGAGCAACAATCAAGGGATGAGAAGTCCCTCCTCTTTAATGGGAGAGGTTCCCTTATTCAGAAGCAAAACTTATTTACATATATATAATGCATAGTTTAGATGTGGAACTTGGATATCATGAAAGTGTTGGTTAAAATAAAATAGATCATCAATACAAAAGCATAGAGGAATGACAGAGTAGAAAGGAACAGAAAGGCATTTTTCCATAACTATAGATAACAAAGTAATTCCTTATGCATGCTAGAATAAAATTGTTTAGGATAAAACCATTTGCATTTGAATCAACAAGATGCTATTACAAAAGACAAAAAGTTCTAGAAATAACATCTACAAGAATACAAAGCTTCTTGACATGATACAAATAAATAGTTCAGCAATATTCAAAGGATAGCAAAGAATAACAAGACCAGATGAACAAAGAAAGAAAGTTCTTTTGTATTTATTGCTTTGCTACTCTTTACACTTTCAAAAATAAGCCAAGTTCCCCCCCTTGAAAATGGCAGAGATAGACTATTATATAATTTGAAAAATTAGTTACACTTGGTAACTACTTCTTTTAACGAAAATGATTAGTTAAAGGATGCTTAACACAAAGCCCCAACTAATTTACAATAAAACCAAAATGATAGAAAGAAGAAGAGAGAAGCAAGGAGGGGAAGGAAAGTGTTCATGACTGGGAAGGGCCCACTGACTTGAGGATCCACTATGTAAACCTTTTCAAAGCCTCTTCTATGTCTCTACCACGTGGATCCGATGTGTTGGTAACAACCTGGGTCCAAGATCCCAAACATTTCTCCATATCCTTGTCGAACTCGGTATGTGTATAGTAATCTTTATTCACTTCCTCAATGGCAGACTAGAGGGAGCATATTTCCTTGATCTTTTCCTTGGGGGTGGAGTCCTCTTTGAATAAATTTTCCTTGACAAAAGCTCTTAATTGAGATTTGATTTCCTGCGGGGAAAAAGGTACACCTGAGGTCTCATCATGGAGATGACAGTGGATATCCTTAAAAGCGGATATCATTAGAGTTTTAAAAGCTTCTCCCTTTTGCCAGTTGTTCCTCAATTCTCCCAAAGCCTCCTCCAGCACTCAGATCTCCCAAAGCCTCCTCCAGCACTCAAATCTTCCATTCTACATTGAATACCCATAATTGTGACAAATTATCCTTCACATCATCAAAGACCTTACTCGTCATCAAAATATTTTCATCAGTCCACCCCATCAGGCGCAAGTCTACTATGCAACTGCTCCAAAGTTTGAGCTCCTTATCCATGTTTCCAATTCTGGAAGAGAGCTTATGTTGCAGATTATTTACCTTCTCATTGAGCTTAAAGGCTTCACCAATGAAATTTGATCATGCAACAAGCATGTCATCCACCATGGCCTCCATAGCCCTTCCATAGATGGAATACTTGTGTATATCGTTGATGCTCTAGACTTCATCTTGACTAAGAATCACAGGTGGTGGGAGTGCAGTCAGTGGGGTATGGTCTAGAACCTTATCTTTAGATAGAAATGACTTGATGAAACTAGAAAGTACTTGAGCCTACTCCTCCAGTTGCTCTATAGACTGTTGTCCTTTGTCTACCCTCCCAATGACCCTGGTGACTATTTCTTGGAGGTTGTGAATTTCACCCTCAAGAGTGGACTCTCCCATTGAGATCCTTGAAAGTTCTAGATCAGAGGCCTGCAAATCTTGTTCTGGATTATCAACCTTGGGCTTAGCTATCTCAAGGAATTGCTAACCTTGAGCATCAGATACTATTCTTGAAGTCCTCATGGCTTTCTTGGCAGGAGAAAAAGGAGTAGTGCCCAACAAGGCTGCCACAGCATCAAAGTTGGGTCCTGTCAATCAAGAAGAAGGCTTCCTCTTCTTACTATCAACAAAAGGTTGCACCCATGTAAAAGAGGAGGAGGAAGAAGAAGGGAGGCAAGAGGGCCAAGAGAAAGGGAACTCATGGCACTCAGAGTATGTACCGCTGTTTCCTCCAATTGAGATGTGAGTGGGGCAGTTGAGGCTTCTGGAATAGAGGATCCAATGGTGCTTGGAAGCTCAGTGCTTTGAACTTCTTTATCTGTATCCATTGGGGTTCCTAAGTCATCTGCACGAATTTTTATTTCATTATCTTCACTCTCACTGAGAAAAATGATGTTTTCTAGCCCAGAAGGCAGTTCTGGATGCTTTGGCAGAGGGTTTTCTTTAATGGGTTCCTTCTTCACCTCCTTCACCTTCTTTTGATAGACTTGAGTAGAGGAGGAGGGAGTGGAGGATACAGGGACTTTACTCGATGAGGTAGGAGGAGTCTGTGCAGGTATCTCAGAACTGGGTGTTTGTTCCTCCTTCCTTGGTGTTGAGGTGTCTTTGGAAGAGGATTATCCTCTATTCTTCCTCATCTCATGAACCTTTCTATCAATCCAGAATTTTTTCCTTACCAGGACAGGGGTGAGGATTTTAGCCAAATCAACCTTTTATTTTTTAAACCAATCTATGTCCTCTATGAGAGTGTGCTTAATCACATTTTCATACTCATATGACAACAAGTCTGTGTTCTCATCTTGAAGTCCTTCAAGAATTTGATACAAGTTAAGCTCTTGAACTAACTGAAGAGGAAGTTTTCCATAATGCCTCCTTTTGGCCTCCAATTCATCTATGCAGTCACCCTAATAATCTTCAATGTCTGCCCTATGATGGTAATTGATTCTAAGATTTTTCTCAATGAATTTCTTCAAGTCGAAGTAGGTTCTAGGCCTAAAGAAATGGACGGTGATGGCATCTAGGGCTCTCTCTATGTTTTGGGCATCCAGAGTCATCTTGTATGTGTAGTTCCCCAAAGATATTGGGAAGTGTAGACCAGTGATTTTCTTGTCTCTACAAATTATGTGTAGTTTTTCCAACTACCTGCACACCTCAATTAGGGCCATCTTATCATTATAGACAAGGGGAGCTTGAGAGGGGTGCTCTCATAACCTGCTAGCCTGATATAGGAGAACCTTTTGAACTGAATGAAGTAGGCTTCGTACTTCGCTATCAGGCCCATGGTTTCATCTGAGAATCTCCTAGCAGTGTCATTTTCTAGGAGCCTTACAATGTACATGGTGAAAGCATCATTCACCCTCCTGAAATTATGATTGCTAGTGTTCAGGGTGAACTGAGGATAGTAATCATATATGGGATCATCTTTCTGAGCATCAATGTAGGTGAAGCCAAACCACTTCCTGGAAGCTGCAAGGGTATACATCAAGTAGGAAGTCATGTAGAACTTTTTTGTTTATTGTACATGGGACAGCTGCTCTGTTAGATTCATGCTAATAATTTCTTCCCAGTTGATGTTTTGGGTACCTTCACACACTATGTTGATAAGTGGGCACATCCATAAGTGAAAATCATAAGTAGAAGGCAAGCCCATGACCCGAGCCAATGAAATTATGAATTTTGATAACTCCTCATTGAAATCAAAACTAAACAGGGCCTTGGATAGTCGTGACACCCCTTTTTTAGGGTTCTTCAGCCAAGAATTTGTAACTCTAGATTTGTATTTCTCACATTCCTGATCAAAAAGTGCCTATGCTCTATTCTAGGAGATTAGCACGGAGTTTTCCATTTCTAGGATTCTTAGGGCAGCAGCGATGGCGGCAGTGTCAAGTTTGGCGATGAGCTTCCCATGTACATTTGTTAATTCACACAAACCAGGGTTGAAGTGAGCCCCGTAGGTGAGTACTGTGTCTACACATTGCATCGAGATAGGAAAACCAGCAGCAAATGTCAAGCTGCTATATTTAATCATTTGTGCCATTGGAGAGGGGTTCGGGTCTGTCAACCTAGTCCAAAAATCGGCAAAGTCTAGGTGACGAACTTCACTGTCCCTGATATCGGGAATGGCCGACTCAAGTGGAGAAATCTACTTCTGACCTTGGAATTTAATCTTCATGTTAATAGGACTTAGAAAAACGAATGCACAGCTTGAATTCGTGATGAAATTGCAAGGGGAAAATGGGGACGCGAGCAAATGGTTTCAATCGCAAGGGTATGAGCATATGTTAATGAGAATTAGTATGAAAAAATGCGTAGAGGGGTAGTCTATTAAATAGCCATTTAGGAGAGAGAGGATTATAATTGTGTGTTAAATTAATATCTACCAACTCAAAAAGCAAGCATCGGGAAGAGCGGGAAAAATTAGCCTGGATGGCCTTTGGTACATTTAGGACACGCGGGATGCAAAAACGTGATTTGGCCGATGTGGGAAACATTTGTGATGTGGGGATAGACTGCACAAATGTTTTAGGGACATGAGGGATGAAATTACATGAAGTGCGCGAGGCGGCCTCCGCGGGTGAATGGGGAATAGGGAGCCCAGGCAAACTTGGGACAGTTGGGACAAAAAGTTTCGACGGGCCCACAAGTTAACAAATTCTAGAGAAAGCGGTCTATCGGCGAACAGAGAGCCCAATGAACTTGGGACACACGGGACAAAAATGTTTGAAAGACCCGAAAATAACACAAATGAACCAATAAACGCAAAAAATTCCAAACTCTTCGACTTCCCTCTCTACCAGAACATAAGAAAAAGGTGTCAAGCTCAAAATTTTCAATATTTGACTTCCGAAAGAGGGGAAAAAAAATTTTGAGAAGATAACAAGTGTTGAGGCACAAAATACCATTAGTAGGCTCTTATGACTATGCAAGAGTTTAGAATCTAGTTTCTCTTATGTCACAAGGAGGTTGGTAACCTTTGGTGTTGGTCGTTTGTTGTTGGATGATCATTGAATCACCTATAGCCTATAAAGAGAAGATGGCCTGGAAACCCCCAAAACACATCAATTCCTAAAAATAAAAGATACAAATTGGGAGTTAGAATCACCCCAGCAGTCACTTGATAGATTGAACTTATGACCGAGCATTGTACTACAACTCAAACTTCATGTAGTTCTTGTGTGTGTAGAAATTGTGCCCTAGGAATTCCTTTTACAAGTGCACGTGATAGCAAGCGATAGCTAGATGTACTAATGTAAATAGATGTGCGGATGGAAAAATGAACTTCCCCTCTTATGCGTGTATGCAAAAAATATAGTCCCTTATTGCTTGAATGGATGCTAGATGAATTCCTTTAATACTCTTATATGATTTTGGATGCAACCTTAGGTGATGATAATAGATTCTTAGAGTTTGGTCCCTTATTTTAGTCACATAGATTTTTATTATTATGATTCCCTTGTTTAAATTTTGTAATTGACAACTGGAAGGTCGACCCATAAGAAAATAATATGCCCAAAATATAAAAGAGACCTAAAGAGAGCATGTAAGGTAGAAAGAGGACAGGGGCACCCAGAGGGGATGAAAGCACCTGGGTACTGGTGTCTTGGATGGGTGTTGGTGTCTAGAGTCATAAAAGATAAAGTAGTAAAGTATTAATGGGGATGTAGGGTGTGAAAGACCAGAAAGAAGACAAGAAACCAAGAAAACAGGCCTAAGATAGTTTTCAATTATTAGTTTTCTTGCTTAGGAATCATATGAATGCAAGTATGTGTTTAGGACCTAGAAACGTACCCAAGTGCATAATTTTATTTCTACATTTTCCCCCACTTTATTTTATTGGGTGAATACTTGATAACATAAATTAGATAAGATATGTGTACCTGATAACCATTTAGAGTGTGATGGTGATAGCATTTCGAGATACAAGTGAAAGCGTAGAGTGATAAAAAAGAATTGTGGAAGCTAACAAAGAGGAAGTGACCCTAGGGGTGAGGGTATGAGTTGTACTATTTTGTACATGTGGTTATGTTTGGTTTTGTGCTTGTGGTTTTTGTTGCTCATAAGGACAAACCTATAAAAAGAAGAGCAAAATAGTAGTCAAAGTCGTGTATTATGAAAACTCCTGTGAAAGTATGTAAAAGTATGTAAATGTGTAAAAAGTAATAAAAGGAAATTGTGCACTAGATCTATTAATAGTGAAAAGGATAGAAAATGTATTGGACTGTTGTAGAAGAGTGGTTTTTTTAGGCAATCTCATGCCAAGATCGAGTTTTTTGGGTGATCTCATGCCAAGAATGAGTTTTTTGACAGATCTCACACCATGGAAGAAGATTGTTGGAGAGATCAGTGTGGTTCTACTCTCCATCCATGACTGCTTCTTGAATTTATACACCACTGCAAATGGTGTGATCTTGTTTTGTTCTTTATTTTTTCTAGTTTGATCCAAGGAGAAAAATGAGATAGAATGTATTCTTATTGTTGGAGGATTGTGCCTATACTATGAAAACTACTCTATGAACTATTAAAAACTTTGTTGATCTGAGAAAGTGACTGTAATTACCCCCTAGTCATAGGTGCCCAAGAAAGGTCAGAAGTTCCCAAGAGTTAGTGTCTATATATGGGCGGTGGTGTCTGTGTTAAATTGAGGACCCAAGTCAAATTCTAGGCCATTTTTGTAACTATAGACTACAATGTTCCTATATTTTGCAAGTCTTAACTATAGCTATGTATTGTTTTATGGGGTGATTTACTCACCCAATATATACCCCCCTCATTTGGGGTGCATGCGATGTTGCTAGGATTATGTATCCCAAAGGAGAGGACTAGATGATGATTTAAAAATGTATCCCTATAGGAGGAATGTGCATGGTAGAAACCAAGGCACATGAAAATAATATGGCTAGAAATAAGTGTTAGTAGAAAAATTGATAAACATGTTGTAGAAGATAATGTAAACAAGCAATAGTGCAGACAAAGTAGAACACGACAAGTGGGTTTCAAACATGGGAGATCACTCACAATTTTACGAGACAATCAGGTCCAAAGTAGCCAAAACTATACAAGCAATGAACATACAATACATAGGGCATAGCCCATAAATAACAACATATAATAGAAGATAATAACAAGCAAAGTGTAACAAAAAACCATGGTGGAAAATAGTTCCTCCAAAGAAAATGTTTCACATGAAGCACTCGTTATCATGTTAGAAATATAAAAATTATGTCAAGACGTAAATTTATCGATAGGATCAGTAGTGTTCTAGTGAAAATAGAAAGTAGTATGTAATGAAATGATAGCACTTGTGATGTGTGAGAAATTAGATACCCCTAGGAGCCGCAGTGGGACTGGTAAGAGGTACAGTGCCAAAAATCATTGTTGCATGTAAATATCTGTAAGAAGTTTGCATGCACAACTAGAGAACAAGTGAATGCACGTGTGTATAGAGAAAATATAATGACATACTATGTATATGTTTAGCATATAAAACAAAGTGTACATGTAACTAGTATACGTAAACAAGAGTATGTGTAACCAAGATATGCAGTATGTTGTGGGTGAATGTAATGGAATGGTATGCCATGTGAATTTGATAGGGGCAGTATGCCCCCTGATCGGATTTGTGTGAGAATGATATGAGGTTCATTTATAAAATACATCTCAACAATCAAGAATGAACCACAGAACAAGAGTGCGTCACTGGGAAATGATTTGAATTGTGCGTTAGATAGATAGATCAAGGAAGAATAGAGCATAGATATTAAAAGAGGATAGTATGATGTGTGAGAATAAAATTCTAGAAAGATACATCATGAAGCGCAAAGCGTAAAATGTGTATTGTGTGAGGTTCATGAATGTAGTATGCCCTCAACAATAAAGTGTGAACCTTAGCACAAGAGTGTTTCATAGGGTAATGACGATATAAGAGGAGTATCAAGTTGTGTAAGATGAATGATAAATACTAGATGTGAAGCATAAAATGTAATGGTAGAAATGAGATACACCTGATAATGTTAGGATGGGGGATATAAGCATGATTCCCCCCAAGTGTGTGATGATGAGTAAGGTATCCAACAAAATAGAAGGGCAAGGGTCATCCACTTAATGCTCGCAGAGATAAATGTGTGTGACCATGATCTGAGATCAGTGATGTATGAGACAGATGATATATCATGAATGATACCTATGTGCATGAGACCTTGGAGGTGATGAGCTCTTATGTGAAGAAGATCGGGGAGGTGATGTGCACCTATTGGAAGGATACCAAGGAGGTGATGTGCACCTATGTGAAGGAGAACAAGGAGGTGATGTGTATCAATGTGAAGGATACCGAAGAGGTGATGTGTACTAACGTGAAGGATTCATCTGAGTAATTAACCTAGGCTGATGAGATGGACTAGTGGATCGATGAGACCAAGTAGGTTGTGTGCAAATACGAGAGCTAAGAACATATTGTGTCTTAGATTTGAGAGGTCCAGGGGACCTATATCCTCTAGCAAGTGTGAAGGCCACCTCAAGAGGAGGTTATGGCCACGGTGTGCATGTCAGAACATCCTTGATGGGGATAACTTGTTTTTTGTAAATGCACTTTAGACACAAGTTATTCATGGAAATGATAGCTTAAGTGGCATGGACCCAAGGAATACCTAAGATCATGTCATAACCTTTGATTGAAGGTGCCACGATAAATGGCACAAGCTTGGTAAGAGGCCTAACCATAACGGGAAGCTTGATGAAGACATAATATTTATAAACTAGATACAAAATATGCGAGAGTGGATAGTTGATAGTAGCAACAAGTGAAATAGAGCACACACCCATATGAATCTATGGATCGATCATTGTATTATTTATAGCATGAGGTGTAATAGAAGCCTTGATATGTAATGTATCAAAAGATAATGTAGCATGATAATTGTGATCAGAGAATGCAATGAATGCTAGAGATTCATCTGCATTAGCAACTAGAAAATCAAGAGCCCTCAACTAAGGAGGCTGCACTGCATGATATGTATGATTGGCTAAAGAATCAATAGCTTTCTTTTCATGCTTAGGGAGAGGATCATTAAATATTTTGAGCTTTTATTTTCATGGACCAGCGTAGATGTCGAAGGCTTAGGAAGCTCAATAACATTGTTGTCAATAATATATTGAATGATATATCAGAGTTTGAAACATCAATCCATACCATTCCCAATGCATCGATGATAGTCACATCTAGTATTTTCATTATAATTATGGCCTTTAGGGCAAGATCGATCCAAATCAAGTGGATGAGGAAGCGTGATAAAATTACTCTCAATAAGTTGTGGAAATATAATATGTGGATCATAAGGAAATTTAGGTAAATGTACACTTTAGAGGCTTTCATTGGATCTTTTCAGGAGTAGAGACAACATTAACAGTAGTTCTTGTTTCATTGGGATTAGCAAATGGCTTGAAATTTGACTTGATTTGAAATTTATTATAAGATGGTGAATCTTGATTGTGGTTTTTGATTTTTCCCATAAAGATAAGTTTGTCTTCACATAGCTTAAGAGTATGACATAATTGATCAAATTAAGGAGATGTCTCAAAGATGACACTCTCTTGTACAAATGGTAAGAGAATTTGGACAAATAGATCTTGAAGTTTCGATTCAGCAAGCACATTGGTCATCCTAGCTAGGTTGTTCTTCTATCGTAAAATATAGTCTACTAAATACTCATTAGATCCTTGTTTGATTCATACAAGTTAATCATAGGATATCTTAGAAGTGATATTGATTAAAAAAGGAGTGAGAAAAGCATCGGCTAAATGTGTAAATGATGTTACTGAATGAATAGGTAGATCGTAAAACCAATACATAGAATAGTCTTTGAGATTTCTAGGAAAGAGCTTTTCTAGTAAATTATGAGCATTCAGATAATCTAGACATGCCACATAAAATGCTCGTATATGCTCTTGAGGGCCACCATGGCCTTTGAAGGTAGACATCTTAGGGGTGACGAAATTTGGAGGAAGTGAATAGTTTGAAATGGTGGGAGAAAAATGAGTGTGAAGGAATAAAGTGGAATCAAGAGATGGAGATGCATGAGAAGTAGCCATTTGAAGTTGACGAATTTGAGTTTGTAAATCTTGATATAAAGAATTTAAATCAAGAGTGTTTTAAAAATATCCAGGTTGTGTAGTAGACGCATTAGGTTGAATAATGGGAGTGGTAGTAGTGGAAATGGAAGTAAGAATATGAAGGGGTTGAATGGAGGCCAGGACAACTAAAGAAGAACCTATAAGAGGTACAGAAGTAGCATCTCAAGAGTTTTTAGTATCCATCAAAGCATTTAGAATATGCTGAAGATGGATGGGATTGTCATGCAAAGCTTGACAAAAATTGTTAAGCTTTTCTAATTGTCAAAGGGGTTATCAAAAGACCCAAAATGAGACCCAAAATGACCACTACGGGTGACAAGAATAAGAATTAAACCCTAGAAAGAAGGTTAGAGTTGAGAAAAAGGTTCACTAAATGATTTAACAAAAATAAAATTATGCTAAACCCTAATATTGTATATTCGTATATGATAAATAAATGATAAATCACATATCTAACACAAGAAATAAGCTAGATAAAAATGAAACCCTAGGTACAAGAGAGAGGATAAAAAGACTTAGCTGATATTCACTTAATCTTAAAGTATCCTAGAATGAAAAACTAGTAAACAAGAGGAGAAGACTGTCGTAATCGAACATAGAAAATATTGGAACTTTCGAATGATATGGGATGAGGGCTCCTGGGATAGGACCGGGGTGCATAAGTGCCAGAGACCACTAGTAGGCACCTGTGACTACGTAAGAGCTTAGAATTTGGTTTCTCTTGTGTCACAAGGGGGTTGTTAACCTTTGTTATTGGTTTCCTGTATGTCATTAGATGGTCACTGAATTCACATATAACCTACAAAGAGAATATGACCTGCAAAACCCCAACACACATCAAATCATAAAAAATAAAAGATGTAAAATGGGGATTTGGACTAACCCCGGTGGTCACCCGATAGAGTGAAATAATGACTGAGCATTGCACTACATCTCAAAATTCATGTAGTTCTTGTGCGGAAATTTTGCCCTAAAAATCCCTTGTACAAGTGTGCGTGATAGTGAGATTAGCTAGATTTACCAATGTAAATAGATGTGTGGATGGAAAAATGAACTTCCCCACCTATGCATGTATATAGAAAATATAATTCCTTGTCCCTTGAATGGATGTTAGATGAATTCCTTGATGCTCTTAGATGCCTTTGGAGGAAACCTTAGGTGAAGATAATAGATTCTTAGAGCTTTGTCTCTTATTTTGGTTACATAGCTTTGTATTTATATGATTCCCTTGTTTGAATTTGGCAATTAACAACTGGAAGGCTGACACATAAGAAAATAAGATGCTCAAAATATAAAAGAGACCCAATGAGAGTGTGTAAAGTGGAAAGAGGATAGGGGCACCCAGAGGGGATGAGGGAATCTGGGTATTGGCGTCCTGGTTGGGCACTGATGTCTAGATTCATAAAAGATAAAATAGTAAACTACCAACTAGGTTGTAAGGTGTGAAAGACCATAAAGAAGACAAGAAATAAAGAAAAGAGGCCAAAGATAGTTGTCAATTACTATTTTTCTTTTTTATAAATCATATGAATGCAAGTATGTGTTTAGGACCTAGAAATGTACCCAAGTGTGTGATTTTGTGTCTACACCTACTGTGGGCACCCCTGTCTAGCAATATTTTCAAGTTCCATATTTCACAATGATTAGTGACAACCCTTTTTCAGTCTATTCATTAGTCGCACCTACCCAGATCACTTCTTGTTCATTTGGAAATCATCTAAGTTCTCTTGTTTTCCTCTCTTGCTTAGGGTTTCATACTTTACATCTTATTTTGCTTGCGTCATTATTGTATTTTAGCATGTGTACATCATTAAGAACAATAGTTACTCTACAATATAGATTTAATTATTTCAAATTAAATTAAATCACCAGGTATTATTTGAACCTTGTTCAGACTCTTTCTTTAGTTTGTATTTTGCCTCACAATTTTTTCCTTTTGGGCATTGCTTTTTCATCATCAATCCTCTATATACATTTTTCATATCCATCCATAGCATTCACACTTTTCTTCTTCTTCATTTAGAACATTCATGTGTATAAATTTCCTTTTTTACAATGTCTAAGGGAAACTTTGTCCCTTCTTTCAATAAACAATCTTATCCTTTTCTAACATAGGTTTCTTGGCTAACTTGCACTTGGGGCATGCTCGCTCCTTCCTAGTTCTTCATTGTCTTGAGTTCATCATATTGTTGAACCTAACCATCTTGGCCTTGATCAAGTTGATCCTATTCTTGTATATATGTGCAAGATTCTTCCTTATATATTCTCATCTCTCATTAGAGGAATTTTTGCATCTTCATTTTCCTATACATAGCTTCGGAAAATTTTCAAAAAACCCTAAAAATTCACAAAATCCTAAAAATCCTAAAAAACATTGGTAAAAGCTCCAAAATTCAAAAACATTAGTAAAACATCAAAAATCTAAAAACATTGGTAAAACATCAAAAATCCAAAACATTGGTAAAACATCAAAAATCCTAAACATTCACAAAATAAAAAATCCTAAAAATTGGAAACTATCCTACAAACCATCCTACTACATTGTCTTCTTGTTCTAGTGCATGACATGCAGATCATCTCGTGATCTTCCTTCATCAAAAAAGTGGGTTTTCTTCTTGTGTTTGTCTTCCCAGCATACATCATTTCTCAGGGCAGTTTCAAAGTGCATGTTTTTTTTCCTGGGACTCCTATGTCCTCCATCTACTCCCTTGCATGTATCCTTGTTTTGGGCATCATGTTACCCCTTTCCGTATAACTCAAATATTTTGGAACTGAATATGGATAACAAAAACACTTCTACATATTTCTTCAATATTTCTTGTTTGAGTATGTTTGTATGTGCTTATTTGTTTACTTTCCTACTTTTTTACTTTCCTACTTTTGCATTAATTGTGTATTTTTATTTGATTCGGTCCTTTATCAATGAACAAAAAACAATATTATGGCTCTTCATTTCATTTTACCCTTTTATTGTATGCTTATATACAATAAAAAGGTACTTCCAAGCCAAGATGGTACGTATGATATGTCACAATCTTCCCATCCATCCTCTATCTTATATTCCCTTCTAAATATTTTTATAATTATTACCCCTCCCTTGCTTCCCCCACTTGTGGCACAGGATCTAACTCGGTCAATCAAATTGAACAATAGCCAACCAAGCCAATTTCAACTCCGTGATGAGATTTTTCTATCATTTTGGTCTTTTCTCCCTTCTTCTTTTTGAGTTTCAATCAAACTCTTTTATCACCCCATTAACACTCCAGGGGCCATCATCATCAGACCTACTAATTTTTATTCTACTGCATCGAATTGTCTAAAACGGTCTACTATCTTTGAAATGGTGTTGTTTTCTCTACACCACATCAAAGAGGGGAAAATGTAGACACTTAAATTTGACTATGCAATTTTAATACTAAAATTGCACTAATTATTTGATTTCCCATTGTTTCATTATAATTAGTGGTTTCCCACTAATTAGCTAACATTCCCCTTTATCTCAATCAATTAACGACCCTTCATTAATTAACTAGCCTTCCCCCCATCCTGGATTCTAATTAACGACACTTTGTTAGTTATTATCCTCTTTTAATTAATTAATTAACCATTATTAATTAATTAAGTCTTTTAATCTTCTATTTAATCAATAAACCTTTTTATTGGTTAAATCCCTATCTCAAACCCTTCAAATTCTACTATTTTTGTATCCAAATGGATTTTACAAGCTTAATTTGGCCTATTAATTAATCTTTTTTTATTAATTAAATCACTCCTAACTCTCATGAGTTGTTAATCTTTTATTAATCATACTTATCCCTTTCTAATTCTAGTTTACCTTTATCCCACATTCACTAGGTTGCAAGCTTCTCCCAAATTGGAAAGCTATATAAATAACCTAGTACCTTCCTATCAATCGTACAGCTTTATCAACTGTGTACATCTTGTACACCTTTCACACTTAAGAAGAGAATTTCATATTGGAAATCTTATTGAATTCAAGTAAATCTCCCCTTTCTACTTGGCCAAGAGTATTAAGAGAAGAACCAAAAACGGTAATCAAGCCATATTGGTGAGATCTCTTCCTCTTCCTTGGATAAATTCCTTTATCATGCATGGTTGCGTTTTGTGCACAAAGGAAATACCTATAATCTAAAATCACATCCAACAATCAAAGGAGTTTTGCATTTGATGTTTGATTTAGTGTTTTATGCATAATTAGTTAAACTTTACTTTATGCTTTATCATGATGTTTTTGTTTTATTAACTAAGTTATGAATCTACTTGGTGTTAGGTTCTTTACATTAACTTAGATTAATTTAACATGCATACAAACATAATGACTAGTGAAAAGGACTCTAATTTTGAAGTCAAGACAAGTTCCACACATAGCCTTTTCGAAGACCTCACTAAAACTAACCTCTTCTTCAAATAATTATCCATTTTTACCATTGACATTGATATTTTCTATCCATCAGGACCAACAAAACCATATCTCCATGGAACTCTTTCAAAACAATGAGGCCATTGAGTCTTTCCTTGGGACTCGTTACCCTATTCCCTTATTAGATCATAAGAAGGGTTTCGATATATACCCTGATGCTTTAGCCTGCTTCGTCTAGGAATTTTATTGCTCCATTCCATCAAAAATTAAGAAAAATATAAACCCAATCTCTTATAATTAAAACCTCACCGAGGCACTATTTGAGAAACAAAAAAATAACAAAAAGAATAAAAATCAAAAGGAAATGGATTTATCTCCTCGTGAAAACCTTTCTGAGGTGCTAGAGAAGGAGACTCAATTTTGGATCAACCAGATGATCTACACAAACCTACAACATGTTTTCAAGACAATGACACATAAAAATCGATGGTAGAGGAAACCAATATAATCAAAATTAAAACAAGTGATCATCCCAAATTATTACAACTAAGAGAAAGCTTATAAGAATCTAAGATCAAGGAATTCACAACACTCCTCACAAAATTTTAGGATGTCTTTGCATGGTCTTATAAGGATATGTCAGGATTGGATCCTTCTCTAGTCATGCATAACCTTGTGGTTCACTCGAATATGAAGCCCGTAAAATAGAAATTGAGAAAAATATATCCTAAGGTTGCATTGCTAGTCAAGTTGGAACTCGAGAAAATACTCAAAATTGGATTTATCTGATATATAGACTACTCTAAGTGGATATATAATATGGTTCTTATTGCAAAGAAGACACTCGACATCTAAATTTGTGCCAACTTTCACGATATCAACAAATTTTGTCCAAAGGATGACTTTCCTTTTCCAAACATAGACATGATTGTTGACTCTATAGGTGAGCATGAGATTTTATCCTTAATGGATGGATTTCAGGATATAACCAAATTCAAATTGTTGAGGAGGACCAACACAAAACAACATTTACAACACCCTGGGGTAATATCTATTACAAGGTCATGTTTTTTGGCCTTAAGAATGCAAGGGCAATATATCAATACGCAATGACTATTATTTTCTATGATCTACTTCATGATATCATGGAATATTATGTTGATATTCTTACCAAGTTTAAGACCAGGGTAAATCATTTATCCATTTTTCAGCGTATTTTTGAATGACTAAGAGAATATAAGGTTCGGTGTTACTTTAGGGAATATTCTAGGATTTATAGTCTCGCGAAGAGGAATTGAGGTTGATCGTAATAAGGTAAAAGTAATTATGGATGTTCCTCCACCATAGAACCTTTGTCAAGTATGAGGTCTTCAAGGAAAAAGGTAATTTATCTAGTGCTTTATATCTCAACTTGGAAATAAGTACCATCATTCTAACCAGCTTCTCAAAAAGGATGTCTAGTTAAAATGGACACAAGAATGTGAATATTATTTCACTAAGTTGGAAGAATACCTATCAACTCCACTGGTGTTAATGCCACCTATTCAGGACAAGTCCACGCTTTTGTATACATAAGCCATGAAACATGTTATAGGGTCATTTCTCGCTCAACATATGAAAAAGGACAAGAGCAATTTGTCTACCACCTTAGCAGAACATTTATTGACCATGAACTTAAATATTCTCAAGTTGAGAAAAACAAATTATCATTCGCATTCAAATTTCATAAGTTATGACATTACTTACTAGACTAACCAAGCTTATTACCAAGGTAGATCCTTTGCAGTATCTACTCTCTAGACCTATTTTAACAGTTCAGATGTCTAGTTGGGTTGTACTCCTAAGTGATTTTGACATAGATTTTTTCAATCAAAAGGCCATAAAATGGAAATCTCTAATAGATCAACTAGTTACCGTGTAATTTTTGGGCTCAATAACACTTCTTTTTTAGTTTTTAGATCAAGATATCTTGTACATTAACATATTTCCCTCTTGGAATTTATTTTTGGATGGCTCATGCAACATGCATGGATATGAAGTTGGCATTGTGCTACACACACCAAATGGTTATCTTTTACCTAAGTCTTATCGTATTGGTTTCACATTCACTAATAACATTACGGAGTATGAAGGTCTAATAGCATTTTTGGGCTTCGTCATTTATTGGCGGCTTAAAGAGCTAATAGTTTTTGGAGATTCTCTCTTGATAATCAAATATGTCAATGGATAATATCATGTAAAGGATGTTCCTTAGAAACAAATGGTCAATAGTATCAAAGTTTATTTCTAGTTGATTACATTTGAACAATTTACTCACGCATGGAACAAGGCAATTGATGTCTTAGAAACTATCATGTCTCTTCTTGAATTTAATACAAATCAAACACATAACAAGTTTCTCATCGAACCTCTTTTGGTGCCCACATGTAATTTTTCAGATTCCACCATAGTGTGTGGAATTGTATTCACACATATACAAAATAATATAATATGGATCACAACTAATATGCACTCTAATTATTCCTAACATCCCCCCCTTAGTGTGCACATGGGAAATAATTTCACATGCTAGAGCACGAGCGTGTGAGTTGGCCTCGTATCTTGTTCTTCTGGGTTGATGAATCTCCTCAATTTCTATTTTCCCCCCTTAATCAAAAACCATTTGGATGTCGATTTCCATCAATAATACATCCAAGTACAAAAGTAATGACTCTTTATAATTTTTCGAAAATATTTCCTTGATAAGAAAATATTCCCCCCTTTCGAAAAATGTACCCCTTTTCAAAAAAACACATCCTGGTATAATCACCCCACTAAATACTTTTCTTTTTAACAAAGTGAATTTTAATCAAAAGAATTTTATGATTAAAAAATAGCTTAGGGTTTTGTATGTTCACCAAAAAAGAGTCAATGTATTGAACTCGTTTAGGGTAGAGAGGAGGCATACGGGACACTTGGAGGCTGAGGCAAATTTTTGGAAGCCGAATACATGTCTTGTAGTCTTTTGAAGCCACCATTAATGATAAAAGGTCCATGTAAGCTCACATGGGCCTAACCAGAGGATGAGAAGAGAATATTTTTCATGAGGATCCAACGAAGGTTCATTGTTTCAATAGAGATTGAAGCGATCCATCAAGGGATTTACAAAAAGGTTGCCAATCTTTGTGCAGGATCCGAGTTTATGCAAGGGTTGACATAGTATATTGAGACCAAGATCAATTCGGTTATCATGGGATCCTATGAGATAATCCTCAATAAGATTGTTGGGGGACACAAGATCATCTTCAATAGTCATCATAATCTGGAGTTTCTTAATGTCATATCCTACAGCAAAAATATTTGAAGCACCCAAGAACAGGCTAGGAATTTTCACACTCCTCATAACCTCCTCAAGTTTTTTCATGTCTGTCTCTTCATCTTAAGGCTGGACATCCAATAAAACAGAAGATTTTCCACTTTCTTTATTTTTAACTAATGTTTTTGGTAGATGCCTCCCATTCTTCTGCTACCTTTTTTTTCTTCCTTGGTTCTTCATCAAAGAGGTCCAAATCATCATCCTCTTTAGGATCCTCAGTTGAACTTTCAGTCATGTCATGATAGGTGTAGATCCTCCCTCTATTTTCACACCAACACTTTTTCCTGGAAAACTTGAAGCTAAAAGAGCGTTGATATGGTTGTACCAGTGAGATATATTAGGGAAGCTTGATCCAAGGCCTTTTCTCATGGCACCAAACACTTTATTATATCAATTCAGAAATCACCAAGAATCTTTATTGAGATAAGGATCAAAGCACCATCTAAACAAATCTAAGGATTTTTCATTGGATATATAATGCACACAACTCCACAAAAAATATAAACAAATCTAACACACATGATGAAATATTGCGATATATGTCTTTTTTTTAGATTTTTATTTTTTTTAAATGATGAAAAAACTACGAACATAATGGATGAAAAACTGTGGAAAGAGAGAAAAAATGGCAGAGAGAAGATGATGCATGTGAATGATGGATGTCACTAGTTTTGTTGTGAAGTTTGTGGTATCTGCTAGTACCGATGACAAGTATGCAAGAAGGGTGGACGATCCAAACTCTAGATTTTGTGTGAGTCTCATGGTATCCCACTAGTATTTCATTTGTATCACCTGACTTCACAACAAATGATTGGGCACAGAAGAAGGGAATGGAGTCACAAAGTTTCATGGGATCTGATAACCCATTCCTTAATCATCTTGATGAATGAAGCATGAGTGGAGTGAAAAAACCAAAGAGGCCCCTTTCAAAACTTGCTCTGATACCAGATGTGGGTTTTACCCCATATCTGAAAAGAGCATAAGCTTAATAAAAAATTAATTCAACATATTATTCTTACAATGATTACAAATATATAGAGATAATTATCTTAACCATTAACACTAATCTAGGATAGTTGTTTAACTACCTAGATTTTTGCATAACAACTAACCATCCCTAAAATCTCTCATATCCTTTATTATCTAAAACTAAATTTTTTATGTGATTATTACTCACGTAATAATCACTTACATATATTATTCTCTCCACATTATATTCATACATATACAAAATAATATAATACGGATCACAACTAATATGCACACTAATTATTCCTAACAATTGGCACACTCAACTATATCCTATCCTTTTGGCTTATAGAACCTCTTTTCATACTCCAAATGTGGCCACTCCCTTCTCCCTCGTATATGGCTTTGAAGTTGTATTACCTATAGAATTTCAGCTCCCTTCCCTATGTGTGTCACTCCAACCCCTGGTGCATGAAGAATATTACCACCAAACATGCCTTGCAGAGCTAAAACTCATAGATGAGAGGCACATATATGTCTTGGATCATTTAAAATTATATCAGAATCAACTCCGATGGAACTACAATTATAAATTTAAACCAAGACAGTTTGATATTAGAGACCTTGTTCTTAAAAAGAAACATAAGAACACTACCAAAGAATGTTAAAATAAAGCAAGTTCGAACCTAATTGGTTAGGAACTTGTTAGCATATGGATTTGAATGCATGAAAATGACATGAAACATTAAGGGAATGAAGTCCCTCCTCAATGAAGGTGAGGCTACCTTTATTGAAAACAAAAACTGCATTTACATCTGTACATTCAAAATTGTATGTGGGGGTGTTTTGGGACATCAAACAGAAAGAAATGTGAATGAGGGAGATGGAATGGAATGAAGGAACATAAAACAGCTAGGTAAAAGTACAGCCTAATATTGCATAGAGGAAAACAATGAATAATTAACTCAAATAAAGCAAATTTCGAATCAGCTAAACAAGAATAAGTAAAAGGGAACACACATGAGCAAATAAATATCATAGCTTTATCACTGTGAACAAGAATAGAATAATAGCATTGACAATAAGATCTAAGAGAATAGTCACATGCAAGATTTAAACATTAACATCTAATGAACATAAGAACATCAAATGCTACAAGAGATAATGAATGGGACACAAAGTTCATATTTCATTAACTCCAAAATGTCTTCACAAAAGAACACAAAGTTTCTTTCTTGAAACAAAGCTTGCACACAAAAGTATTTTCTTCTCCTCTCTCAAAGTCACCCTTACAAATGAGCCTCTAAATTCCTTTTATAACCCAAAAGTTGGTTACAAAGTAGTTAGGTTTTACATGAACATTAAATAGGGCATCTTAAGTGACTTTGAATTTTTCAACCAACTCCTAAAAAGTAACTTGAAAATAGAAACCACTTAAGTTATCAAAAGTTTTCCAAAAGTGAGTTTAACAATAACATCACTTTAAAATACCATTTTAAAACATATAACAAGACCCAGTTGCCTTATCCATTAAAGTGGGGTCCACCTATCTCAACCGTATGAGAAATGGACCCTCCCACTTCGTTAGATACCAGAAAGCTATCTCTCCATCCCATTAGTGAAATTAGGATTTGCCACCTTTTCCAATTGAAAATATCTTAACCTTCACAATGTTTCAAACATATTCTCTTCTTCACGAGGTTCACTCGGTTGAAGCACAACCTTGCAGAACACCTACAATTCCAAAATCCTACTTGGCATATCATTTAGATTGACTAGTTTTGATTTAGCATTCTCAAACAAGTTCCTCAATTTGATATGACGTTCCATTGAAGTGGAAGAGAAATTGCTGGCAGGAATATACATGTCTTTGAATAATTGTGATAATTTTTCTTCAACATGTTCTGATGGATGTCTATGATTATGCTCATTCACAATATCACAAAGAATTTCATCTATGAACTCATAAATTAATGCGAGTGAAGTGAAGGATTCATTACATATGTTCTCGTAATGAATCATAGAATCTTTGAGAAGCATCATTCGTGACTTGAGATGTAAACACCAAAGAAAGTGTGTCCCTCGGCATTCGAATTCAAGGATCCCTTTACTGGATCTAGAGTTTTAGATTCCATACTTGTCATCTCCTTTAGACTAGGAAAAATCTCATCCAAATTTGATATGCTTCAATCAAAATATTCCTTAAAAGAAAGGATTGGATCTAGGTATGCACTAATGTCTTCATGGATATTTACAGCTGCTTTGATCATCTCTCCCCCAAAAATGAGAATCTATGAAAGCTAGGATTTAGTGATGTGACCCAAAGTGTTTATCTCTTTTAACAGATTTATTATTTCTTCATTAGGAGAAGCCACTACATTAGGTCCTGGGAAAGTGGAGGATATTGGATTTATCAAATGTTGAACATAATCCACCAACTAATTCTTTTCGGATTTCAGTTGAGAATTCTAAGATTTATATTTCTCAATCCTTCTTAGCACAATATCCATGGAATCTCGAGAAATTTCCATGTCACTTTCCAATGTAGACTTCCCAAGTCCAAACATGGATAGTTCATAGTCAGCATGTGTCATGGCATTATGATCTTTCTCAACTCGTGGGATGGTAAGATCCGCAAAATATTTTCCATCTCCATCCACCATTATTCTCGAGAAAACTTTAGGATTCTTGGGAATGACGTCATTTGAAAGCTTGAAAAGGGCATCAAAGTTGATATCAATTTCCTTGACAACCCTCTTTCTTTTCTTGACTTCATAATCAACCCAAGAAGGGGTCTCCTTCACCAATTCTGCATAAAAAATCTTGTAGTCTGAAGCAACATTCACATTGTTCTCGATATCATTAGATTCTAGAAGGCTCTTGTCCACAACTTCAATCTCTAGGTATATAACTTCGATATTAACCTCTTGAACCTCCAGGAGACCTTTAGAAACCTTCTCATGAAATCAATTTTTAGAATCGTTTGGTGTTTGGACATCTGTCACTTGAGTAGACTCTTATGCATGGCATGGCTAAGGAGTGTTTTTATGATCTTCCCTGAACTATCAACAACATGAGTAGAGGAATCTCTAATTGAAGTGGAATTTATTGATACATGTTCTCTTCCTTCAATAGGTCCAAGACCCTTAGATGTTTCTCTTCGCGACACCTTCTTTAGAGAAGTGGATTTAGAAAACCACTCCTTTCTAGCTTGGTGTGTATGGGTAGATGGCATGGAGGTTGAGTGAGAAGAGGCTTTAGTTGACTGGATACCTCCTCATGTTGGAATTTTTTGTGAACCTAGGGTAGGAACTTAGATTGATGGTAACTTTGCGAGTTTTTGTTCATACCAAGCTATGCTCCTTTCAAGAATTAGATGATTCTTGTTAGCAAGAGAAAATTCATCTCTTTTGGTCCAATCAATTTAGGGAAATGAAGTAAAGGAAATGAAATCATATGAGGGATCAATAACATCTTCACCATCATCCACTCATGAATCTGGAGGATTTCTGATGCGGAAGGCCTTGATTTGAGTAAGGTTCAGGTGCGAAAAACTCTTGCCTTCTTACTTCATGTTCATCTGGACAAGCAGCCCAGAATTATTCCATAGTCGGTTTGTGCTGATAATTTTCTCAAAGAATATTTTGCATATATTCGTTGATGTCGAAATGGGATCTCTTCATAAATGGATGTATGGTAATGAGAGAAAACTCCTCCATGAGTTGTACATTGAAGAGATTTGGACATTGGAACTCCCCAATTTAGATTGGGAAGTGGATTCCTAAATGGTGTTTGTCATTGAGAAGACAATGAACTTGAAAAGGTTTATGCGCAAGCTCCATTAATGCCCACTTATCACTGACATACTTGGGAAGATTCCGTGGAGTTCCTAAAAATCCACTCACACAAATGTAGGAAAAGGATGGGAACTAAATGAACCATGTTCCCCACTGAGCAATAACATCCATGACATATTTGGAGAATCTTTCTTTTTATATTCCTATTCAAGTTTCTAATCACAGGGAAGGTGAAAGAATCGTTAACTCTCCTGAAGCTACGAGAGCTATTCTTGAAACTCAACTATGGATAATGGTAAAAAAAAATTATTTAATGGACCCATGATGCCTTTCATTTCTAACCCTGAGAATAGATTCCTTCTAGCCACTACATAAGTTAGATATGATGTCATGTAGAAACACCTAGTCATCTTCACTTCGATCAATTGTTTGTGAAGAGTATCACTGATGATGGTGGCCCAATCTACAAACTCTCTCTTGGAAAGGATTATGCAAATGAACTGATACATCCATGAGTGGAAAATCCTAGTAGAGGGATGGTAGAGGGTAGACCAAAGACTCGACTCATAAGAGTGATCATGTCACTGATTTCCTACACAAATTCAACATGGTACAATTCCTTGGGAACCTGTTCAACATAAGGCCTCTTGGTCACTAACCAATTGTTTTTTACCATCTTACTCCACCTAATGGATTATTCATCCCAAAAATATTTCATTGAATTTCGAGTGATGTCAGAATTATGAGGGAAATCAGGTATGTTGAGCAATTCTTCGATGTGTTCTGGTGTGATCAAGAGGAAAGGCTCACGAGTATCCTTGAAAATTCGTCTCCTCTCAAGATCATAATTCTCTACACATGTGATGAATAGTTCAGGGCATTGCACTAAAATAGGAAAAATTGTTGTTTGAGACAGATGACTATGATAGAGCCTATCTAGAGAATCTGGTTTTCCCTTCGGCTTTCACCCAATCACAAAATTGTTGTACGTTGATGTGGCCAAGATCAGTGTTGGTGATATTTTTGTATGCAGATTTGATGGAAGTTAGAGGAATGAACCCTTGGAAGTCATATGTGAGTGCAGACTTGTTTGACCTCTCTACTGACTTCTTCAACTTTCATGTAGATTTGCTAGATTTTTTCACCATTATGAGTTTTATAGAAAAATAAAGTGGGCAGGTAAAACGGCATAACAGTGTTAGGTCTTAGTCTCTGAATCACCGTAATGCAAGGAAAAAATACGTCTCTTTTTATTATTATTATTTTTAAAATAAGAATAAGTGGTTCTGAGTTTTAAAAATATCAAAACGGTAATACAAAAAAATATTCATACTAAGCTCAAATTACAAACTGGGCTAAAATACTATGATTTTGGACTTTTTAAAATTATTATCCCCAGTTGTACATTTTGAATAAACTCCTTTCACTTGCGTGGTGGATAGGAAAATCCTCAAAATAGCTGGCGTGACTTTGACTACCTGGTAAATGCATTTTTGGACGGTTTTCTAGTTGAAAATGCGTGGAGCTTCTTAGGATAGTTATGCGTGTTATTTTCTAACTCTAGTTGAGTGGCGTTGCATGTGTTGAACTGTTTTGTTTTACCTTTGTGTGTATTTTTATTACCTTAGACCGGTGAAACTTTCTCTTCTTTGGATAAGTGCATGACTTTTCTCTTCTTTGGACTACACTTTACTTCCTTCAACGTGGACATTGCTTTGTTTTTGGCTTTGGCCTATGCTGCAAAAAGAAATGTGTGGGCAAGTTTTGAATGCCTAAATTTGACCAATGCATGGCCTGTGTGGGATTTGAACTACATGTGAGATTTTCCTATCTACCAAAAACCTACTCGGGAAATGGTTTTGACTCTTTGTGCATGAACAATGATTTATAATTTGGCTGCATTGGATTCTTCTTCAACATCTGATGCGAACCCCAAGATGGATGCATGGATACTTGATTTTTATTTTCTATTTATGAATGTGTGGAAGATTTCTTGGTTTTGGGATATGCATGACAACTGAGAGGTTTTCCTTGAATGCGTGAGCGCTATGTTGTACCCTACGTGAACTCTTTTCTTGGTTCTTGGACTATGACATGGGAAATAATTCTTCTTCCCACACATGGAAAACCTCCTCCTTGCCACCTCCTCCTTGAAAATGTGTGGTTTCCTTATGCATGGAATATTGCTTGTGTGAGCTTAATTCTACAATTTGTGGCTTGTGTTCTTTCTTTGTTGGTGTTTGCTTTGACTAATGCATCTTCTTTTCACCTCTAACAGTGTGGGATTCTCTCTTCTTCCATCACATGGAATTTTCTCTTTTTGCAAATGTATGGGTCTCACTTTTGTGGATGCATGAAATTCCTTTCCTTTAAATGTGTTTGTAGAACCATGTGGATCTTGCTACCTTCAATTTTTAGAAAATAATTTTCAAGGAAAAAGCTTCTTCACAGGAGAAATAAGAAGTCGGATAGAAAAAGAGCTTCAAAGCTTCTTCATTATCAATATTACTCTCGCATGACTTTTTCCAAAATGTTTCATAGAGGAAAGTTATGAGAATCCAAGAAGCTTTCTCGTAACCATTTCTTCTTCGTCCTATTGAAATAATCAATTTCCTCTTTCTCCGAGTAGTGAGAATTAATTGTCAAGGGAATATGGGAAGAAGTTTAAACATTTTCCTGTGATAATGGCAAAGCCAGCTGGCAATTCCCATCCATTTCCCCATATGGGAAAATAAGAGATATCTTACCACGTTTGACATCCGGTTGGGTTGGAAATCAGTAGAAGAATTTCCAACAAGCGGGGGAAAATGGAAAATTTTCCAAGAAAGGCAAAATCGGGAGCGGAAAGCCAACTTGGCGACCCAACAATTGGAAGCTGAATTTTAATTGCCCACAGCAATGGGGAAGCGAGAAAAAATCTTCCATGTTTGTCGATCAACTTTAATGAAAATAAAATTAATATTTATTAATTAAAAACCCCAAAATTCAATAAAATTATTTTTATTAAATAAAAGGGTAAGTAATTAATTAAATATTAATTAATCAATGTTAAACACGGTTTGCAACATGGCAGGATAAGTTATTACTGGAAATGGATGAAAGAAAAACCCAAACAATTAGAAGAATAACACGATTACGATGAGGGTGATAAATTACGAGAAATAACACTTCCGATTTTTTTTAATTTTCATGCTTTAATTTTGCGAAGTCAAAATTAGCTAATAACAGTTGGCTCTAAGTGGATCTAATTGAGGACAAGGACTTCACAGATGCAACAATGGATCCAGACCTAAAAATTATTTAATGAACATGATCCCAAAGACGATGATGAACAAAAACAAGATGAAAAAAGAGAGGAAACCAAAAAACAAGGAAAGGAAAACAAACTGAAACCCTAATTACCTATGTACATACAGGGGACAACCCATTTTCAATTTTGATAGTGCTCGAGATATTTTACATTGTAGGGCATGCGTAAATGAGTTCCATCCTGATATGCCAAGTAATATGTGCTATCTCCACTGAAATGTCTTATTTTGAAAGGGCCTAGCAACATTGAATCAAACTTCCCATGTTTTCCTTTTGGTTCACGCCTTTTTTCCCAAAGAACAACTAAGTCATTGATTTGAAATTGTCTCTCCTTAGTTTTTCTATCGAACAATTTCTTTACCTTTTATTGGTGTTCCTCGGTCCTATTTTCCACTCGACTTCTAGGAACATGATCCTTTTATCCAACACATTGGCGAAGCATTCATCTTCAATTGTTTGAGCCAATCGTAATGTCAGTAACTCTAATGTAATGGGAATTTGATCATCAGTTCCATACAAGAGTTAGAATGGAAACATTCCAATTTCTCTTTTGGTAGTTATGTGGTCAGCCCACAATGCATCATATAACTTTTTGTGCCAAATTCTTTGATTTTCTTCGACTAACTTATGCACGATAGTAATAATGTTTTGTTACTGGATTCTACTTGACCATTTCCATAAGGGTAGTAATCTGATGAATGAGATAAAGATATCCCATACCAATAACAAAAACCTATCATCTCTACAGGAGAGAAATTGGTTGCATTTTCTATCATGGTCTTTTGTGGAATTTTGTAACAAACCAATATATTCTCTTTGATGAAGTCACAAATTACCGCAGTAGATGTTTGTTTCACCGGAATAGCTTCTACCTAATTCATAAATTAGTCAATTGTCATGAGTACGTGAGTATGAACAAAACTGGAATTTGGGTTCAAGACCCTGATGAAATTCAACCCCCATTGTTGAAAGGGTTCTTCAATTATGACTGGCTTTAAAGGAAAAGATGCCAATTTAGGTCTTCCAATAAATTGTTGAATAGCTTCGCATTTGGCTACCCATTTTTGGACATCAAAAAACATAGTGGGCCAGTAATAGTGTTCTCGTAAAATTTTATAAGTTGTCACCAGTCCATAGCGATGAATATCGCAAGCATGATTGTGAAAAGCTTCAAGCCACTTAGGTTGTTGTTCCTTATCAACACATCTGAGGAATATGCCATCAATTCCTTTCTTGAACAAGGTGTTTTCCCAAATGACATACATAGAAGCTCTCAATTTGATAGCTCTTTTTTCCTTAGCTATTAGATTCTTAGGATATTTTTCATATGTGAGAAAGTAGGCTATATCAAAATACCATTCATCTGTGGTACTGACAAAAACTACCAGTGGTAAACTTTCTTCAACTGGTTCTTCTTCAGAGTCATCTCATGGCTTGCTCTCTGTAATGGGTTGGCAGAGTCCTATTTTTTGAACTAACTTGGTAGGCTTGATTTCCAAGTCATATTCTTGGATCTTGGATACCCAATTACCTCTTTTAGATCCTGGCTCTTGTTGGGTAAACATTCATTTAACTGCGGTGTTTAGAACTAAGACTTTGGTGTGAGAATTCAATACATAGTATCTGAAATGTTTCAAGGATCTAACTACTGTGTATGCATGCCTCTCAAGGGGAGTGTAATTCAGTTCATGTTTCTTAAATCTGGAACTCATGAATTCAATAGGATATGTAATTCCCTCTTGATTATACTGAGTTAGGATGGCGGATATCGTGTATGGAGAAGAATATAAATAGACTATGACATCCTTTTTAAAATCGGGATATACCAATGTAGGATCTTTTGTAATAGCATCCTTGATTTGTTCAAATATTCCCCTACCTTTATTCGACCATTTGAAGGATTCTTTACCTTTCATCGTGTCAGCAATTTCTTTGTTAGCTTGAAAAAATTTGGTACAAACCTTCTCAAAATCTTCACCTTCCCAAATAATGAGTGGACTCCAGGATTACTTGTAGGTAAGGAAAGATTCTCGATAGCTTGAACGTGCTCATGATCGATCTTAATTCCTTCTTTAGAAACAATATGACCTAGGAGTTTCCCTTCCGTAACTCTGAACATGGACTTCTTTGGATTTAGGGAAATTTTATGAAGTCTGCATCTTTGCAATATTTTCTCCAAATATCTTAGGTGATATTCTCACTTCTTTGAGAAAACCATCAAGTCATCTAGGTATACCACAATGATCTTGTTTTTTATAATCTGCAAATGCCATGTCCATAGCCCTTTAAAATTTTATGTCGGCATTGATCAAACCAAAAGGCATTCTTTTATAAATGAATGTACCCCACAGGGTGTTGAATGTGATTTTATGTTATTCTTCTCTAACCACTTCAATCTTATTATAACCAAATAAACCGTCTAGCATGGATAGCATTTTTATCCAGTTATTACCTGTAGAATATGGTTTATGACTAGTAGATGATAGTTATTCTTCAAGGATGCTTGATTAAGATTGCAAAAATCCACAAAAACCTAATTTCTCTATTTTTCTTGTAAAATAGAAAAATATTAGCTATCCAGGTTGAATTTTGAATAGGAAACACTATTCGTGCGTGTAACATATTTTGAACCTCATAGAATATCATTCCTATAATTTTGAGGTTATATTGCCTTTGTTTCTGCATGAATGGAACTGCACCAAGTTTCAAGGGTATGACATGCTCCATTTCTCTAGGTTGGAAAGACTTCAAGTATTCATATGAGTAAGCCAAGATGCCATAATATTTGGTAAGGAGGCTTACAAATTTCTTGTGCTCCTCAAGTGAGCAACACTTACCAATGTTGACTAGACGAGGTTTTTCTTTGGTACCATTATCAACTTTCTCATAATTAGTAGAATTCACAGGTCCTACCTACTCTTTCTCTTTGATAAACATGTCATGTTTATTAAAAATTTCTTCAAGTGAAACCAATCCTTTTAGAATTTTATTTCCTTTGAGTTGAATGATCCCATCACCAGGATCCTCGTTCTCAAATCCTTCTTGAATGGGCGAGGTAATCACTTTGTGAAATGCAGAATCACTTCCTTCAAAGTAAAATTGTTTAAAATTATCTCTCTTTTCCAAAAAGGCAATAATTTTTTGATCATCATTGAAGACTTGTCAATTTTCTGCATTGTCAGGAAAAATTGGCCTAAAAACCATTTCAATGGTGTATTTGTCTTGATCAAACTCTTAATGAGGGATCATCAATGAAGTTGATACTGTTAGGGAATCTACTTTGTCATTATTTTCACGAGGGATGGAATCTATGGAAAAATCATTGAAGGTTTCTATCACATCCCACACTTTATTTTTGTAGTGTCTCAAACGATCATTCTTTACCTGAAACTGATTTTTTACTTGCTTCACGATCAATTCTGCATGTCCAAATACTTTCAAAAAAAATATCCCTTTCTCTTCTGCAACTTGGAGGCCAAGTATTAATGCCTCGTATTTGGCAGTGTTGTTAATATTTGAAAATTAGATCTTATAAGAAAAAGGAAACATTTAACCATTTGGAGATATAAGCACCACTCCTATGCCGCAACCTGTTGAGCAACAAATTCCATCGAACTCAAGAGTCTAGATCTCATTGGGATCCTATCAAGTGACCTCATGCACATGAACCTCTGTAATCATTATATAATTACCCATACTTGAGTTTTGAAACATGACCTGTGCGTGGGGATCATTGGCTTTTGTTCTTGTTAACTTTTCCTAAGTCTCTAGTATTAACTTCTTCATTTCTCCACTGATAGGGATCATAGAATGAGACTAGTCCATTTGAATATCACCACCCAAATCTCTGCAAAATTTCATGCTTAACAAGATACCATATGAAGCAGGAATGTCTGCAACTAGAATGGTTACCTTGACTCGCTTTTGAGGAAATTGAGCTAAAACCATTTGAGCATCTTTAATTTGTCCAATCAAAGGAACTTATCTTATCTCCATGGAGTAACAAGATCTGAATGTTCTCGTACAATTCAACCCAAGAACATGTGCTACTTTTGCAGGCATCACATTATGTAAATATCTAGAATCTATAATGCAATTACTTAATTTGCATCCGTTGATCAGAAAAGGACACAAAGAAAGGTTCAACCTTTTCATTTGAAGGTGTAGTGGCTGCCAAAATATTTTGAGTCTTCTTATCTTTGGGAGTTTTCAATGAATTCCTTTAGAGGAATGAAAAGTAGAGTCACATTTGATAAACTAGACCAATTTCTCGAGTAGATCTTATTAGTACTTTAAGTAGTTCTTTGTGACATGGAAATTTTTGTTTTATTGATATGATCAATGGATATCAAATTTGGTCAAAATGACCATTGTACTTGATGTCTCTTGGATACTAGTTCTTTTAAACTTGATAATGGCTCACTTTTGACCTTTGTTTTGGGCTTGGTTGATTCTAATGTGGAAGAAGAAAGTTTCTTCGTAGCTTATTTATCAACAGATTGACTTGAAAAAGGTCATTCTTTCTTTAAAATAGATTTGACATTGGAAACTTCATTTGTCATTTGGACTCTTCAGGAATCTCAGTTATTTTATATTCTTTGTAAGTTTCATTAGTTTTGGAATCTTTAGGAACTTCCCTGAAGATCTTTTCTATCTTCCACCTTAGTAGTACTCTTCTCCTTTTTCTAAGATCTGTGTGAAGACATTGAAGGATTGACTATTCATATATTCTACAATTTTTTCATATTCTTCTTCAATGGTATTCGAAGAAATGCCTCTTCTTCATCAACCTCGAGTTTGACTCTTCTTCGTCAACTTCATCAAATTCATCTTTCTTCAATGACATCACACTTTGATTTAGTTGTGGGAGTTGCTTCAATAACAAGCTTTTTTGGAGCGCCTACAATTCAGGATTTCTTAGGAAATATCCTTTTCTTGGGATGTATTTGTAAGTATTAGGTTTACTACTTTGAGAAACTTGCTTTTTCAAAGCTAGCACATCATTAGTCTAACTTAGTGAGTATGGTCTCAGAAGAATTGGGGTTTTCTTGAATCTTTCCCTTGCGGTAACGTTTTCTTTAATTTTTCCTACCATGATTAAGTCATCCTCAATATATATGGTTTAGGATTGAGAAAGTTCCAAAGTATCCACTCTATCCCTTCTTAACTGATAGCACACTTCTGGATTGTTGTGGGTTGATAAAGAAAAATGTTTTGTCCATCAGGGTTCATGTGAGATTCCGGATGGGAAATTTATTCACAATTTTGTTGAAATTAGCCACAAAATTCCTCATTGGTTATGTTGGCTATTTCTTCACCTAAGATAGTTAGGAAATAAGGGTATGTTTATCTTTTTCCATTTTTAGCATGGTATTCAAAATTAGTTTTCGTATAATCCTAGTTTGTAATTCTTCCATTCGGGAGATGATGAAACCAATCTGTGAGGTAATGTCTTGCAACGTTTCAATGAAGAGGAAAACCAAAACATCTTCATATTACATTGACAAAACTGCACATGTAACAAATAAGGCAAAAATGTGGTCATTAGGTAAATTATTCCCATCTCCATTGAATTTAGGAAGAATCATCATCGATCCTCATGGGAGGTCATGTCAAGGTGGTAAGGCTAATGGACCTATGGAATTTCTGCATGGTACGTGGTAACTACCATCTTGAGAAAGGTGGTATGCTGACGGTAAAGTGAGCGCGAGAAAGAAAAAGTTCTTGACTAGTAGTGATTCATCCATTACTTTCTCGTTCAAGACTTGATGCAAGGGTTATAGATTTATGAAGAACTGTTCCTCTTGGGAGAAGAGAACTTGAAACCAAAATTTCCTTGAAAATAAAAAATTAGATCAGATCAACCTTTAGATTTTTCTTCTCATGTAAACATTTTTCCTGTCAGTTTGAAATTTTTACTGTGAAAGAATCACAGACACATTCTGATTAGCTCTATACCTTTCTCTTTTCTCTCTTTCTTGATCTCTTTATGCCTGAATGACTTTAGTAATTATTGTATCTTTATTTTCTTTCTTATCTAATACTGATGCAGATAAGATGAAAATGATAGTCATTCGTGTGCGATTTTCCCAAATAGATTGCATCAAATATGAATGATATGTATTCTTGAGTATCTACAAAAAGAATATTTGGTTGAAAAATATGATGAATTACCTGTAATATTCATACAGATTATTTCCTTAGTGGGAGAGGGATCACATTGGTGAAAAATGATCAACATGTGTCCAAGAGGTATTCTAGCCATAAGTTGTGGGTGCTCTTTTTATAAGGTCTTCAATGTAGATTTCTCTATCAATTTCTCTATCAATAGCCATGGAAATTCCTGTAATACTTTACATGATTTTACCTAAGCTACTATCTGAAGGTTGGCAGTAATTTCTCCTTGAAAATATGTTTTCAGGAACAATATTCAGTTGAAGAACTAGAGTTTGTGCAGAGGGGATAGTCATAAATATTTAACAAAGCACTGGTTAATGATTCTTGAATCCCTAATAGAGTCACCAAAAATTGTTAGCATATGGATTTTCACACATGCAAATGACATGCAAAAGTAAGGGAACAAATTCCCTCCTCAATGAAGGTGAGGTTTCCTTTATTGAAAACCAAAACTCTATTTACATCTATACATTCAAAATTGTATATGGGGGGTGTTTAGGGACATCAAAAGGAAAGAAATGTGAATGAGGGAGATGGAATGTAATGAAGGAAAGAAATGTGAATGAGGGAGATGGAATGGAATGAAGGAAAGGAACATGCAATAGCTAGGTAAAAGTAGAGCCTAATATTGTATAGAGGAAAACAATGAATAACTAACTCAAATAAAGCATAGTTCGAATCAGCTAAACAAGAATAAGTAAAAGGGAACACAATTAGCAAGTAAATATCAGATCTTGATTACTGTGAACAAGAACAATAGATTAATCATGTTCATAATAAGATCCAAGACAATATTTTCATGTAAGATTTAAACATTAACATCTAATGAACATAAGAACATCAAATGCTACAAGAGATCATGAATGGGACACAAAGTTCATATTTCATTAACTACAAAATGTCTTCACAAAAGAACACAAAGTTTCTTTCTTGAAACAAAGCTTGCACACAAAATTATTTTCTTCTCCTCTCTCAAATTCACCCTTACAAATGAGCCTCTAACTTCCTTTTATAACCCAAAAGTTGGTTACAAAGTAGTTAGGGTTTACATGAACATTAAATAGGGCATCTTAAGTGGCTTTGAATTTTTCAACCAACTCCTAAAAAGTAACTTGAAAATAGAAACCACTTAAGTTATCAAAAAATTTCCAAAAGTGAGTTTCACAATAACATAACTTTAAAATACCGTTTTAAAACATATAACAAGACCCAGTGCCTTATCCATTAAAGTGGGGTCCACTTATATCAACTATATGAGAAATGGATTCTCCCACTTCATTAGATACCAGAAAGCTATCTCCCCGTCATATTGGTGAAATTAGGATTTGCCACCTTTCCCTATTGAAAAGATCTAAACCTTCCCAATGTGTTGAACATATTCTCTTCTTCAAGAGGTTCACTCGGTTGAATGATAGCCTCCCATAACACCTGCAATTCCAAAATCCTACTTGGCATGTCATTTAGATTGACCATTTTCGATTTAGCATTCTCAAAAAAAGTTCCAAAATTTGATACAACGTTCCATTGAAGAAAAAGAGAAATTGATGGCAGGAATGTACATGTCTTTGAACAATTGTGAGAATTATTCTTCAACATTTTCTGATGGATGTATTTGATTATGCGTGTTCATAAGATCACAAGGGATTTCAGCTATGAACTCCTAAATTGAGGGGAGTGAAGTGAAGGCCTCACTATATATGCGCTCGTAACGAATCATAGAATCTTCGAGAAGTGTCTTCCATGACTTGAGATGTAGACACCAAAGAAATCTTGTCCCTCAACATTCAAATTCAAGGATCCCTTCAATGGCTAGAGTTGTAGATTCCATATTTGTCATCTCTTGTAGAGTAGGAAATATCTCATCTAGATTTGATATGTTTAAAGCAAAAGATTCCTTAAAAGAAGTATTGGATCTAGGTATGCACTAATGTCTTCATGGAGCTTTAAGGATGTTTTGATTGTCTCTCCTCCAAAAATGAGAATCTCTGAAAGCTAGGATTTACTGACATGACCCAAAGTGTTTATCTCTTTTGATAGATTGAGTGTTTCCTCAACAGGGGAAGCCACCACATCGGGTACTAGCAAAGTGGTGGATATTAGATTTATCAAATGTTGAACATAATCCACTAACTGATTATTTTTGGCCTTGATTTAAGAGTTCTAAGATTTATATTTATCAAGCCTTCTTAGCACAATATCCATGGAATCTCAGGCCATTTCCATTTCACTTTCCAATGTATACTTCCCAATTCTAAGCCTGAATACTTCAAAGTCAGTATCTGTCATGGCATTACGCTCTTTCTCAACTCATGGGATGGAAAGATTCGTAAATTTGTTTCTATCTTCATCCACCACTATTCTCAAGAATACCTTAGGCTTATTGGCAATGACATCATTTGAAATCTTAAAAATGGCATCGAAGTCAATATCAATTACCTTGACAACCCTCTTTATTTTCTTAATTTCACAATTAACCCAAAAAGGGGTCTCATTCAGCAACTTTGCATAGAGAAGCTTACAGTCTGAAGTAACATTCGCAGTGTTCTCAATATCATTAGATTCTATAATGGTCCTTTTCATAACTTGAATCTCTAGGGAAATCAATTCAATATCAACCTCTTGAACCTTAAGGAGACCTTAGAAACCTCCTCATGAAATAAAGTTTGAGAATTGTTTGGTATTTGGACCTCTTACACTTAAGTACACTCTTGTGCATGACACGACTGAGGAGTGTTTGTTATGAGCTTGCTTAAACTATCAGCAACATGAGTAGAGGAATATCTAATTGAAATGGAAATCCCTGATACACGTTCTCCTCCTTTGATAGGGCCAGGACCCTTGGATTTTTTTCCTCGTGATACCTTCTTTGGAGAAGTGCATTTGGGAAATCACTCTTTTCTAGCTTGGTGTGTATAGATAGATGGCACGGAGGTTGATTGAGAAGAGGCTTTCGTTGACTAGAGACCTCCTCATGTTGGAAATTTCTGTGTACCTGGGCTATGAACTTGGATTGATGGTAACTTTGCAAGTTCTCCTTCATACCAGGCTATGCTCCTTTTAAGAATAAGCAGATTCTTGTTATCAAGAGAAAATTCATCTCTTTTGGTCCAATCAATTCAAGGTAATGGAGTAAAGGCAACGACATCATATGAGGAATCAATAACATCTTCACCATCATCCACTAATGAATCTATAGGATTTCTAATGTGGAAGGCCTTGATTTGAGCAAGATTCGGGTAGGAAAACTCTCACCTTCTTACTTTGTGTTCAGCTAAACAAGCAGCTCAGAAGTCTTCCATGGTCGGATTGTGTTGATACTTTGCTCTAAGAATATTTTTCATATATCTATTGATGTCAAATTGGGATTTCTTCACAAATGTATGTATGGTAATGAGAGAAAACTTCTTCTCCATGAGTTACATACTAAAGATAATTGGACATTGGAATTCCCCAATTTGGATTGGGAAGTGGATGCTCAAATGATGTTTGTCGCTAAGAATACAATGAACTTGAAAACGTTGTCACGTAAGCTCCATTAATGCCCACCTATCACTGAAATAATTAGGAAGCTTCCATGGAGTGCCTACAAATCGACTCATGTGAATGTAGGAAAAGTATTGGAACTGAATGAACAATGTTCCCCACTGAGCAATGACAACCATGACATCTTTGGAGAATATTTCTTCCATATTTCTATTCAAGTTTATAATCACGCAAAAGGTAAAAGCATCATTGACTATCCTGAAGTGATGAGAGTTATTCTTGAAACTCAACTACGGATAATGGTGAAAAAAACTATTTGATGGACCCATGATTCCTTGCATTTCTAGCCCCGAAAATAGCTTCCTTCTGGCCATTGCATAAGTTAGATATGATGTCATGTAGAAACACCCAGTCATCTTCACTACGATCAATTCTTTGTGAAGAGTATCACTGATGATGGTAGCCCAATCTAAAAACTCTCTCTTGGCAAGGATGATGCAAATGAACTGGTACATCCATGGGTGGAAAATCCTGGTAGAGGGTAGACCGAAGACTCGGCTCAAAAGAGTGATCATGTCACCGATTTCCTCCAAAAATTCAATATGGTATAGTTCCTTGGGAATCTGGTCAACACGAGGTCTCCTTGTCACTAACCAATTGTTGTTAACCATCTTGCTCCATCTGAGGGGTTCTTCATCCAAAAAATCTTATGGTGACTTTTGAGTGATTTCAGCATTCTCAGGGAAATCAGGAATTCTGAGAAATTCTTTGATGTGGTTAGGTGTGGTCAAGAGGAAAGGATCACGATTATATTTGAAAATTCCTTACCTTTCAAGATCATAATGCTCCGCACAGGCAATGACTACCTCAGGGAATTGCACTTAAATAGGAAAAGTTGTTTCTTGAGGCAAACCACTATGATAGAGCCTATCAGAGAATATGGTTTTCCCTTTGGCTTTCACCCGATGACAAAATTGTTGCACGTTGATGTGGCCAAGATCAGCGTCGGTGATATGTTTGTATGCAAACTAGTTGGAAGTGGGAGGAATGACCCCTTGGAATTCGTATTTGAGTTTGGACTTGTTTGACCTCTCTACTGACTTCTTCGACTTTCCTACAGATTTGGTAGATTTTCGGCCATTATGAATTTTATAGAAAAAAAATTGGGAACGTAAAATAGTGTAAATGGTGTCAGATCTTAGTCTCTGAATCACCATAACATAAGGAAATAATATTCTCTTTTTATTATTATTATTTTTTAAAATAATAATAAGTGGTTCGAGGTTACAAATTTTTCAAAATGGTAATACAACAATATATTGACAATAAGCTCAAATCACAAACCGGGCTAAAATACTATGATTTTGGACATTTTTATTATTATTCCCAGTTGTACGTTTTGAATAAACTCCTTTCACTTGTATGGTGGATGGGAAAATCCTTAAAACAGCTGTCGTGACTTTGACTGCCTGGTAAATGCATTTTTGGATTGTTTTCTCCTTGAAAATGCGTGGAGCTTCTTTGGATAGCTAAGCATGTGATTTTCTACCTCTAGTTGAGTTGTGTTGCATGCGTTGAACTATTTTGTTTTACCTTTGCGTTTATTTTATTACCTTGGACCGGTGAAACTTTCTCTTCTTTGGATAAGTGCGTGATTTTTCTCTTCTTTGGACTGCACTTTACTTCCTTCAATGTGGACTTTGCTTTGTTTTTTTGGCTTTGGCCTATGCTATAAAAAGAAATGCATGGGAAATTTTAGAATGCCTAAATTTTACCAATATGTGGCTTGTGTGGGCTTTGAACTATGTGTGGGCTTCTGACTCCTTGTGCATGAACAGTGATTTCTAATTTTGCTGCGTTGGATTCTTCTTTAATATCTTACTTAAACCCCAAGGTGAATGTGTGGATAATTTATCTTTCTTTTATATTTACCAATGCGTGGAAAATGGCTTGGTTTATGGATATGCATGATAGTTGAGAGCTTTTCCTTGAATGCGTGATTGTTTCTCTTTACCCTACATGAAATCTTGGACTATGGCGTGGGAAATACTTCTTCCTCCCACACGTGGACAACCTCCTCCTTGAAAATGTGTGGTTTCCTTGTGCATAGACTATTACTTGCATGAGCTTACTTCTACAATGTGTGTATTTTTCTTTTTCTTTACTAGTGTTTTCTTTGACTAATGCGTTCTCTTTTCACCTCTGGCAGCATGGGCTTCTCTCTTCTTCCATCACGTGGCCTTTGCTCTTTTTGAAAATGCATGGATCTCACTTTTGTAAATGTGTGAAACTCCTTTCCTTTGAATGCCTTTGCAAAACCGTGTTGATCTTTTTACCTTGAATTTTTAGAAAAAGCTTTGTCCTTCTTCACAGGAGAAATAAGAAGTTGGAAAAAGAGGTTTAAAGCTTCTTCATTATCAATATTACTCTTGCACGACTTTTTCCAAAGAGTTTCACGAAGGAAAGTAAATTTATGAGGATCCAAGAAGCTTTCTCATAACCATTTCTTCTTCTGTTCCGTTGAAATAATCAATTTCCTCTTTCTCCCGGTGGTGGGCATTAATTTCCAGGGGAATATGGGAAGAAGTTTAAACATTTTCCCGTGACAATGGAAAAGTCTATTGGCATTTCCCATCCATTTCCCGACATGGGAAAATGGGAAATATCTTACCATGTTTGACATCCGGCTGGGTTGGAAATCAGTAGAAAAATTTCTAACAAGTAGGTGAAAATGGAAACTTTGCTAGGAAAGGGAAAATCAGAAGTAGAAGGCCAACTTGGCATTCCCAGTAATTAGAAGCAGAATTTTAATTGCCCACGACAATGGGGAAGCAAGAAAATTTCTTCCAAATTTGTCAATCAATTTTAATGAAGATTAAATTAATATTTATTTAATTAAAAACCCCAAAATTTAATAAAATTAATTTTATTAAATAAAAGGGTAAGACATTATTTAAATATTAATAAATTTTAAACACAATTTACGACATAACGGGAGAAGCTCTTACCCGAAATGAATGAAACGAAGGACAAAATTATCAGAATAATAAAATTATTGCATTGAAGGTGATAAATCATAAGAAATAACACTTTGGAAAAAAAAATTAAATTTTCACGCTTATTAATTTTTGCGAAGTCAAAATTAACAAATTTTGCAAAGTCAAAATTAGCTGATAACAGACCCTACATTATTACTACCAAGTTTGGATCTAGAGCATACAAACTATCATATAAATATGGAAATGAACTTAAAGAGCCCATGAATGTGGTTCATCTAAAGAAGTTCTATTCCTAGTCCTCTAAGAGTATCCCTAGTGTTGGGAGCATATCAGCACATTTGTTTGCTTCATCCCTTCACTTTGTTAGGCTTCATGTTTCATCCCAAATCACCTTCTATTTTGTGTTCCTCCTAGTAGCTAGGATGTGAGTTTATTTTTACTTTGGTCATATTCACCCACTTCCATTATATTTAGTTCTTTTGTATTCGCTAGGCTTGTTCATTTGTGTCATGTTTAACAAGGTTTAAGGACACCTTTTTTTTCGTTGGAATGTAAACATTCAATAAAAATTGTATAAACTCAAAAACACAAAAAATAAAAAACTTGGAAAAATACAAAAAACGTTTAGAAAATGTTTCACAAAATATCAAAATAAATGGCAAATACAATTAAACACAATCACCTTTTGACTATTATCCTAATGGTTGTTTCAGATCATCCTACAACTATTGTGTATCTTACCCTTGACAAGCATTTTTGCTTATGGGTGAGACCATCAATTAACCCTTCGCGCATATCCTCACTTAGGGTAACTTTGGTTTTCAATATTTTCCCTGCATACATCCTTGCTTGGAAAACCAATCAAATACATTTTTCAAATCAAACCTCAATGTGATCCGATAAGACTGTCACGAGGAGTAATTACTCTACTCTTTGGTCCAATCCTATCCCCTTACATGTATTATTGCTTGGGGGCATAAGCATCTACTCATTCTTCAGTATGGAACACATTCGGGTGATAGTTATATGTCGTTATTAATTATTATGCTGCATTTTTTGTTATGTGTGTGTGGCTTGTTTCCTATTCTTGTGCATTTCTTTGATCAATTACAAGAAGTAAGATAAATAAGCTCATTGTTAGCTTTTTTTATTCCTTTTGCTTTTTAAATTGGGTTTATTTTCCATGTTCACTTTGGACCAATTTTGGGTATCATGTTGTTAACTAACCTAATTTTTAACTATGTTGCATTCATTTTGCTTTGTATTTTGGGTTTATAATTCATTTTTTATATTTGTGTTGATCAATTGTCTATATTTTGTTGATCAATTGTTTGTATTTAGTTGTTATCTTAACTCATTTTCCCTTGAATTTTAAGATTTTTTTCAACTTTTGTCTTTGTTTTTTGGACATATCATAGGTATTTTATAACCATCATGACTTATTCATGATCAAGGTGTATATCAATTACTATATGTATGGGGTTTGTTTGCATTCTTGTTCTTGTTTTGTAATCTTTTTTGTATATGTTTTTCATCATGATGTTAATATTACAAAGTGTAATAGTACAATAGAATTAACACATTCCTCATCATGAATAAAATCTAAGATACAAACATACATGTTAAGCTACATGTAATCATTATACATCATCATACATCCATAATAAAACAAATGCAAACCATCATCTACTCTAGTATATCATCATATAATCATCTATCTAACTACATCACATGGTAATCAACAATCTCATCATTATATGCCATGTCAAATGTCCATAATTTATACATCATGGAATGTCAATCTCAAAACATCAAATACATCAAAAATGTCCATGTATACTATATCCAAAAAGTGTCATATACAATCACATACACATACCATTAAGGGAATTGGTCTACAAAAAATGTGCCTTCATCATGATGCATATATAAAAACATATAGAATGTATCATACAAATGAGTCAATGGTGACTCTCGCCCACACTAGGATTACTCTGTCTATCCTCCCCACCTCTCAGGGGTGGCATCTGCACTAATCTAACTAACCTCAATGGTTTCTGATATCTACTAGATCTTAAGGGTCTACTACCCACTCTCTATATATAATATAGGGGTCTATAATCCACTTGAACAACTTCCTAATATAGGGCTCGGTAATACCCCATCTCCTATGATATGGCTATGAAATCCTATTTCACCTCACCTAAACCACCTACCTCTACCATGCGGTGGGTAATATCTCTCTATATCATCCACTACTACACATATGGTAGTTTGATCCCTCTCTGCGGTAAGCCTCTACGCCTGTTGAGTATGCCTATGTAATAAAATCAGGATGGCATCCCACTCTCTAATAACCTTGTCCCTCTGGGCCTGTAAAGATAACTTGGCATCTGATAGTCCTAGTGAGGGTATGCGTGCATGTTGCTCCTAGATATCCTTCACTACCTCATCTCCCTAACCATCATCCACACTTGTATCTCCATCTCTATCTCCATCTACCTGTCCCACTTCTAGACTGGGTGGTCTCGGTGGTAACAATGGGGAATGTAATGGACCTTATATTAGCATATGAACTTGTGGAACCTGTAAAGATGCATGTCCTGGTGTAGACATCAAATATATGCACTTGGGTACATTTCTAGGTCATAAAGCATATTAATATATACATGATTTATAAATAATAAAACTAGTGATTGACAACTCCTTTTAGCCTTTCTACTTTACCTCTTCCACCTTAATGGTTTTACACATCTTACAGTTTCATTGACACTTGACTGATTTATCATTTGATGGCCTCGGACCTTAACGCCCAGTTAGGAAAAAATCACCCAGGCGCTCCTATCCCTCCTAGGCACTCTTGTCCCTCTCTTTATTCTTCTTACTCTTATGGGTCCTTTTCACTTCTAGGCCACCTTTTTAACACTTTGGGTTAGCCTTCCAGTTTTTAATTATGAAATTAAAATAAGGGAATCATATATATACTTAGTTACTTCTCTCAAATAAGGGGCCAAGAACTATAAGCATTATCTATTACCACCTAATCTTGCACAAAGGCATAAGAGCGCTATAAAGGATACATCTAGCGCATCCATATAAGGGACAAGGGTTGCATTGATTTGCATACACTACATAGGAGGGGAATCTATTATATTCCATCACACACATTTTGCATAATTGGTACAAATATAGATCTAGCCTATTATCATCATGCAACTTACACAAGGAAAACCTAGGGCACATGACACAGATACACACATACAAATAACTACATGGAGATGAGATGTAGTGTAGAACTCAACTGTAAGTTTACTCTTCAAGTGACCGTTAGGGTCAGTCCAACTCCACATTCGCATATCTTTTTATTAGATTTGATGTGGTTTGTGGACATGTATAGTTATTCATTTGTTTCGCAGGTTACAGGTGTGATCAGAACCCTAACAACAAAACCAAAGTGACAAAGAGCAAGCAGCAGAAAAGATCTTCTGACCCATAAAAGACTAGATTCTAAATATCTGAGCAAACACAGGTGCCCAAATCAGTCACTAGCACCTACGGTGCTCATGTCCTCCTGCGGGCACTATTTTCGGGTATGGTCTTGAGTGCTCAAACCCTCGACGAGCATTTTTGATATTGTTTTCAATCGGTTCCAGTAGATACATAGTCCTGATCATTCCCAAGTCACACGAAATCAGCTAAGTCATCTTCCTTTCTCATTTTCTTAGGGTTTTTACATCCTTGAATTCTTATTACTTGTGTGTTACTATACTTAATTATCTGAATATCATTTTTTACAATAGTTACTCTAAAATTAGATTTAATTCAATTTAGATAAAATCACTTGGCACCATCATCGACACAACTATAATATGCACTAGTAACACCTATGGTCAGACTATAACATGCACTAATACCAATACCTACATCTATGGTGGACCTTATAACATCTGACCTTATCTATGCACCTGTACCTACATTTGTGCATGTGCCTAGCCCTATCCATGTACCTGTGCCTCGGCCTCTGCCTGGTTTAATCTACCTTTGGCTCTCCTTAGCTACAATCCTACCCTAGCTTTCTCGGATATGCATTTATCTATAGTTTCCTTAGGAATAGTGATTTGTCCAGGCATAATAGTTACATACCATGTAGCATACATTGGCACGGTCCCGAGATCAACAACATATACACGTGCATCCCATACATGGGTTATAACTCCAAAGAAACTCACTCTGGAAATCCACACTCTAATACATGGGCCAAAGTCCATAGTCTCACATGCAACACGCGAGTACCTTTGATCGCCATTAGGTATATCTTGTATGATCCCAAGATGTCTTTGAAACCATTATACCATGTACATCTCCATGATATGGAAATGGATACCAATGATGAAGTGGTCTACTTTCACAACTGAGATCTCTACAACATCAATATCCCATTTGTATAACTTGTATGGCCTTTAGGTCGCCATCTATAGTTATAAGTCATCAAATGTGCATCTATAAAATGTAATATTACCTAGATGACCCCTATGACCAAGACCCACTATCTCCCATCCAAATGATGATGGCTCTTTTGGTTGTTTATCTCACAATATACCAATTAGATAACCAATAGTAATGTGGTCCCATGACCATATATGTAACAATGTAGTATGGCTCAAGCTCATGTGTCCTCTATAGGAATTCAAGTGTAAGTCCCTGTGTATATGTGCTAATATACATTGTCCCCAGTAAAATATAGTGGCCTCCATGAGGTCTGTCACTGGAAACTAGTCTTATCAAACAACAAGTAGTCATTAATAAAATCCATAAGATAAATAGGTAATCATACCATGGTAACATCATCCATACACGTGTACAATTTCACCATCATCCCCTCTTTGAGAATGTCATGTATATCAAATAGTGACCAAATGTGTCCTCTAATACACCCAACATGACCATACCACTACACTAATATTCCATCTATTATTACTCAAAGAACCGGATAGACATCCTCTAGTGTAATTTTCATCTCTCCAGTAGGTAGTCTAAACATTTAAGTCTCACTATGTCATCTCTTGACCAGCACCATCAACAAAAAATGGTCTAGTATAATATGATGTAACTGTGTAATATGGGTAAGCCTTATCACCTCTAACAATGTGTTTAATTGTCTCTTCTAACTATAAATGAAACTCCTCTCAAATGGTTGCAATCATCCATGTCATTCCGTACATCTAGGGATAATAATCTCTCATGCACATCATCAAACTAGCATTGTTACATCACATTTCTTGTATTCTATTTTTCAAAAAATATTCTAAAAATCAACTAACTACGTTATTACACCCTTTTTATACACTATTGCACCCTTTTATATGCTAGTGCATGCGCTAACATGCTAGCACATTCATACTAGCGCGCCCAATTTAACACTAGCGCACCAACTTGGATGCTCATGCCCTTATAATGATGCTAGTGCATTCAATATGCTAGCACACTACTCACATAAAACTCATGCTCTTAGTTGAACACTAGAGCATGCACTTGCACGTTAGTGTATTCCTTGGGCTATGTTAGCTCACTCAAGTGCATGCGCTAACATTCAAATTTATTTTTCTACTACACTTAACTAGTAATAAATGCATCAAAAAAATAAGTTTCTTGAGTTACTCATTGCGGCATCCTCGTTTGGTCTCTGCCCATACTCTCAAACACGATCTATGTGATGCTTCCATTGTGGTTGGTGGGCCATCTCTCTAAAATATCATAGAACAAATATAACTCAGAGGGTAAAAATAATCTATAAGCACAAATGAATCGTATTGTTTGTTAACCCTCCCACTCATCTATTTATTCCCTCATGAACCTAATTCTTCTATTTTTGGCCTTCGTGACTAAGAACACTAATTTTTCTTCATCATTCCTTTGGGCATTTGTCCACGACCTCTTCTCTTATCTATCACATGGTTTTTTTTTGCTTCGTTGCGATTCCCACCCATTTGTGAAGGCATTTTGACCACCTCATTCTAACTTGTCGGGGCATTCCAATTATTTCCTTGTGACACATAGGGTATTCCTCACCGTATCACGTTCATTTGTTCCATTTGTGCATTTTTTCCATGCCAAAAATTCAAAAATCCCAAAAATCACAAAAAAATCATATTTATCAAAAATCATCAAAAACATCCAAATAATAAAAAAATCACAAAATTCTCAAAAATTCCAACAAATCAACACATATCAATGAAATCATACATTTCATTCCTACCCTAGTGATCATTCCAATCATCGTATGACTATCACAATAACTGCTCTTTTCCCTTGCATGTCAGAATCATAGCTTGTGGTAAGTCAAATTAATTATTTCCCTCGTGCGTATCCTTGCTTAGGGTAATTTCGGCTCTCATTCTCTCCCATGCATTTTTAACATCTGTGCTTGGGGGAAATGACCCTTTTTAATCTCATATTACACTTTAAAGGGATCCAGTAAGAGTTTCACAAGGAGTGGTTACTCTGCTCTTTGGTCCAATCCAATCCCTTTGCATATATTATTACTTAGGGCATTCAAATATGCTTACTTATTAAGGTGGAAAACATTAGGGGCAAAGTTAATTGTCTTTATTTCAAATTTGTGTTACATTGTTATTATTTCTAGACCAATTACATGTATTTCATTATCGTCTTGACTCATTTATAGCCATGACACCTACTTTTATGGTGTATATTGGGTTTGTTTTCTCTTGTTTGGATTTGGACCAATTACAAGTGGCATGTTAACATCTTGGTTCATTTATAACCATGGTGCCTACATCTACTATGCATATTGGGTTTATTTTTCTTTTTCACTTTTGTTTGTTGTGTGTGTATTTTTTTACACACACAATGGGTTAAACATCATGATTCTTTCATATTCATGGTGATAACTCTATTGTGCAACAACAAAATAAGGTTGTTCTAACTTTCACTCTCTAAATAACAGCTCATGCTATGAGCAAACTCCCTCCATTATTCCTTCTATCCCTTGCCTTCTTCCTATTAAGTGGTTTCCCATCACTTTGTTGCACCACCCATCTGTTTGAGAGGGCATCCCCTTAGCATCCACACTTGCTAGGACATCTAAATGCTTCACTAGGCTTCCATGTCTTCTGCTCACTGATCTATATGTATCTACTATCTTTAAAATGATATTAATTCATAATAACACTTTAAAGAGGGGAAAATGTAGACACCCTAAAAATACATATTAATTTCTAGTCTATCCTCAATTATTCATATCCCCTTTAGAATTAAATAATTGAAGTAATGAATTCATACTTTGAGTATTTATTCCTTTAAGGTTTAATTCAATTAAATCTATTGGATTCCTTTAGAAGTAATTAAATTCATTATAAGCATACTTAAAATATACTTCTATGACCTTTAGCTAATTTAATTAAATATTTATTTAATTAAATATTATTTACTCACTCACATCCCCTAACTAATTAAATCAATTATTTAAACAGAAATGAATCTATTTATCTATTCATCTTTCACTTGGGCTTCACTTCATTATCCTAGTCACCCCACTTAATTCCACTTCTAGAATCCTAAAAAGGTGGGGGAAACAAAGTTGCACGTGCAACCACCTCGTTGAATAAAAAATAGAAATTTACTACCCCTCAATGGATATTCAATCCATTCAAACTGGCTGCAACTTCCTACTAATGCTATTTTAAGAATATACATTCAAATCTCATTATGAATCTTTAACCACTCCATGGCCTATCATGTAATTATAAATAATAGGCCATATCCTTCACAAACAGATCCCTAGAATATTTGTAACAAATCCTCTTGCTAATTTTCTATTTGATATCTGTCATATTGAAAAGCTTTCCTCGTGTCCAAATTTGTCTTGTAGCATGTGGTCACTTCTTCATGTGGAAATTAATCTAGAGCATCCATAATCCAAATATCATAATAAATTCAACAAGTGTGTGTGCACTTCAAAAATTTCATCATCAAGGTTATAAGAGGAACTTAGATAAAGGTTTGTTGTTTATTATTCGTTTATCTTTTATTTTTTCTAGTTTTTCATGTATACACCAAGGAAGAGGCATGTGTGGTTATGCTACATATCATTTTTGTTTTATGTATAATCATACATATAGATGTATGCAATTATAATTATTCTATTTCCCGAGATTTAGTTCTGTACGTGTGGCATGTTATGCACATAACGTGTTAATTGAAACTTTCTACTCTGGTGATCGGGTTGCTCTAGAGTCTAGAATTTCATACAGGGGATGTGATTATTGGTACTAGAGGTAAAGTTTAAACCACTCAACATTGAAATCCATGCACTCATCATATTTGTTTGGATCTACTTGTTATTTCTTTCAAACGTATATATGTGTCTTGGTGAGTCTTATTTACAAAGATTGCTACATGTTTGTGCATGTACGTTGTTTCGGATCTTGTTGTATAAGTTTTCTTAGACCACCTTTCCCTTTGATTTTATTATTCAATACCTTGGAGATTGTATTCCTTCATGTGCTAGTTTTTTTTTTCCATTATTGTGACAATATTTTGTAATTCGATAGCTTTGTGAACCCATGTATACCTCATATGTTTTCTCTAGCCAATCAAAAAATTTCAAACTCCACACAAATTCCAAGGTAATATTTGTGCCATTTATCATTTCTAAATGCTCGTATTTCTTTATTCACCATCATTCAGTGACCATAGTCAATCCACGTGCATGTCACTCTAAATATCATGCTCTTGGAATTTAATAGAGTCATTATTATTTAATTTTTAGTTTTATATGTTGTTAAAAGTTGTGTTTTATCTTCTTTAGCATAAGACTTTTTTTGTAGAGTTATATTCCAAATAAAATAAATAGTGTAAAGTCGTGTGTTTTTTTAAAAAAATATTCTTTTAAAAGTGTCTAGCAGTTATTATTTAAAATTATTAATAAAAATCAAATCTAATCTCATACATGGTCTTAATAGTTCTCCACGGTTTATATGTTAAAATTGTGTATTTATCGTCATTTTGAGTCTTGATAGTTAAATTCGTTGTTAAATGTCAAATTTGTCATAAGTCATAAATTAAGATAAAAAGAAATAGTATATTACTTTTTAAACTTTATCTTAACATTTATTGTCAATAGTCAAAAGTTGTCAAAATTGTATTATTGTAAAAGTCCAAAAACTAAAAAAAAATCCCTTATGGATGCATTTTCAAGGTAACCAACATCTGATTTATAATCAATATGTTATGGAGCTTCAATTTAAAATTTGTTGAGTAACTAAAGAAACATCATATGGAGGATGGAGGCAATAGAGGAAGGAATTCAATCAATGACCTCTCATTAGCCGTAAGTGACAGGGTCATTCAATGGTGTTGTGGCAGTTTGTTTCAGTTGTGTATTTGATTTCTATTGTGTTTTGTAATAAGAACAAATTACCATTCCTATTCAATTATTGTAGTAAGTAAGCTCTTGCGTGGGCGATATTTCTTGACTTTTCCCTTGATGTAAAAATTTTGTGGAGGAACAAAAGCACTAATGTAAGACAATTCATGGATCTTGAAAATGTTTGTGGTAAATATGGAAAACCACATGAGGTGGATAGTCGATGGGTTCCTATTCACATCAAGGTTTGTGGTAAACATGTTTAAAACCATAGAAGGAGATCCTTTCTTTAGTTAAATATCATGAGTCACATAGTTGGGCATGTTACAGGGGTTAGCATACTGCAAATGAGAGTGTGAATATTTTCCCCATGTTTGCACTAAAGGGGGGATTGTTACGGAAATCCTAGTTTTGTTAGTGCTCACAATAATATGTGTGATATATATTTGTAATATATTATTAGTTTTGGTAACAACTAATAATATTAGTTATTAACATTGTGTATATTATTAATATAAGTTATATTAACTCAGTATTAATAATATAGTTAGTGTGGGTGTGTGAGTGAGTTGTAATAACACCTCAAGTAGTTATTTAGAGTTGTGTGAGAGATATGTGGATCACAAAGAGATAATGGGGATTCATGATTGGATTTGAATCCTTTGTATAAGATCAATTGATCTATATAATGTAATCTCTTGAAAGAATAATATGACCTGCATGAATTATTGATCTGATTCTTATACTACGTATTTGATCTAAGTATATTATTGTGATTTAATTTGTAGACTCTAACCATTTTTAATAGATTTAGTAATTAATTATTCTTCTCTCTTCCTCCATTAGTATGTGTTGAGTTACATGCACGCAATACACTAGTTTCTCCTCAACACAATTGGGGGTTGATCACCCCTAATCCTACGGAAATTTCAATAGTCATAATATCCAAGTACAAGAAAAACATGAGAGCTTATCTCTCGACAAAATAAACACATGTATTCCTTCCATGTTTTTCCATATCTTTAGTTTCACTTTATAATAATACAAGTTTTACATATTTCATTTTATACCTAATTTAAAGTTAAATTTTCTACTATGGACATTGATTATACTCTGTGTTGCAAGTTTCATCATGGATCATGTCAACACCAAGCACAATGGACAACTACAAACCAAACTCTGAGCGAAGATGAAAGTGTGTCTACACATTCAAGTATATTTTACTTTAAGCATGTAATTTTCATTTCATACTTAAAGGGGGCAAATGTAGATATTAGAATTTGGTAACTTACCCTTTGATATTGTTGGTTTTGATAATGCACTCTTTCTAAGATAAACATTTTCTCTATCCTTTCCTAGTACCTTTCAAGGTCTCGTTTCTAGATTACTTAGTCATACACACTAATATGTGAACATATTTTGAGAGTACAATGCATAAAATCCATAGAAAAAATCCAATTGAAAAGGTGTAAACTTCAATTCTTATGTTTCTAATCCCTAGGAAAAATTGTGTAGTTTAGTTAGGAGTTGTTATCTGGTCTTGACCAACTTGTACGGTTGTAGAATGACATATCCTTCATCTTTGCTTTTAGTTTCACAATCTTTGATGGGTCCTTTACTCCCTCTAGTTCAAGTTTTCTTTGATTATTTACCTTCATAACCCTATATAAGAAAGTATATACTCTCTCATTTACACACCTAGAAATCATATGCAATGACATTAATATACTCACTTCTAACACTTGAAAAAGGCACCCAAGGCTTCCCTAAATATCGTAAATCTTATGCAAAGTCATTAGGGTAGAAATCACTACAATTTTGAGGCATCATACCAAGTTAAGAAGTCATCTCATCTCATTTGTAAGCACTCAAACATCCCTTCTCCAAGTATTTTAACAAGAGCTAAACTCAGGTCAAGAATTTTCAAAGAAGTTAAAATTACCAAATCATGGTTGCATTCATCCAGAAATCACATGTTAGGTGGAGAACAACATGCAATTTGAGGCCTCTTTAGAGTAGTTTTAATGTTGGTGGTGCCTGAGGGAGCCCACAACCTAGCTAATATTTGTTTTACAAGATCCCCCACCCATGACTAGGGTTTGAGATCTTATTCAAATTTTCCATAAGACTTTGTAGCATGACCGACAAATAGGGTTTGATAGCGATAGACATTTTTAGGCAGGTGACAGTCACAAAAAGTTACATATCCAAATTTTGAGTAGGTCTAAAACCATATAGTGGGGTGAAAAACATATAGACAATCATGAAAGAGTTGTATAGTCCTACCCCAGGTCATTTTCCAATCACAGTTCCAAGAATGAAGCATTATAATATTCAGATCTCTCTATTTCAGCAGTATGCACATCCATAACTTTCCAAAACTATCTTTAATTAGCTAAGTGTACTCATCCTCTTGTATTTTCAACATGTAGCATATCTTGTAAGCATGAATGTGTTGTTTTGATATCATATGCTTAATGTTAGAAGTTAATTAATCAAAATAACCCATTGTATCTACCATTTAAATCCATAGTGTACTTAACTCACTAAAATTTGTTATCCCAATTTTTTTGAGTTCCACGATAAAATTGAGACAACCAATTGAAATTTTTCATCTTTAGGGATTTTCAAACTTTCTTTGTGTTCTTCAAAAATATTAATTTTTAGTCTAGAATCAACTTTTCTAAGTGATAGTCAGGTTTCAAGATCAACATGATATATGCTTCCTAAACCTCAAAACCTAATACATTGGAGTATTTCAAGTTTCATATTTTGAAAGCATCATAACATTTAAGGTGGTATTCATATGCTTCATGTTCAATGTTTTCCAAACCCAAAATTTAAAATATTCTAGTGTATCAGGTTTTCAGAATTATCTTACATCAGAACATCTTAGGAACTTTGCGCAACATATGCTCGATGTTTTTTTATTCTGAAATTTGGTTGTCTCTTTGTGTCGGGTTTTCTGGTTTTGCTTGAATTAGAACATCTTAGCATCCAAACATATTTGTTTCTCCATGTTCCACAATTCCAAAACCTGATTGTCTCTTTGTGTCAGGTTTTTGGGGTTTTTCGAATCAGGACATGTGAGGGAAAATGTGTGTTAGATATGTCAGGTGTTCTAATCCTCAAAGTTTGATAAGCATTTAGGTTCTTTACGTTGGGTTTACTGGACCCAACTGTATGGAAGCATGACGTGTTTCTTGTGGTCAAATTTTTGCCCTAATGTCAAAACATTTAATACCAGGTTGAAGTTAGTTCCCCACACATGTCATATGGCATGTAATAAATGCAATTATAGTTATATATAGTTAGATTTCCACGTCATTTCTAACTCGTACAAATTCAAAATTTTAACTTGTGCTCCTACTTCCGAACTCTGAAAGCCTAACTCCATTTTTCTTGGAGTTCTGGTCAATTTTTCTTCGATCCCACCCCATTTTTCAATAATTTTGATCCTTCTTATTGGCTTCCTTCAATTTTTGATGTGTTTTCAGCTATTTTTCTTCCCATTTATTTTTTATGTATTATTGGATATTGTTCTTTGTTTTTCCTTGTTTTCATCTTCTTTGCTTTTGTCCCTGTTTTGAAAAGAAAGTTTGGGTTTTGGACAAATAACTTCGTGTTTGAAATTTTCATGCTAATAGACATGTCAAAAACCTCAACATGAAATTGTCAAGATTTTTGACATGTCCATCATAATGAAAGCTATAAATTAATACATCGAGACATAATTGACAAAAACTTGTAACTATAAATTTATCATATTGGGTATTTTAGGGTGCTCAACAAGTCAAAAGTTATGCCCAATGTGTCAGAGATTCAAAGGTATAAATTAGATTCAAAGTTCCAAAAGATCATCAAGTTTCTCAAGGTGTTAAACATCAAGCAATTTCCTCTTAGTGTATCATATTTCTATAAGTGTAAAGTAGAGAGGAAAACTCGACGAAGGTTTTTAAGATATTCTAGTGCATAACTCAAGGTGAAAGTTTATGTTACTATTCCCAAACATCCAAAGGATTTCTTAGATGAAATTTCTTCATCTCATCCTCCATGTCTGACTTGAGGAAAGGAAAGGACAAAGTAGAATCATCCAAGAGTGAGAAAGAAATGAAATATAAATATTAAGGGGTCATTCCTCCTTCCAATATTAACTCCAATGTTGATATCAAAGATAAAGAGTTGGGGCATATAGACATGGAAGACTTCTATAATAGGATCAAGAATCCTTCAAAGACAACATGGATGCAATGCATCTATGATAGTGGATTACCTCTCACTGTGGCCTTCCCTATATTTTCTTAGTGTCCCAAGTTCATTCTTACAACATATAGTCACTATGATGCCAAATCTAGGGTTGTGAAGAACCAAGATGGGGAAATAGTAAGCCCCTTAGATACAGAATATTTTGAGGAACTACTTAAGTTACATGACCTCAATGGGCATGATGGTATTAATCTCAACAATGCTCAACATGCTTGGGATGAAAATTCAATGGATTGCATCAAACACATGAACAAAACTATCTCATAAAACCTAAGCATGTGGTCATTAGATTCCCAAAGACATTGCCTAGGAGTGATTTTATTCTTAATATAAATGACATTATCACACTACTAAGTATATTTTTTGGCCTTCGTGAGGTGAAAGAGTTCCAGGGATAGATGTACCAATTCAACACCATCATGAGGAAGAATTAACAATTCTTTAGATGGGGTGAATTCATCAGGGATACACTAGATAATCATTTGAAAGAGGTGCACACGATAGGGAAATTCTATATGACATCATATGTCACCTAAGCAACAACAGACATGAGATTTTATCCTGGGTTAAACACCCAAGGAACTAGAAGTTCATATTTTATCTACAACTTCTACCCCCAGTTATCTTTGAAGGAAAGTTTGATCCATTTTTGGAGAGTCAATGATGCCTTTTTATATAGCACCATTTGTAAGTTAGATAAAGATATTTCTAGGCATTGGTTTATTGAAGGCTTGGAATGTTGTATCCCATTGGGGGTGTATTTTCCTCTAATTCCCAAAATTCACCTACATCTGTGTAGGAACATTTTAGGGTTCTCCATATCTGTTACCTATATTTCCAAGTGAAAAATAGGTTATGAAAAAATTGGTAAGGCAATTGTTGGATCTCCAAAATTTACAATAAAGTAAGCATAAGGTAGGAATTCATTTCCTAATATCAATTGGTTAGTATAATTATACATCAATAATAAAAACAAAGAATATTGTTATTGAAATGTAGGGAGTGACTGTTGAACCTTTTCATTCAAGGATTCGCTTTAATATCTAGGAGTACTAAAGAGCCTTGGAACATTGTAGTCTCACGTCCCTGAGCTTGAAGATATATGGATTGATTTTAGGGATGAAATAACAATAAGGAAGAAGGACTATAGTCATCTGACTCTTGATGAAGTAACGAAGTATAACCTCAAAGATATTCCTCAAGATGTTATCAATGACGGGAATGTCTTAGACTCAATGTATCAATAGATGAATGTAGAAAGTTTGGGTTTTCCCCCAATTTTTTGGTCAATCAAGGAGGCCACATATATCAAGGATCGGGTTACTCAAATTTTATTTCAAACCAATTCTGGGCTCTATTCAATTAATATTCAACCAAAAGATCCCAACTTCCAAAAAGTGAAAGCGAACATTGCGTCAAAAATGGGTCCCTCTTAAGAACCCAAAGATAAAGGTGAAGTACCTGGGAAGAAGTTGAAGTTCAGATTTTATAGAAGTTGAGGAAAATATTCTCCTCCTTTTGCTTCCTCCACCACCAATGTTGACGTGAATTCACATTCCCCTCAGTGAGCACAAGGGACATCAACCAGTACTATGGCCACCTAACCCCTTCCGGATTCTTCCTTTCTCATCACCATTGTGGTCCCTCTTGTGACCTTGGCCCCACAAGTGTCACCTCCTGCCACTTCTCCTTTGCATGTTCCTTCTCCTCATTTTTCATCCCCTCCACCTTCCTCTTCATTTCAGATCTCATCGGTCACAACATCCACCACTCTTGTTTCTTCTTCACCACCCTCATTTCCTCATGTGTCACTCTTGGAACAGGTATTTTCATCCTTTTCTCCTCTCTCAAATGGAATAAGTATGACCTTTAGTTCTCCTCACACAACCCAATTCCCTTCTCCATCTATTGCCTTTTCCTCCATGTCTTCTTCTCCTCCCACATATTCAATTGTTTCCTTGGCTATCTTCTCTACTCCTTCCCCCTTAGTGTCTACGTTACATGTTCCTCCTAGTATTGCACTCATGGTCACTACTCCTTCATAGCAAACACCTTCCTCTTTTTTCCCATCTTGGTTAACAATTCAAACCCTAAAGAAGAGAAATAAGGTTATTCCCTCTAAAGCCTTTGATTTCAGTAAGCTGACTCCTACACTCTCTCATGCATCCAAGAATCGCAAGACACTTTTTCACATCACCATCGATTCACCAGGTGAAATTTTTGTTGAGATAAATGTGCCTATTGTGGATAAAATTAAGGAAGACATCATTGCTTTTGATTATCAAATAACCAAAGTGACATTAGGGAAAGTCACTACTTAAGGAGCATAACAAGACATGTTGGCCATTATGTGTTTCTATTGTCATTGATGTCAAGTAAATTGATGGAAAAGGGTTTCATGGTGTTTTATGTGTCTCCATGATGTGTCATTCAGTGTCAATGATAAAGGTTGATTCGTAGTGTCAAGTTTAGTGACGGTCTATGGTGTCCTGATATATGGTCTTATGAGATAAATCATTGTTTGAGCCCTCTCAAATGATTTGAAGGTTTTCATGAGGTAAAATATGGTTGGTATGATGTTTCATGGGTGTCTAAGAGTTTGCATGAGGTCAGCAAGGTCAGTTCATGAGGTGTTATGGTTGAGTCATGTCATTCCAGGTCTATTCCTAGCCCTGGATCATGCAGAATGCGATGGAGGCATGAAATTTGGATCTAATAAATCATGTTAGAGCATGGTGGTAGCATTATGACAATGTACCTAAGGTGTATGATGATTTTCAAGTCATTTCTCAGTGGTATAGTGCATGTATGAGGTCCTTGGGAAGCAAGCAAGTGAGAAACATGCAAGATAGTACAGGTAACTCTTAATGGATGGAGAGTTTGAGACCTATTTAGGACATGTTGTGAGTATGGATAGTTATAGAATGTTTTCATTATTCTTCCTAACAATTTTCATGTCAAAGTGAAGAATATTTTGCAAGATATGTCATTTTCTCGAGTGAAAACCAGATATGGCAAAACCAGGTTTTCTCAAGTGAAAAGAAGATTTTGCAAGATATGGCAAAACTAGGTTTTCTTGAGTGAAATTTTGAAGAAAAAATAGACCTTTTAATGCTCGTTTGGAGTTGTGTGCATTGCATGGGGACCTGAGATATTTGGAATAGACTTTTAGGTCAATTATGAATGTTTCAAAAAAATAATGAGGTGCTTTGATCGTCAAATTTTTATAAACAAATGTTAAGAAGGTAAACAACTTTTTGTGTGCTTGAAACCCTAGCTTGAAAGTGATAGGAGATATTTGTTTCATAAGTGCCCATAATTTTTTTGTGATATTATGATGATTTTATGATGTAGAGGACTCCTTTAGGTTTCCAGAAATGTATGCTAGAGTATGTGGTGATGAGTGGACCCCACTCAAATAGGAAATTTTCTGAACAAGTTCAGTTTGGGACAAGGTTTTCCAAAGAAGTTGAAAAATAAATGGAAATTTTTTTATCATGAGACTTTTAATTTATGTACATGATGGTTTCAAATCATTTTGATGCTTCTAAATGGAAAAGTGTACCCTATTTGTGAAGACTAGTCATGAGGCAGTTTTTGAGTAGTTTAAGGTAGTTTTCATAGATGGTATTGGTTAAAAGCCTTCCACTTGGATTTGGAAGGAAATCCAATGTGTTATCAAAATATAGTTCAAAGAAATTTATAATGGTATATTTTCTATCTCATGATGATTAGATTTGATGGATCATCCATCTTGATTTGTGTAGAAGAAGATTGTTGTTGTTTCAAGATAGGTTTGATTAGGCTGAAAGGTTGAGGTGAATGAAGCATGATATGGATTATATAATGATTTATATCAGTTTGAGAGTGAAGAGGGATGAATTTTTTTTCCTATTGAAGGAATTTTTAGGTCTTGAAAGTGACATAAAGGGTGCAAACCAAATGATTTTGTAAAACTGCTTTCTAGGAAGCTTGATTTTGTGAAGATGAAAGTTATTGTGGTTTGCACATATTTATGTTTCATGATATATAGAATGAATGCATGTGATATACGAGTCTTGATGATTCCATTTATTGGTTACATTCTATAGTTAGTTTGTTCTTTGGTGGTATTGAGGCCCAAAGGTGAAGACAATGTGTTGGAAACAATTGTTTTGTGAAGGATATGAGGCTTTTGAGTTGTGTTATGAATTATTTGATTGGTGCAAGATAATTAATTACCATGGATTATGTTTTTATGTAATATTTCACATGTATGAGGAATTTTGGATCTTGAATAATCATGGTTTTGGCATTTTTGGTTTTAGCTCATCTAGGTGATGGGGTTTTGAGCTAGTTTTGAGCTTGTTTGGTGGTTTTGGGCATGGATGACCTATATGGGTCAAATGTGAATGTTTTAATAGATTTATTGGGATGTTTTTAAGTTGAATTTTTCAAACCAAATGATGTAAACTGACCTATATTGTGTTTTAATAAAGAGAAGGGTATAAAAGTGAAGTTGTGGTTCAAATTTGAACTAGTTCTTTAAGAGGGAAAAAGTGTGAGCCATGTGTGAGTGTATAACAGATATAAAATGAATGATTTGAGAGCTGAGGAATGTTGTTACGGGTTGAGGAATTATTGAGATCATGTGTGCAAGATTTTGAAGCAAAGACAAGTCCAAGAAGAAGGAGAAAAGGTGAGCTAGGTGAATAAGGGTTTGATGGTGTTTGTGTGAGCTCAATTGTGATATCCATCAATTGCATGGCAGCGAAAAAAATCAGAGATAATAATATTCAGTTTGATGAGTTGGTTCTTAGTCATGTTAGGGGGTTCTAGCCTCCTTGTGGATTGGGTGTTTCACTAAATTAGAGGTTGATGCTCCTTGTTGGTGCTCTACTAAATTAGGGGTTGGTGTTCTTTGTGAAGTTGGTGCTTCACTAAATTTATTTGATTCATTTAATATAAGAAGAGTTTAAGTGGGTTTTATTCCCTTTGAGGGTTTCATGCTTACATATGGTGTTCATGTGTTGTGTATTTTATTTCACGCTCTTATGATTGAATGTTGCATATCTTAATAAGCACACAATAGTTTGTGAATATTGAATGGATGGTTAATGTGATGTATGAATGCTAAGTTAAATTAAGTAAATGTTTTGAAGGATTGTTTCACCCCCTAAGTCCATTGTGCTTCCAATAATTGGTATCAGAGCAGGTCCTTGTAAAGCAAGTTTAGTAACTTAAAGGAGATCCTTTGAAGCACAAACAATGGGTAAGTATTCAAATATCAGACAAAATTAAGAATGAAGTATGAGGTTGTTGAGTTAGAGATTCATATCTTATAAGTTCAGATCAATTACATGGAGATAGATCATGGTCTATCCATCGAGGGTTTTGAATCTCAAGTGGAGAGTATGTCTAAAGCTCTAAAGGATAAAGAAGACACGTGTTCTAGGTATGAAGAGATGTTGAAAACTTTGGAATCTAATTTAGAAGATGTCTCCAATAGGTTGCAGATGTATGGAAATTTAGTGAAGAGTTCTAAAATTCTTGAGGGGATCTTGGAAAGCTAAAGATTGGCTAATGATAAAACAAGCCTAGGGTTTAAAGGAAAACATGCGAAGATTGGTGGTGAAGTTGAACCAAGTTCCCAATCTAATGAGATGATGACCAAGAAGGTTGATCTGAGAAGGTCTAACATTGTTAAACAACCTAATGCTATGAGGATGGTTCTTCCTTCAATTGATATTGTTATGTTTGTCATGATTTTGGTCATAGAGCTAAAGATTGCAAAATAAGGTCTCTTAGGAATGATGAAGCTCTCTTCAAAGGTGAGTTTTTTTCATGTTGTGAGTATGGCCATAGGGCCAACGATTATAGCTGGAATCTTAGTGTATATGAAACAATAGGAAAGAGGAGTGTTATTTTCTTCAACTGAAAAAACTAGGTCATATAGAAAAACTATGCAGAGGTAGGAGGATTTTCATCAAAAGGTCTAATCCTAAAGGTACAGTCGTGATAGTCAAAGGACCTAATCATGAAGTTCAATTTAAGAAGGATGATACAAAAAAATAAGTGCTCAAGTATGATCAAGTAAGTAAGGTTAAGAGAACTGAGTCTTAGCCTAATATGCAGAGTATGAAGTTTGTCAAAAAGGATTCCAATGCCATCAAAATGGGTAACAAGTTTATCCACCCTAAGACAGATCTAGGAACCATGTTTGCTCTAATTGAAGAATATCGTACGTTTCTTAATGCTTCAGTGCATGGGAAGTTGAAGAAGTTAGGTGTGTGGAACACTTCAAGGGTGATAAGGTGTGATTTATGACTTATTTATGTGGTTTTGAGTTCTTACCATTTGTAGGTGTTTGAGCTTGTGAAAATATGCATGATCAAGGTCTAAACTATTGTCAAATTATGTCTCAAAGAATATGCTTTTAGTCAAAGGTCTAATATCTCTGTGTTGTAGTATGAGTTAGTTTTCATGTGATCAAATTATGTCACTGAGCTATTAAGGTGTGCCTTTGTGTTTGTTCAAGTAATGAAGATGTATATTCATTGGATAAGAAGTCGCATTAAAGATGAATAGGAAGTAGTTATGTTCTGCCTCTAAGTAGTCCATGTAAGTTGAGATCTGGGTCTGAGCATGAATGTGTTGACCAGGTTTATCATGATGTCTAGTTGTGAAATCTCATGAGATTGAGTTCTTAAAGTCATGACTATTTAAATGTCTCTAGTATTTATAAATCCAGGTACTGAAGTTTTATGAAGTTAGAAAGTGTCAAGTGAGTGTCATATTATGTGTGTGTGCATCCAAGTAGTTTTATTAGTTGTAACAGACCACCATAATTTCTTGGAGTCCAATGAAATGTCAAAATCCTATATCATTGGAAGAAGTAGTAGAAGTTATGAATGTTGGCAGAATTCTTGAAGATTTATCCTTGTAAGGTCTATGTTATTGCTATGTGAGTGAATAAGCTTAAGGAAAGATAAAGATCTCTCAAACACAGTGTATATAGGTACTTTTTAATATCATTATATAAAATTCAAGGAAGATTGATGTCTCTAAGGTGTTTATTCATCTTGGAAGGAGTGTGGAAGTGGTCAAATCTTAACAAGCTTTGTGAAGGCTCTGAAAAATTATCAAATTCAAATTGTTCTCTGTCATCAAGGATTATTATAAAAGTGTCAAAATGGATCTACTAAGCATTTTTTATGTCATGGATGGGTCTCAAGGAGTTATTGGTTAGTATCTTGAGTGAGTATGAAGTGTCATGCAAGTCTGTTTTTTAGGTTTCAATCTATTATCATAAGAAGTAAAATTTTGTTTGGTGTTGAAAAATGTCTTGAGTATATGAATGTGTGATTCTCATTGTTTATTTCATTTGTATAAGGCTTGTGTCAACCTTTGAAGCCTAAAAGTATTGAGGACAATGTTAGTATTAAATGTTATGCTATTAGTATAAAAAGTCTTGTCCTGAGTCGGTGAGCTTGTGAAAGGAGTTCTAAGGTGATATTGGTCTGTAAAAATTATATATGGTGTCTTGAATTAAATATTATGTGTAAGAAGTCTTCAAAGCCAAAACATGTCATGAATGTATGGTGATAGTTAAAAAATTGTTCTTGAGTTGCTAAAATATCAACAAGGTGGATCTTAACATTGAGAAACTACTCTAAAGAAGCCTAAGTTGTATCTCAGAGTGTATCATCACAAACAAGGTATGAATGAGTCCATGATCAGTACTTTCATCTAAAATCAGAGGTATACTATTTGGATCCATCATAGTAAGTTGAACATTTACAAAGGAATGTATCTGAAGGAGTTGCTAAGGTGCCCTAAAAAATTAAAAGAGGGTTATAGGTTCAAGATGACAAAACAAGGATATCTCAGTCAGAATATATTGTAGGATGCATTTCTAAAAATGGTAATCTACAGGTGTGCAAGATTTGTGCCTTATGATCCAGGGAGTTAATATGGCATAGAGGGTGTTCATGACCTAAAGGAGTCAAGGTATGCTTAGTTTTTGACAAAGAAAGGAGTGTTGGTCTTAGGTTGATCATGTTAAGGTCTGAGAGTGTCTTTGAGGATCTAAAATGATGCTTCCTAGTTGTCATAAGTTTATTTCATGATTTGAAGATGAATGACGTCTTGATAGAGAGTCAAAATAGGGAAAGGCTTATTCTGCATTAAGTGAACTAAGAGCAGGAGTCAAAAACTTGTGAAAAACAACTAAATCCCATCAAGTGCTAGGAAATCCTAGGTGACATATTAGGTACCTACATCAAAGGATGCATAGTGAGTTAGAAAGGGTGTAATTATAATTGGAAGATGAAAATATTCTCAAAGTTGGATGAGAATAAAGGGTAGTTTAATCTCTAATTGCAATTTCATGAACTTTTTTAGATCATTCCCAACTTCATGGTTTGTATGATATGATACCTAGTTACATGACCTGATTTGAAACAGTAAATTGAGGATATCAATGTACAAAAAAGAGATTTGTTTTTGAAACTTTGAGATCTTATTCAATAGAAAAAATGGTATTTAGAGAAGTTACCAATGAGGTTTAAGTGTAAACTTCTTGTTAGATACTTCAAAACTTACACTTTTAAGGGATAAAAGCAAGAAGACTATATATGGTGACTTGCAAGTCTACAAAAGGATCTTGAAAACTATTTCTAGCAGAGGTCTAAGGTATGTAAAACCATATCAACATAAGTATGTATTTTAGGGTTCCTCTTAAAGTAATTATGGTAATGCATGATTGAAATTGGGTAATGAAATTATGTGTAACATTCACAGTCAGTGTATGAGAGTTCTATCATGTATAAGGTTGATAGAATAGGTTAAGGAAGAGTCTCTAGGCTCAATAATGCTTGAGAGAGTATATTCTTCTGTGATAAAGTCAAGGGTGTTCAGAGAAAGTGTTATGATAGAGATCTTAAGAGATTTTTGGACTATGCAAAAGAATACCTATAGGTCTAAAGAGGATCTTAAAAGAAATGGAAACTTTGGATCTAGTGATAATCATCAAATCACATGTTTGAGACTAAGAAGTATGAGGTATGCAGTATGTCATTGATATGTGATAGAGTTTGATGTGTATGTGGATCATAGTTTGTGTAAAGAAGTCATAGAAAGTCAAGTTCGTTGTATGAAAAGTGAATTCATTGTTTGATAATGTGTCTTTTGTCATGATGTTCTACATTCTAGGTTAAAAAGAGGTGATATAGGTTGTAAAGTTGTCCACATATGAATATGATTCATAGTATTGGAACATTATAGAATTCATCCAATTCATGAAGAAGGAATCCAGAAGGTAAGAAGAGAAATGTATGATTACCAAGACTAGGAGGAAAAACTATAAGGTCCAAAAGCACTACCGATCTCAAATGTTGTTCTAAAGCAGGTGTAGACACTAAATCATGAACTGTGGGTATATTTCTAGGTCATGATCACATACCACTATTCATATGATTCCTAAGTGAGAAAAGTACTAATTGGCCATTGTCTTTGGCCTCTTTGCTTGCTTTTTGGTTTTCTTCTTGGTCTTACACACCTTTCCCAATCTAACTTTTGACACCTCAATTTTTCTAAGTCTAGACACTAGTGCCCAACCAGGATTACAACGCATAGGCGCCCCCAAACTCTTTGTATCTTGTACGCATCTTTTGGGTCCTTTCTAGCTATTGGGCATCTTATTTTCTTGATGGTTAGCCTTTTAGTGGTTAATTACAAAATCCAAATAAGGGAATCATATAAATATAAATCTATGTGACCATAATAAATGACCAAACACAAAACATCTACTATCATCACCTAAGGTTGCATCCAAAGACATTACAAGAGCATCAAAGCATCCATACATAATCCATTCAAGGGAAAAGGGGCTGCATTCTTCTGCATACACTTCATAGGAGGGGAATTTCATTTTTCCATGCACACATCTATCTACATTTTCTACATCTAGCTATTACTCTCTATTAAGTGCAACTTGCAAAAGAGCCACCTAGAGAATGATTCTACACACACATACACAGAACTACATGGAATCTAAAATGTAGTGCAATGCCTAGATCGTAATTTTATTTAGTCGGGTGACCATCGGGGTCAGTCTAAATCTCCATTTTCATATTTTTCTTTTTATTATTTAATGCGTTTTAGGGTTTTACAGGTGTTCTTTCTCTTTACAGGTTTCAGGAAATTTTGGTGAGCAAAGTAAAGTCAACATCCAATGAACATCTCGGGACCCTACAAAATTGAGTCTATGAGGTTCTAAGCAATCATAGACCCCCATAGGAGATCTGTAGTGCCCCAGGTGCCCCTGACCCTATCCAAGTGCCCTAGTCCCGACATTCCAGATTGTTCTGCATTTTTCTGGGCTCGGTTGCAATACTTTGCTTTTCTATTCCATAACTTTTCTAGCTCGACATAGCTCTGAATTTATTGTGAATCATCTAAGTATCTTACCCTCACTCTTGCACTTATGGTTCCAAATTTATTAGCTTACTTGCTTGGGTCAAATATGTACTTTATTACATATTTATATATGTGATGTAACTTAATTAGAATTTAACATTTATATTTCAATATTTGTTAGATCATTTGGTGAACCTGACATGTCAAACCTACCTTCTAAGCATGTTTTCTTCTTCTCAAATCATGGATCAAGTTTATTATCCTTCTTTCACTCCAACTAAGGTTTATGGCATGGTTACTACTGTTGTTAATTTCATGTAAGTTTGTACTCAGCATCCACCTTGATTTATCATGCCTATGGTTGATCTAACTATTAATGTAGTCACCACTCGATGCAATCATACTCCTATGGCTCCGCCCATTTCTATCCCACCACCTATCACTTCTACAACTCTTGTTAATACTTCTAAGAGTTGTTATATCATCAAGTAGCTTAAGAATACACTGGCAAAAATATCACTTTATGACTTATTACACAATGTGCCTAATTGTCATCATACTTTAGAGGCTGCCCTTAGGTCTATTCACATTGAAATAAATAATTCTTCGATGGCCTTCACACATTTCATTTAGTCTCTCAAAAAATTACCACATGATATATCATTTAATGATGAAGACATATCGCCATATGCTATTGATAATCCATGTGCACCTTTGCTTATCAAAGCTATCATTGGCACCACTTGTATCAAGCGTGTACTCATTGACAATGGATCCACCATTAATCTATGTGCTCACTCTCTTTTAAAGCAACTTAGAATTACTGATAATTTGATCGATAAATATTCTACTCTCATTTGTGGTTATTATTCTATTACCCATTCATGCCTAGGTACTATCACATTACCTATACAAGTCAGGCCTAAGGTTGTTCCTATAGTATTCGTCGTTATCAATATACTTCATTCATTTTAATATCTTATTGGGTAGACCTTGGATTCACGCAATGCATGATGTCCCATCTCATGTCCACCACTGTGTCAAATTCTTACATGATGGCTATGAACATACCATTGTTGTTGACCCTAGTCCATTCAAGTTATGTTGCATATACCCTATCACTACTATGCCTATCCCTCCATCACAACATATTCCATATGGTCACATTGATATTTGTGATGTTGGTCAATCTAGTGCTTCACTGCCTTCTTCCACAACCACAAGCAATCCATTTATTTCCACCCATACTACTACTATCATTTCACCCACTGTATCTATTCCAATAAATTCTTCCACTCCGCTTGTTAAGACTCCTCTCGCTCCTACATCTGACTCACCACCTACCAATATTCATGATATTATTATCCAACATGACAATGCCAACATTGATGATTCTAATGAAGAGGTTGATATCATTGAGCTTACGGATGAAAAATTGTGTAGCCTTAACTTTACTCCTATTGAGATAGATGATTCATACTTTAATGATACTTTCATGGCTATTGTCCCTGGTGAATATCAATTCAAAACACCCCCTCATGTTATTAATGTTATGGTTCTTTATCATGGGTATATCCATACATTAGACATCATACCACCTATCTCATCTTCTCATGAGGATCCCGCACCTACGCTTCCTCCTTTCACTTGCACTCTTTTCATGAATAACTCTTATTGGCATCACATTCCATTTGATCCCGCTCTCTTAAACTATTTGCATATATAACAAATTGGCTCGACTTGGACTAACACTAGAGGATATTATCCCTTCATCTTGTTCTCCTCACTTATATCATGGATATTTTTGCATTATTGTTGCTTATAGTCTCTGAGTATTCCAACTATCGGTTTTTGTTACACGCACTTCTCACTCTACTCCACTCACTCTTGGACAGTATTGGCTTGACTACATTGGGGTCACTCTAGATCCTGATCATATTGATATCACAATCCCTATGCCCTTCGGTCATGTTTCTATTTGCAATGCCTCCTTTCTTGGATACCCAAAAAATCTCACTCGCTATTATGCACATGGCTGTCCACCAACAAAGAATACGCAATGGGCAATTACAATTTACATCGCAATAGTTCCTTATATGATCAACCACATACAATTGTTTGCCAAGTCTCAGATACATACCCATATAGTTTTGACCATGATAACGACGATATTTTATACAATATTACTTGATCACACTAGTCATCATACACTTGGGGTAAATCATGCTTATTCTCCCCCCTCTAGCATTTTCATGTGTCTCACACTTCCACTATTTCACTTCTCGCTTCACATATAGTCTTTTACACGCATCATGCACATCTTGATACATTTGTATCATCATTAACCTATGACACACTCTTGTGCTACAGTTCACACTTGATTTTTGATGGCTCACTACATGAACCTCAGATAACATCACACGACACATTTCACACTCGGTGCATTCATGATATATCATTCTAACATCACATTCTCACACATCATCACTACCCGATGATGCACTCTAGTTCCATGCGTCATACTCGACTACTGAGGGTTTAAATCTAAAATGAACCTCACCACACTCACTCACTCTTTACGCTCTATGCTTTATTGATCATATCTTTCTAACGCATAATTCAAACTATTTCTCTATGACAAACTCTTATTTTATGGTTCATTCTTGACTACTGAGGGGGCATTTATTAATGAATCTCATCTCATGCATACTCATTCATATTTGCTCAAGGGGAACATGACTCCTATCACATTCACACTACATTCCATTCCATATCACTCATCCACAACAAAGTACATATCTTGGTTACACATTGTTCTTGCTTACTTAATCTCAGATGTACACTTTATTTACTATGTTAGACAAATACTTTATATGCCATTATCTTTATCATACACACATGCACATTCACTTGCCTTCTAGTTGTGATCGCAGACTTTAAATAGATTGTTACACACAACATGGATGTTTGGCACTATACCTCTTACCATTCCCGTAGCAGGCCCTTAGGGAATCCACTTTCGTACACATCAAAACTATTATTATTTCATTTTATACTACTTCCTATTAATATTAGCACATTACATCATATCGGATCATACATGTTTTGACATACTTTCTATCTTTCTAACATGCTAACGGGTGCTTCATGTATAACATTTGTCTTGTCTGAAGTCTTTTCCACCATGGTTGTCTATTACTTTGCTTGCTATTGTCTGTCATTGTTTTCCATTGTTTTCATGTTTTTCCATTTATCTTGTGTGCACATTGTATGCTTTTGGCCACTTCAGCCTCAATTGTATTACAACATTGTGAATGATGTCCCATATTTGTATTCTACTTTTTGTTGTTTATATTGTCTTCTTGTTTATTAGTTTACACATTCTCTTATATATACATGTTTATCTCGTTTGCACTAAAACTTGTTTCCAGCCACTTTGTTTACATGTGCCTTGGTTTCTACCAAGCACATTCCATCCTCCCCTCCAGGGCATCAGTTTCAGCACAACATCTAGTCCTCCTTTGGGCTGCATAATCCTTGTGATGTCGTATGTACCCCAAATGAGGGGGGCATCATTGGGTGAAATAGTCACCCCATACAACAGTTTATAGTCACAGTAAAACACAATTTACTACTGGTACAACACAGGATTCAGTCTCACCAATGGCTCAGAATCTGACTTGGGTCCTCAGCACAACATAGACAACAGTACCCAGACACAAACGATAGCGATTGGGTGCCCCTAACCCTTCATGGGCACCTATGAACAAGGGCAATTACACAGTTTTTTTATGCAGGAGCATCACTCCTTGTATATGAATAATTCGTGAAGACATCAATTTTGGTTTGTTAGGTATGTTAGTTGAGTCCTAGAGGTTTAGGTGTCACTTAGGTGTGCTAGTAGGTGTCTAAGTTCTTCAAATTTCAAATGGATCATTTCCATCCAAAGTGTAAAATTTGAATGTGGAGGACATTTTGGCTTTTGGTTGTTGCTTTCATGCATGCTTGGAACTAATAAACCTTTGTATGGATGAAATTAGGCAATTAGGGTTGGTTCTAAGTCTTCTTTTTAGCTAAAGAGCATGTCAAGCTAGTTTGTGCTTATAAGTTTAAATTGTCTTACTTAAAGACCTCAAAATCGTAATACTTTTGTATATGAACAAAGGTTTAAGAGATTTTATTCGGTTAGAAGGTGAGTGGAGGAGTATAAAATGTAAAATTGTAATTAATCTACCTCATTCCATTCGGATGAGAATCAATGTGTAAGTTTCAAGAAAGTTAGAAGAGGGGGAAAAACTCAGTTTTTGTGTGCTTTATGCATGAAATTAGCGTTAACTCAAGTTAGTGACAGGATTGCACAATTGTTGTGTTTGTTGGTATTGCATTCTTGATCTCTGAGTTAGATGTATGATGATTATAAACTGTGTAATGAGCATTAAGTTTTGAGAGTTAATTTGGGTTACTTGTGCATTGTTATTCTTTCTAATTGCTAGACCATTCTTTTGTATGATCATCAAACCTATCTGCATGTGTTGAGAACATGATCGATAAGGAAATTGTGATGAACATTTTTAATAATCATGAGAGACTCTATTCTTATTGAAGTAATGCATGGTTAAGGAAACTAGGAAATACTATGACATTAGTGTGTGTTTTCTCACAATGAACCCAATCCTGTGTAAGGAAACAATCTAATATTGGTATAAGGTGTGAGATGTGGATTCAAAATACTCTTGAGAAGTATCCTTTTTTACATACAAGTTGTAAAGATGATTAGCTTAACTTAGAGATATGTTGTGTGTTGATAAGTTGTATGGGTGACTCAAAGCATTGAAGGTTCTCAAACTGCAAGGAGTTTAGAAAAGCCTTGGATACCATTGAATGATTAGGTCACATGCATGAATCAAGGAGAGAAGAATTTATATGTAGAAAACTCCATTTTACCTTTTAATGTGAACTTGGGGGATTTCATACCTTGTTTCCATGAGAAGAGAAGTAAATTTTCACATGAAGGAGGGCATTCAACCTTTTTTCACCAGTTTCTGGTAAGATATTTACTTATTCCCCATCCATGCATACCTTCATATAAATTTTAGTGATTTGAATCGATTTCTAGAAAAATTTATAGCAAAGTAATCCTCTTCAGCCCTATACAGTGTTATAAACAGGGTTTCAAGGAGAAAGAGGCATTAAATACCCTAGAACCTCGAATTTGGATCTAAAACTTGGTTGGAATCACCTTGGAGGGGTCCCTTACCTAATAGATGAATAAATTTCAAATTCCCATGGTGAAATTTTGTTGTTTTATTACCAGTCCCTCTTGAGAACATTGTGCATAGTTTTGAAGTATAATATGAAGGTTGGGTTTGCAAAGGAAGTAGGATTGTATCTTAGAGTTTAGAGATGAAATTTTCATTGAACCTATAAACCCTTAAAGCGTACTCAAAAAGGTATTCATTTTGCATTGGAACCTTCCCAAACCAAATTTATAAATGACAATAGCCTCCAACAGACCCAGTGGAGGGTTTAGGATAAGGAGTGGAAGGTTGAACTAGTGGGAGTTTGAAGGGGAATCAAGCCCTCATACTTTGCAAGCACATCAAAAGTGTTGAGAAGAAACTAAGGGAGGTAATGAATCATGGTGGGTAATTATACAAACCCATAATCCAGGGATGAGCAGGAGGTGTGTTCTTGAGAGCATAGATAGCCAATGAAGGCAAGTTAGGATAAGGTGAGCTAGGAATCTCTTCTAATGTATTTTATAGATGTTTCTAACATTGAATTGGATGAAAGACATGGTGTGAAGTATTGGGAAAGCACATGTAACTAAAGATCCAAAATTTGTTAGTTGATGCAAAGAACTAGTGACAAAGAGTAATTAGAGGAAAATCTTGTGCAAGAATAACAGGTTGAAGTCTGGAGTGTAAAAATGAATTATTTGGTATCTCTAACATCGGACTAGGTGTATGAATAGGGAGTAAAGACTAGAGGAGCATATGAAGCCAAGAAACTAGTAAAGGGAGGCCAAGACCAAGAAGGTGAACAAGTAAGGTAGATGAATGCAAAGGTAGAATGAAGGTTGAATGAGTTATTCCATGATTAGAATGATGTTTAGAGGAAGTAGAGGGAGAAATGCATACCTTCAAATTGAAGTGTTAAGAGTATTGTGGGTAAGGATTACTTAGTTTAACAAGATTTATCCATTATAGGATTTCATTTAATCCTCTTATCCAGAGATTGTATGAAGCTATTGTTTATGTTCATGTAAAAGTCAATTATATGTTTGATTCTTAAATTTTCTCTACATTAGTTTTTCTCATATTGGCACAGTTTACATTAGTTTACACAGTGGATTTTACAGGACAAACAAATTCCTTCAACACTCAAAATGCATGCTTTCTCCTCTTTTCTATTTTCACATTGGATCGAAATGGATTGGATTTAAACAAATCATCTCCAGTGGTGCTTACATCTTAGGAAGCAGTCAAAGGTTAGAGAATAAAACTAAACCTTTCTCCCTTCACTTCTTCGGCACTTGGCATGAGATCGCCCAAAAAATCATTCTTCTTCAGCATTTTTAGGATACTTTCTGCTCTTTTCACTCATCACGGATCAGGTGCACATGTTTATTTTCACATTTTTACATACTTTTTACACACTTTTTATGCGTCTTGATCGAATTTTTCATATACACAACTTTAACTACTCTTTTTCTCCTCTTTTACAAGTTCATCTTTATGGGAAGCAAAAATCACATCATCAAGCATCAAACGAAATTTACAATAGTTACACAGTGACATATTCACATACGCTTTCACCCCTAGGTTTACTTCCTCTTCTCTAGCTTCCATGCTTCATTTTTATCACTCCATGCTTTTTCTTTTCTCCTCGACACACTTTTCACCATCGATCTACAAGATTTTCAGGTTCGCATCTCTTCTCTACTTTAGGTTATCGATAATTCACTCAACAACATAAAGTGGGGGCAAATGTAGACACTAAATCACACACTTTGGGTATATTTCTAGATCGTGATCACATACCACTATTCATATGATTCCTAAGCGAGAAAAATACTAATTGACCATTGTCTTTGGCATGTTTACTTGATTTTTGGTTTTCTTCTTGGTCTTACATGCCTTCTTGCCCAGTCTGACTTTCAACACTTCAGTTTTTCTAACTTTGGACATCAACGCCCAACCAGGATGACAACGCCCAGGCACTCTCATTCCCTCTGGGTGCCCCCAACCTCTTTGTATCTTGTTCGCACATTTTGGGCCCTTTTTATTTGTTAAGCGTCTTATTTTTTGTTGGTTGGCCTTTTAGTGGTTAATTACAAAATAAAAACAAGGGAATCATATAAATACAAAGCTATGTGACCATAATAAAGGACCAAGCACTAAGCATCTACTATCATCACCAAAGGTTGCTTCTAAAGGCATTATAAGAGCATCCGAGCATTAGAGGGTCCATTCAAGGGACAAGGGACTGCATTCTTCTGCATATACTTCATAGGAGGGGAATATCATTTTTCCATTCACACATCTATCTACATTTTCTACATCTAGCTATTATTTGCTATCAAGTGCAGCTTGCACAAGAGCCACCTAGGGCACAATTTTACACACACAAGTAAAACTATATGGAGTTTGAAATGTAGTATAGCACCTAGATCACAAGTTTTCTTAGTCAGGTGACTGTTGGGGTAAATCTGACTCCCCATTTGCATATTTTTTTTCTTAGGATTTGATGTGTTTTGGGGTTTTGCAAGTTCTCTTTCTCTTTATAGGTGGAGTTGGATTGCAAATGCGTGTGGAACTCTTTAAAGGTAAATTATCTTTTGGGTCTAAAAGAGTGAAATAACATGTTTAAAGGTTGAAATGAATGAGATGGTGCTTTAGGGCAAAGGTGTTATGATTGACACATCTAGAAGACATGAAAACAAGGTGAGAATTCAAGTTTTTTCTTTTTCAGTCAGAGTTAGATACAATGATTCCAAGTGAAGCATTTGGATATTGCTTTGTATGCTTGAGTTTAGTATAGACCTTGGAGAATTTCAGTCAAAATGTACTGAAGATGTTGTTTAGGGACAAGTTTTCCTAAGTCAGTTTTGTAATCTTTGGAGGCAAAACTAGTGATTCCTTGCACGATTCAGAGCTAGAAAGAGATGTATGATAAGAACGAATACCAAAATGTGGAGTATCAGTTCAGGGGGAGCTTTGTTGAGGATCACATTAGGTCCGTAGACCATTTTTGTAGTTGTAGGAGTCAAAGAGGAGCAAGTATAGTCTCAGGGGGAGCTATTTGAGTAAAGTAAGTTGTTTTTAGTATTGTTTTCATTGTGTGTTGTCATTTTAGCCTTTTTCATAGATGTCAAAGGGGGAGATAAGCATCGAAAAAATGGAAATAAGGTCAAGTAGGTGTGTAGTCTTGTTGGTTGCCATCAATGTTTCAAAAGGTGGTTGTCATCAATGACAAAGGGGGAGATAATTGGTCATTGTGTGTTTGTGTTGTCATTGATGTAAATTCCATTAATGGAAAAGGGTTTTATGGTGTTGTATGTGTCTCCATGGGGTTTTATTCAGTGTCAAAGATGAAGGTTGATTGGTAGTGTCAAGTTTTGTGAAAGTCTATGGTGTCCTAGTGCATGGTTTTGAGAGCTAAGTCATGGTTTGAACCCTCCTAAGTGAGTTGAAGGTTTTCATGAGGTCAAATATGGTTGGGATGATGTGTCATGGGTGATTAAGAGTGTTGAGCCCCTAAAATGGCACAGTACCCAAAGCACGAAGGCACATGTGGAAGTAACTTTTGGGGATGCGCAAAGGCTCATGCCCAGGCAGGATGGATTTGAGACTTAGTCATTTTTGGACTATGAGTAAAGTCACATTAGGGGAATGAATGGAAAAGTGACCAAATATAATTATGGATAACGTTAAGCTATGGAGACTTGCAGCTCAAGAAAAGCATATTCCAGGGCATCATTACGGTTATCATAACAGGATAAGGAGCCTAGTTTGTTAGGGATTAGCTGGCACTTACATGCTAAGGATACTCGATTAGGGAAACACATGATGACATTTGACATGTTCTTGGGTAGTGGTTAGGTGATCATGAAAGATTCCTTCAGGCCTTTTCTTGTAATGATGAGCAGCTAGAGGAGATTCATTCCTATTCTTTCTTTTCTATGGTTTTGCATGACATTCAGATAAAAGAAAGTGTGTATGTGTAGAGGATGGAGTGTGTGTGTGATACATGATTGTAAGCTCTGTAATGAAGCTATCATAGAGAGCATGTTGAGGCTCTGTTGTTGTATTATCTCCATCCATGGAATCCTTAATGTATTATTGGCTACTGTAATGTGATTAATTAATAAAATGGAGTGGTTCTAAACATCTGAGTTATGGATATTGATATGTGCATCTTATTTTATGCTTATGGATCCAAATCCTTGTGTTCTTGATAATACTCATGGTTTAGATCTAATTCCTCCTTGTGGTTGTGATGTTCTCATCTATCTTATGGTACATTGATGCTTAGATCTAGTTTCTTTGTTTTCTGTCTTTGAATACATTCAGTCATATCTGAGCATTGTTCCTCTCATGGTGATAAACATTCTTGCAAATCTCATATAAAGGAGGGGCTCGGTGCCTACACACACCTCGGGTGAGCTCCCAATCAAGCTGGGTGATATGTCAGTGTGCTTAGGGTTTGAAGAGAAGTTAGAGGCAAAAGGAGACTACATTTTGGTTCCATTGCCAGGACCTCTTTTGAAGCTATTGTGAGAATGATGTGTAATGACAGAGCGCTTGACCTTGGACAGTGTCGAAGTGTGGCTTAAAATCATGGAGGATGAGTTTTCTCAGAGATTTAACACTAGACCTGAGTTTGATGCACGTAAATGGGTAGAAGAACACCTGTATGATGACCTGTATGAAACATTTTTTTGTTGTTTCCCTATGGAGTTGTATGAATGGCTATCAACATATGCATCTAGGTCAAGTTGGTACTATAGACCTCATGTATGGACCCAAGATGAGTATCAGAGGCTGCATGATGTTGATCTGACCTGGACCCATGTTGTTGATCACTGGTGGAGTAGAGTGTTGACTAGTTATACCTTGGAATACATTATTTCTACGTATTTTTGCTCAGAGGTTGTTGAGTTTGAGTTCTTGAGGGAGCCTAGAGGATCATTCTTGAGTGTTATTCCACTGGCTATCAAGATTCTGGTTATTACTTTGAGTTTGGAAGCCTTTCCTATGGCTGGCTAAACTCCTGCTAGGCGCAGGGCGTGGAAGCTAGTGTGGTGAAAGATGGTGGACCTTGCGGATGAAATAGAAAGAGAGGAAAGATTGATCAAGTACAATGAGGCTTGAGATAGGGAGTTGGTGAGACAATGTGAGGTTGTTGGAGTGATGGATTTATGAAGGCAGACATTGCAGGAAGGATTTGAGGTTCATGCAGAGGGCGTGGAATCTGGGCAATCTGTGCTACCCCATCTTGGAAAGCACGGGAGAGAGACCCCCTCGGCTTCTGGTGAGACTTCATCATTTAGAGAGAGGAGAGTTGTAGGCATGCATCTATGCCCACCTAGTGACCAAACCCTGATGCACTTAGTTTTCTAGATCTAGAGATAAGTATTGTTAACCTAGTTGGTCTTGGTATTGGTGGTCGAGTGACACCTAGGAGATATAATTTTTCATTTGGTACATCTATGGCCACACAATCATTTCCTGTGTTTAGAGGGATCCTGTCTGGTACAACATTTGGGAAAGGTGGGGGTACACAAAGCTTGATCGCCACATCTGGGAGTGGGTCAACTTCATAGACTGTCAGCACACAGTTTAGCGTGATGGTGGGTTCATAGGGTGCAACTACATTAGGCCCCTTACCTATGATAGGAGGAGGATCTGGTGGATCTAGAGGAGTTGGCACTAGTGGATCTAGTGGTGCTAGAGGTGGTGGAAATATTGGAGGAGGCCAAGGTTCTGGATCTAGTGGACAAGGGCCTCAACAACCTCAACAGGTATTTTTTGAGATGTCTTTACATTTTCCTAATTACAAGGGTGTGGAAGATGTTGCAGAGCATGTGCACAAATGTGAGTTGTTATGGCACTCGAAGGGTATCACTGCCCCAGAGTGGAAGGTGAGTCAGTTTGTAACCATGTTGCAAGGGCGTGCATACATAGTACATAGGAAGTATGATCCACACCAGACAGTGGTGGATTACATCACGTTGTGTGATGCATTTTTGGTAGAGTTACACATTCCTGAGTTTGAAGATAAGAGCATCAAGACATTGAAGGAGATTCAGAAAGGAATGAGAGTGTGTGGGAGTATGACGCACACTTCAAAACTCTCCTGTCCAAGTTGTCTTATGATATTCACCCATCTCAACATGCTTAGTGGTTTTTCAGAGGGATGATCACTCCATTCAGGAGGGAACTTTCACATAAGACCTTCACAGATCTGCGTGAGGCCCTAGAGGCTACCTTGTGCACTAAGGCCATGGGAAGCATTGATACCAGTGTTAGTCCATTTCTTGAAGCCTAGATTGTTGCCATTACAAAGCAGCTGGAGAAACTATCTGTGAACTCGGCTCATGAGACTTGCAGTGGGCTATGGTGCATAGACTGTGAAGTAGAGGGACATACAAAGGATAGTTTCCCACAAATATCAGTGCACACCATGTCGGTGGACTGTGAGATTTTCCATGGAGATCATGATGCAAGTAGGTGTCTATTGTTGCAATGTGCGATCCAGAAGAATGTATCTTGTTATTGCAATATTTACACCTCTACTACTCATGACACAAAGGATTGTAGGTTGATAGACCAGATCCATGATGCCATTGATACTGGTGTGCACCAGACTAGCATTTCCAGTAGTTCCAAGGATGATGGTCATCATTATGAAGGGTGCACAGATGGAGGAGGTCATGGAAGAGGCTTTCGAGGTGGATTCTGAGGCCATGGAAATCACAAAGGGGGGAGAAGTGAATTTCCCCATGGAACCTATTATAACTGTGGGTCTCTAGAACATTACAAGTGGGAGTGTCCTGATTTGCTGCAGTGCTCTTGGTGTGGGAAGAAGCACAAGTATGAAGAGTTCCTAGAGTTATATGAGCATATGAGCCAGAAGAAGTGGAAGGATAAGGGTATGGGGATGGTGAGCATAAAGCATGCTTATCAACAATGGATGTCACGGGTGGCACATGAATCTGAATTAGAACCTGTGTTGGTGATGACGTGGGTTGAGGCTGCACATGCCAGGGAGATACCAAAGTAGAGACCACTTGTTACAAGGGAAGAAGTGATACATGGGAAGTATCCAGACCCAACTCATCAGAAGGAAGTCTATCAAGAGACCATGGAGGTGATTAGGAGTCTTCAAGGGGAGATTCAATGCTTGAAGGAGCAATCACGGAAGTTGGAGTAGAAGAAAAGTGTTGAAGTCCCTCAGGTGGATATAGATGAAGTCAGGGAAGTATGTAAGATGTTGCACCAAGAGAATATCATCCCTCTATTAGGAGAGTGGCTGAGAGGAAAAGTACCAAGCATTGGAGGAGGGCATGAGAGGCAAGTTTTGCATGCTAATATGCCTCCTCACAGTATTGACTATGATAAGGAGATTACATTGAATGTAGTTGTTGATGGATGGCTCCTAAGTAATATTCTGATTGACATGGGCACAGAAGTTAATGTTCTCACCTTGGATGCATGGAATCAAATGGGAAGACCTCCATTACAGTTGTCTTCAAATGTGTTGTATATGGCTAATAAGACAAAGGTGATGCCCATTGGTGTCTTAAAGGATGTTGTTATAACTATCCAAGGGGTGAAATTCACTGGAGACTTCAAAGTCTTGGCACTTGCTAAGGTGGAAAACTTTCCAGCATTACTTGGGCACCCTTGGTGCTATAAGAACAATGTTGACTTACAGTTCAATAAGGGGTATATAAGTTTTGAGAACAAGGAGGAATGTGTTATCATTCCTTTGACGGATGGAAAGTTAGCACCTTATACTGAGCCCTTGGGAGAAGAATACCTAGATAGAATCTATGTGTGCACTATCAGGGACCCTAAGGTTGTGCATCCAACAAAAGAAGGTGTTATTTAGTGGGAAGACACTCAATCTATAAGTGATATAACTAGTGTGGCATGTGACAATTGGGTGCATGGAACATATGAGTTAGTCGAAAGGAAGTTAAGAGGCTCTGTGACGAGAGTAACAAAGGCACGCTCAGTCAGGTGCCTGGGAGGAAGATAGTTTCTGAGTTACACTGGGGAAGGCAACCCTGATGTTTTCCTCTGAGTAATGGAGACCCAGTGGAGATGTGAGATCGAAAGAAGAAGTATGCTTATCTATACATTGCATGGGACTGCAACACATTGGTGGGTGACCCATCAGGATAACCTTCTAGAGTGGTGCGAGGTGAGAATCACATTCTCTGTTAGGTTTATCTGAAGCAATGCACCTACTACTATACAAGACTATCATGGGAAGGAACCCACCTCGTTTCACATCCAGGCATGTGAGAAGGCCTGGATGGAAGGCATGGAAGCCTTTCCTCCATCACTATGGGTGCATAAGATTTACTCCACCTTACAAGGTTGTGCATGTGTGCATGGTACATTCATTCAGAGCTACACCGTCAGACAGGAAACTGGCAGGAATTGACAGTTGATCTTATTCAAACTTTTGAGTATCAAAGTACTAAGCCATCGATGAATGAGGCATTGTAGGTTGTTAAGCACCTAACTATGGGAGATAGTGCCATGGTGGAGGATAAAGTACTGGAGTTATTGGGTGAACCTGGTTTGGAGGTGTTTTCAATTGAGGAAGAATCAGAGGAGGTACAACTTGAGCGCGCCTGTATGGAAAAGGAGAAAGGAAAGTTGGTCTACGTTATAGATGGTGAAGAGGTGGAGAACTTGGATGTTAACCATACTATGGGTACACGTGAGGTTATGGATAGTGTTGATGAGGAAGCATGCGCTTACCATGAACCCCTGAAAACTAAGAAGGTTAACATTGGCTCAGAGGTGGAACCCAAGGAAGCTACTATTGGGGATTACTGGTTGGAAAGGGAGGTTTCAAAGATTATTGATCTGTTGCACGAATTCCAGGATTTATTCCCACACGGGTACCACGAACTCAAGGGAGTTCACCACTCTTTAGGAGAGATGTAGATCAAACTAAAGGAGGGCATGTGCCCAATTTAGAAGAGACCTTATCAAATGAATCTAAATTTATGCGTCAAGGTCAAGGAGGAGATTGACAAGATGATCACATCAGGCATCATTGAGGTTGTTGAGGAATCAGAGTGGATAAGTTTGATGGTCATCAACATTAAGAAGGATGGGAGGATAAGGATTTGTGTTGACTATAGGGATTTGAATGCGGTGTGTGTCATTGATCCTTTCCCAACCCCATTCACTGAGGAGATCCTAGAAGGAGTAGCCGGGCGTGAGATCTATTCATTTATAAATGGATTTTTGGGGTATCATCAGGTTAGAATTGCAAAGGAAGACCAAGAGAAGACAAATTTCACCACTGAATGGGGAAGTTTTTCCTATACGGTCATGCCTTTTGGACTAAAGAACACACCTTTGTGTTTTCGCGCATTGTGGTTCAGGTGTTTCAGGACTTCATCCATAAGTTTCTTCAAGTCTACCTAGATGATTGGATGGTTTACAGACTAGTAAAGGACCATTGTGACAATCTGAGGTTGATGTTTGAGAGATGTCTGGATAGTTGAGTATATCTCTCAACATTAAGAAATGTGTTTTCACTACTCCATTTGGCACCCTGTTGGGACATATCATATGTAAAGAAGGCTTGCTGGTGGATCCTACCAAAGTTGCCGTTATTGTGGGATTGGGGGAGCCTACCAGCCAGAGCACAGTGCATGGATTCCTTGGACATACAAGGTATTATAGGAAGTTCATCAAGGGCTATGCCAAGATTGCCATGCCATTGGAGGAGTTGCTAAAACACAAGAATAAGTTCTATTGGGGAGAGGCGTAGAAGACAACCTTTGACACACTGAAGAATAGACTCATTACTGCACCCATATTATGCTTTCCCTCTTGGGATAAGCCTTTTCACATGCATGTTGATGCATCCGGGATGGTGATTGGAGCAGTCCTAGCACAACCTGGGGAGGGAATTGTTGACCATCCCTTGTGTTTTGCTAGTAGGAAGCTAACCCCAACATCACAAAATTATACTACCATGGAGCATGAGGCATTGTCGATGATCTATGCACTGCACAAATTCAGGCAGTATTTGCTAGCAACACCTTTTATCTTTTATACGGACCACATGACATTAAAGTACTTGGTGAACAAGCCCATCTTGTAAGGGCACATATGCAGGTGGGTCCTATTGTTTCAAGAGTTTGAGTTTACGGTTGTTGTAAAACTGGGTAAGAGTAATTTGGGGCCTGACCATTTATCAAGGATTGACTCAGGAGAGGATGCATAGAGCATTGAGGATATAATGTCAGATGCACAATTGTTTAGATTGTAGCACCCGCCCTCTGATTTGGAAGATATCGTTGTGTTCTTAAGAATGGGTGTGGCACCAGAAGGGATGAAGGCCTTGGAGAGGAAACAATTGTTTGTACGTGTCACACCCTACATGTTAATCAGTGGAGACCTGTACAAGTTAGGCCAGGATGAGGTCTTGCATCAGTGTGTACTAGAGCATGAGCACATTGCAATCATGGAGGAAGCACATGGTGGGATTGTAGGAGGACACTATGCAGGAAATGCCACCGCGCGGAAAATCTTATTGGCAGGAATTTGGTGGGAAACCCTTTACCAAGATTGTATTGAATATTGCAAGGCCTGTGATCATTTCCAGTGCCTTGGTAAGCCAGGAAAAAGGGATGAAATGCCATTGAGACCAATAGCTAGTGTTGAACCATTCAAGAAATGGGCAATCAATTTTGTAGGCCCTATTTCACCTGCCGTGTGAAGGATGGGTTCACACCATATCATTAGTTGTACTAATTATCTAACACTGTGGGCAGAGTAAGTGCCTACAAGGGATTTCACGGTGGCCAACAAGCTAGATTTTTATGGGAAAACATCATTAGCAGATATGGGTGCCCACTGAGTTTAACGAGTGATAGGGGTATGCATTTCCTAAATGAAACAATCAGGATTCTGTTGGCAGAATTCATGGTGGCCCATCACAAGACTACCCCTTACCACCCACAAGCTAATGGGACAGCAGAAGCCTTTAACAAAATTTTGAGTCACACGTTGACCAAGATTTGTGATGTTGGGAGACAGGACTGGGATGAAAAAGTCTCAGTCGTGCTATGGGCATATAGAATAACTTATAAAATATTGAACAGAGCCACACCATTTCAATTGGTGTTTGGCACAGAAGTTGTTTTTCTGGTAGAGTTCATGCTACCCTCTCTGCGTATTGCACACGTAGAGGATTGGCCGATGAACAGGCATTGCAAGAGTGCATTGATAAGTTAATGCAGTTAGATGAAAGATGATCCCTTGCTAGATGGAGTCAGAGGACTGAGAAGGCATGAAAAAAGGCATGACATGATTGTCACATTAAGAATAAGCAATTTGAGGTTGGGAAGATGGTTTTACTTTATGATTCTAAGTTTTTACACCATCCTGGGAAGCTCAAAGTCCATTGGTTGGGGTTGTATATTATATCCTTCATACTGGATTCAGGTGCATGTCAGTTACAAGCGCTGGATGGGACATGGTTGCTAGGTTATTTCAATGGGAGTAGGTTGAAGCCCTACTATAAATAAGGCTTTTGTGTGTTTGTAAATAAGGCAGTATTTCCAGTTAGATTAGGTTTCCCTTAATGCATTTCCCTTTTGTGTGTTTCCTTTTGTCATCGTTTTTCTTTGTCTTCTCTATTTGGTGTTGTGTTGCATGTTGGTGTGCCAGTAGCTAATTACATTATAAGTGATTCCATGCATAGAGGACCACACATACATTTAGTGTGGGGTGGATTGGTAGATATGTTTGGATATGGTTGAAAATTCTTTGAGAAGATGGACTGTTGGGAGACTCATTCTGAATGATTAGCGCAAAGGTAGAAGAATGAGTGGTATGGTGTATAAGGTGTTCGAATTCATGTGGTTATAAAGGTGTGTTGAGAAAATTTTAAAGACCACACAGAAGAGAAACAATGATCACACAGTATAACAAGAGGAAGGTGACACCATGGGGAACTACTTGGTGAACAACACAGAGGTTATGTACTTTGACATGGTGATGCACACAAAGGAGATCTATGGTAGTGAAGTAGTATTGGAGCGCCAGAAGGTTATAACTGTGACACGTGAAGGGGAGTCGTGAAAGTTGATTTAAGTGAAATAAAGTGCTTTATTAAAAAGAGACGTTAAGACACGTGGTCAGAGGAACTTTAAGGTGTTGAAAAAGTATAAATAGAGGGTAAAGGTAGTCATTTCAACTACTTTTCCTTAGCAATTTTTGTGCTCCCGACTTGAAGTGTGATGAGGGTTTTGCCAAAAAGAGTGAGGTACTTGTCATGAACTAGTAAAATTGTGTGAGATGTGGTGTGATATTGTAGTATATCAAGTAGGGAAGAAGACAACATAGTAGGAGGGGGTTGTGTGAGAGAGAAGTTTGGAGGTCATCAAGTTAGGGCAGATAAAGGAAAAGTTGGAAGCACCTAGGGCATGGAAGAATGAAAGAGAAAGGAGATGGCACCCAAGAAAGCTCGTACAAAGAGACTAGTGGTGGAAAAGGAAGAACCCATGGAAGTCTATTCGGAAATGCAGTATCCCCCAGGGGTTATTAAGGTAGAGAAGTGGAGCTCAAAGTTGTACAGATGCAAAATCAGTGAATTCAACCACAAAACCACCGAATATGATGATTTAATGTGGGAAGATCTTTACAAGGAGCTACCAGGGTTGGATGAACAAGGAAACCCTAGGGTAGATGATTCAGTGAAGAGGGAGTTGCAAAAAACTGGGGTTTTACAACTTTGGGAGCTATTGTTTTTTGCTAAACCCGCACCACTGTTCAGATGGTTGATGTCACAAGTGCATGAAGACTTTTTCTACTTTGCGGGGAGAAGGATGAGACTCACATGCAATTTAATCCATAGGGTAACATGGCTTGTAAAACAAAGGTGAAGACATGGCCCTCGATTTAAGTGCCACTGTGAAGATAGAAGAGCTAGCCAAGAAATTAAACTATGAGAAAGGGGGAAGGGCACAAGTTATTGTAGATCTACTGGACCCAACATTGAAAGTCACTTCCTGACTCATTAGTTGTAAGTTGGGTTCATATGAGAGGTGGATGAACATAAAAAAGAGGTTCATGTACGTTGCATACAGGGTGTCCAAGTGAGCACATTACAATTTTGCACAGTTTATCGTGGATAGTATCATCAAGGAGGCGTGAGTGCAGAACGACCTGGGAGCAAAGATAACTTGGGGGTCCATTCTGTTATTAATTGTATTATGGGAACTTGGTGTCCCAGATGGACCAGATGATAACATGTGGGTTTACCCACCGGTGCACCCATCTCCTGCTGTATAGTTCAAGTAGTTTACTTGTGATGGGAGCATTTCCAATACATATAAGGCGTGAATGAATAAAATGGTATGAGAGACTACGCACAACATTTGAAAATGAATGGTGCATCCCGCATGAGCTTCCATAGGTCATTGGGGACCAAGTCTAGTTTGCAGTCATGTAACATTTTAGTCTGGCATGGTTTGTGATGGCCAAAGGAGAGAAAGGGTCATGGTGTAAAATCCCATTTGTATTCACCGCTAAGTACCTAAAGTGTGACATCAACTGGTTGAAGGATGCACAACTGTTGACCTTCAACGCAGATAAGGTGGACATGGATGTTCACACCCTGTGTGCGACCTACAGATACAACTCGAGGCCAACATATGTGGAGACCCTGGAGCCTGAATTCTTAGATTTGCACCCATAGATCAATGTTACCATCAAGGGATACATCCATAGGGTGTTTGTGCAGTTGCACCCCAAGACGTAAGGAGGAGTTGAGATGGATGTTAGAGATGCCCCCTTCCCCAAGCCACGAGAAGCACCGATCTCACCTATGAAAGTGGTTCAGGAAGATGAGGAGGTAGCAGTAGAAGAAGAAGAGTGTGTGGAGAAGTTGGACACCTCTCGAAAGTAGAAATATTATACACAAAAAGGTAGCTGTAGAGGCGCAAGTTCTTTATAGCTCGGTAGTGCTAAGAACACTGAAGAAGGGCGTGAGGGAGGAGAATTACCTAAAAGAGAGGAGTTAGAACAAAAGAAACACAAGCTGCACAAGGTTTCCAGTTCGGCAATGGAAATAAGCTCGAAGAAATATAACGCGACCTTCAAGGAAGAACTCAAGGATGAGCTCAAAGCAGAAGAGAAGAGAAGAGCTAAGGCAAACACTAAGGCAATAGTTGATGCGTGTGCCAAGGAGAAGGCTCATTCGGTGGAAGAAACTAAGAAGAGCCCAATGCGAGATTCTTCTCCTACATGACCCACCAATCCAGAGGAAGAAAGTAAGGGGGACTCCTTTGTCATAAAGGAGGATAAGGGGTTCACTCATGGATCAAAGAAGCAACGTTCAAAGTGCAAGGTGACAAGGAAAAAGTGGACACCCATGTCCCCCCATATGGACTTTGTGGATGACCCCACAAAGGTATTGCACATGAGGTTTCAGGCCACCCTTCCCCTAGAAAAACTACATGCATGGGATATCTTGGATCAAGAAGGGGGCATGCCCAGAATGAGGAAGATGATAAGTTGGAACCTACACTACCACATAGAAGAGCTAGAATTTGAGGTCAGTGATCACACGATCAAGACCATTCATCTAAAGAAGAAGGGAGGAGAGACATACCAAGTGGTGGATCCTAGCCACCTCATAGATGAGCAAGCTTGTAATGCTCTACAGAAGATGTCCTCAGAGGTGGTGTGATGCAACTTGGATGTAGGGGCCACTGTTCAAACCTTAGTCGCGGCGAAGAAGGAAAAAGAAAAGGAGATAGAGAGATTGTGCCAAGGACTGAAGGACAAGTAGGCGTGAACCAAGGAGGCCTATGATGAAGCTGACACCCTTGTTAAAGGCATTTTGAGAAAATGTTCGACACTGGTGAGCCAGGACATGACATATTATGGCGACACAATGGAATATTTAGAAGACTTGGTGGGGATGTTGTTGACCAAAATCAAGGATGGCACATGGGCCGACAGCCATGAACCTTGCCAAGGAGAAGGAGAATAACAAAATCATAGTTGAGGCTAGGGTTTCGAAGTTGGAGGATCTACCCAACTAGCTTAAGGAGGCAGAAATCTTGGCAAATAGGGGCTTCAACAACTGTAGGAAGTGTGAGCCCATAATCAATGCACAAGTAACAGAGGAAGAGGCCACTCTCAAGGCATTACAAGAGAATATCCCTACCAATAAGTCTAAGTGTGTGCAATTAATTGTTGACATTATTGCATAGAAGGATAAAATAAAGACCAAACATGAAAAGATAGAGTTCCAGATTGACGAACTTCGGGACTCCATTACCAAACACATGGATGAGTTTGAGGGTCTTTGTGCGGAGTTGGTAGTGGTGATCCAAGAGTTGAAGGAGAAGATAGAAGAAATCACATTGGATCAAGTACCTAACATCACAGGGGAAGTACCAGAAAAAGCATTGAAAGAGCTGGAGGCATGGGAGAAGGTGAAGGGGGACGTAGAAGCAGAATTCCCCGAGTTAATCCAGTTGGTCGTATAAGCGGTAGTGGCCTAGATGTCCCTTTTGGCCTTAGCAGATTCTTGCAAAATTTTGGTCGTTAAAGTTTTGTTCGAAGCAGCGCAAGGGATTGTCATGGGCGGAAATCACATTAGTGTGGGGTGATGTTGAGCCCCTAAAATGACCAAGTACCCGAGGCATGAAGGGTTATGGCACGTATGAATAGGGCATGAAGGGGCACGAGGAAGTAAATTTTGGGGATGCGTGAAGGCTCACACCCAGGTAGGATGGATTCGGGACTTAGTCATTTTTGGACTATGAGTAAAGTCACGTTAGGGGAACGAATGGAAAAGTGACCAAATACAGTTATGGATAACGTTCAACTATGGAGACTTGTAGCTCAAGAAAAGTATATTCCAGGGCATCATTACGGTTATCATAATAGGATAAGGAGCTGAGTTTGTTATGGATTAGCTGGCACTTGCATGCTGAGGATACTCGATTAGGGAAACACATGATGACATTTGGCATGTTCTTGGGTAGTGGTTAGGTGATCATGAAAGATTCCTTAAGACCTTTTCTTGTAATGATGAGCGGTTAGAGGAGATTCATTCCCATTCTTTCTTTTGTATGGTTTTGCATGACATTCAGATAGAAGAGAGTGTGTATGTGTAGAGGATGGAGTGTGTGTGTGATACATGATTGTAAGCTCTGTAATGAAGCTATCATAAAGAGCATGTTGAGGCTTTGTTGTTGTATTATCTCCATCCATGGAATCCTTAATGTATTTTTGGCTACTGTAATGTGATGAATTAATACAATGGAGTGGTTCTAAACATCTGTGTTATGGATATCGATATGTACATCTTCTTTTATGCTTATGGATCCAAATCCTTGTGTTCTTGATAATACTCATGGTTTAGATCTAATTCCTCCTTGTGGTTGTGATGTTCTCATCTATCTTATGGTACATTGATGCTTAGATCTAGTTTCTTTATTTTCTGTCTTTGAATACATTTAGTCATATCTAAGTGTTGTTCCTCTCATGGTGATAAACATTCTTGCAAAGCTCATATAAAGGAGGGGCGGAGCTAATCAATCACATTGGAGCATGGTAGTGGCATGGTGACAATGTACCTGAGGTGCATGATGAGTTTCAAGCTAGTTCTTAGTGGTATAGTGCATGTATGAGGTCCTTGGGAAGCAAGCAAGTGAGAAACATGCAAAATAACACAGGTGAGTCTTAATGGATGGAGATTTTGAGACCTATTTGGGCTATGTGGTGAGAATGGATAGTTAGAGAATGTTTTCATGATTCTACATGATAAGTTTTAGGTAAAAGTGAAGAATATTTTGCAAGATATATCAGTTTTGGCAAACTTGGGTTATCTAAAGTGAATATTTGAAGCAAAAATGGACCTTCTGATGTTTGTTGTGAGTTGTTTTAATTCATGGGGACCTAAGATCTTTGGCATATAATTTTAGGTCCGTTATGAAGGTTTGAAAAAAACAATGAGGTGGTTTGATCGTCACAGTTTTATGAATGAGTGTTAAGAAGGTAAACAACTTATTGTGTGTTTGAAACCCTAGCTTGAAAGCAACAAGAGAAATTTGCTTCACCAGTTCCCATAATTGTTTTTTGTGATAGTATGATTATTTGATGATATAGAGGAATCCTCCAGGTTTCTAGAAAGGCATGGTAGAGTATGTGGTGATGAGTGGACCCCACTCAAACATGCAAGTTTCTAAAGAAGTTCAGTTTGGGACAAGGTTGTCCAAAGGAGTTAAAAAATAAATGGAAATTATTCTTATCATGGGACTTGTACTTGATTTCCATGATGGTTTCAAATCATGGTGATGCTTCTAAATGGAAAAGTGTACCCTATTTGTGAAGACTAGTCATGAGGTAGTTTTGGGGTAGTTTCAGGTAGTTTTCAGAGATGGTCTTAGTTGAAGGCTTTCCACTTGGATTTGGAAGGAAATCCAATATGTTATGGAAATATAATTTAAATAAATTTTCAATGGTATATGGTTTGTCTCATGATGATGATATTTTATGGGTCATCCAACTTGATTTGTGGAGAAGAAGATTCTTGTTTTTGCAAGACAAGTTTGTTTAGGCTAAAAGTTTGAGGTGAATGGAGCATGAGTTGGATTAGATAATGATTTCTATCGATTTAAGAGTTAATAGGGATGGATTTTGTTCCTATTGAAGGCCTTTGGAGGTCTTGAAAGTGACAACAAGGGTGCAAACTAGTTGACTTTGTAAAACTGCTTTCTAGGAAGCTTGATTTGGTGAAGAGGAAAGTTGGTGTGGTTTGTACATATGGATGTTTCATGAGCTCTATAATGAATGGATGTGATCTACAAGTTCTAAGGATTTCATTGAGTGATTAAATTCCATATTTTAGTTGTTCTTGGGTGGTCTTGATGCCCAAAGGTTAAAACAAGGTGTTGGAAACAACTATTTTGTGAAGGATGTGAGGCTTTTGAGTTATGTTATGAATTATTTGATAAGTTAAAGCTAATTAGTGACTATGGATGATGTTGTTATGTTATATTTCACATGTATGAGGAATTTTTGAGCTTTAATAATCATGTTTTTGGAATTTGTGGTTTTAGCTCATCTAGGTGATGTGGTTTTGAGTTTGTTTGGTGATTTTGGGCATGGACAACCTATATGGGTCAAATGTGAATATTTAAATAGATGTATAGAGATTTTTTTAAGTTGAATTGGTCAAACCAAATGATAGAAACCTATATATAGTGTGTTTTAATGAAGAGAATGGTATAAAAGTGAAGTTGTAGTTTAAAGATGAAGTAGGTTTTTAAGAGGGAAAAAGTGTGACCCATGTGTGAGTGTGTAACATATATGAAGGCATGATTTTAGAGTTGAGGAAGGGTGTTACAGGTTTAGGAATTATTGAGAGCAGGTTGAGGAATTATTGAGAGCATGTGTGTAAGAGTTTGAAGCAAAGACAAGTCCAAGAAAGAGAAAGAATAATCGAGGTGAATGAGGGTTTGATGGTGTTTGTGTGAGCTAAAATTGTGATCTCCATTAGTTGTGGAAACATAAAAATTCATAGATCATCATCTTCAAGTGGCTGAGTTGATGATTATTCATCTTAGGGGCTTGTATCCTCCTTGTGGCGTGGGTGCTTCACTAAATTAGGGGTTGGTGTTCTTTGTAGGGTTGGTGTTCTACTAAATTAGGGGTTGGTGCTCCTTGTGAAGTTAGTGCTTCACTAAATTTCTTTACTTTGTGTTGTGTATTTTGTTTCTTTCTCTTATGATTGAATGTTGCATATCTTAATAACCACACAACGATTTGTGAATATTGAATGGATGGTTAATGTGATCCATGAATTCTAAGTTAAATGAAGTAAATGTTTTGAAGTACTGATTCACCCCCCCTCTCAGTCCATTGTGCTTCCAATAATATGTGTAGGTGGCAATGGATAATTTGTTCAAGAAACTTAAATAAACCAAGGCCAACAAATATGAATTAAAGGAAAAGGTGGAGGAGTTGACATCCATCCTTCTCAAAATTTCTAAAATAACTTTGAACTCTTCTCTAGATCCAGTCATTTTTGATACATCATCCATATCATAGATAGAGATGATTGGACAAAAGGGTCAAGCAGTGGATAGTTGGATCCAAATGATCCTAGATAAAGGAAGCAGGTTGATCAATGATGTTGTTGAAGTCCATAATGATATTGAGAGAGAAAAATTAGCCATTGAAAGAATGACTAATGAGCTCAAAGAGGAATGTAACATTTAGGATCTAACTCTAGAAGCCTTGAGCAAGCTCAAGAAAATTTATGTTGATACCCTTGTTCAAGAAGGGATAAGCTTAGAAAGGGAAAAACATTTTGAGTTTTACAAGGCCATTGACTTTCGGGTTAAGATTTTGCAGGAGACTAGAGAGAAACTACAGAAAGCTATAGAAGAAGGGATCAATGCCGCCAATGATATTGACGTCGAGTTTGCCAAAGTACCTTGTCATATCTTAAATGATGACTTGAACATGTGCTACATGTAAATGCCATCTTAAAAAAATTCAAGGATTTGGTCCAAAAATATTCCTTGATAGGGAGTGATTTTGATTTAAAATCAATTAACAAACTAATTTTGTACCAAAATGTTTTGAGCAATTTGGCCAAAATCATTAGAAGACTCTAGAAGGTTCCTAAAATATTGATCAACGTGCTTAGCACATGCGATGTCTTGAATTGATACTCATGCAAACCTAGTGACAAGGAAATATAAGATATGATTTAGAAGTTCCATGCGTATCGTAATAAAGAAGTTGAGCAAGAAATCGATAAGGAAAAATCTAATTGACGATTCGTCACATTTTTCCATTTTTCGCATCAAGCATGTAAATTTTTGACATGTTAAGACATCGTTTGGATTGACATGCTGACTTGGTCATTTTGTGTAAGTACTAGTCAAGAGGACTTTAATGTGTATTTTCTATTTTTAGATTGTAATCCAACAACTTCCCTTTTTTATCTCTCTCTCTCTCTCTCTCTCTATAAATGTAATATGATGAGGAATTATCAAGAGAGATTTTTAGGACAGAGCAAAAGGCTGAAATTGTAAAGAGAAGAAAGACTTTGTGTTTTCGATCTTTTGATATAAGGAATAAAAAAGACACTTAACAAACTGAGTGTTGTATGTAATCTCTTTATTTAAAGTATTGTAATTAAGTTCAATGCATTATATTATTCTTTAAATTCTAGTTTGTTATTGATAATATCTCAATCAAGGTTATTACTTTTTTCTCGTGTTAATATCTTTAGATTTGCATTTGCTAAAGAAAAACACGTTTATACTTTTCTTTCTTTCCACTCCTCCTTTCTACTTTCAATTCTAAAACCTTCCCCCATCCTCCATCTATCTTTCTTTCCAAAAGAAGTAAATCTACCAGGATGAGATCCCAACCCTAATGCTAGATTAGTGTAAATATTGTGGATATTATTTGGTGTTATTAGAATAGTAATAAATAGAGTGCCTCCCCTTTATTTGAGGAGGGACTTTGTCCCACATGTTGTGGTCGAACCTCGTAATTTGTCTCTGACAAAATATCCACCCAACAAACTTAGATTCTTATACTTTAAAAAGATGTAAAATAATGTGCACGTGGCATGATTTAGATGTTAAGCCAATATTAACATTATTAAGTGATAAATTACCAAATTTAGATGTCTACAACAATTGGATATAAATTTGTTAATGAATAAAATAATTTTTCTATATAAAGAATAATGTATTCATTATATACGTATGTATGTATGTATGCATGTATGTATGTACACACACACACATATTTTTCTAGAAAATTTAGTGTGTAAGATAGGATTCACCACAGATTTATAAAAAATTTTAAGGCAATTTTCTTAAACTTTAGTGCAATGCCGATTGTCCAAGTCATTGATATTTTACAAGTATTTTGGGTTGTCCAAGTAATGTATTAATTGTGTTGAACCATTCAATCACTTGTGTAGATCTGAATTATTTGTTCTAGTAGACTTTACTATGTGAATTGTGTCTTCATAGTTTAATAAGATGTAAATGAATCCATTAGGGTTTAGATCTAAACAATTTTATGATTTGAGTACAATTATGTGCATTATAAATCCATTTAAATATCTTTGTTGCTCCATAATTTATGTTGTATTAGTGTAATTGTTTGCTTATTTGCAGCCCCTATAGCAATGTGTTCATAATTTATTCATTGCAAAGAATTTAAAGTGAAAATAATGTATATCTTGTTTGAATTCTGCTTGAGCTTCAAGAGACTTTCTAGTTAAATGGATAAGTAAGTGATCCATTTTAGATGTAATGATCTATTAACCCTCTATTTTAAAATTCGACATCAAATTCATGATGGGAATAAGTTTATAGTGCGAATGATAAATAATTATACATATAAACATAATAGGTCCTTCCCATTTATCCAAATTTAATGCATACAAAAGTTATTTAACACAAATACATTTGAGAAAGCATTGTTAATAAAAAGAGAGTAGATGACTCTTGCATGTTATCTTAAATCCATAAAAAGAGAGTAGATGAATAATTTCTACAACTCTATAAAATTCGCATTAAATCAAAAAATTAATCCCACATTAGTTGATTGACTTGGTCTATAGTAACATATACCATAATATATCATGGTCCTTATAACAATTTGGGTGATGCAATAATGGAAGTGGCCCTTTTACTAACATAATGGTTGATTGGTAGCGATATGAGCATGCTTTTCTACTCGACCTTCTACTTATTTGTTTAGCCCTCCCTTTTCCTCCTTCGTGACTTCAAAAAATCCAAAAAAATATTCTAATTACATGCTTACTACTCCAAATTGGACATGTCTCTTCAATGCATCTTAAAATTGCTTTTGTGACTTAAATAACATTCTCATTTACTCAATTTTCAATGAATGAATGAATGAATTGACAATTTTCATATTGTCTGTGAGACCAAATAGTCAATGGGACCCAAAGCCACAACCAAAGCATACAAAACTACCCTGGGAGCTTCTCTGACAATTTTGCATAGAATCCATTTCCTTTTTGATGTTGCATCCCTTGCTGTGGATATTGACCAAAAGATTTGTTGTTTGGACAAGTCTTTATTCCTCAAACAAGGATTATAGGTTTTCTAATTTCAAACCATCATCATACTTGATATGGATGTCATTATATTTTGTGCACTCCATGATGTAGTGTCATTCTATTTCCACTACCCCCTTTCTAAAACATGCACATTTTTTCTTCCCACTCTTCTTTAGGAGATGCCCACCTCAATTTCACACCTAAGATGGTGTGAACTCATCCTTAATTAGGCCATTAATAATGTTTCCTTCCATTTAATTCCTACCCCTAAGTAGGCCTTTTCCCTGTGGTCATACGTTAGATTAAATTCTTTGATGCAATTTTCTTTTGCCCAAGCCGTTGTGTTTACATACCTATTCTGAATTTTTATTTCACATACTTTTTAATTTCCTCATTAGTGTTTAGACACTCTTGTATGTTAATATTCCACTTGTTCATCCATTAATGTTCAGTTTCATTTGTGTGTTTTTCCTTCTACCTATATTTTCTTCTACAATCATTCTAGGCCACTTGTAAACTTCCATGCTTTGTACCTTTATCAAATAAGTTGATAGTCGAGTTATTGTTAATGCCTTTAAAGGAAAGGTTCTTGCTTCAACTAACATAATCTCGTACATGGAATTGACACTTTAATATGAAGTTGCTTGTGATTAAGTGCTTTTAGACTCTTTCTATTTGCTTCCACTTAAGATCAAACACATTGCTATCCCAAACTTCATAACCATAAAGTACCACCAATGTGACAAACAAGCCAGACAAGGTTTTTTTGGTTTTCCAATCCCGCAATTATGCATTTCTATACCTATGTTTAATGAATATAATGTTTTTCACCCTCATTGAGTTCTTTTTGTGTTGTATGTTTCCAAATTAAGCTTGTAAAAATCCAACCCAAGATATTTGTATTCTTCCACTACTATCAACTGTTTTTCCTAAAAAAGAAAGCTAAATTGCTTCTTTTTTCTTCGCAGAGAAAAGATCATGACTTTGGTTTTGATGATGTTTACTTGCACTCCAACCTCTTGGCAGAAGAACTGAAGGGCCCTCAAGTGCTCTCTTAAACTATGTTGTGGTTTTGCAATTACGATGAGGTCGTTTGCATAGAAAAATAATTTTATTGCATTGTTGGTTAAGTGAATGCCTCATTTGTCTATTTTGTTTATCCACTCATCTAGTTTATCAATGTAAAGCCCCAATAAAGTGGGTGAAAGTGGACATTCTTATTTAACATTTATGTCGCTCCTAAAAATTTCAAACATTTTCTCTTCTATTATGATTTTAGGTTTGACATACTCATAGAGCCTATGAATATGTAACACTCTGATTTTGTATGTTAACTTGGTGAATGTTTTACATACTGTTATAGTTGTTGAAATGAAAGCAAACATGTTAAGATATGTTTTGATCTTAAGAGAATTTGTTGCTAATTTGGATTCTTGCATACTGTGATTTATTACATGGGACAGCAAATATTGTACTTGTGTGTTTGCTGATGTGACGACAAATTGTCGTATACTTACTAAACTCTCTTTGCTGATTGACAGCATACCTTGAATCAATTCCATTGATTCAAGTATGCTGAGGTCCTCTTGTGATTTCTGTGTCGATTCACACTTGAACCGGACTAAGATTGTTATGAACGAGCAGCGCCAGATTGCAGGTGTGAACAACTGGCGCATAGATGCCAACGACAGGGGTTCGATTCTTGAACCCTGTACTGTCGAACTAGGGATCTTGTGAGGCAAGAAATGCCTGGACACGGGTGGCCTTGGCACGCAATCCAAAGGATGGAACGTCCTGCTCTGCATTAACGTGAATGTTAGTAGGGAGGCTGGATGGAAGTTGTTAGTGTTAGTGGTTAGTAGGAGTTAAAACCTAAACTAATCCTAAATCCTAACATGCACCCTACACTACTACCCTAAGTGGATTTTTAAATTACAAAAAAAAAGGGAAAATAAACCTAAGTTCTAAAACCTAAGGCTAAACTAAGACCTAGGTGGAACACTTTATACAACCTAAACTAATCCTAATCTAAGGGGTGCGCAGACCTTTGGAGGGAAGGGATAAGGATGAAGGAAGGGCATTCATTGGCATTTAATAAAACAGACCATACGTGGACAGCGCCAGTTTTGGCGGGGCAGGTAGGAATTAGAGGCATCTATTTAGAAATAGAGCCAAATTCAGTTGGCATGGGAAATTTGAAATTTACAAGCTCGCCAACTCAAGTGGCGGTGGCGTGAGAAGCAAGGAAAAAGGCAGAGCCTTGAATTGCATTAATTATTTTTGGTCCTCGCGACCAGCTCGCCTTGGAAACAGCATGAGGGAATTTGATTTTCATTTTGTTGATTCGAGCCTTTTGTGAAGTTGCTCTGCATTTGGTTTTTCTGACCTGGTTCGGTCAAACCAGCTCTTGGCATTTGACATTTTTCGTGGAGATTTGGAGGCTGTTGTTAAGCCTGAACAAGAAAGGGGTGTTGGGAAGTTGTGTCGTCGTTGCGAAAGGAAAAACACGGCAAACAAGGTTTTCTTCAAGTTCTGGAAAAGAGATTTCAGGCATGTTAAGCCCTTCTGTTTAAAAATCTTTGCTTTGATTAAGTGTTTCATTAAAACAACCCTGCTCTTGGGTTTGGATTTCGTGATTGCTGTCGAGTCGATTTGACTTGGATTTTGTCAGTTTTTGCTTTCTTCTCTTTGGGAAATGATATGATGAATCGTTCTGGTTGCTCGGTTTTGATTTGTATTTGTTCGAATCAAATTGGAAATGAATTATTGTATTGGGTATTGACTGTATGGAGGTTGGAAATAGATATTTCCTTCACTGTTCGTGTTGTTGGAATTGGAACAGGCTATTTAATTGTTTCCTTATAGTGTAATCATTTCTTTGCTGTTGTGTCTGGAACTGCCTTTGCATGTAAATGGAGGTTGAATATGGTTGGGTGTGTTGCCATGATTTGGGTTCGTTGACCCTTGCTGATTTTTTTCTTTTGAAATGATAGGGAATCGTTTTTCTGTGCTGTGTTTAACTGCCTTGCTCTTCTTGCATGGAACTCCTCCATGTTGTGCTGGCTATTGACTTAATATGAAATTGCGAACTGGTTATTCTTGTGAAATAGAATGTGGAACTGTACAGGCAGTGTGGGTATTTTATTGCTGTACTATTGTTTTGCTGTCATCTGAACTTGTGTTATAATTATATCGGCTGTGCGAGTTGCATGAGGTCGTTTCTATAATGAAATTTCTTTTACAAGAGGAAATAGATCTTCTCTCTTCTGCTGTGTTTTATTAGGATGAAGACAAGATTCAATTTTGTCTAAATATAGGAAGTTGCCTTGGGAAAAGAAAAGATAACACATTATTGTCTGTTCTTTCCTTTCTTGCTTAAAAGAGATAAGACTTCTCTCTTCCTTCTGCTGTTTCGAATTATGAGGAAATGGCATCTTGTATTTTAAAAGGAATGGGCATTAGACTTTTATATGAGTGTTCATGGGAATTGGAAAAGAAATAGCTTTCCTTCTGAAATTATAATGAATAAAGGTGATCTTGCTAGGAAAGTATGATGATTAGTTATGTTGAACAATGCTAAACGGTCTTTGAGAATGGACTGTTTTGGTGGTTACGAAATAGCTTTGAATTGCTGGGAAAGGAATACATGCAATGAAATTTTGTCATGCAATGGGAGTTGTCTTGACTGTACTAGGTTCATGTTTTGCCACCCTGTACGGTTATTTTGCTAAAGGTAATGACATCTGATTTTGCATTCTGGAAGTTGTGCATACTGTTATGAAACTGGAAAATGGATTGGGTAGAATCATTGTTGGAAGGAAATCCTCCTTCTGCCTGTTGTTCTCACTTGGTGAAATTCATAGTCCTGAGAACATTGGACTTGCTGTAGGTAACAACAATGAATAATATGTTATTTTGAACGGGATACGTTCATAGAATTATGAATTGATGTGAGATATTGACTGCATGATGAATAATTGTTTGTTTGGTTAATGATACAGTGAAAGAAATATGGTTCCTTATATTATGGTAAATATAAGGTATGCAGCCTTATATTGTTTGATCTTGGATGTACATAATGTTGTACTAACCTGTTTCGGATCTTTACATGAGTCTGACTCAAATGAAGTATGGATATGGATGATGAATTCTTCCTGTTTTCATTTTAAAGCTGATTATAAACGAAATTATTCTTGCTGCCGGAAAGTGAATTCCGAATGGATTTTGTAAGTTTCACTCTGAACTGTTATTTTGATTTGTCTTCGTTTGGATTCCACTATTAGGACAGTCATGTGGAAAGGAATAGAGATATGAATGAATGACTTGGGAAATTGATCTTTTCTTCTTTCATTCAGTTGGAAATCTGGAATTCGTGAATAATGAATTTTATAGTGCTTAGATGGGAGCAACTATATGCATTGTTGTTCGCTTTCTTGTCTGTACTTGATTGCTTGGATTCTAATATGACGCATGAACTGAAAAGAAAGTAAGGGAATTACATTTCAGTTGGTTTCGTCCTTTGCATTCATTATTATTGAAAGGCGTGAAAAGGGGTAACAGTGCGTTATATCTGTTGTAAGTTACTTGTTTTCCTAACTTTTCAAATATTGTGAATTGATATTTGTAACGGTTATGTGGAACCGGGACAACAGTCCCTCTGGCTGATTGTGATGATATTTTGATAGTTCAGTTAGTTATGTTGATCTTTCTTTTGTGCCTATTTCGTGATTGATGTTTTACTGTCGTTTCATAAAAGCAGGGTTCTTTTATTGAGACAGTTAGTTGAAGCACCTTATTTTAAGGATAAGTGCTTAATATGCTCAGTTCATTGAACTGACCCGTGCAATTCATTTTGCAGATGAAATTTGATTAGAATGAAGACATGGCTGTTTTCTGATGCTTCTTGATTAGCTGTAAAATGAATTGTAATTGTTACTTTGATTTCTCTTCGAGGAATTGTGAAAAGAAGAAAATATATTCTTCTGTCCATGAGTTGTATTGATGTTTTATATAAACTATGCCCAATCAGCTGGATCGGCAAATGTACAAATTATGACATGAAATATTGAATCCAATTACATGTGTATTATTTTCAATAATTATATTAGTTTGATTTTTTTGTCTAAATTGGAAATATAATGTTATTTCTTGATTTGGATTTGTTTATTGTCCTTGGATGGACGCTAAATGGAAACTGATATCTATTCTTACTTGAATGCAACTTTTAAGTTGAAAAATGCAATTAGTTCATACTTGGGTAAAGATGAATTTTTAATTGACATTAAAAAGGGATTAAGAAGAATATGATTCCATAATCGGAAGGTATTCAGGATTAGCTTAGGAGCTAAGGAATATCAAATCAACTTTGGAATAATCGAACTTCATTTTCGAATTCCGTTAATGATCTCGTATGCTGAATTCAGAATAAAGGATATAGGATAAGTATATCCACAACTAATGGACCTTAACTATATGACGTTAAGGAGAACAAATGAATACAATTCTCGAAATTTAGACCTCGTATGAATGACGTCTAATAAGTTAATATTCTGAATTTAGTTGCAGTTGAGAAAATATTGGCTAAGTTTAATAGGTTAAACTTATCACGTCCGTCGGTACGGACCGCTTAATCCATTGATTAAGAAGTGAACCAAGTAGGGAAATGCAGCCCTTCGACACGAAGGAGAAGATGCATAGCAAGTTAATGGACGGATTTAGTCCCTCTTAGCTCTGTACAACTGTAACGGAAACGAGGATCAAGGGATCATCGTGGATGCTGAAGGTTGATTTTAATTATTAAATCGTATCTAAATCACTTGAGCAGGATGTGCATTCTCGATGGGAGAATTCTGTAGGACATTGGATACGCCAGCTACAATAATGTGTCTCCATGAAGATGGGGTCTTCATGACGACACAATGTTGCAGCTGACATATTGCAATGCCCTCCCAAATTAAAACATCAAGAATACATAGGCTGAATGTGAAACTCGTAGTAGGGGATAGGATGATATATACGGAGTGACTCCGGAATACTAAAGATAAATAGACACACGGAGTCGTGGGGTAACGACACCGTATGTCTGCGTATCTTTAGTTACCAGGAGTGCCTTCATATTATATTACTAGTTGGAATTGAGAAGTTTAAAACTGACCTTAAATGAAGAGGACTGGTAGGAGCCAGGAAAGACCATTCTAGATAACAGGTGAAGTGAAGGTGAAGGACGTATTCCGTAGATGTGTATCACATCCAGGAATATGATCATGCAAAGCATGTGAAAATCTTTGGCCAAAGTATCGCAATTTTTGGTTGCGTTGTCCTTATCACTTAATTTAAGATGCAGGATGTCAGATGAATATCAGTAACAAATATTCAGATAGGCTTCTTAAATGGATCACTTCGATAACTGGGAAAGGTTATGAGAACAGGTATATATAATATACTATGCATAAACGAACATGAAGGATCGGTTGTTGCCGAGTCATGAAATGAAGGATCGTTGAAACTCCGAGCCATGAAAATGGAAGATCGACAGTTCCTCGAGTCATTTACAGCAGCATATAGAATCTGTTATAAGATTGAATGGCATTGAATGTGTGTTCCATATTGTAAATATGCGAACAGGGAACATTCGTTTTAAAAAGAAATTGTGCGATCCAAACTGTGATGTTTGGGCAGAGAACAATTGTTAAAACTTGAATGTGTGTTTGAATTTTATAATTCATAACAGAGAACGTTATCATATAAAAAAAAAAATTTCCCTTGTTCTGGTATTTTAAAAATGGGAATGTTACAATTTTAATAACCGCTCTATACTCATCTACGAACTCCTAGAGTTCAAACATTCTGGAATAGGATTTTAGGTCTACTTACTGATGTCCAATACTTTTTTGAAGCTCAGAGCAGTAGTGCATAGAACCTTTTCACCTTGAGCAGGCCATAAATTTTCAATCAATAATCTAAGAGTGATGGAATAATCAATAATGAAATGATTCGACATGAAACCGACCTAAAAAGGATAATATGTGAGAGAGGGTGAGGAAAACCCATATCAATTTCTCTCCACCACCAAATTGTGAGGTCTAGATTTAAGTGTCAAATCTTAAAATTACGTATACGACTATGAACAACTAACGCATTAAGGCTGTGGTCCCATGCAGGGGGGCAAGGCAATAGATTTTTAGCAGATGTTAGCAACTCTGCAGTCCCATGTATGCTTAATATTTTTTGCAGAGCCAAAATGTGCAAGGAATGATTTGAAGGAAATAGATTCAAAGGTAAGCAATTTTTTTTACAAGAAATAGTCTTAATCCATTGTTAATAGTCTTGAACCACTGCTCGGTTGACAAGTGGTTGAAAAAAAGGAATGTAGGAAAAAAAATTACATCCCCCCACCCATTGCAGCCGCTCAAACTGACCCTCATATGCAGCCGTTGCTCCACCTTTTCAAGTGAAGATTTTATTTTATACAATTGACAAAAAAAAAGTCTTATACGGGACAACCTGCACCTGCAAATTTATTGCGGTTACCCCCCGCATGGTACCGTTGCCTAATGGCATGGTCCCATGGAGTGGGGACTCAATAAATATCTCAGCAGGTGTTGCTAAGAGAATTTAGGAGCATTTTAGTTGTTTTAGGGTCCCATGAATTTGATTTTTTTTTCTCAACAATTCTCGTTGAAAAATAATGACAATTTGCAGGTATATAATGATTATCCCCCACCGCCCCAAATTAGCCTAAAAATAGTGGCGGGAATGCATGTTTGTTGCTAGATGGAAACAAAAGAACCTAAACTTTAGGGGGAAATTGCCAACCCCCTCTTCAACCACCTCTTAAGTTTAAGGGGCAAAAAATGTGGAGTTCTTATAACTTGTTGCAAAAATAATCAAAGGACCTCATCAACAGGAAAATAGGCGCTGTAGCCCCTCCATGGGACCATGCCCTAAGCATCCATATTTTTGCTTATATTTTGGATTGTTGGTCACTTCGATTGTTCTCTATGGCTGTGAGGTTTGGGGAAGTAACATGTCAAATCACAGGTGGAGACAGATAGAAAGAATCTAGAAACATCTAATCACAAGCACTCTCAGAGTCAAATCAACTTTTACTTATGAGATCCTGTTGGTTGAAGCGGGTACTTCCTCGATGGAAGCATCAACAATATCTCAGATGATAAGCTATTTGAAAAAAGTTGAAATCATGGACAATCTTCGCTGGCCCAAAATGGTTATGGAGGATAATCTAGAGCGTAGAAAGAAAACCTGGATGAAACAGAACAACAAATGGATGAACAAATGGGGCATCAATTTTCAAGAGTGTCCTAACAACAGGGAAATAAAAAATAATGTGATGGAGAAGTTTAGGATTGCCATGTGGACAGAGCAAATTGGTCATAAGAAAGCACAATATATCAAAGATTTTAACCCCACTTAGGAACATGATGATAAAGCTTATCTAGGGGCAACTATCAAAGGTAAGGCAAGGATTTTAGTGGCTCAGTTGAGGACCGAGTCACATCATCTTCATTGTAAAACCGGTAGATGGACTATTCCCAAAGAGGATTAGGAAAGGAGAATTTGTATTTTCTACAACAAAGCGGTTGTTGAAACAGAATGATATTTCATTATGGAGTGTTCAGCATATGATGATATTCGTATCCAGTACGAAAATGACCTAAAGGTGGACTAACTTAAATGAGTTATTTGAAGAAACAAAACTTCAAAGCGATCACGCAGGTTTTGTGCTCAAGATTCACATTAACCAGAGTTGATATTGCAAAGAGTTTGAAATCAGACTTAATGTCTCAGTTTCTTTGGTCCCATAGACTCTTCAGTCTAATGGACGTCATTAAAATCATTCATTCATTCACGTTCTAGCGAGTGCATCAATCTGGTTTTTATAACAAATGTGGCATATGGGTAAAGTATTCAAAGTGATTTAAAAGTGAAATTTGAGCCCCTATCGATTAATATGTTTTGTTTAGGTCGCAGTTGCAGGTCATAATCCCGCGAAATAACAAAATGCCATAATATTCTTGCAAACGTTCACACATGATTGAGAGGTACAAAGCTTTTGCATTCACAAATAATTTACTATTCAATATAATTTTCCCCGGAAAACTTCACAAATCATGTAGGAGAGGTTACTGCCTCATATGTATTGAAATGACCCACAACAATTCACGAGTTGTTTTCCCAACTCATTATTACAATTTTGCCATCAATTTTATGCTCTTGTTATAATTATGAGTTCGTTTTAAACATCATGATATTTAAACTAAATACAAATATGTTAACATAACACGATCCTAACAATGATTCACAAGTAAATTGTGACTCGTTTAGTTATAGAGTTTCCTAACATTATGTGGGTCAACATTCAGAGGAATAGGATCTAGCCAACATAGCATCTTGTAACTATTTTCTTCATTTACGAATGTTCTTTTACTGGCTTACAGTGTCGGTGTAATGAATATTTGGATTCTCGAATTGAGAAAAGACAAACCATATTCTTTACACAAGAATTTCGTTTGGTAGGGTCCGCGGAGCCCATGGGTTATGTTAACCTTAAGAAGGTGATTACCATAAATCGTAAAAACAGTGACCAACCAAGTTCTATATCTTTTGGGTATTCGCTTAGAAAGGATTCCATATGTTGTATTAAAAAAAAAAAAACCTTTTCTTAAAGGTAGGGAGAATTTCCTATGTTTTTTTGGAACATGTTGTATATTCATATGTCACGAACATAGCATTCACTATAGTGAAAAGTATGGGCCATGCTCGCATAACCTGCTTGTTTACTTGCAGGCTTGGAATGCGTATAGCAAAACTTGATATCATCAGGAGGTGTGAGTTTGATCTAGCATGAGCTAATTAATTTTTAATGGAATGGTAAAAAAAACAAAGCTTCTTTCTTTCTAAAGTCTAAAAATATAATTTCCACTCAAAAAGTCAGTGTTAAATTTATGTGAATTTTGTATGAAGCAAAGAGCTAACCCCCAAGAAGAAGAATTTTCCCTGGGGAAATGAATCTAACCAAAAGGGTTTTGAATCTGGTTTATCTCTGCGATAGCTATCCCATCTTTCCACTAGACATGGTTGAATATGTTAGCGGGCAACAACTGTTAGATATATCCACCAATATAATGCTCAGGAAAGGACAACTTATTAACAAGATATTGCAGTCATGAATAGCTGTCAAAATCCTGATTGTCTAGATGTCACATTACAAATACAAATCAAACATGGTACAAAAAACCCAGTTCTTGGAATATTCAAATCTGCTTGAGACTTGCACCTAGTTGTTTTAACTATTTTACAGCTTAATATCTAAAATGAATAAAAATAAACACAATCCAGATTTAGATATAAACAATAAATCAGGTCTGAATTGTGCTGAATCGGGCTGAATAGAGGCAGCCTAATGAATGCGATTAGGAGAGAGAGTGCAAGAGCGCAAGTAAGGAGAGCTAACCTGATTTGCTGCTGACTGATTGTGTCGAGAACTTTAGAATCTGGGAACAGGATGATAATATACTTTAAAATAGATGGAAAGTTTGACGTTGTGAAATGTTGTCTGTGACAGGCTTGGTCAAGGAGGACAGGTTCGGCCACAACCTGTCTTGCACCATCAAACTTGAAACTTGTTGACTGTTCGCACTCCTAATCTTGCATACTTTTTTTGTGTCTCTGCTCTTCGAGAATCTCTCTCAAAATATCTGTGATGTTTTATGACGCTCTAGAATTTGCTTCTCCTTAGCTCGAACCCTAGAAACAACATGAAGACATAGAGAGATATGGCCTTACTAAACCCAGACCGACTCTCCTTGTCGAGTGAAAGTGCTGCCCTACATATCAGAACAATAAGGGCCCATGTAGCTCTTCCCATGGGAGTGTAGTGTATGTGTTTCACTTGTGATCCTATATTCTCAATCAATGCAACTATGAGTAATCAAATCCAACTAGGATGATTCTTCGCTTGGCACAAGACACTTGGCAACATGAAATTCTGATCAGACCTATGTGTACTTTATATTATAATTCAGCTCTTGGACTGCTCTCGGAAGATTTAGGATATGTATAGCCTTTGTAGTAGTGATCTCCAAGGTGTTAGGTGATGAAAATAACCTTTAAGGGTATTGTTTAGATATTATGACTCTTCGTTGAATTTCCCGCTCAAATTGACCCAAAAGGCATGCCTAGGTTGACCTAATGAAAATGCCTGAATTGAAAAGATGATCGTTGCAGAGGAGAAGGGCAGGATTGGTTAGGGAAGACAAATTCGACCATGAACTTGTTTTGTGTTGCTGAACCCATCCAAAGGCCATAAACAACCCAAGAGGAAATTGGAGGGATGCTTGCAGAGGTACGCTAGGAGTATTAAGCAAACTGAAAGTGATCTTGACAGTGCGAACAAGGCAGATAAAGGTGAACAAGGTGACACAAAGGTAATCGAAAGATGGAAATGTTTGTCAAAAGAATCGAATATGTTTTATTGGTTCAATTGTCCTAAAAGGTGTCAAAACTAATATTGCCAAAAGCCGCATACCAAAATTAGGTTACAACAAAGTGCGCCCCTTTAATGTAGTATGTTGATGCTATATAAAGGGATAAAAAGATGCATACCTGAACTTCCCATTGATTGTGTGGCATAGAGATAGGATGTTGTAGCTAAAATGTTTTGCTGCCCCATGTCTTGTGTGAATACATGCAACCAAGTGGAAATGCAAGTAGACCAATTTCTTGATAATGATAATCGATTTGAATACTTGAAACTATTGGAAATTTGAAAATTAAAATAAGCAAAGGAAGGAATGCATTTATTGGTATGTGAACTATTTTATCAATGTTGAAACTTGTCGGAGAGTGTCATAGGGTTTGCATGCCGGAAATAGTGTTAATGTTAAACTCATGGAGATGCCCCTGCCAATGTGGAGGTCGGGTTAAACTGTAACCGTTGAAACTGTAGAGATGCCCCAGCCAATGTGGAGGTAGGGCGATGCTGAAACTGTGGAGATGCCCTTGCCAATGTAGAGATACAATAACAGTGAAACTTGAGAGAAATGTTAGGGTTGTTAATTGACGCAAATGTACATAGACGTGATCCTAATAAGATATTGCAATGTCCACTTCTTGGTCAAAGAAGTGAACAAACTGTTCACAATACAATGTTGCAACGTACACCTCTTACGTAAGGAGGTGAAAAAATGTCATCTGAATACGATACAACTTGAAACAAATACTATACAACAAGGGGTTTGGCAATCAACCCTTTACGAGCCTAAAATGGGCACTTCACTGTAGATGAAGAAACCCAAAATGTAAGAGTATGTTGTCCCACCAATCCATAATTGACAAACTGATCCTCAAAATGTGAATGTACTATCATTGATCTCATGTTTCTTTTGTTTTCTATGTAACTAAAAAGTGTATAATGTCCTTTAAAATTGAATGTGATCTCTTTCAAACCATGTAAAATGACTTTGAAATTGAATGTGATCTCTATGAAGCTATTTAAAATGTCTTTGAAATATTGTAGAAATGTATGCTTTGACTGAAATGATTTGAATTTTTGAATTAAGCCGATTGTATGCCTCCCTTTTGAGACAAGGGATGTGCCTACGTATCACTCATCTCAAAAGAAAGAGTTATGAATACCATGTGTAAAATGCATATAAAGTATGAACTAATATAACCATGTAAAACATTGATTTGTAAACTCTCAATATTGCCAACTTCTATTTTTATAGAATCACAAACTTGTAGTTCTACTTCATTTCTTTGCTTGAAATGACAAATAGATGTCTTCGCTAGAACTAGTGTATTTCAGTTGCTGAAATTGAATACATTATTGTAACATGAATATAGTTTATAACATACAATAATTACAAACAAGAAGACAATAAACACAAAAAGTTTATCTTGGAAACCCCAGGTCGGGGAAAACCAGTTGGGACTGACAAAAGCCTATTTTCCCATCTTCCTTATGGCCACAGACAAGGTTACAAAGAGATCTGAAACAAGTACAGACTCAACTATCCTGCTCCTCCCATATGTTTCTCACATACAATCTTCCTTCTACAACCAATTACACACTATCAAATGTTCTTTGTTCACCGATGCCTTCTCCTCAACTCAAGCTTTCTATTTATCATGTTGGAATATTCTCCCCTTCACCGGAGAATCCTAAAAGTCGGAAGGAATGAAAGAGACTTAATTTTCTGGCCTTCATAGGCTTGCCCTTTTGAATATGAGAAAAACCATTGATATAGCTAGACCTGTGGTTTTGAAGCCGTCGCTTTGCATAAAGTGATGGGTTTGCAGCTAACCTTGTTTTCCTCACTTTGGAGGCTGCTGAATTTTGAAATCTCTTGACTTGTGTGTTGTTGATGAAGATGACCGTTCTCTGGATCCTTATGGATTATACCTCCCTTTCTGAGAGGCTTTTGGTTCCACAAAAGTTTTTGTGTGGGAGGAGATGTGGGAACAACTCTCACACCTTTTGCTGGGGGCACCACTTTGCTTACCTTGGTGTTGTTTACACCCTAATTAATTTCTATGGCCGTTATTGTATAACACTAAGAAGGGTACAACGGTTAACAATAGGTAGACTATTATGATCTAATTAACTTCCAACATCAGTTATACATGACTAGAATAATGCATGCAAACTTGAAATGAACTAAACAATTGATAAACGATAAGTAACTTGTTCAAAACTCAAGAGAAGAGAGACCTAACTATTCAAGGTGCGTAGGGCAGTGTAATAGGAAGATCTGGAGGTGTAGATTTTGCACAGAAGATTATGGAATTGGAGAATGTGCATGTGTAAGGCCATACAAAAGTTTTATGATCTAGGCAAGAACTATACAGTCTAGGATAGGCATTGTTCGGTTTCTGACTAGGAGATAATCTTTGAATTTTTTTTGTGTGCTTCTCTTGTTTGGAAATGGTGCTCGTTGTGTGTTGTTCTTGCTCGCACAACCTCGGAATGACCTATAATAAAGTAGAAACCATAACAATCTACATAACCCTTCATTTGAGCATTAGCAAACAAAAGGAGAAAAACACGTTTGTGTGTTTGAGGCTGGACCACACTGGGTGGTAAGACTCCCAACTGTTGAACCAATCCCAGTGTTGCACTACATATCCTTGTTGTGGAAATCAAGCCTCATGTAGTTCTCCTAAGTGCTTGTGCAACTGTGTACATCCAACTAACCTCCTAAGGGTGCCCTTGTGTCTCTGGACACAAAGATAACAGGCTAACTACGTAGTATAGAATGTACCCAATGTGGTATTAGTGAGATATGGTGTGCCTCAACTATGTGACCTAACCCTTGTGTTGATTGAAACCCTTGTGTAATGCTTGGAGTGACTTTGCTCTTGCTTAGGACATGGCTCTATGATCTTTGCATGCTTGTAGATGGATGAAGCTAGACTCTTTGACCTGGTTGAGTTCTTCAGACTTGTAGTAGGGACTGCCCTAGATGATGTGCAATTGATTTGAGCAACTTTAGGAACCCTTTGAGTGCTTTTGGAATGATGTTTGCAATAAGAGCTTGTAAGAATGCCAAGTGAGTTATAATGTGATAATGACTTGCTTATATAGTCTTTTGTAGGCGAGATATTATGATAAGGCTGACCCTAGGAAGATGAAATGACCCAAAGAATGATTTAGCATTGAAAGTAGAGTCAATGATTGAGAAGGGGTGGAACCATATAAGTCAGCAGGACCAGACCCCACATCGTGACCCTTCCATATGGTTTTGGATAGGAGAGAGAAACATCTAAACTAAAATTTGTGCCATGAATATCAGATGTTTTATGTTGCTTTGATTAAATAATATTTTCAGAATTGACAACATAAGCATAGTGTAAAGATAAGAAAGTTGTAGAATGGCTAGAGAGATGATGAGATTGGATTCTGAATGTGAGCATTTGTCTTAGCAAGGATACAAGGTCAAACTTGGCATTGCACAAGGACAAGTTACCAAATTTTACAGTTACCCCCCTTTAAGTGTGTAATTGAAAATTGCATGCTTAAAGGAAAAACATACCTGAGTGTGCACACACACTTTTCCTTCACTCGAAGGGACTTCGTGATGTGTTGGTGTTGGCATGCTCCATGATGAAACCTGCAACACAAAGTGTAGTCAATGTCTATGATAGAAATTGAACTTTAACTCAAAATATAGATAGTGGTTATACATTTGAACATTGCAAAAAGTATGCAAAGAAGATGCAAAAATATGGAAGGAATACACCTTTTTTTTTGCAGAGGGAGGACTCTCATTGTTGTTATGCCTTGAAGAGTTGGAATGTGATTTGGAGATGTAAAAGGATTGGGGTGATTAGTCCCCAATGTTGTGTCATAAGAGATATTCAATGAGGAGGGATTAAACTACAAAGAACCCATGTGCTTCAATGCCTTCCCCATTTGAAGAATGTGAAGAGAAAGGAGGAAAGATCAGTCAACGAAGCTCATAGTTTTGCTTTGAAGCTTTCCTTTTCTAAGAATCTAGGTAGCAAAGAGTAAATATAAGTCTACAAAGCTCATAGTTTTTCTTCGAGGCTTTCCACTAAACCCATGGACCACACTATAGAAAGGATCTAGGCCCAATTTCTCCATCTTGAAAAAACAGACCTTAGAAGGAATGGACATTGTCATGCCCCCATAAGGTGCTATTGTGCTTGAATTGATTATTTAGAATTTTGGAAAATTTTCCGGGGAAGAGGAGGCCATGCCCCCCAAACCCATTTTGTAATTGTATCTGAAATACCATTGTGAAGAAGGAATGAAGTATTCATGCCCCCTGTAACCTACTCTAAAATGTGTCATTTGTATCTGTAACTATGTAAAAATCTTGTAAATGTCTATAGAATTATGTAGAAACTAGAAATTTGAGTGAAACTGCCTTCTATCTAGGAACATATGGAAAAAGACCGTACAAGACCTATATAATTTTTGATCTTGTTTGAATTCTATAAAATTTTAGTTTATGTGACCTTTTTTGAGGATCCAATCCCTGCGAAATTTTTTTTCATGTATCTTGTAATCTATATGTATATATAGAAATACCCTATTGAATTCCCCCTCTTTTGAGGTGCGTGTGATAAAACATTTGAGCACACATATCAATAGAATATATGTGTACCCCATGTACTATATGTTTGATAATATGTAGAAGGCTATTGAAGGCTGGAGTGGTGGCCACCTATAAGAATATTGTACTTATAAAAAGGGGTTGCACATGGTGGTAACCATGGTGCAAAGAAAACAAGTAACATGCAACAAACAATAAACAATAGATATACGTGTAAAGCAACTAGTAACAACAAAGAATAATATCAATCATGTCCTACTCCATAGTAAAACAAGTTATAAAATCAACATAGTAATCATGTCAAAAGCCATAACAAAAATAGTAGTGTAATCATCAGTGTAAGCTAGAAACAACAGAGTAATAGAAACAATGTGTAAATTGTAAGCAAATAGTAACATGTATAAACATAAGTATATGTAGGCATAGAGTTGCAAACATGGGACACCCATGGTGTCACAAGACAATCACAGTAGAAGGAACAATGTGCCACAATTAGAGAAACAAGTGCATACACGTAAAATAAGCATGAAGCCACAAGCATGGGACATCCATGGTATAAAGCAAGGCAGTATAAATTAACAATAGTAAGTAATGAAGGTAATCAAGTGAATCCATGCTGTAAGAAATCATGGAATGAATATGTATAAACAAGTAGTGACAACAATATATAGAAAGCAAGTGTAGCAAATATCAATAGTAATAATAGAAGTAGTAAGATAGGTTAGCACTACATAAAACACATGTGTTAGTTCCATTGATCCAATAGATAACCATATATACTATGTATGTAAACAAGCATGATGAGGAAGGTGTAAAGTAACATATAATGAAACAAAAGCACTTGTAAAGTATAGAGGAATGTCCCAAAGAGAGTAGTGTAAGGAACCAAGCCGGATCCTATCATTGTGTAACCATTTGTGAGTGTCATGCACCAAACTCAAGATACCTTGTGTGTAAAGAATAGATATACTATATGTCAAATCAATGTGACAAACACGTATAAAGTAACAGGCTAGCCAAACAAACTAGAACAAGTCCCGATTTTGTATTTTTGCTTATATTTGAATGTTTTTGTATTAGGTGATTATTTGAATGTTTTTACATTATTGTGAAAATACTTATGTACAAGAAAGGGGATATCACAAGAGCTATCTGATAAGGCCTCATGAAGAGGCATGTCATGTGTGGTAGGCAGAGGAGCTGTGAGTGCCTCAAGTGGCAGAAGAGACGAAGGATGCTCATGCATGTTCCGTGTAGAATCCATGATAGGTGCTGAAGGGGAGCGAGGGTGGGAAGACCCATGAGAGGTATTGGATGTAGAAGATGATCGTGTCATAAGTCGAAGAGGATGTGTTTGCGACGAGTGGTGTGTGCCCTAGGTGACCGATGAGGAGACCTATTTATGTGTGTATGGTAATGTAATGCCCACAATTTTACCACTCAAAGTGTAACCCAAAAACTGATTAATTTTTTTGTGTTGAGAACAATTGCCTTAATCAGCAGACACATGAACGCAAACACTCATCTTTAAATTAAACCAATGTACCCAAGGTTTACGATTGTCACTAAGTAAGCATCACATTTTATTACTTCAGGAGTGTTACCTTTACGAAAGCATGATTAAAACCATTATGTCACTCAATGCCTTTATGTAGACGAAGGTTATGGCTTCCTAGAGTTCGATCCGGTGTTAGCTTCCATGCTTTGATTCTCATTTCTTTCAAATCCGGTGATCCAAATTGATTCATAACACAAGATTAGATTCTAGTGTGTGCCATTCTAACGTGACCAGAAATACACACTAGTCCTATGCTAAGGAATCGATACGTTTGCAAATGCTATGAAGAAACCAAAACAATCTACGGTAAAAGATCCTTCACACAAGCCTAATACACGTGCAAAGGTTGAAGAGAAGATCACTCAATATACCACCAGAAGTCATGAAGTCCTCTCGTGATAAGACAAAACTTGGTTTGATTCCTTCCTAAGTGTGGTAAAACTACTCCCTTATGATGATACATAGCTTAGCTACCTATGACCTTTTAACCCTAAACTCACAATTAGTCCCTTAGATTGCTTTCTCATTTGAGTAAGAATCTATTACACACTATGCATCAAATACCTTCGTTGAGCAAATATGAGGGCGAAAGGCATGACCACAAAGAAGAGGACGATTAATGTCTATAACCATGACTATACACATATGTCACGATTTGCGATTTATTCAATTAATCCCTTAGTATTAAGAAAGGTTTGATGATAGCCAAGATTCATGATCATGTACGTTCTCACAAAAGAGATGACCATGCCAACCTATATTCGCTCAAACGTGTGTAGTACAATACAATAAAAGGGACTATAAGATAGACTAGGCTAAGACTTTGTACGACCATGTACAAGGGTCCTATGATTTAAATTTTCATCCTTACTAAAGTTCCCTTGTGTTAAAACATTGCATTGTCCCACTTAAACTTTCATCAAAATCTATACCTCATCAATGATAAATTACTCATCACGAGTAAGCTCCTTTAATTTCGTTCATATTAAAATCAAGTTATGCATTTTATTCACTTGGTGACATTCTAGGTGCACTCGATCTATGTGACAATCGTTTATGAGATTCATTTCATTTACTTTTATTCTTCCTTCATTTCCTTGCGTAGTATAGTTTCTTGTTGGCCTTGTCTTAGGATGAATACGATGTTATAATGTCCTTGTTTCCCACCTAGCGATTCAGGATTGCAAGGGGCGTAGCCCCACATAAAACATTTTGTTTTATTGCTACAAAGCAACCCAAGTATTAAACGACATGTTACAAGTGAGAAAACAAACCCACATTGTGCTTTCAAAAGCCTTTTAAGGTACTAATCCAAGCGTCAGTAAATTTACATCAAGTTTTCGTACACCGAAATCCAATTAGGAGTTCTTAAGACTAGCTTGTTTTGGTCCAAAAGGGTCATGACCCACCATGAGGTTAACACTAGGACACAAACAATATTCTTTCCTCACACAAATTTTGGCACCTCATGGTTGTCTTTTATTTGTGAATTGATATGATGAAAAAGAATCTAGGAATAACTCTCCACCTGTCAATTTTGGTGGTGTAATTTAAACAATCATTCACTTCTTGTTCGCTACACCCACAACCCGCCATGGGGTCAAAGCTAGGCACAAACACATACCCACTCAACAAGGTCTATAATTATTGGGGGGGGGGGGGGGGCTCCACACTCGAATAGCTAGTACATTCTCAACTCACAAACCTTTTTATGATAAAAGAAGCTTTCCAGTAGTTGTTTGGAGGAGAGAAAGTGTCAAAATTAGCTTATCTCGTGAGGTTAAGATTTGCTCATAGCCATGATACAATGGAAATGCGTTTTAAGTGGAAATTAAGATAACAATACTCATTTAAATTTCGTATATTGTTAAACCACCTACCAAAGGAATAAACATCTTCCCAAATGCAAAAATCACCCTTTCGTGTGCAAATTAATGTGCCAAAATAACCGAGATGCAACACACTAGGAATTCACATGATTTGATTAACCCTACTACTAAAGGGAAGTGATTCAAGGGGATTGATATAAGTGGTACTATCAATGTCAACACCATTTGTTTTTAAGATAGCGAAACAAGTTGGGGTTCAAGCTGAACTTCATTACCATACACAATTTACCATAATAATCAAATACACAACTTCCACTAAAATATAAACTAGAAGTATAATATAGTATTTCTTCGTCCCGTACAAATTAAACACATACGTGCTAATAATTACTTTTCTTTCTTCATTGGTACAAGTACAATTATTAAAATAACAACTAAATTTCATATTCCAACCCGATTAAATCTTTTTTTTTTCAAGTTACTGGCAACTTTTAATTTAGATTACATCATTCCTCCCTATTTTGTCATGCCACCTGCAACCTATCAAATTAGTGTAAACATGATCAACGATAATCATTGTGCTATGCCCTTAGTCCTATAGCTTATATTGGATATTTAGAGCTGACTTGTGGCTTACATAATCTCTCTTCTTGTCGTATGTTATTCATTTATGCTTTCATATGTTTAGTAGGTCGGCCTTGGTGTTGGCCATAACATAGGAATGGTATATATAGGTGGTATTAAGGAGTAGTTAATCATCATATTGAACATTTGAGTCTTATTGTATGGTTTGGAGGTTGGCCCCTCGAAGTGGCTAAGCTATTCTACTTGCATATTGTGATCGTTTATCTACAATTTGGTGTTCTTTTATGTTCTATCAATATTCAAATTTATCCAAGCAATTTCATTACAAGTGGTATCAGAGCTTGATCTTGGCCAGAATTGCGTCACAACCCTAATTGTGAAGACTCGGCTATATCTCCAATTCGGTAATAAGTCAAGTAAGATCCTCCCCAAATTTCAAGATATTTTGAGTTGTTTTGCAAAAGTTATATCAATAGTAGTGTTTTTTATAAATTTGTTCTATCGACTGCAAATTGTGGAATTTTTCCAATTTCTTTACATTTTCAGAAAGAGGATAAAAAATTAGTTTGAGTTCGTTCTTTAAGTTTTTTTATATTTAGCTAAATTCCTATCAAAATCCCAAACCCTACATTTCAACCTTGATCCCTAAATCCTACTATTTTGGGGCATCATGGTGGGGCCTTCCACAAGAGGCAAAAATAAGCCTGTCACTCTGGGTAAAATTGCAGACAAGGATGAGATAATAGTTGAGGAGTTGGAGTGAGAAGGGGTAACTACGGTTTCCTCAGGGGTAGGGTTTACTCTAATGGACCATAGGATAAGCCCACTTGAGTATAATCTGCAAATCCTACAGGTTGAGATGACCAACAAAGAAGATGTAGAGAAGATTGGAAAACGATCGAATGATTTCATGCAGCAAATTAGTATAAATCTTACAAATCAGTCACAACTCAATCATTCTCATATCAACCAAGGTGGATCTTCAGGACAAAGTAATGGACTAAATTGCCAGGGCGGATCTTCGAGCCTACCCAATCCAAATACAAATACTTTGTAGGCCCATAACATGATGCCAAAAGTGGAAATGCGTAAGTTTGATGGAAAGGATCCACTCAATTGGATTAACCAAATGGAGAATTTCTTTGATCTACATTAGATCCCATCGGGACAAAAGGTGACCATGAAATCCTTGTATCTCGAACCTGACCAATTCGTCTGGTATTGATGGTTATGCGATCAAAGGTAGAAGAGTGGTCTTAATGTCACTTGAACATTTTTTACTGAAGAGCTACAATTGCACTATAGTTCTAGTGTGTTAGAGAATTACTTCATCCAATTAGCAAAGTTACGACAAATAGGATTAATCAAGGATTATGTTCACCAGTTCCAAAACATATCCTTGCGTGTGGAGAATATTATGGAAGGGAATCTAAATGACCTATTTCTTGGGGGCCTTAAGGACCACATTGAGCATGAGGTATGCATGTTTAATCCACTCAAGGTTTCTGATTCTATTATCATGATATGTAGGGCATATAAAAAATTTCTTTCCAGCAAAAGGCAAATTTTCACTAGAGTCACCATCGTACCCTCGGCTAGTGATTGCCACCTCAACAAATTGAAGAAGAAAGAGCAAAAGGGTTATGTTTTAAGTGTGACAACAAATATGGACTAGGTCATAAATGTGGTGAGAAGTAATTGTTTTACATTGAAGGGACCGGTGAGGAGGAAGAAGATCAGGAAACATCAAGTGATGAAGTGGAAAATCTAGAGGAAGAATCTGTAGAGCCCCAGCCCACTATTAGATGCCATGCTCTATCTGGTATTAACACTCCACAAACCCTTTAGGTCGTGGGTTACCTTAAGAAGCAAAAGGTGACAATATTGATTGATTTGGGGAGCACACATAATTTCATCAATAATAAGCTAGCAGCACGACTAAATTGTTTCATCTACCCGACTCCTGAATTTCAAGTAATGATTATAGAGGGTGGCACAATCCGATGTTCAGGGAAATGCCATAAAATCAGACTTATGATGGATGACTAAACAATGGAATCCACTATGTTTGCTATTCCCATAGGTGGAGCTGATATTGTCTTAGGTGTTCAGTGGCTCACAACTTTGGGCACCATAGAGCTAAATTTCTAGGAGTTGTTCATGCACTTTCATTTTGAGGGCAGATAGTTTGAACTTTGAGGACTATAGGCAAAAACTCCTAAGGTGGTTAGTTCTCACCAAATACAAAAGATTCTTAAAGAGGGGCCTGACGGATTTGTAGCACGATTGTTCTCCATGGAAGTTTAAGAACCAATTACGGTAACACATCCTGATCTTCAGAAGGTTATTGATAAACATGCAGTTGTCTTAGAGGATCCTAGAGGATTGCCTCTTGAAAGAGATCATGATCATGCCATTCAGTTAATTCCAGGAATCCAATCCCCCAACATTAGGCCTTATAGATACCCGTATGTGCAAAAGAGTGAGATTGAGAAGATGGTTGAGGAAATGTTGGAAATTGGTATTATTCATCATAGTTAGAGTGCTTATTTTGCTCCTGTGATGATGGTGTGTTGCAAGGATGGAAGGTGGCGCATGTGTCCAGACTACAGAGAACTTAACAAGTACGTTATCAAAGATAAGTTTCCTAATCTTGTCATTGATGATTTGGTAGATGAGTTGCACGGTGCAGTTTATTTTACAAAACTAGATCTTCATTCTAGTTATCACCAAATTAGAGTAAAAAAAGAGGATATTCATAAGAAAGCCTTCAAAACTCATCAAGGGCATTGTGAATTTCTAGTGATGCCTTTTGCTCTTACTAATGCCCCATCCACATTTCAGAGTTTGATGAATTCTGTATTTCAACCATTCCTACGTAAGTTTGTCTTGGTATTTTTTGATAATATCCTCATCTTCAACAAATCATGGGAAAAGTATTTACATCATGTAAATACAACCTTGGAAGCCCTCGAGAAAGATCAACTATATGCCAAGCCTTCAAAGTGTTCTTTTGGGGGACAGGAAGTGGAATACTTGGGCCATCTTATCTCTCATAAAGGTGTTAAGGTGGACCCTCGCAAGATCAAGGCCATGGTGGAATGGGAAGTCCCAAGAACCCTCAAGCATTTACGAGGTTACTTAGGTCTCGCAGGTTACTATTGCAGATTTATAAAGAACTATGGAACTATAGCAGCACCACTCACAATATTGTTGAAGAAAGACCGCTTTCATTAGAATGAGGAAGCTTCTAGGGCATTTGAAATATTGAAGGCGACGATGTGCACCACCCTTGTATTGGCAACCCCAGATTTCTTCAAGACCTTCATAGTTGAATGCGATGCTTCAAGAAATGGGATTGGGGCAGTACTCATGCAAGAAGGTCATCCCATAGCATTTGAGAGATGACAACTAAAAGGAAAGAATTTGTTGAAGCCCACATGTGAGAAGGAAATAATGGCAATCTTACATGTAGTCAAACAATGGAGACCATACTTGATGGGTAGACACTTCAAGGGAAAAACTGATCATGATAGTTTGAAATACTTCTTGGAGCAACGACTATCTTCAGAAAAGCAACAAAAACATGTCACAAAGATGTTCGGTTATGACTTTGAGATTATTTATAAAAAAGGGAAGGAAAATGAGGTAGCTGATGCACTCTTTAGGAGGGATGAGTCCATAGAAGCATTGTTATGTGCCGTCTCTATATTAAACATAGATTAGATAGATCAAGTAAGGGAAGAATGGCAGAAAGATGCAAAAACCCAAAATATCATTTAGAATCTCCAGAAAGATCCATCATATCCGAAGAATTTATGTGGAAAGGTAATACATTGTGGTACAAGGACAAGTTGTATTTGTGTAAGAACTCTACACTTAAACACCATGTTCTTTCAGAGCTCCATTCTTCTCCACTAGGTGGCCATTCTGGGTTCTTAAAAACTTATCATAGAGTGAAACAAGATTTCTTTTGAGAGGGGTTGAAAGGAGATGTTCAAAAATTTGTGGTAGAATGTTTGGTGTGTCAACGTAATAAGACCGAGACGTTTAAGACACCGGGTCTCCTACAACCCTTGTCTATTCCTAGGGAGAGATGGGAAGAGGTATCTATGGATTTCATTACAAGATTGCCTAAATCAGAAGGGAAAAGCGTCATCATGGTCGTAGTGGATAGACTTACCAAATATGCTCATTTTTGTGCCCTGTCTCATCCTTTCACAGCTAGTACAATTGCCATCTCTTTTATGGACATAGTTCAAAAGCTCCATGGCACGCCCAAAATTATAGTAAGTGATCACGATCTGATATTTACGAGCATTTTTTGGACTGATTTGTTCTCTTGTTTGGGTACCCAATTGGCCCAAAGTTCATCTTATCATCCCCAATCAGATGGGTAAACCGAGGTGATAAATAAATGTTTGGAAGGGTATCTTCGATGTTTTGCTTCATATATACAACAACGTTGGGTACAATGGTTGCCACTTGTAGAATGGTGGTATGATATTTCATTTCATACTTCATCTAAAATGTCTCCATTTTTGGCACTTTATGGGTACCATCCTCCATCACTCATCTCTAGCTTGAAGGTCAAACCTAAGGTGAGAGCAATCGAAGATCACATTCAACACCAACACGAGGTACTCTCTAGCCTTATAGAGAATTTGGTAATGGCACAAAACCGCATGAAACAACATGCTGATCAACACTGTAGTGAGCTACACTTTGAAGTGGGAGATTTTGTTTATGTATGGTTGTAGCCATATGAGTAGTTGTCCTTAAAACAATTAAAGAATTTGTTATCTCATTATGTACATATAAAATGGGAATAAGTTGAAATAGATTACTATTGGGACCAATGATTAACCCTCTGCGCAATACGCTTACATAGTTTTATATAGAACAATCATGACTGTTGAGTTACAAATCATTTCAACTTCTTTTCGTACATGAAGAGGCGTCTCCTATTCTCTATCTATCATATGATATACATTCTACTCTTTGTCTTATCTGAAATATGCGTATATAAGAGGTTTGCACAATCATACAAATTATATCTATGTTGACTTTCTAAGTCATTTTACACTCCAACACTTTCCTAAACTTAAATACTTGTCTCGTCCGGAGATGAAAGTTGTTTCAATGATCTTGAAAGTTTCCTTTGTGATCTCTTTTGAATTGCCAAATGTGGATTGCACTGCTTTGGGTGGTACTCTATTCGTAGTGTGCACATAGGATGTCGTTTGTCGGTTTTCACCCTCCGCTCACTACTTAATTGCCCTTTCAGGTTTTTGATCAAGTAGACTTTCCAAAAGATCACCCTTTGTAGGTTTTCAATCCATTGAAGCTCCCTGATACAATGCCTTTTTGGGTTTTCAATCTATGTGGGTTTGCTCATAAATATCAATAAATTGTACGTTTTATACTTCGATCAAAATTTGTATTATCCGCCATAAAATTGTGGAGCTTCACCTGCTCATGGTAGCTACTCTGTCTGCTCCGGCTGGATGTGAGGGGTGAATGGTTTAGGTGGCATTATCTATGTTGCTTTGATTCTGCAAAGGATTATGTGTAGGAGAGTAAACTTTGGTGTGTTCTTCATTGTTTGCGTAGTTGGTAGAATTGCTTCTAGGTCTTCCTTGTATGTATTCCAAGATGCCCCTTTTGAAGTGGCTAAGCTATTCTACTTGCATATTGTGATCATTTATCTACAATTTTGTGTTCTTTTATGTTCTATTGCTAATGATATTCAGATTTATCCAAGCAATTTCATTACACACTAGCATGGTATAATGTCCCTTTCTAGGGCTGAAACGTAAATAAAGGAAATCACACAAACCCCAAGTGAAGTAAATTATGATTTTTATAGCAGTAGATTTAATATTCCTTGAAACCTTAGCAATGAACTTTAGAGGGACTTTAATACACCACATAACCATGCACAATAGCTGAAAATACTTTTAAATAATTATTTCAAGTACGACAACCATTATCCATCCAATTTGCATCAAAGAAATGAAGAAAACAAGAGATGATACCCAACTGTAATTAAATTTATGACAACATGACAGCTACAAACAAGGGCTGAAAATGATAGATAAACTTCTCCAAAAAGAACCAAATTATAGATTCCAGGCTTATAAAATATGATAAATTAGAATATTAAAGAATAAATGAGTTATGTGCCCTAGAAGGCACCAAATCACACTCAAACCCTAGTCGCTCCCTAGGAGAGGGGCTCCAAAAATATGTCGAAGCTCTTGTAGGTCTTCTTCTTGATGCCCTAGATCCTAATCAACAAGAGAGTCTTCAATAGATGTCTTCAATTCACCAATATAGAGAGTTTTCATTCTCCACTAAGCCACAAGGGTGGGTTTTGTCCTCCTCGATTGCCACATAAGAGAGTTTTCGTCTTCAAGTGGAGATGTATCGAGCAATCAACCCAAAAAACCAAGTATAAGTGTATATGCGACAAAGATGATGTCCAAATGAGGCCAAACGACTTCCTTTTATATCCTTGGTTGTCGCGAAGACCCCTTGGGTGGGAACCAACCTCTGTAAGCTTCACTTTATCTTCTAATCTTTTGTTGGGGTTTTATAACCCCAACTGACCTGCCTTAAGGAGTGAAACACCAAATAAAAACATTAAAAATAATAAAAGAAAACTGAAATGAAGTTCAATTACTTCGCTTGTTCACTTATTCTTCTTGACCACGGGAAGAGAGTGGCAAGAAGTCTCCATTTGGCGTTAATTCAATAAAAAAGACATTACAGTCCTCCCTTCCCAAGATTACTTGTCCTCAAGCAATTGCAAACTCATATGCTCAAGTATCATCATATCAAGGTGAAAGAACATGTTGTAATAATGCTCCCATAATTTGGATCCCGTGCCTGTTAAATGAAAGAGCTCTTGCCAACACAAGCTCACATGCCCAAATACCATCATACCAAAACAACTGAATCCCATAGCTGTCAAGGGAATCAATTTCCGCCCACAATGATCATAGTGTCTACTCCTTCCATCACCCATGTCTATATGTCTCCTTCAATGAAGCCTTCTATCTAAAACATTAGAACATCTTTCATCACAACTTGCATGTAGGCTGAAAATAAGTAGTAACTGTCATAAATCACTTGGGATTCCCTCCAATTCAGCACTAGAATGGCTAGGAAGAGTGTCTTCACTAGTGGAGCTTCGCCACTATCATTATCATGCAAGGAAACCTTCGTAAATTTCACATGGATACAGCTGTTCATGACTGAAAATATTGTGACCAGCATTATAGAATGATACAAATATGATAAATCCATGTAAGCTTCAATAATATGACTGATGGACAGGGGTTAGTTACCCATACAAGGACTGTAAACTTTCTATTTTCAGCTGCAGTTCCATATGCTCCCCCATGTGATTGAGTGAGAAACAAACTCAGCTGTTCTCTTTTAATACTTATACCTGCACATGGAACAACTTTATTAATGAAAACAAAAGTTGCCCTCATCGTTGCTTCTTCATGCCTCATGGATATGATGGCAAGTTCTCTTTCAATGCTTGCAATCATCTCATATTCTCCCCTCAAGTGATGGATGTTCAAAAGTTTATTCAGGCTGTCCCAAACACAGTTGTAACCGTATATTTTGTTCCCCAAAATTAGAAGGATAGTGTCTGGGATCCTTCTTATAACAGCTGAAAACACATCAACAATGATAGTAGATTGCAAACCTCTCAACCTCATGGCTGGATACTCATCTCTTGTTGTCAAAAGAATGGATAGGAGCTGAAATTGTTGTGGACAACGAATAAATCAAAAATACAACAGCTGTCATAATGATTACCTTGGCCTCAAAAAGATGCTTCCAAGATGCCCCAAACAAATATCTTCAAAATTTGGCTCAGATCAAAACTTATGAGTGTTGGTATGTAAGTATAACCATACTTTGCCTGAAATTTCCTCCCAAACAATACCAAATATGTTGGAACATTGGCCTTAATTGTTCGCAATGAGTGAATCCTCTTACACACCTTTCAAATAAAAAGAACGTCTTTAAATCTGCCCCTCTATTGCTGTCCCAAAAAGTTGTGCACAACCCAACAAATGAGATTGGGAAAAGCATCTCATCTCGGTTGTAGCATTGCATTTCATCACTCAAATTCAGAATTGCAGTAGCTAACAAACATCTTGTGAGAGTTACCCTTACATTGTCAATGTCACTATAAGAAGAGCATCCCTTCCTTATGGTCGAAAACCACTTGGTGGCTGCAAATAGAATGTGGAACCAACTGAACATGTTGGTCATTATAACCACAAGATTTGAGACAACTTCCACAATGATTCGGGGTTCATGATTTACATTTTCCGATTTCCTCTCAATCATGTTACAAGGATGACTTACACCACAAAACTCCCATTGAATCCATGTCTCATTAGGCATTCTCGCTAGGCATGTTTTAGAGAACCAATCCCAAACAATGGCATGATACATTACTTCACCTTGTTTTATGAAAACTGAATTTTTGCATACCTTGTAGCAAGTTGAATTTATATTCCATTTAGCTGAATTTGTATTTTCAGTGGATGAATTATCCATAACCTTCACATACATCCAAAAGTGGCAATCTTGAAAGTAACTTGAGTCCCATAAAACCATAGCAAGCTGATTCATACAATGTTGATAAAAAACACCTAGCTTGCTTACCATTCATCTTCCCATCAATTTCAACATGCTGCTTAAGATAAAAAACAGGAGGAATTAACAAATATGAAATACAATCATTACTATCATACCTTAGGCTGTCCTCAACATGTTCACCTTCCCTTGTCTGAAGAGGAATGATTGAGATATCTTCTACACTTCCGACCTTGTGACTCAGAATTTCTGAATTAGGATCAGCCTTCTCTTTCACCTTAGATTCAACAAGTGAAGCCCTTTCCGCCTTGGCTTCAACAATATTTTGTCAACACTCGCATGGAACATCTTTATGGCTCTCGCCGAAGTCTACACCATCAACTTGCCTTTTATTGACTGCTGTTCTGAAAATTCTAGCAACTTGTTCATTATCATAACTATGCAAATCGAATTCTTCTTTCCTTGATCCAACCTTTGGAATGCTCAGAAGATGGATAGGGGCTTCTTGGAAAAGATTATTTTTTTCTATAGTACCCTTCATCCTCTCATCTTTGTTAGAATAATTCTCATGATGATCAAACCCTTGCAAATACGTAGTGTGAGGATACACGGTCAAACTGGGCATTGCACAAGGTTACATTACCATATTTTAATGTCTATAGGTGTATTTCCCTAATTTTGCAACTTGCCATTGCTCTTGTGATCCTCCACATGTTTGTCAGACTTTCCGCTGTAGCTCTACATTTTCCTACTACTCCCCTTGGGTATCCAAGACAAAGTCTTCTATGGAAGGCAGCCGCTGATATTCTTCTTGTCCATCTAGCATGGATTGCTCATATAGGTGTAAATTCTCACAATATACTCCTTAGTTTATCCTTATGAACTGTGGTAGGTCGAGCTTGAAAGCGTTTTCTTCAATTTTCTCCAATACGGTGGATTGTCCATACCTTGGATGTTTGAGCTTTCTTTGCTCGTCCTTGAAGCCTTTTCTTGCTCAAGTACACCATACTTTGTCTCCCACTTTGAGTGCATGTTCTTTGTTGTGCTGGTCATGTATAGCTTTGTACTTGGCTTGATACTTCTCTAGTTATTTTGGCTTGAGATGGATTTTTCTAATCCTCTTGATGAATATCGCTGCTCTTGTTACTTCTAAATCTTGTGCTTCTCCTTCTTGCTGTCCTACTGCAACATCAAGAGGATTAGTGGGTAGATATCCCAAACATGCTTTAGAAAATGAGTGATTGGTGGATGTGTGTACTACCTTGTTGTATGAGTGATGAAAGTATGCCAAAGATTCATCCCGAGTCCTTGGACATTTTCAGTTTTAACCTCTTATTAGTTGTACCAAATTCCTGTTCACAACCTCAGTTTATACATCAGTTTGTGGATGGAAAGTTGTATCTCACTAGAGTCTTGTGTCCATCTTGTACCACAACGTGGTCCAAACTTCTGCAAATAGCTTGAATCTCTGTCTGAAACAATAGATTCAGGTGATCCAAAGTATGTTCTTACCCAAACATTAAAAAATTCGGTATTCACTGAGCTGGTTCATGCTCTTTTGATTGTTAATTCGTTAGCAATAGAGAACCAATGACGCTGATATTATCTACTGAACTTACGTGTACAATATGGCCATGTTCCGTAGGCACCAGGATAAGTCCTAAAAATCCAGTTGAGATGTTTTTATATAGATAATTTCCCTTAAAATCATCCTTTTTACATACAATAAATTAGTTTAATATCCGTTGTTATGTGTTTTTTACAAAGGTAAAAATTCATCCTGAATAACATGCCTAAAATTTACCGTGTGTCATATAAATTTCCTGTAATTGTAAGTATTTCTCCAAATCAATTTATTCCCTCAATGAGGGCTCATCCTAAGTCTTTCAAGTGCTTATTTGTGTTGTGATAACCTTGCCTATATAGTTGCAACCAAAGTACTGAATCACAAGACTCATGTATTTCTTTCGATCCCATTGTCTTGGGATGCAAGTTCTTGTGCTTCGACTAGAAAGTCTATGGGTCTAGCCTTGTCCAATCACCTGGACCAGAGTTTCCCCAAATGAAATTTGAAGGATAAATTGTCTGATAACGATGGCTATTGAGGATGAAAACTCCAACGTAGCAATGTATCCCAGAATGGCAAAATAATAGCTGTCTGCTTCTACCCGTTCTATTATCAAATGTGCCTAACAGAGATCCACTATGTGTTTGAGCCATTACTGAACATATGCTAGAATCCACAATTATAGGACAAATTATACCCCCATGGATTATCCGCATAATAGGTCACCAATCCAAATAGCAAGTAGAGCAACTCTCCATGGTCTAGTAAAAACTAAATAGGAGGGATTCTACAATCCTTTCCTCCTGAATTTTAGACTTGCCAATTCAAGGAAGAACAAGTTTACAACCTCTTAAAACTGAGTATTGAGAAGTCAACTAATTTCCACTTCCTCCCAAATACAGCACTTTTGCAAGCAGGCCATAAGACTTCTACAAAACACGAAAATGACCCAACTTCTTTGGATCAATCTAGAAGGCTTCGATGATCCTATTTATATTCTATAAATCATGCATTTATAGCACTTTCCTCAGACAACGCATGCACTGGAGAATGGGAAAGTGTTCCCAATGGAGCAAAAGACATGCAAAACCTTACAAATTCAGGGCTGATCATGGCAATTCTAATATTTTTGGCTGAAAGATCTGTTGGAATGAGATCCCAAGGTAGACTGGACCGTGCTCCTAGAATGACAAACTCCATTGGTAAGGTGGTGGTTTTTTAATTTCCGCTCTAGCATATGTAGCAGTGCAAATGACTCGTACTAAAAATACTCAACTAAGCTTGCCTATTCTAACATATCCAAGTCACCAGGGTTGAGAGACAAGGGGATTTGAAATCATAGAGTTACTTTAAGCTAAGGACTAGGAGGGATAACACCTCCCTAAAAGAAGGGGGATTTTGATCTTCACAGGGGAAGAATTGAACGGGGAACATAGAGAAGGAAGATGTAATGTGCCACTTTCTCTTTGGATCCTGCATTGACTTCCTTTCCATTCCAAGTGCTAACAACAAGACATCCTTTAAGAGTCCACTAGGTAGAATCCATACACAGCATACAAACGCATGAAAGGATTCAGGACAAGTAAGACAAAAATACAGATGTTTTTAGAAGGTAGCAACTGTATCCACAATCTTCATTAAATCATGGCTATGAATAATGCACATATGCATTACAAGCACAAAAGACCACCTTAGACGTACACCACAAACACTCAAATTTGAGGTCTTGGCACTTGTCACATCAGCCAACCATTTTGACATGGTAGCTGTTACAATAAAAATAGAAGGGACTTCTTTTCAATGAGTTTTTAGTTGCACCTTTATCTCTCCATTTCTTAAGGAGAGAGAATAAATCTAAGGAGAGAAGAGGTGCCTTTTTATAAAGTTCCCTCCTATGTTGCATGCCATCATAATACTTGCATTAGGATGACTATAGTTCATTAAGTTTTGGTTCGTTGAGGTGGTTGAGTTTCTAGATTCAAAACACATGCACAATTTGTCTTGCGACTAGTCAGATTTTAGATGATTCTCCTTTGATCCAGGACTTTCTTCTTTGTTCAGTAGCTTTCCATGCTCCACGAGCCTTGTTCGCATGTCTATTTCGCGTGACTTCCATAGTTCACAAGCAACATTTCTGAAATACCCCCCATGGCTTTATAGTATTTTGCTTCACGCAATTCATGTGTTCTGTGAGGACTCATCACAGTCCTTGCTATATTTACGTGGCATTACTATGCACTATTACATTTCTTCAAAGTCATCATACTTTTCCACCTTAATTTATCCTTTCATCTAATCAACCTGTGTTTGGAACTTACTTGCATCTTCTCCATATAATGTCTCATGGTAACTATTTCTTGTCACCTCGTTTAGTCAACATTAGTGGACAATAACCTTTGTTCCGGAATTGATGATCTCTAGTTCGGAATCTCGTATTTTCCAACTCCACGTGATATTGCATTTTCCATGCCACGAAGCACCCTAATTTTGTCCCACTCCTTCACTTCTACTGGATCATGTCCTTTTATTTTCTTTTTACATTCAAGTGTAGAATACATATGCTTTGACTAAATCTTTCAACACCACAAAAGATAGATCATGGCCATGTTTAGACATAGGTAATCCTCTTAGAAAATCTTTAGAAATGTCCTCCCACAGACGAGTAGGTAACGTCTGGAAAAGGCTATACAAACCCTCCTTCCTAAGTCTTAGGCTTCCATGGTACAAAAAATTTTACACCACATATCTTAACGCATTACAATTCCTTCCTTCTTAATATTAGGCCATTGTACATGTACGGAACTTTACATTTGGGATCAGGGTCTTATGAACACTAAATGTCTTAATTTCGAGGTATTGCTTCTGGGCATTAAATTTACATATCTCCACAAGTTGGCTATGAGTTGTACCTCAATTGCATAGAGAAGCCCTGATACTTTGGACAACGATAACATCCCTCTTCAATCCCTCATCATTTTCAGTCCTTGGGACTTGCAACTGATGAATTGTCACCCCAAAGTCTTGCCCTCTTGTGGAATATGCCCCTTCATAAGCTTCCTTCATGAAGGGATCGAATGCTTAGAGATCTTTGTCTAAAGCATGATTTAAGTCTTCGTTATGCAGTGGCCTGTGAATAACATGTCCGCCACTAATTCGTGTATCTTGTGCATAAGTTCTTATACTTGATCACCAAATGAAACTGCTCTACGAATCCCATCCATTTGTAGTGTCTTTCCTTCTACAATTTTGTGCTTGCAAATATTGAAGAGGTTTGTGGTTCGTATGTACAATAGTTTCTTTACCCAAATAAATAATGCTTCCATTTCTTTATTGCTGGAACTAGTTTGTACATTTCTTTATCATAAACATGATATCCTCTTACTGCTGAAGTAAATACATCTAAATGGTAACAAATAGACTTATCTCGTTGCCACAAAATTGCCCCCACAACAAACTTACTGGCATCTGTTTCAACTTCGAATGGCTGTTGCAAATTATCAAGAGCAAGCACCAGAGCATGGCTGATTTGATATTTCAATGACTCAAAAGATTTATCATGTTCCTCTACCCCAATGGAAACTCTTACTGCTTGTTGTAACTATTGTATGTAGAGGTGCTGCAATAGTGGAGAAAGCTAGAATAAATTTCTTCATGTATTGTACTGCTTCAACAAATCTTCTAGTCTTTGTGACACTCCTTGGTGTAGGTCAATTTGTGATGGCCTCAAGTTTTGCAGGGTCCACTTGTAGTTCTCCTTCTCCAGCATGACCAAAATAGACCAATGATTGATTTGCAAACTCACATTTCTTCATATTGCACAACAGTTGTTTCTCTTTTAGCACTTACAAGACTTGTCACTCAAATGTGCTTAGGTGTTCTTCCCATGTGGTATTGAAATTTAGAATATTATTGAGATAAATAATGACCCACATATTTATGAATGGCTGCAATATATCATTCATCAATCTCATAAATGTAGTGGGTGCATTACATCAACCAAAAGGAAGTACTAACCATTCATAGAAACCCTGTTTTGTCTTGAAGATCGTCTTCCATACATCCTCCTCCTCCATTCGAACTTGATGATATTTGGATTTGAGATCCAACTTAGTGAAATACTTGGCATGTTGAAGTTGGTCCAAATAGATCATCAATCTGTGGAAGTGGATAGTGGTTCTTGATGGTGATCTTGTTCAAATGTTACTGGTAGTCTATGCACATTTTCCAAGAACCATCTATTCTTTGGCACCATCACAATGGGTGAACCACATGGTGAGGTGCTTGGGTGTAAATCACCCCTTGTTCCTAGTAGTTCCTTCGAAGTTGTTTCTAGACTTCATTACTCTCTAAGAGTGTTTGCCTATACAAACCAATGTTAGGTAAAGGAGATCCTGACAGTAGTTGAATCTCATACTATAATTCTTGTTTTGGAGGCAAACCCTTAGGAGTTCGGAACATACTTCCTAAAAAGACTAAATACTACTATCCAAATCATGCTAAATCCCTGGTTAGAAATCTTAGAAACTTCTAATCCATCTTCCTGTTTATCTTTCAAAAGAAGTAATCAAAACTGATTATAAGCATGAATGAGTATTTTTGCTTGGTTGGCACATACGAGGGCAAGCCCGGGCTTACTTTGATGTGCCTTGATGTTGTAGTTCAGTCCATCCTTGACCCACTTGTATATGTTAGCCCTCCTCATGAAGATTGCATCCTAAGATACAAGGACTTCCAAACACCACATCAAATGTATGAAGAGGAATTAAATGTGTGTTGACCTCATCAATGTACTCTGGGTTAATCCCAAATTTAAATTTATATTTCTTTGTTACTTGAATTTCAACATCCTTCTGCACACAAGCCAATGAACATGGACGAGGATGACCATATGTTTATAAACCAAGCATTCTAACAACTTCATCAGAAATCAAATTGGATTGAGATCTAGTATAATATTTGTGTGCATTTAGCTTGGTCTTTTTGATCTAAATCTTGATTTCAAACGACTTGCACTTCTCTTATGTTTCTTGTTTCTTGTTGTTTGTGTTGGTGATTATGCAACCAAGCTTCTCATCTTCATCGGAATTGTCCTCTATCTTTATCCCCGATTTTAAAAATGCCATGGACTTCTTGGAATGATTCTTTGGATGAAATTCGAATGTAGCTTCCAACATGTAGCGTTAGAATGTCCATTGATAAAATAATGACTACAATGGTTCTTTGGATCCTTATAGGTATTCAAAGCAATATCATTTCTTTTACTTTTCCACTTACCCTTCTATTAAGGATGTTTTTGCTCTTTCTCAGGCCAATTTATGGGTTCATTTTATCTTGAGGATTCCCTTTCTCCTTTTTTATTTTCTTCCTCAATGTGATATGCTTGCACACAAGCCTCAACAAGGCCCTTTGACTTACTTGAGATGACCCATCTTGTTAGGCATGTGTAGAGACCTCCCAATTACTTGGTCAAGTTGTGTTTGTCCTCCAAGTTCACATTCATCAACATGGCCCGTCTTCTTAGTACTTGGTACTATAATCTTGCACACTTTGACCACTTGCTTGCTTGGAATATTGGCCCTTAATTTGTTAATCAATTTTATGTCCAATAAAACAAAAATTCTTATGAAACAATTTTTTGAATTTATCCCACCTAACTACAATATGCTTTTTTAATCTAGAGTGATAGATAACTTTCCCACCAGTTTAGAACACAACCTTCCGTTTTGAGATGTGCAAAACTAATCTTTTGTGACCTAGTAATTTTATGTACATTGAAAAATCTCCACTGGTCTTTAAAAGCTTCTAATTTCAAACTTGTTTCAACTTTAAAAGGAGCATGTTCAATATTCTTATTTTACCTTAACCCATCCTTTGTCCTTTGGAGGCTGCTTGTCATCATGCACATCCATGGGTTCTTCTTTATGGGGCTTTTCTTCCCCTATGGCAAAATTCTTGGCTAGAGTGTGAACTATCGTGTCCATGGATTCTTGGTTCCTAGTCGCGAGCTTCTGCTGTTTAGCGAATTGAGACTTCAACACATGGTCCATGCATATTTCTAATACTAGAACTCTTTGGGCAAGCTCTTCTTGTCCTTTGATTCTACCCTCTTGTAAATATCTCCAGATCGCAAGGTAGCAATTCTTCTACATGTGATCCTATCAATGTCATACAAATCAGTCAAAACTTCCACAATTTCCCACAGATGCTAATCAGCTCCGATACCCAAATGATATGTAAACTCTCAAGATGGCCTACTTCTAAATTTATAAAATCACAAACTTGTTGTTCGACTTCAATTCTTTGCTTGAAATGATAAAAAGATGTCTTAGTGAGCTAGAACTAATGTATTTCAATTGTCGGTATTGAATACAATACTATAATAGGGATATAATCTACTACATATAATAATTGCAAACAAGAAGACGATATCCACAAGAAATTTATTCTGGAAACCCTAGTGAGGGGAAAATTCAGTTGTGAATGGCAATTTTTTATGTTCTCGTTTTCCTTATGGCCAAAGACAAGGTTACAAAGAGATCTGGAACAAGTATAGACTCAACTATCCTACACCTAAGCTCCCCCTCTCTGTTTCTCACTTAAAGCTTTCTTCTACAACCAATTACATACTTTCAAATGATTTTTAGTCAACAATGGCTTTTCCTCAAGTGACACTTTGTATTTATCATGTTGGAATTTTCTCCCATGCATTGGGGAATCCCAAAAGTTGGAAGGAATGGAAGAGACACCATTTTGTGGCTGTTATTGCCCTGTTCTTCTAAATATGGGCGAAACTGCTTGTATAGCCGAAACGATGGTTTCAAAACTGTCACGAGGGTTTCTCAACTGCCACTTTGCATAATGTGGCAGCTTTGCAACGATTTTTTTAGATAAGGTAAAATAGTTTGGTTTTGAAGGGACCAAAAAACCCGTACAAAAAAGAGGCCAGGCAATAGAAAAGCCACCAAAAAGAAACCAAGGGCACCAAGTCAAACAGACTTGACCAAAAGGTCACCCTGGAGAAAGGCACGACCCACAATAGGTCAATAGAAAAACATTTTTTTTACAATAGTACTTAATAAAAGCCATGGCAACTAGAGTTAAAAACTAGCACAAGTCCAAAACAAAAGTGCAGCCAAAGTGTCGCCATCAGTTCGCTTTGCTTGAGGGGGCTCTGCTTCTAGTTCTCGCACTTAGGCCCCTGTCCATGGCTCCCCCAACATCATCTTTCCACGAAATGGTAATCTTTTTAGGGACATTATCGGTAGGCGCCTTACCTTTCATTTCCATGAGCTCATTGTCCTCCGAGTTGCTCATCTCCAGACGTGTTTTTTCCTTACCTTTCGCTGCTTCAGACTTGGCAATTTGATCCTGGAGGATGGAAATTCTCTGTTCCTACATGATGATTTCCGCATTAAGCCCACCAATTCTCTTATTTTGCACATCAATTTTTCTGTGACACTCCCTTATTTCTTGAACAAGATTTTTGTTGACCAGAAGGATTGTATCGACCGTGGATTCAATCCTAAGAACTCTAGCTTCCAAATCCACCATGTTACTGCCCCTTTCCTTGCTAACAACACTTTCCCCAAGGGCTTTATCTCCCTTTTTTAGATTGCAGAGGATATTCACAATAATGCCATCTCGATTGTCCTGCTGCCCTCCTTTTTAATGCGAGTTAGACGATCAACAAGGGTTTCATTGTTTGAATCCACCTCCATATGAGCAGGAGGCTGGGATGGGAGTAGAGGTTTACCTTTCTGGTACATTAACAGAATCAACCCATGATGCAACGGAGTTTCCACTTTCTCATTTTGATAATCAGTGATAGAGAAGGTAAGGGATCTGAGGAGAAAGAAGGGGAAACTCGTAGCTCGGTTCCTGCGCAGGTAGTTGAGGATGGACAAATGGTAGGAAAAGATCTTTCTAAATTTTCCTTCCAAGGTAAGGTACTTCATAACCACCAAGCACACATTCACCCATCACTTAGGGAGGCAGCTACTCACAATACCATCATCAAACACGAGGATTCTCTCATCCGGACCAAAGAAAGTAGATATTTCATGCCTCCGCCTGGTTTTATCCTTAAAAAGTTTGAGACCTTCCAAAGATAAACCCGTGGCCTAGGCGATAGACTCTTTAGCGACTAAAATCTCCATACCCCTCATTTTTACACACCCCCCATCCCAAGCATTACCAAATTCGATAGCCAGTCGAGGATTGTTACCTTTAAGCCTCTTGATGTAGTTGGAGAAGCCACCTCTTCTCAACAACCTCCACAAAGTGGCATCCCTCTTGATATGTAGGTAGGTAGTCGACTTGGTGTGGACTCTATCACCACCCATGCTTAACCCAGCGCTTTGCTCAAGCTTGAGGCGAATAAGAATGAAACAACAAACCCAAAACAAAAGGACAAGGCCCAAATTGGGGAGATTAAATCCCCTTTTCAAAACATAATTTTCCTTACCATGGGACTAGTCACTCGAGCCTAGAAGTCTATCATACCAAAGCATGGGATGTCTTGTCAGCATTAACCAAGTTTAATATATTATTCGACTGTATAAAATCTCCCTACAAGATCACCTTTTTCGGCATGTCGTTGCCATAATTAGCTAATCTGTCGAGAGGTTTATTCCCGACTCTATAATTATGGTTAATCTTCACCTTCTCAAATTAAGCGAGCAGGAGCCTAGCCTCGATGATGATGTTGTTAAGTCTCCAACCTGTTCCTCCTTGTTGCTTAAGGGCATTGACAACACATAGGGAGTCTCCTTCTTTTAGCAGGGACTTAATATTCATTGAGATGCATAGCTCAATACCCCACAACATGGCCATGGCTTCAACGTAGTTGTTCGAATGATTACCCATGAAGCTAGCATGGGCTTGAAAGCACACACCAAAATGATCCCGTATTAATCCCCCTCCCCCAGCATGCCCTTCCATAGATCTAACCGATCTGTCAAAATTTAGTTTAAGACTAACCTTAGCCGGACATTTCCATTTTACATCTTTTTTATTCGCTCCCATATCTGTGCTATTATCCCATTTTGTGGGACTGATATTAAGATTTTTCAGGATGGAGATTTCTATTTTACATCTTGAAGATTTACTTCGCTCCCATATGATGTGCTAATTATCCCATAGAGTTTGACTGATTTAAGATTTTTCAGGATGGAGATTTCTAAAGCCGGACAAGGCTTTGAAGATTTACTTTTGATGATGTGCAAATTTTCTCTTAGAGTTTGACTGATTTTTAATACTAGAGCACTGGTTACGAAATATCCTATTGTTTCTTTCGATCCAGATGCCCCATAGAGTGTGAGGAAGAGTACATTTCCAAATTTCTTCAATGAGGTCATGATGAAAATTGAAAAACCACTGCTTTGATAGATTAGATAAATCTCCTGGAAGGACTTTCTGTACTTTAAAAAATTCAAGAACAACAAAAAAAACTTGAAAAGCAAAAATACATTATATGAAAAGATGATTGGCTATTTCTTCTTGTTGTTTGCACAGGCTACATCTGTTAATGAGAATCATACCTTTCTTCCTTAGTTTGTCCACTGTCAAAATTTTCTTCTGGACCACTTCCCAATAGAAGAAATTGATTTTAGGGATAATATTTTTATTCCATATTTTCTTCCAATAACCGTTAGCCTCTATTTGCTTAAAATTCAAAAGATAGCCGGACTTAAACTCCTAATTCCCAGAATCCATACCACACCAAATCAATTCATCAAGACATTGACTATTAGGGATGTGGCATTGCTTTAGTTCATTATTTAGGATTTCAAAAGGGTATTGAGGACTTGTATAATTCGGGGGAGGTATTATTTATAGCCATTTTCTCTCATCTATCCAATAATCACACACCAGCGCTCCATGATTTTGCCTGTAGAATTGGATGAGGTTCATCCACGGTTCTTCCAGCTTTAGGGGTTTATTTCTGATCCAAGGATCTTCCCAGAATTTGATATTTATACCATTCCCTAGATTCCATTTTGTGCCCTTAACAAACAACTTCCTGGCTTGAATAAGATTGTTCCAAAAATAGAGTCTTTAGGAAGTTCTTGATCCGAGAAGAAACCAAAAGTGCCACCAACATTTCGCAAGTATTTCGCCTTTAAAATGTCAATCCAAGTACCTTCTTCTTTATGCATTCTCCATCCAATTTTGGCTATAAGAGCCTGATTCATTATTTGCATTTTTTTCAGGCCTAGACCTTCCCTATCTTTTGGTCTTGTAACCTTATCCCAAGCTATTAATGGAATCCTAGACTTTACCTCCGAACCGGACCATAAAAATCTCTTTTAAATGCTCTTAATGGATTTTTTGATTTTTGTGGGAATAATGAAGATTGACATAGTGTAAATGGCTACTCCTTGTAAAGAGCTTTGTAGAAGTTGGGCTCTACCAACATGTGACAGTAAGGATCCTTTCCAAGAGGCTAATTTTTTGTGGAATTTTTCAATAATTTTATTCCAGCCAATGTCTTCCAGTTTACTCCCACAAAGTGGCATTCCCAAGTAATTATCCGGTAGAGATTTTATGTTGCACTCCATAATATTGGCCAATTTGTTCTGCCGTTGTTCATTGAAATTAATGAAGAAGCAAAAACTCTTGTGGAAGTTCTTTTTTTGTTCCGAGACTTCCTCATACTGTCTTGTGATGTCCTTGAATGAATGAGCTTCCTGAACAATAGCCTGACCAAGAAGAACCGTATCATCCACAAATTGTTGAAGGCATTGGTTGTCCACTCCGTTAGCAACCTTAACACCTTCTAATCTTCCTTCGCCTTTGGATTTTGAGCACAATCTGCTCAAGGATTCAGCCACAATGATATAGAGGAAAGGGGAGAGCGGATCCCTTTGTCTTAGACCCCTTTCCGCTTTGAAGAAGCCTTGAGGTTTGTCGTTAATGATGATCGAGAACATGGGGAAAGAGGTACATGTTTGAATCATCTTGATAAAGTGAGGATCAAAGCCCAATTTGTGCAAAAGAAGGATTAATAATTCCATGAGACCCGATCGTAGGCTTTTTGCATGTCTAATTTGATGAGCATAGCCTCCCAATTGGATTTTTCCACTGAATGGATAGTTTCATGGATAGAGATGATGTTGTCTAGGATTTGTTTGCCTGGGACAAAAGCACCTTGATTAGGAGAAACAAAGTCACTGAGAACCTCCCTCATTCGGAAAGCCAAAATTTTCAATTTGATTTTATACAAAGTGTTACATAAACTGATGGGTCTTAATTCTCCTAGATCTTTGGCCCCCGGATTTTTAGAGATGAGAGCTATGAAAGTATGATTGACTTGCTTGAGCAAATAACCAGATTTGAAAAAGTCTTGAACCGCCGCAACCACCTCTTTCTTCACTATGTCCCAATAAAGTTGGAAAAAAAAAAGAAGGAAAGCCATCAGGTCCAGGGGTTTTATCCCCTTCCATTTGGCCTTGATCTCCTCCTCAGAAAGTATGGCAATAAGGTCTTTGTTATCCTTAATACTGATCGTAGGATCAAAAAGATTTAGAGTCTCTGTGACATATTCCATGGAGGGAAGTTGACCCTCAACAAACAACTGTTAGAAGAAGGAAATTATAGTGTTCGAAATGTCATTCTCCTCCGTAGCTACTACTCCATCTTGTTTCATAATTTCTTGGATACTCCCTTTGTTAGCCTTAATGGTAGCTGAGATATGGAAGAACTTTGTATTCCTATCTCCCTCTTTAAGCCTGTTAACCCGGGATTTCTGTTTCCAATAAATTTCTTCCTTTCTGAGAATAGTGTGAAATTCAGAAAAGAGAACTTTTTCCTTTTCTTTGTCTTCAGTACTCTAGACTCCTTCCATTATTTCTTCCATTTCTCTCAACCCCTAAGTTATTTTATTCTTTTGCAGGAAGATATTGCCAAATGTATCTTATTCCATTTTTTGATCTTGGTCTTGACATTTTTTTAGCTTTGCTGTAACTTGAAACATACTATTATCTCTGGTATCTATGTTCCACCATTCTTCAATCATTTTTTCAAGCTCCGGATGGGTGGTCCACATCTTCTTGAACCTAAAGGGTCTACCTTTAGTTTGCACCATTTCTCCAAAGTTGAGAAGGATCAGATTGTGGTTAGAACCAACGTGAGCTAAAGAAGATAGAGAATAATGTTGCTCTTGTATCCATTGATAATTAACCAGGAACTTGTCTAGTCTAATCTGGATGAGGTAATCACGACTTCTTCTGTTTGTCTAGGCATATTTTGGGCCACTGAGCTCAAGGTCCATCAAGTCATTCTAGTTTATGAAGTTAGCAAGGTCCTCCATACTTTCAGTGAAGGATATGATTCCACCTCTTTTTTCGGAGGGAATTAGGGGAGTATTGAAGTCACCTCCTATAACCCAATTTAACTCTTTAGTCATCCTTCTAAAACTAGTCATTTCCTCCCAAAGCACATGTCTACCAATGCTTGAGTTGGGAGCATAGACATTAGAAAGTATGAATTGTATTTTGGAGCTTAAAAAGATGAAGTAGGTGGCTCTATGATGTTGGTTGTTGAATAAAGGGAAACCCTCCAACACATTCACATTCCAAAGACAAAGAAAACTTCCTGAGGCCCCCACTGATGATTGGCAATGAAACCCAACCTCTTTCCAAAAAGATTGATTAAATTCTTCCATCCTTGCTGTATTCATCTTTGTTTCCTGTAACATCATGATATGTGGTTTTTTGTTTTTCCTAAAATCTGAGAGAATCCTATGCTTACTGGGATTGTTTAAACCCTTTATATTCCAAGAAAAAACAATCATTTAATAGGGTTTGATTTTTGGGTTACCGCCAATGATCTTTTCTTACCTTCCATAACTTCCTTCCTGGAAGCTCTTTCGCGTTTTTCCTTTTCTGACGGTCTTCCTGGAGAAGCTTTGTTTCCTCCCACATCTGCTTTGGAGGTGACCCCTCTTGTCCTAGGACTAGCTTTCCTTTTTGGTGATAGTTTTAGAATTTTCTTGGCTATCACCAGAGGCTGAACAGGGGAGCTTATCACTGTTAAAACTTCAGACTCTACTTAGTGCCGACTGAAGAAGTCTCAATCTCTTCCTCGTCATTATGGTTGTCTTCGTTATGAAAAAATGGCCCAACAAGAGATGAGTCCTCCGATCCTTCCTTCTTATTTGACTCTATAAGTCTCTGTAAATTCTCCTCCACTGTAGGAATGTCTTCAAGACGAGGCACCAACAGATTAAACTTGTTGCTAATCTCCAAGGACACGTCCTCATATCTTTGACCAAAGAAACTAGCCTCTAATGAGTCAGACACCATGGATCCTACAATACTATCTCCTTGTAGTGGTAAATCTTCCACCATCCCGTTCTTTGTTTCTGTTTCTGGGTCTGCTACCCTTTTGCTATCCTCTGCTTGACTGTTGTTCAATGCACCTCCCGTCACTGTGGAGGCAACCATTTCGTTACCCGACTTGTTAATCAGAGGAGGTTTTTGAATCTGCACCCATGTGGGAGCCAGTTTAGAGGGTTCGCTACCCCATGATCTATAACTTCTTTTCCCTTCGACTCCTCCCTTGGATTTCCTTTCCTCTTGAGTAGACCCTTGCAAGCAACTTCCTCTTTGGATTTAGGACACATTTTGGAGTTGTGGCTTGTTTTGAAGCATGAGAAGCACATGAAAGGAGCTATCTCATAGTCGATCTTCTGGACGTGAGCCCCCCATTTAGAATTTTGGTTGATGCTTCGAGGTAGTTCTGTATCCGGGATCACATTGACACAAAAATGAGCAAACAACAGTCGTGACTTCGCACTGGTTATAAGATCGATAATGACCAATGAACCAATAGCTTCAACAATTCCCTTAATAATATCATGATCCCAATATTCCAGTGGTAAACCCGGAAGCCTAACCCAAACCGGGTATTCCTTAATGGTATTTTCCAGCGGATTGAATCCCAGTTGCCATTTTTGGACAAGCACAATATCACGACCCATGAACCAAGGGCCTCCAACAAGGATATTAATCAGATATTCATCCAAAGATAGGGTAACCAAAAATAAGGAATTTGCATAAGCAACAATGTCCATGGCTCCTTTAGGTGACCACATATGACATGCCCATTTCCTGAACTCATCAATATTGGGTCTACTTTCTGGTATTTTGGCCAGAATGGTGTTGCTCATGGAGGAGTAGACCCTCTCAGCCACCTTATTTGGGATATCCAATGAGATACCATTCGCTTTGCAAATGGGTTGAAGGTTAAAGGCTGATACCTGCTCTGGTTTCCTTCCCGAGACCATCTTGGCCCACGTGACTGCGGGGCCCCTCGACAGTTCTCCCTTGTCTCTCTGCCATAAAGGCAACATCCTTCCTCCCGTCAGTCTGAAGAAGTTGAAAATTGTTATTGTTTCACAATTACTCACACAATAGTATATACCTTAATAGATGCATGATATGTATCCTGGCAATGATGGCATTAATAGTAATAAAGTAATGATATGTGTGATATGAATTATGGCACCAAACATATGATATCACGGAGTATGGTCAAGCATAAACATGTAACAACATAATACATAATATAATGAAAACATGTAACAAACATCATGATCATAAAGCACACACGCAATCCATCATATGACAACCGATAGGAAAATGATAAGGGGATCCTTTGACACGAAGCACATGACAAGACTCATAAGAACACACACGTAGAAACACATAGAAGCAATAATATCAACACACAAGCAAATAATGCCACAATCATGTATAGCAAAGTAAAATATAAAGGTGCGCAATCACTCAAAAGATGTAAAGCTAGAGCAAGACATTTGTAAGCTAGAATTTGTGATACACATAAGATGCGCTCAATGTGGGTATATGCCCACAATGCGAAAGGGATGCCCTTGGGTCTAGGTAAATGAAATTATGAAACATCTATTAATAAAGGATTATATGTAACATGCATATCATGCATCTCAACTTAAGAATTGTTATGTACCTTGGGATATGATATTATAATGTGTATGGGTTGATGAAAATGCCAACATGTGGCACACCCCCCCTTAGTTATATGCTTATAATATATGGGGTCACATAGGAATCAGTTATATTGGGTAATGAGTTGGCCTACATTAGGATTAGGTGTTACCCATCCATTAAGAGTAATGTACTACTATGTAAAGGAGACGAGTATCATTATGAGGGATGTCATGTTTGTGTTGAGTCTTCTACTTGGTAGAAGGATATTGGAGGTGTCCCCCTTGAAGTGGAATTTCCATATTGGGAGATTGGATTGTTATTCCTTCTTGAAGGAGTATTGTATGGTGTTGCCCTTAAGGGTATTCTTCTATTCTGGACACATTGAATATTGAGGCATCTAGGCCCACCAATATATCTTATGTTGTATTCTGCATATTGTTCGACTTATTCAATTATTATATCTAAAGATCTTATCAAGTGGTATCAGAGCAGCGATTTGGGCAATTTTTTGGGTGAAACCTTGATTTTTGTGATTTGCCTATATCTTGAGATTGCTTATGATTTTCTTAGATTTTTTTTTTTTGTGGAGTGGCAAAATTGTTCTAGGAAAGCTACCCTCAAATTTTCAGCTTTTTGGACCTATTTTGCAGGAGTTATCGCCATTTTAGGGTTGAAACCCAAATTTTGAAGATTCACCAATATCTTAGAAACAGATGGGAATTTTCCTGCAATTTTTTTATTAGAGTTGTGAAACATTGCAAGAAATACACATTCAAAATATCATCATTTTTTGATTTGTTTTGAGAAGTTATGGCACTTTTAGGGTTTTCTACAAATTCCCTCCATAGGCCGAAAATTTCGAAAATTTTCTTATCTTTTTACATTTTTGGAAAGCTCTCAAAAATTTAATAAGGGTTTGTGTTCTGTATTTTCTGATTTGAGGCTAACATCTAGCTGAAATTGGTAGGGCAAAGATTGATCAAAAGGGTTTATTCTTGAAACCCTAGTTGTTGTGGATCACAGGGCTAAAAACTTTCTATGGAGAAGGTGAGGTGGATGCTAGAGAATGGTGGAACCATTTTGAGGAGAAATGTTTTCCATCATTAAATATGTGGAGGTTACACCTTTGGCTTGATGGTCCTACATGGATTTGGTTTTTTGAGTTAGAAAAGGAAAGGTGGAATTGGTTTTGGGAGGAAATGGAACAAGTTTTCTCGGATAGATGGGACACCAAAGAAGAAGAGGGGGAGGAGGAAGAATTTAAGGATGATATTGAGGAAGAGGAGAAAGCAACAAAAGAAGAAGAGAAGAAGAAAATGGGCATGATGAAGAGGCTATTGATGAGGATCGAGATGAAGAAGAAGATAGTGTAGCTCCAAAGAAGGAACGTGTAATGTTTCAGTTTCATGGGTGCATTCAAAGAAAGAAGGTAATGGTGTCCATAAACACTAGCAGCAAATAGAACTGCATCTACATGAAGGTGGTTCAACATCTATGTGCAGAAGTAAAACTATAAAGGAACCTCAAGTGGATGGTAAGTAGATTCAAGTTTTTGAAGATTTGAAAGTCTCTATGGATAAATATGTTTTGCATTCAAATTTTTATGCATTGGATATGGATGGTTTGGATCATAGTTTGTATACTCGTATTCGGCAGATGCAACAATATTGCCCCTTGAAGATGGTACATGGGAAGATGCAACAATATTGAAGCATCCACATTTACAATTGCTTGGGGACAAACAATTTTGGGAAGGGAGGATTGTGATGTCCCCTTTTTCAAAATAGCACTAATTGAAGACTTCTTGCCATTTCTCTTCCCGTGGCTAAGAAGGAATTGCACAAGGGAAGTCCTTGGGTTTTTTTTTTTTTTTTATTGTTATTAATGTTTTTCTTTGGTGTTTTACTCCCTAAGGCAGGTCGACTAGGATTATAATGATCCCAACATGAAATTAAAAGATAAAGTGAAGATTATTAAGAGGTGGGCAAGGTTGGGAAGATTCCCAACATGGAATGAGAAGATAAATCAAGCCTAAGAGGGCAGTCTACACCTTATGGCTCTTGGCACCAACCAAAGGGTATAAGAGGAGTCTTAGTGGCTCATTTGCACATCATTTTTTGGCATATACACTTTATACTTGGTCTCTAGGGCTTATTGCTTTAATTCCATTCCACTATTGGGCTACAATCCATTAGTGTGGCATCCAAGGAGGACGAAACCCTTCCTTGTGGGAGATAGGAAGACGGGAACCCTTCAATTTGGTGGTGTTGAAGACTCTCATTGAAGACCATCTTGTTGGTTTGCATCTAGGGCATCAAGGAGAAGCCATATAAAAGATTTTGGCATTGTTTGAAGCCCCTCTCCTAGGGATCGACTAGGGTAGAAGAAGATTTGGGTGTCTTCTAGGGCACAAAACTTCATTATTAGTCGATATTCAGATTTATCATATTTTATAAGCTTAGAATCTACAATTTGGTAATTTTTGTAGGAGTTTATCATTTTCAGTCTTTGTTTGTGGCTTCCCTGTTGTCATAAAATTAATTGCAGCTGGGTATAACCTCTTGTTTTCTCCATTTCTTTGATGTAATTTGGATGGATAAATGTTGTCGTGCTTGAAATAATTATTTAGAAGCATTTTCAACAGTAGTTGCATGGTTGTATGGTGAGTTGAAGTCCCTATATAGTTTGCTGCTTGGGTTTTTTGATATTTTTAAAATCTTCTACTATAAAAATCAGAATTTACTTCACTTGGGGTTTGTGCCATTTCCTTGATTTTTAGTTTCAGTCCTATAAAGGGACACTACAATTTCCTATTGGCATTGGGAGGAATTCATGTCAATCCTTGGCAAAAGCCAAACTCCTTGAAGCAAAAATGCATAGGATAACATTGCAGAAACTTTCTCCTAGGCCTAATTATGATGTTAGGTGGATAGTTCAAGGATCTTTGGGAACCTCAAATGAGCACGAGCCTCATTATGAGGACTATTAGATGGACTGTAGGGATGAAGAAGAGGTGAGATTCAAAGATTATTCAAGGATGACCCTCACCCAAGTTGTGGACTACAATATTGTAGTTGTGCCTCAGGGACTTGCAGATGTAAAGGACTTGGTGAGTAAGCACTATGTTAATGAAAATCCTTGTGGAGAAGTTGGTGTGGACGAAACCCCACACTACACTTGGTTTCATACACTTCATTGCTGGCTACAACTGATTTATGCCTTCATTATTTTGATGTGTGTACTTTCAGACTCTTAAGTAATCTAGTCTTTACCATTGTGTAAAATGAGTACCATGTAACATTTGTGCCAGAGTTGAATGCTTTTTTAATTTAGCATTCAGACTCTTAAGTAATGTAGTCATTACGATTGTGTAAAATGCGTACCATGTAACATTTGTGCCAGAGTTGAATGCCTTTTTTGATTTCATATTGTCAGGAATGGAATTTGTAAACAAAAAATGAGGATGGTCTATTAGGTAAACCTATAAGTGAGAAATGTATAGAATGCTTGAAGTCAAATTCAGGACCCTTAGTCAGCCTTGTATTTGGAAGATTGTTGGGCTATCAAATTTATTTAGTTTTGTCAACATGTATCTGAGGGTTTAATGGATCCTTACCCTGTTCTTTTAAGAAGTAACCTTCAGTGGAGTGTGAAACACAGTTCAAAGACACAAATTTCGTATGAATCATGATTGTAAACTTGGTCCATGTAGCTATTAGGTTGTGGCTACATTCTGTTTGTTACTTTCGAAATGATTATATTTTGTCTAAGTGAATTTTATGTTGCAGTTTTTTACCATATTTGAATGACTCTAATCTCATCCAAAGCTTGAGATTGAGTTTTTATCCGTTGTGATTGTTAAATTTTTGGTTCCTTGTTTTCTTTCTAAAACCTCGTCATTCGCAACATATTTGGTTTCATTCAAGTTGATAAATATCTGTAACTTTATGCTGATTCCTATCCAGTGTTTCTTAGTTTCTACTTAAATCTACATGTTGCTGAATTTATGTTCTTGGTTAATCTGGCCTACAATTTCTAAAATATGATGATTCACTATTCACTCTTTGGTCACTGATTCTTGTTTTCTTGGCCTCTCTTTTCTTTGACTTCCTTTATAATTACCTAAGATTTAGCAAGCCTTATATTTCTCAACCACGCTTTTATTTGTATAATTTGCCTCACTTATGCTAACACCTTTGATACCTTGCTGATTTTAACAGGTTTTTGTGGTCCTGTAAGGGAGAGAATTCAACACTCTACCAGAGGCAGGATTATGAGTTCCATAATCTTTAGCTAGGTTGACATTTGTGGTATATGTTTCCATTGCAGTCACCGGAAAAAAGTGTTCTTGCAGATACACAACAATCTGCATGCAAAGTTTGCTTATGAACTTTTGATCTGGAAGTTCCCAATCAACCATCGGAATAGCACCAAAAATGGTAAAGTAGGGCATGCTTTACATTCAACAATATTGATTTGGTAATTGAGACAAACTTTGTGGTTGTGCACAGGTGCCTATTGGTAAGACTTGTTAAGAATATGTTGACTGAGAGTCAGATGATAAAAATCATGTTGTTTAGAACCTCCTGCTGTATGTTTTGAGAGAAATATGAATATTGATTGTTATTTCCTATAACATTTTACCTATCCTATGTTATAAAATAAGATGTACAATGAATGGTTACATATTTTGGAAGACTGTTTCTTTTGACTGAGAGGGACTAGGAAGTTGCTCCTTTTGTCAGTTTTATGTATATATTAAATTGTAATCGTTGTTGCAGTTAAGGTATAGACCACCAAAACCTTCAGTAAGTTGTTTTAGATAGTTTTATGGGACATCGTCTTAGGTATCACATTTGTATTCTCCTATAAATCTAGGGCATCCTCTAGCCAATTTGATTCAGGGGCATTCGGGTTCACTTGCTATCTTGCATCACCTAAAAGAGTTGAGGATTAGCAGAATAAGCTTGCACAATCTTGTGTAGCTTTGTGTGACCTTATGCAGTCTTGCACTTAGTGTTACTTGGAATAATAAAGATTTCTCCCAACATCGTCGAAGTTAGGCTGTGGTTTCAAGCCTCGAAAAGAGATTTTCATGAAGGACCATGTGCACATCTTGCGCACACATGTTTTGAACTTGTGCACTTTGAAGATCTTGTGTTCTTGTGTACCCATTAATATCAAGCAAGGTGTCACTTGGACACGTAGTATTCTTTGCCAACAGAATAATTAAGTGACCTAGCATGTTTTGATTGGACAAAAATGCCCCCACGAGTGATTACGTGTTAACCGGATAATCTCAATCTACGGTGATCTGATTGAGTTAGGAATCTTTGCAAGGGTATCTTGATTTGCAAAGGTATCTTTATTTCTCCCACCGGATTCTATCAGTGAAGGGAGTGATAAATGTAAGAGGTGGTTATATGCTGGGAATAGCTGGGAGCCACGAATTTCAAAGCTTAGAAACGAAGGAAAGAGTCCAAAACTCTAAGAAAGCTTCATTATCAAGGTATCGAGTCTAGTTCAGTGAGTCTTGGTAGTCAACAAGTTTGGTTAGGCTAGAGTCCTAGGAATCACGTCTCTTTGTAGATGTTGCAAGGTCTTTATTTGTAAGGCTGTAGCAAGATTGGGAATGCATTGTGCCCAGGTCTGTAATTTTCCTCATTTGATTAATAGAAGCAACTTTTAGTGTTTCTTTCAAGCCGTGTAGTGATCTTTGCATGCACAAGGGCATTTCTCTAAGAATCTACGGGCTGCGTGGTCTAAGGTAGCCCTTCATTTGGACCTTCTAATCATGATTACATCAGTTTGGTAAGTCATCTAGGTGAGTTATTTTCATTTTTTGCTTTCCATATTTGGGAGTGTGCACAGAAAGTGGTTGTAGGCATCCTCTAGTGCTTAGGTTAGGTAGAAGGTGTAGGTTGCAATATTTTATTACTGTTATTATGAGGAAATTGAGAAGGCACACATTGGTCTCTCTATGAGAAAAAAAAAATTAGACCACCTAGAATGGCTGAGTTATAAGATCATATGATGGGTCTAAATGAGAGACTCAAACAACTTAGAGCATGAACGGGTGAGGAGGACTCTAGTGATGATGAAACAATGGAGGTTGGAGGAGAAGTGGATGAAGTGTACAAAGATATCGAAGAGCTACTTCTAACATTGAAGGGAGATCACACATGGATGTCTCGAATTTCTTGACAATCTTATTGAGTGGATTGTAGAATTGGAGAAGTATTTTGACTACGAGTCAATAGAGGACCCTAAGAAGGTTCCTTTTGTTTTACAAAACTGAAGGGACATGCATATTTATGGTGGGATCATGTTCAGAATGATAGAGAAAGAAAAGGAAAGGAGAACAAAGCATGGAAAAGGGGGGTTTTCAAGCTAAAGGCAAATTTATTGCTTGCGGATTACCAATTGAACTTGTTCAAGAAATTTCCAAATTTGAGACAAAAGATGTGTGTTAAGGACTCAATTGAGCAGTTCTATCACTTAACAATTTGTGTGGGTTACATGGAAGGTGGTGCATAAAAGGTCGCAAGGTATGTTAATGGTTTGCATATTTCCATTCAAGATGAGTTTGACATGGTTAGACTAAAGTCTGTAGAAGACGCCTATCAGTGTGCGTTGAAGGGAAAAAAAGTGTTTTGTAGACAATAAAGTAGTTTGTGAGGGAAAGGAAATTTCCTGCGCAAAGGTGGAGCAATGCGCAATGACAAGTGAGATTGTGTGCAAGAGAGTGAAGCGAGTACCTCACATGATCATAGCGATGTGCAAAGCAAATGACAACAGTCTTATTTTAGAGGAAGAGGATATGGAAGAGGTAGAGGATTCACTAGAATGTCTTTTCGATGTGGAGAAACCAGACATCGTCGTTCGAGTGTCCACAAGCACAATAGAATGGTAGAGCAGGGGGGAATGACTCTAACAACCATCTTGCGCATGTAGGTATGGAAATTGTTTTGTTAATTAATTGTGTAGAAGAGTCGTAGTGCAAAGAAGCTCTCATGATGAAGAGTGTTGTTGAAGCCAAACGTAAGGGAAGAATCTATTCAAAACCATTTGCAAGTATAGAGATAAGTGTATTAAAGTTATCATTTATAGTGGTAACACTGATAATCTTGTTTCTAATGAAATGGTTGAGAAGCTTGGTCTGAAGAGAATTGTACATCCGAGTCTGTATTATGTGTCCCAATTACTGAAAGGACATCAATTGCTTGTGAGTGAGCAATGTAAAGGTGCTTTAATATTTGCACATATGAAGATGAAGTTGTGTGCGATACAATGCCCATGGATGTAAGCCATATGTTACTAAGTAGACCTTGGCAGTTAGACAGAAATGTACATCATGATGGATGTACAATGCTCACACCTTTGTGAAGGATGGTAAGCAATACACATTGAATGTTTTTAAGGATGCTAGTGTTGAAGTGGACAAAAGTCCTAAAGTGTTGTTGATTTCGGTAAAACAATTCCCAAATGAGATGAGGAAGGAGAGTGAATGTTTTGCGTTCATTTCAATTTCTGCAAAACAGGGGCATGCAACCATGCAGGAAGGAGGGCTTCCTTGTGAAGCGGAGAATATGCTAGGTGATTATGCAAATATCTTGTTAAAAAATATTCCTGATAGATTACCACCTATGCACAATATCATCCATCAGATGGATCTGATTTTGGGGTCTCGTTTATTGAATAAAGCCTCATATAGGTTAACGCCTACGGAGAATGAGGAAGTGAAGAAACAAGTCCAAGAATTGCTTGAGGAGTCGATTAGAGTATGTAATCTTGTGTGCAATACCTGCACCATTTGCTCCGAAGAAAGGAGGTGAGTGGAGGATACGCATTGATTTCAAAGCCATCAATACGATTACCATCAAGTATAGGGTTCCATTCCCGCACATGGATAATTTGATAGATTATTTAAGTGGAGCATGGTACTTCACAAAGATTGACTTGAAATGTATCACCACATTAGGATAAGAGAGGGTGATGAATAGAAGTTTGTTTTTAGATGTAGGATGGAGTATATGAGTGGTTAGTCATGCCATTTGGGCTAACTAATGCATCGAATACGTTCATGAGGCTCATGAAAAAAGTGTTGAAGCTTTTCTAGGCAGGTTTGTTATTGTGTATCTGGATGTCATATTGATTTTTAGCTAGACACAAGAAGAGCACTTGGTCCATTTAGGTAAAGTGTTGGGACGTTTGCACAAGGAAAGGCTGCTTGTGATTTTGAAGAAGTGCATTTTCATAAAGGAATTAGGATACTTGAGATTTGTGATATCTCAAGTAGGGTTGCAGATGGAGCTTGAGAAGGTGTGAGCTGCAATTGAACAGTTGTCACCCAAGTGTGCATTTGAAACACAAAGTGTCTATGGTTTGGCGAGCTTCTATCGGAACTACATGAGACTGTTGCAAGATTTGCGCGCCAATCTCAAAAAGTGGCGTGGAAAGATAAAAAAGAGTTTGCATGGATGACAAATGCAAAGTATGGCTTTTAGAAGTCGAAGAAGAAAGTCCCACAGCAACGAGTGTTGGTTTTGCGTGATTTCAACAAGGTATTTCAGGTTGATTGTGACACATGTGAACAACCATTAGAGTTGTGATGAGTCAAGAAGGTAGGCCCATTGCCTATTTCAACGAGAAACTAAATGATACACGTATAAAGTATTTGGTCTATGATTAATAGTTTTACACCTGTTATCAACTAATTTTGACTTGGCAAAATTAATAAACATGGAAATTTTGAAAATTTTCAAAAGTGTTATTTTGCGTGATTTAATTCCCTTGTCGTGATCGTCTCGTTTTTGTGATTGTTTTGGTCTTCATTTCGGGCAAGAACTCCTCTCATTAAGTTATAAATTGCATTAATATTTAAATTAATTTATTATCCTTTATTTGATAAAATCAATTTTTATTAACTTTTGGGTTTTTAATTAAATAAATATTAATTTAAAAGTCATTCGACAATTTTTTTATTTAATTGCCGGGGGGAAGTAAGCTTCCGCTTCCCATTGCCGGGGATGCCAAATTGGCTTCCCGTACCCAGATTTCCCCCCTTCCTGGCAAATTCATTTTATTTCCTCGCTTGTGGGATTTCTTCCACTTATTACTAATCCCTCCCGATTTCCCACATGGGGATATAAAATGGGGATTACCAGCCTGCCTTGCCATTTTTGTTGGCAAATGGTTGTTTATTTCCCACTTTCCCCTGGCAATTAATGCCACTACTCGGGAAAGAGGGAATTGGTTATTCCAACGGAAATAAGAAACGGTTACAAAAGCTTCTTTAACCATTTCTCCGTCAAACTCCTTAAAAAAAGTCATGCGAAGAAGCTTTGAAGCTTTCAAATTTCTAGTTTACTGTAAACGCAATTGAAAAAAGATTACATTAGCTATACAAAGAACAATAAGATTCCAATGCCTAGGAGGGAAAACATTCAAAAGCAAACAAGAAAGGAGAATCTCCACGCGTAGGCCAAAGTTAAGAGAGTTTTGTTTGGAAGAACAGTCCAAAGGAAGGAATTTTCATGTTCCCACGCATTGAGGAAGCAAAGCAAAGAAAGATAAAATAGTTTTAAGTTTCCAAGCTGGGTAAAAAGGCCAAAGTGAAAGAAGTTTTAAACAATTTCCACGCCCCCGGAAGGAATCCATGCAGCCCAAGTGGATAAAAAGAATATTGCAGAAATCTTTGAATAGTTTCAACGCCTAGCAAGGAGACAAAAACAAGTTTCAATGCATGGGCTTTAACAAACACTTCATGCAGGCCACGTAGGAAGGAAATGGCAGTTGAATGAGGTTTGGAAAGCAATCTTCACGCAGCCCAAGGAGAACAGTCCAAAACCAAACCAAAGAAGATCAAGAATTCAATGCATAGGTGAATAAGAAGAAATAACAAGCTTCCCACGCACAGCCAAAGGGGGAAAAAAAAAGTTTCAACGCAGTGAGTGTAGAAAGGAAGACCAAAACAGCTGAAGATCCCACGCAACATGCAGAGGTTTTAATCCATTTCCACGCATGGGTAAAATCAAGAGAACAACAGTTTAAAAATGACAAGAATTCCTCCCACGCACTCATCAAAAGAAATAGCACTAAAGGCCACGCATTGGTTAAAAAGAATAGTCCAATTTCAATGCCTAAGCACCAAGTTGAGAAAGAGCGAAAAAATATATCTCCACGCACTTTTCAGGCAAAAGTTTGAGTTTTCACGCAGGCTATAAAGAAATTCCAATCACAAGCAGTTGTCGAAAACCAGTATGCTGCCCGCGCATCTATAAGAAGTCCGCAAGGAAGAAGGAAAGCCCAAAGTACACGTTCATTAAAATCAGACGATTTTCACGCAAATAAGAAGTTACGATTCACGCATGCAAAGGAGAATTGCTCAGGAAATGAAATAAAAAAATTTGGAACATTAAAATCGGGAGATTTTTATTTAAAAAAAAAATATAAATTGTTGTCGCTAGAATCAAAATTCGAGCCTAGTCTCGGTGTGATGTATTAAAATAAATAAATTTGTAACTGGCACTGATTATTATTATTATTATTTTAAAAATAATAATAACAATAATATTAAAACGAATCATATTTTTCTTGCATTGACGGGAGTTTCGGAGATCGAGACCCAGCCCCATTTGCATTGTTTTGCGTGCCCGAGTCATTTTTTTGTAAAATTCTTAATGGCCGAAAAATCTAATAAATCTGCAGGAAGATCGAGGAAGCCAGTGGAGAAATCGAATAAGTCTGCGCTCAAGTATGAATTCCAAGGAATCATTCCTCCCACTTCCATCAAGTCGGCATATGACAATATCACTGATACAAATCTGGGTCACATCAATGTGCAACAATTTTGCAATCGGGTGAAAGCTGAAGGCAAAACCATATTCTCGGACAGGCTGTACCATAGTGGTCTACCCCAAGCAGCGGCATTTTTGGTCTCAGTGCAATGTCCGGAGCTGGTTATCGCTTGCACAGAGCATTATGATCCCGAGAGACGAGGAATTTTTAAAGATGACCGCGAACCTTTCCTCTTAATCACACCAGAGCACATTGAGGAGTTGCTCAGCATACCTGACTTCTCTGAGAATGTGGATATCACTTGAAAGTCAGCACAAAAATTTTGGGATGAAGAACCCCTCAGGTGGAGCAAGATGGTTAATAATAATTGGTTAGTGACCAAGAGGCCTCGAGTTTACTGGCTTCCTAAAGAGTTGTACCGCATGTTGAGTTCATGGAATAAATTGGGGACATGATTACTCTCTTGAGTTGAGTCTTCGGTTTACCTTCTGCCAAGATTTTCCACCAATGGATGTATCAGTTTATCTGTATCGTCCTTGCCAAGAGAGAGTTTGTGGATTAGGCCACCATCATCAGTGATACCCTTCATAAACAATTGATCGATCTGAAGATGACTGGATGTTTCTATATGACATCATATTTGACTTACGCAATGGCTAGAAGAAAGCTATTTTTTGGGACTCGAAACATGAGGAGTCATAGGTCCATCAAACAATGTCTTTCATTATTATCCGCAACTAAGTTTCAAAAATAGTTCTCGTCATTTCAAAAGAGTTAACGATCCATTCACCTTCCGTGTGATTTGAAACCTGAATCGGAATACAAAGGAAATATTTTTTAAAGAGGCCATGGATGTCATTTCCCAATGGGGAACATGGTTTATTCAATTTTCATCCTTTTCCTACTTTCACTTAAGTGGCTTTGCTGGGTACTCCATGGAAGCTTCCTAAGTATGTCAGTGACAAGTGAGCATTAATGGATCTTGTGCGAAAATTATTCCAAGTTCACTATCTTCTCAGTGATAAGCATCGCTCAAGTAATTCATTTCCCAATCCAAATTAGGGAATACCAATGTCCAAATCTTTTCAATGGGACAACTCATGGAAAAAGATTTTTCCCTCATCACTATTCATCCATATGTGAAGAGATCTTAGTTTGATATCAATGGAAATATGAAGAGGATTCTTGGAGCAACAGTATCAACATAACCCCACCATGGAATATTTCTAGGCTACTTGTTCATACGAACATGAAGTAAGAAGACGAGATTTTTCCCACCTAACCCTTGCTCAGATCAAGGCCTTTCGCATCAGGGACCCTCCAGATTCATTTGTAGATGATGATGAAGATGTTATTGATCCTTCATATGATGCAATTAATTTTACCCTGTCACCATGAATTGATTGGACCAAAAGAGATGAATTTTATCTTGATAGAAAGAATCAACCGATTCTTGAAAGAATCATATCTTGGTATGAAAGAGAACTTGCCAAGTTACAATCAATTCAAGATCATACCTTAAGATCACAAAAAATTTCCAACTCGAGGAGGTCTCCAGTTAACCAAATCCTCTTCTCAATCAACCTCTGATGCTCATCCAGTCATATGCAACAAGCAAGAAAGGAGTGGTTGCCAAAATCCACTTCACCGAAGAATGTGTCACGAGGTGAAAAATCTAAGGGCCCTAGCCCCAGTGAAGGAAGAGAGTGTGTATCAGGATTTTCCACTTTAACTCACATTGTTGATAGTTCTTCATAAGCTCACATTACAAACAATCCTCATCCATTCCTTACACAAGAGTCCACTCAGGTGCAGATAGTCCAAATATCAAACACTTTAGAAACCTATAGTTCATGAAGATATTTCTCAAAATCTCCCAAATGATCAAGAGGTAGATATTGAGGTTATTTCTCCTGAAATCAAGGTCATGGAAAGGATTCTTTTGGAATCTCATGATGTCGAGAACAATGAGAATGTTGTTTCGAGTTCTAATCTTTTGTATGCAAAACTAGTGAATGATACTCCTTTTTGGGTTGATTGTGCAAAATCAAGAAAAGGAAGAGGTTTTTCAAGGTAATTAACATTGGCTTTGATGCCCTTTTCAAAATTTCAAATAACATCATTCCCAAGAAGCCTAAAGTGCTCTCCCAAATAATGGTGGATGATGATGGAAATAGATTTGTGGATCTTGTTATCCCATAAGTTGACAAGGACCGTAATGTCATGACATCTGCTGATTATGAAGCTTCCAGACTTGGAATTGGGAAGTTCACATTGGAAAGTGACATGGAAATGGCCTGAGATTTGATTGATATCATGCTAAAGAGACTTGAGAAACATAAGTCTTAGAACTCTCAGCTCAAGGCCGAAAAGAATCAATTGGTGGAATATGTTCAACATCTGATAAATCCCATATCATCTGCTTTCCTAGTATCTAATGCAGTGGCTTCCCCTGATGAATAAACTCTCAATTTTTTCAAAATAAATAAACACACTGGGTCATGTCACTAAAAATTGGCTTTCAGAGATTCCTGTTTTAAGCCAAGAGACAATCAAAACATTCGTTAAGCTCCATGAAGATGATATCAATGCATATTTTGATCCAATTCTTTCTTTCAAGGAAACTTTTGTTTCTAACATATCAAATTTGGATGAGATATTGTCCCAGTCTACTAGGATATGATGAGTATGGAGTCCTCAACTTTATCCATCGAAGTAATTCTCAAATTTGAATGTCAAGGGACATGCATTTTCTTTGGTGTCTACATCTCAAATCAATAAAGACACTTCTTGAGGATTCTATGATACATTATGAGAGCATATGCAATGAAGCCTTCACTGCACTCGACCTTGATTGAAGAATTCATAGCTGAGATCCCTTGCAATCTTGTAAATGGGAAAAATCAAAGGTATTCATCAGAACATGTGGAAGAAAAAAAAATCACAATTGTTTTAAGGACATGTATACTCCCACCATCAATTTCTCTTCAGCTTCAATGGAATGCTGCATCAAATTAAAGAAATTTTTTGAGAATTCTCAATCAAAGATGGTCAATCTGAATGATATGTCAAGTAGGATTTTGGAATTATAGGTATTTTATGAGGCTATTCTTTGACAAAATGAACCTCCTGAAGAAGAAAATGATGTTTGAAACATTGGGAAGGTTCGTATCCTTTCAATTGGTGAAAGCAGTGCAGATCTTAATTTCATCGATGGGACAAGGAGATAGTTTTATTGGTATCTAACGAAGTGGGAGAGTCCATTTCTCATACGTTTGAGATAGGCAGACCCCCATCCCAATGGATAAGGCATTAGTTATTGTCATGTGTTTTAAAAGTGGAATTTTAAAAAATGAGATGTTGTTATTGAGCTTAATTTTTGAAAACCGTGGGTAACTTAAGTGGTTTCTATTTTTAGTTGCTTTTAATAAAGTTGGTTGAAAAAGTCAAAGTCACTTAAGTGCCATATTTAATTTTCATGTAAACCCCTAACTACTTTGTAACCAACTTTTGGGTTATAAAAGGAAGTCAAGGGCTCATTTTTAAGGGTGGACTTTGAGAGAGGAGAAGAAAATACTTTTGTATGCAAGCTTTATTTCGAAGAAAGAAACTTTGTGTTCTTTTGAGAAGACATTTTGGAGTTAATGAAATATAAACTATTGCGTCCCATTCATTATCTCTTTTAGCATTTGATGTTCTTATGTTCATTATATGTTAAGTGTTTTAAATCTTGCATGTGAATATTGTCTTAGATCTTATCGTCAACGCTACTCAATATGTTGTTCGAGTTCACATTGATCAAGCTCTGATTATCTACTTGTTCACGTGTGTTCTCATTGTTACTCATTCTCGTTTAGCTGATGCAAACTCCGTTTTATTTGTGTTAGTTATTGATTGTTCTTCTCCATGCAATATTAGGCTCTGCTTTTACCTAACTCTTGCATGTTCCTTCCATTCATTCCTTTCCATTCCTTTCCTTCATTCCATTCCATCTCCCTCGTTCGCTATTCTTTCCATTGATGCTCCAAAACACCCACCACATACAATTTTGAATGTATAAATGTAAATAGAGTTTTGGTTTTCAATAAAGGCAACCTCACCTTCATTGAGGAGGGACTTCGTTCCCACACCGTTGCATGTCATTTTCATGTGTGCAAATCCATATCCTAACAACACCATAGTGTAGACAATGTAAAATGTCGACATAATTAATAAATAAAATACTTATTAAACATTATTAATCCTCCCCCATCACTAACTCATTATTACAACTCCCATCTTAACCATATAATAATTAATCGCAAGATTAATTATTATTAATCCCTATTATCATATATATCCTTATCTCAATTATTCTCATTATTCACCCAATGATCCCATCTCATCCTTAATCCTTTAATTCATTATTAATATCTTATTATCCCACTATCAATTCCTATCATCATTTTTAGGAATTTAATATTCCTACACCCACCTACCCGCCTACTATACACTTACCTACACCTAGCCTCTCCATATAATCTCTCCCTAATATTTTATTAACCTAAACTAACCCTAAGCGAATCAAATTCTCCACCTCTAAATCTAGAGGCTTCTATTTCTAGAAGCCTCTCTAAACTTCCCTCCATTAATTTTAAATATTCAAATAAAAATCCCTTCCTTTATTGAATTTTAAATTCAATGGATGCTTCTCTCAAATTCTAGAATCCTCTATTCTTCTCATCAATTCTCAACCATTGATTCTTATCCTACTTGGATCAATCTTGACCCTCCATTTCTCCCTCAAGCTATAAATTAGCTCTCCTCCTCCATGAAAGCCAACTTTGAAAATCCTAACTAAGTGCTGCCAAAATCTCTCAAGAAGCTCTCTTAAAATCCTTCAAGCATTATCAAGAAATATCCAATCTACAAGGGGAGGTGTTGTCCAATTGAATCCACAAAATCTGAAGCAAACAAGTTTAATATACCATCTTGAGCACATCCAAAGCATCAAGGGAGCTCTTCATTTGGTAAGTAAAGGTATGACATTCTTTCTCACTTCTATCTAGCTCAATTTGAAGTAGTGCTTAGGAGTGTCAGATTAGGAATCAAGTTGCTTTGTTCTCTTGTTTGCATTTTCACTAACACCTCTTTTTGCATCAACACACAGTGCAAGTTCTGAAGAAATGGAGGCATTTTTTGTTGCCAAAGGAGTGTGTTATACACAAACCATTAAACACTGCGATTCATTAATAGTCAAGGTAAATTGAGTTAAAAAAACATGAAATGGGTTGAATTCTTGTAGAGCTACTTATTGTCTTGAAGGAAAGAAGTGCGTAGTTAAATAGAGTTGCATGCATTGAGCAAAAGATGTGACTTGTTGAGTGAGATGCGCGTGGAAGTTGTGGAGTTCGACTGTATGAAGAAACTCTAGCAAAAGATAATGATTTTAGAGAGGCATGGAGAGCATGCGCAGAACCAACGAGAGTCGATCGTATTCCTTGGCTAGACTACTTCCTATAGCTTCTTATAGGAAGGGTTATTGTTCAAAGGCACATAGTTGTGCGTACCTATAGGGTCAATGCAAGAAAATTTGATTCAAGAGAAGTATTATAGAGGATTAGTTGGTCACTTTGGTATATGAGAGATAGTATTGGCCATGCATGTACAAAGATGCAAAATTTTCCAGTTGGTAAAGGGTAAGAGTTAGATGTAGGATTATAAAAGTCACTCTTAGTAGTAGAGAAAATTTGGGAGCAATTGATTATGGATTTTATTCTTGGGCTGCATAGAACACATAATGGTCATTATTGCCAAAATGAGCTCCTTGCTCATTTTGACCAACTGAACTACATAGCCCTATTTTCTCACATTTTAAAATGCTTTCACAGTCTTTGTTTGCATGTTTTATGGTTTGTAGAAGCTTCTAACAGTGTGCACGTGGGTTTGAATAAATTAGAGCCTTCTTTATATTTACAGTTAGCCGAGAGATGCATCCGAACCTCTACAATGCCTTTGTAGCTGAGTTAAGCCATGGGAAGAACTCCATTTGCGGCCTGGTTCATTATAGTTAGTTGGAGCTTCGAGTATGGCTGTCTTTGCATTTTACCTTTGGGGAATAGTCCCACATTGGTTGGAAATACGAGTGCTCAAGTATTTGTATACAAAAGCGCTTCCTTATGAAAGTGGAGCAAAGGCTCTGCGGGTTTAACCTTTTGGCAAAACATAAATTGGTTAAGGCATCAAGGATAGATGCAAGGGTCAAGATGCGACCATTTGTCTCGAATCCAACGAGGTTTGGAGCTTGTCCCGATCAATAAGGAAAAGCACCTGGAATTGCATAACCACATGGCGTAAGATCAATGGTCAAGTTTCATTTTCGGCAAAGTCAAGGCATGAGTAAAGGTGGAAAAGGTTCCAGAATGCGGAAGCACAGATGGTTGCCATGTGGCACAAATCTGGAGTTGGAGCCCATAGAGATCAGCAAGAAGCACAGAAGTAGTCTGGAGCATGGAAGCACGGATGTACGCCATGTGGCGCACATATGAAAGTTGCGGTTCAGGAGGAATAAGAGAAGTAAAGGCCATAACAATTTTCTCACATTTTGAAATGCTTTTAAAGTCTCTGTTTTCATGTTTTATGGTCTGCAAAAGCTTATAACAATGTGCATGTGGGTTTGGATGGATTAGAGCCTTCTTTGCATTTACAGTTGGCCAAGGGATGCATCCAAGCCTCTATAGTGCCTTTGTAGTCGAGTTAAAACCATGGGAAGAATTGCATTTGCAGCCTGGTTTGTTACAGTTGGTTGGAGCTTCAAGTATGGTCACCTTTGCATTCTGCCTTCAGGGAATAGCTCCACATTCATGGGTAAAAGGAGCGCTCAAGTCTTTATATACAAAAGTGCTTCCTTATGAAAGTGGAGTAAAGGTGTAACAAGCTTAACCTTTTGGCAAAGCATAAATCGACTAAGGTATCAAGGATGGACTCAAGGTTAGGATGCGACTGCTTGTCACGATTCTAGTGAGGTTTAGAGCTCGGCCTAATCAATAAGGAAAAGTGCCTAGAATTGCATAAGATGCTGCCATGTGGTGAAAGATAAACTGTCGAGTTTCATTTCGGGAAAAGCCAAGGCAACTAAGGTTTGAAAATCGGTTAAGGCATGAGGAAAGGTGGAAATGTTTCTGGAATGTGGAAGCATGGATGGGTGTCATGTCACACAAATCCAGAGTCTGGAGCCCATAGAGTTCAGTGAGAAGGGAAAAACAGCCCGAAGTGTCGAAGCACGGATGAACACCACACGGTGCGCATCCATAAGTTGTGGTTCAGGTGTAATAAGAAAAGTAAAGGCCATAAGAGTCCCAAGCTTAGGAACACGACATCAAGACACATGTCGAAATATTGTGTACCTGTGGCTTGAAAACATGAATGAAGTTGGGAAGGCAAAGAAATGTCTGAAGCGTCGGGACACCGATGATTGCCACGCGGCACAAATTGGTCAACCCACAAAGTTTGATGATGAAACAATGGTAAAAGGAGGAGATCTTGCGGGAGCCCTAGAGCTTGCCATGTTGCGTTGTGTAGGCCAATTGGAGGGTGAAAGTGGTAGGGATTGTTCTAAGGTTAAATTTGATGACCTCACCGATGTCATCTATGCAATACGATAGATAGACACTCCAAATGGCCATATATTTTGCTACAAGGCATCGATTTGGGACAAATCAGACCCATTGTGGAGCTTGAGGGATTTGCTATGAAATGTGATATATTCCAGGGGAAAACACACTTCCTTTTTGGGAGTTAAGAGCAAACAAATATCACTGTGGTCGTTTTTTCCTCAAATGCAGAGGGCAAATCACGCAGAGCTTGATGAAGATGATTTCTTGAGCCCGATGCTTCATTTATGCATACAAACATGTCCTCCAACCAAGGCCGCCCATTCTTCATGTTACAAAAGATCTTTCTATAGAGATGTAGCAGGTAGACATCAAATTTGTTCATTTAGAGCTTGCAACTACATTAGGGAAAGGGCTTTTGGGGCAATTAAGGCCCAACTTTATCTCTCTCTCTCTCTTTCTCCTTCCTATAACTAACAAAGTTTGTGTTATCTAGAATTTTGTTTGTTTTGGGAAATTTTTGCCATTTTTGGGCTCTTATAGTAGTTAGTCATTTCTTCTCTCCTTTTATTGTTGTAGCCTCTATGCTGACAAGTGTAATGCATCACGAGCCTCTTTTACAGTCAATAATAGTTGTGTATCTTTGAGCAACGGTTGATGTTGTGGCTTATATGTTCCATACTCTTTCTCTGGTCTCTCCTTATCTGTTGCAGATTGTCTTACTTTCTATTTGACTGTAATAAATGTGTGTGGGGATTATACTTGCATTTGTTTAGTTCACTGTGTTATTTCTAAACATAGGATGGATAAGATCCCTATTTCTCTTCTGGCGCATTGTCTTTCCCTTTTATTTGTTGTTTCGTTCTCCCCTTTTCCCTTGTAATGTTAGATTAGGTACCGTTAGCAATAGAGATAGATGAGAACTAGCTCTCTCTGGAGGTTTGCTTCACTTGCGCAAGTGCCACACTTCTATAATGTTCCCATGTTGTGTTGTAATATCCCTTTTGGGGACAAAACTGAAAATTAAGGAAATTAACTCAATCCCCCAAAATAAGCAAATCTGATTTTTATGACAGCAATTAATACAGGATAAAAAAAACACTCTCAAACACTAGCGACTAGGGGAGAGAGAGAGAGAGAGAGAGAGAGAGAGAGAGAGAGAGATCCACCGTAGAAGCACTTAAAAATTACGAGAAGTTATTCCTTGGATTGCCCTTGATTTTAGAAGCCAGAAAATGTGATCAAATCATCAAACTCAGAATTCTAGAATTTATTATGGCACAAAAACAGCTGAAACTTGTAAATTCAATAACTCTTAGAATACAAGGAGTCTCCACACATGAATACTCAAAATGGCCATAAAAATACCAGCAATCAAATGAGACCAATATCATAATTTTCCAACCATGGAAACCCTCTCAACATTGATTCCAAAATCTCTAAATGAGTAGATAAAATTGCCCAATGCCAATAAAAATCTGAATATGAAGTATTCTCCTCAAATCTGCAATATTCTTCAAGCTCACACAATATAGGAGGGTTTTCGTCCCCAATAAGCCACTAGAAGGATTTTCATCCTTCTAGGAATTACAACACACTTGGGTTTTCGTCCAAGAGTGGATAACAAGGAGCAACAAGTCCACAATGTCCAAATAGAGAAAATGCGCCAACATAGATGATGCAAATGAGCTCTGCTAATCCTTTTTTATACCTTTCTTTGGCGCCAAAACCCACAAAGGTAAGGCCGAGCCCTAATAAGTCATTATAATCTTTTATTATGCCTTTTTAAAAGCACTAAACTCAGTCGTCATTTTAAAATGGAATTTTAAAATGATAAAACATTAATATAAATGAAGAAATCTGAAATGTAATCCACGATCTTCCCTTTTTCATCCATTGCTTACCTTCAGAAAGAGGAAAGGCATGAAATCCTTTATTTTGGATTAATTTGGAAAAAAGGGACATTACATGTGTTGAAAGTGATCTCAACTCAGATCACAAACGCTTTTAACCGTCAATAGTTTTGGCATGCCCATGGGATATGCTTTGTTTTTGTTGAAAATCATGAGTAAAACCATTGTTACACACTTTTGGTTGAGATTCTAGTGGTGGTCTTGACTCTATTTGCGTTTAGAAGCACAAACCAATCATTTGGCGACTCCACTCCCTTCATGAACCCATTTTCTCAATCGCATACCATTCCCATCCACCTCCCACCATGTTCCAATGTTTCCAAATTTCTATGTCGCTTCACAAAGCTACCCATTCACTCATTAAAACCTTCTCCCCCCTTTCATGAGCAACAACAATACAATCTCCCTCCTCCCTACCCTGTTTACAACTAAGGCTTCCTTGAATATCAAAGATATAAAGACATTCATGATGGGTATGTATATGCACCAGGTCAAATTGATGCATATAGATATCTTGCTAATTATGGTGGTTTTTAGGAGCAAGAACACAAAACAGAGGTGGACAGTAGCTTCTTCCTTGGCTAAGTTGCAACGGTTCTAGGAGTTCATTGTGAGGTATGAAGCCAAGAAGATTGGAGCTCAACAAGATTTTCTCCAAACTCTTCCATCTGCTCATCGTGGCCCTAGTTTCCTGCAGCCGGATAATGACACTTTTCCAACCCTCCACTCACCATCATTTGAACCCTAACAACCTCAACCCAGAGCTCATACCTTTCACCATCTAGTAGACTCGTTGTTCCCTATCATTTGTAGCCAAGGCTTGTCGGAAGAGCTCCAATGGAGCAACATCTGTGCAAGAAACCTTGTTAGTCTTGCCAGCCTTGAAGACTACTAGGAGTAGGTTGATATCAGGAGCAATGTCGTAGTTGCATTCTAAGCTTTAGAAGTAGGAGTATGAGGAGGAACATTCACTGCATTTGGAGAGGCAACCAAAGGAAGTAAGTTGTAGTTAACCTCTTAAAATTGCACCATGGCCTATTGAAGCAAGTTTCATCAAGGTAGACAAAGAAATACATATCAAAGTCGCATGAATCTGACAGTGAATATGAAACCAAGTTTTTGTTGTGCCAAGAGGTCCCTGCTGTCAATGATGTTCCAATAGAGCCACAAGAGGAGGATGATGTTCAATTGGAGCCAGGGGAGGAGGAAGAAGGTGAGGAAGCAACATTCACTAAATGCAGTGTCCCCAATTGTGTTGCATGTTTAGAGCTTGCCATTGCCCTTGGAGATTGTGGTACTGAGGAGCTAGAAGTGCTATTAGAACCCAAGCCTGAGGAGGAGAAGGAGAAAGATGTGCTTATTACTTTGTCTATGGGGTTGAGCACAAGGAGGACGAGCTGCCCAGAGAATGCAGTTCATTGGCTTTGAAAGGTGGATAATCTATCAGACATTTAACTATTTCAAGGTCTCAATTAGAGGTGACACTAGTTATGCTCACTATAGAGCATGAGGAAGTACTTTAGCGTACTGAAAGTAAGCTAATCCACCCTCTAAAGAAAAATTGTAATGTGCCCTTTTTGGGCAAATGGGAATTTTAACAAACTTCCACACCAATCAAAATCCTTCTGATTCAACCTCAAATAACCCAATGTCGGCTAATTACAACCCAAAATGGGGTTGGAAGTAGCCAAGGTGATGGGTGAGATGGGAGAATCAATTGGAATTCACACCTTTTCTAGATTTGATTTTTATAGCTGCACTATTAATTTAAAATAGCTTGCAGACAACTGAAAACTTGTAAAATTCATAACTCTCTTGATACTCAGTCTTTTTGCATGAAACAAAGTACACAATAAACTTGGGATTTTGCCCTTTCTAATGAACTAGAGATCTGATTTTTTTGAGTACTAAAAGCCCTTCAAAATAACACTTAAAATTCCAGATCTGGGTGCTAGGGTTAGAAGAAATTATTAAAATATTTCCAGCACTTTTCCTGGCCTCCAAACACACCACAAAGTACCTCCCTTGCTCAGAAATAAAAGATAAACAAATCAGATTTGCAGATTTTGTTTTATGATCACCAAAAACATGCCAAATAATTTTGGAAATTAAAAAAAAAAACCAGTGTTACGCGGGGATGTGTCCCCTAGATTTTGGTGATGTCTTGGACGTCCCGAACGTTTCAGGGACTTGGGGACTTGGAGGGTACGTCCCCAATTTTTTAAAAATCTTTCAAAAGTTTTATGATGTTTTTACTATTAAAAAGTTGTTATTTTTACCAAGAGCATTCAATTATAATCTTGAAAGTACCTAAAATACGTTAAATATAGTTTAAATCCCTAAATGTCATTGAAAAAAAATAAAAAATATTGAAATATTAATTTTTTATGTATTATTTTAATAGCCGTCCCCTTGCCGTTCTCAAAATTTAGGAATTTTTTTCATCCCGGAAACCCCGTCCCTCTGTACCCCCGTCCCCCCATCCTCAAGACTTAGGTAACTATGAAAAAAATCCTATCTGCAACATATCTTTAAAAATTCATATCTTTTGCTAGAAAAGTCCAAATGAGCTGAAACTTTGAATCTTGGGCCACATAAATATGAAGAATAATATTCCAAAATTAGTTTTCGCACAACAAACACAAAACCCTAAATTTGCCCTAAAAAGTAGGTTGCCCAACACATTTAGGGCATCTAATCATCTCCAAAGATTATGAAATTAATTGCAAAACACAGCAAATCTGAAAACCAACAAGTATGCTCCCAAATCATGCAACAATAACCAAATTTGCACCATAAATAAATGCGCTAGGGTTAGAATGATTTTTCCAAGCAATTCGCCACACAATAGATTCAACACACACACTAATGGATCCTTATCAAGATCATATTTACCTCACTCCAAATCGAATGAGAGAGAGAGAGAGCACAATGAAGAGCTAGGGCATACATCCCTTGGGCATACATACCATTTCTCCAAGCATGGAGAGACATAAATGATCAAATCAACATCCCCACTAAAGGTCATGCAACCTCCTTTTATAGAATTAAGGGGTGAAACATTCAAAATGACTGACGTTTCCCTTTTGTAGGGAAAACCACTAAAACTTAAATTAAAAATATAAAAAGACCCGCTTAAGTGCACTATTATTTTTAATTAAATAATAAAGAAGTAACTAGCCTATGTGCACTTTGTTTTTTTTAAAACTAAAGACTCCTTGTAGCGTGAGGCATACCAAGGGCTACAATGTAGACAACAGACACCTTAGGACCATCTTCAAGCCCCCTCCTCAAACCCATGAAGAGAGAAAATGGGTTGAGGGTCTTCAGTTTTTCCATTTTAAAAATGTCCTAAGAAGGGGACATTACAAAAACAAAAATAAAGAGGGGGTGCATTTTGTTTGCACAACTGATATTTCAAAGGAGCAAAAAGCCTTGTTCTTGCTTCTCTCACTTGTTAAGGCTGATGCAAAGCTCATCGCATGGCCACACATCATTAGGAAGGGCAGCTACTTCTCCCAGCCAATTTCTAGCTTTGTATGATAATGTTCTATACATGGTTAGAGTAAGATTGGGTTAGGTTTACTTCTTGCATAATAAGTGCGTTGCACACTCTGCATTGTTCTTTTGAAATATGTATGATTTGTTTTGTATATAAGTTTTGTGAGCCACTCGTGGAAGATCTGTTCAGAGGTTGCTGCTTTGCAGATATTCAGAACAAAGAAGGTGAAAGATTTAAGGGGTTTACGAACTCCAATTTTCAGAGATTTCAGGTGGGTCATGCATACTCCATGCCCATTGGATATTAAGGCTACTGGTCTTTTTATTTAACAGGCAAATGACCCCTGTGAGTCATCAGATATGTTGCCAAAATGAACTCCCTGCTCGTTTTGATCAATTGAACTACATAGCCCTATTTTCTCACATTTTGAAATGCTTTCTAAGTCTTTCTTTTCATGTTATATGGTCTGCAAAAGCTTTAAACAATGTGCATGTGGGTTTGGATGGATTAAAGCCTTCTTTGCATTTACATTAAGCCTAGAGATGCATCCAAGCCTCTATAGTGCCTTTGTAGTTAAGTTAAAGCCATGGGAAGAATTGCATTTGCAGCCTGGTTTGTTACGGTTGATTGGAGCTTCAAGTATGGTCACCTTTGCATTCTGCCTTTGGGGAATAGTCCTACATTCAGGGGTAAAAGGAGTGCTCAAGTCTTTATATACAAAAGCATTTCCTTATGAAAGTGAGTGAAGGCTTAGCAGACCTTTTGGAAAAGCGTAAATTGGCTAAGGCATCAAGGATGGGCTCAAGGTTTGGATGCTACCATGTGTCATGATTTTGCTGAGGTTTAGACTGATCAATAAGGAAAAGAGCCCAGAATTGCATAAGATGCTGCCATGTGGTGAAAGATCAACGGTCGAGTTTCATTTCGGGAAAAGCCAAGGCAACTAAGGTTTGAAAATCGGTTAAGGCATGAGTAAAGGTGGAAATGTTTCTGGAATGTGGAAGCATGGATGGGTGTCATGTCACACAAATCCAGAGTCCAAAGCCCATAGAGTACAACGAGAAGGGAAAAAGCAGCCTGAAGTGTGGAAGCACGGATGGACGCCACATGGTGCACATCCGTAAGTTGTGGTTAAGGTGTAACAAGAAAAGTAAAGACCATAACAGTGTCAAGCTTGGGAACACAAGATCAAGACACGTGTTGAAATCTTGTGGACCCGCGGCCTGAAAACATCAAAGTAGTTGAGAAGGCAAAGAAAGGTCTGAAGGGCCGGGACATCGATGACTACCACGTGGCACAAATCAGTGAACCCACAGAGTTTGAGATGAAGCGGTGGTCGAAGGAGGAGATCTCGTGAGAGCCTTAGAGCTTGCGATGTTGCAATGTGTAGGCCAATTGGAGAGCGAAAAGTGGTAAGGACTGTTCTAAGGAAAAATTTGACGACCTCACCGATGTCATCTATGCAATATGATAGACATACAATCCAAATGGCCATATCTTTTGGGACAAGGCATTGATTTGGGCCAAATTAGACCCTTTGTGGAGCTTGAGGGATTTGCTGTCAAATGTGATATATTCCAAGGGAAAACACACTTCCTTTTTGGGAGTTATGAGGTGACAAATATCACCGTGTCTGTTTTTACCGTAAATGCAAAGAACAAATCAGGCAGAACTTGATGGACATGATTTCTCAAGCACGATGGTTCATTCATGGATACATACATGTCCTCCAACTGAGGCCGCCCATGATTCAATGTAATGTCCCCCTTTTTTTTCGAATTAATCAGCAATAAAGGATTCCTTAGCAAGTGATGGTCTAATAATGGAGGATCATGGATTATATTTCATTTTTCATCATCCATTTTCATGATTTAATTTTGTATTACCCATTCTTAGTGGGTCGGATGGGTTTAGTGCCTTTAATGAGGCTTAATAAAAGATTATAATGACTTTATTAGAGGTCGGCCTTTGCTATTCCATGAGCATTGGCTGCCAAAAGGAGGTTATAAAAGAAAATTAGAGGGTTCATTTGGGGCATCTAGACTTTAGCGCATTTTTCTATTTGGGCATTGTGAGCTTGTTGCTCCATGTTCTTCCACTTGAGGACGAACACTCTCTTGTGTGGCTTCCTAGAAGGACGAAAACCCTTCTAGTGGTTTTTTTGTAGGACGAAAACCTTCAACATTGATTGGTATTGAAAATTATTGTAGATTTAAGGAGAATACTTAATATTCAAATTTTTATTTTGGCATTGGGCAGTTTTTACTTTTATCTTCTCATTAAGAGATTTCTGGACCAATTCTGAGAGGGTTCCCATGGTTGAAAAATTATGATATTGGTCTCATTTGATTACTAATATTTTTATGATCATTTTGAGTATTCATATGTGTGGAGATTCATTGTTTTCTATGAGTTATTGAATTTACAAGTTTCACCTGTTTTTGTGCCCTAATAAATTCCATAATTCTTAGTTTGATCATTTGATCGCATTTTCTAGCTTCCAAAATCAAGGGCAATCTAAGGAATAACTTCTCATAATTTTTTAGTGTTTCTATGGTGGATTTCTCTCTCTCTCTCCCCTAGTTGTCTAGGGTTTGAGAGTGTTCTTTTTGGCCCTTATTTAATTGCTGTCATAAAAATCAGTTTTTCTTATTTTGGGGGTTTAAGCTAACTTCCAATATTTTCAGTTTTGTCCCCAAAAGGGATATTACATTCAAGTTGCAAAAGATCTTTCTACAAAGATGGAGTGGGTAGACATGAAATCCCCCTTACCTGGGAGTTTCAACTCACGTTCGCACCTAGTGCGTTCCTCCCCTAGTTTGGCTTGGACAATCTCTAGTCAACATCAGCCTATAGGCGGGGGAGTGTTTTGGTCCTTTTGGGACCATTTCTAACCACTTGTAGCCCATCCCGATTGAATATGTGATTTTGTCTCATCCTGTTTAAATGAGCCTCTATGTTGGCAAATCTAATCTCCTCCTGAGCCTATTTTTGAGATTCAAGAATAGTCGACTTGTATGGTGTCACTGGGCAACGGTTGATGATTGTGGCTACGCTATCTGATCCCACTCTTTCTGTTGTCAATCCTAGCATCTCTTGTAGATTCGACTACTAAAACCTTTTGTTTAGCTGAGAAACACACACTTTCGTGCGAATTATCCTTGCATTTGTTCACAATTTCCATTCATTGTCCAAGCTCTATTGAGGTAAAAGTTCCCTATTTCTGATATCATATGCATTGTCCTTGAAGTTCTGCCTATCTGTTGTTTCCTAAATATTTGTCCCCTATGCAATGCTGAGATTAGTTAGTCGTTCGGCATTTGAGATGGATGTGCTCCATATCTGCTCTGAAGGTTTGCAAAACTCGTGCAAGTCGTACACTTCTGAGGGACATTCCTTGTAAGGGTGAGAATGGAGCTCAGGACTGACAACATACGAGCCGCCATGAGGCATCTAGCTCACATACACATCAGATGCTTTTAAGCTCTAATTGTCATGATTCTAGAGATGATGTAGTTGATAGGGTTTTTATACGGTGGCATGGTTTATTGCTTGTCGGAGATACGATTCCATGATCACGCATATAACCGTGAAGAGGGTGGTTTAGAACAAGGCGTGAGTTTTGTGGATTGTCAGTATTGCGTAGTACAAGGACACTAAGTTTGTGGGTCATTTCTCGCACTGAAAATGTGGAAGAAATGTGAATAGGTGCACAGAGATAGTGATTTGAAAACCCTCGATTCACGATGTTTCCTGTTTCAGATAGAAGGTCAAGTGAGTTCAGAAATGGAAGTCCTTGCACAAGTGTAGGGATGTGTAGGTCACATATCTGGGTGAGGAGCAGAGCACGGCGGGAGGAGAGGGATCAAAGCAAGATGAGTTCAGGGGAGGAGCAGAGCTCGACAGGAATGGGGGCAGGAGCAGATTGCTTTTAGATGCAAAGTGGAAAGATGGAGCAGAGCACGACGAAAGTTGAGGACTACACAATACTCGTTAGCATGTGCACTAGTAAATGTGCACGACGGGAGAAGAGCAATTCGCTCAATAATGGCTCTCCGTAACATCCCATCACGCAAAGAGAGTGAAGAGCACGACAGAAGCAGAGACATGGCTACTTGTGGATTTCTCAACTGAAAACGTGGAGAAATACGAATAGGTGTGGTAGGATGATAGTGGATTAGAAAATTGGCCTCAATTCGTGATTTTCCTATTTCTTGGAAGGTCGCGGCGAACTAGAAATGAGATAGTCGCGAGTGTAGGTGATAGAAAATTTTGCCGATCTTCGAGATGGGGAGGAGTAATAGCACTTAATATGAAGATTGGTAGGCAAGTGGTGAAACAGACCACATGAAAGTAGATTGGAGGCATTGACTAACGGAGCAAGGTATGCATGACTCATAATTTTTGGTTATCGTGCGCAGGAAAGGCTTCAGCCAAGCATAGGAGATACATAAGAGGTGATGTTGTAAAATGGTTACTCTCAAAAGAAGTTAGAAGAAGCATCGTGGCTTAGTGACAGCTATGAGCCCATTTGTACTCAATAGCATTGGCTGACATCTTTTTTGGCATTTCTTTTTCTTTTTCAATTGCATTCATGCATATGATTAGAGGGCTCATGTTTCTTCCACCATAGTTGACAAGGATGTACGATGGAAGAGAAGCATGACCCATTGGGAAATGCTTTTGTCTTGCATCACCAAAAAGTTGTTGAGATAAGTTTGCAGTAATATTTTGTAGCTTTTTTTGATCTTGCGTAGTCCTGGTTGGAAAGTGTTACTTGTACGGCTGAAGATGTCATCCAAGGGAATTGAAACCCTTGTGTATTGCCTGTGGTATTGAGGACAGAATTGGGACAACTAAGTTTTTCTTCACGGATCAGCCATAACGCTTGCACATGGCATGCCATAAAGCTTCATGGGCTGCGAATTTTGTGTTCTTACAATGACCTATCAGGGGCAAGCCAGTTGTCACTTTTAACACGTTTGTTTTGATCCATTTTAGTTCTCTTACAAAATGACAGAGTGACGCGGTCTAGATCCCCATGAACGAGTACTTGTTCACATGGATAATTTCACATCGGCACTTGGTGATATGATTTGAGCTTAAGCATTTTCTTGCAAGGGCAAGAATATTTCTCCCATCGGATTTTATAAGTAGAGGGAGTGTGTAATGTCCCCTTTTCTAAATTAAAAATAAGTAATAATATTTTAAGTTGGGCCCAACCAATTCTTCATTTTGAGACAACTTAATAATATTATAAAAGGTATTTTTAAATACTAAAATAGAAAAAGACCCTTAGCCTATTTTAATTATTCTTCAATCGGCTAAAAAGGAGAGGTTGTCCCTCTTTAAGAGGGAAAAGCAAATGTTAAAAAAGAACATAAAGAGGCTTCTACATGGAGTGCTTGGCGCACAAAGAAGGAGGATTTAAAGGTGGATCAAATGGCCTATAGAAAGGCAATGCATGTTGGGGCTCATTGATTGATCATCATCTTGGGTTTGAGCATGGCGTACACTTCTCTCCATTGGAAGATGATGGAGCATTCAGCTCTCATGTTCACCCTTTGAGGACAAAAACCCTCATTGGATCCTATTGGGGACGAAACCCTCAATAGTCACAACACTTGAGGACGGAAACCCTCATTTGTTGCATTGGTGGCTTCATACGGGAGTCACAAGTGGACTTACTTGGTAGATTTCTGGAACAAGGTGTTTATCCATGCTTAGGGCACTCCTTCAGCTAGGGCACTTTCTAGGGTTTTGGCACCCTTCCTTCTTTGGAGGGATCCATCTGGGAAGTTTAGGATCAATTTTGAGAGGGTTTCCATGGTTGGAAAATTGTGATTTCACTTTCATTGGATAGCCGGTCTCCTCAAGATCATTTTGAGCACTGGTTTGCATTGAAACTCCAAGTATTGATGGAGTTAATGAATTTTTTAAGTTTCAGCTGTATTTGCACTTGAAATAAATTTACAAAATACATATTTGCTCCAGATTTTATCTGGCTGGATTTATTGAGTTTTTGAGATATTTCTATGTTAATTTTCAGTCCATATTGCATGTGAATGATTGTTCCTAAGTGCCGGTACAGTTCGCTGCCCTAGAGGGATATTAATTAATGTTCTAAGTTGATTTTGATACCCTAAAAGTGTAATTTCTAGTTCTTTGCTAGGGTTTCTAACATTGTTGGATCTGCTATTATAAAAATCAGATTATTTTTAGTTGGGTGTTGGTGTATTTTCAAATCTGATTTTAGGGTTTGTGGCCAAACCCTTATTTTCGGTTTAATCCCTAGAAAGGGACATTACAAGGTGATACATGTAAGTAGTTAGATGCTAGAATAGTTTGAGACCTTTGAAGTTGAGACCTTAGAAGGGAAGGAATGAGCTAGAACTTGTAGTAAAGCTCCATTATCAAGGGTCCGGTTTGGTTTAGTAAATATCTTTCGAATCAACCAACTTCATTAGGCTAGATTTCTTGGAGTTTTGACCCTTAGTGGATTTGCAGAGTCGTTATGTGTAAGGTTGTAACAATATTGTGATGCATTGTGCCTGAGTCTGTAATTTTCTCCATTGATTTATAGAAGCGACTTTTATCGTTTCATTCAAGATGGGCACTGGTCTTTGAATGTGCAAGGTCATTTCTCTGAGAATATCATCAATAGGAGAAGCTTTTATTGTTTTTTTCAAGATGTGTAGTGATCTTTGAATGTGCAAGGTCATTTCTTTATGAATATGTGGGTTGTATAGTCTGTCCTTCATGTGGACTTTCTAACCTTGATTGCATCACAATTTAGTAAACTAGGTCAGATCAGCAAAAAGTACTTCAGAGTTTTATGTGTGGCATTATTTAGGCAATTAGATCATAGTGCTTTTTTGACTTTCTTTTTCATGGTGCATTGTGTATCGACACCTTTAATAAGTTTTGGTAGATAGTCTTGTTGTCCAAAATACCCCCCCAAGCTATTTTGACAACTTATAAATCCATTTTTGGACAAGCCATGGGAAAAATCTCATGTTTGGGTCCTTGTTCCGCTCTTGCTAGGCCCCTTCAGTCTAGAAGTTAGTCAAAATTGGGCACAACGGGTCAAAATAGGGAAGAATCGGCCTTTGGAGGAACATGAGGAACTATTCCTTTGTTCCTCCTGTTCCCCGCTTTACCGCTAGGTCCGCAATGCACTATGCAATAGGATGGATCAGACCTTTTAGGCATTGTCAGAATTGTTCCCACGTTTTGAGAGTTCCTCGCTTGTCTGATTCTCTGCCCAGAACAACACAAATCGATTATATTGGCTCCCCCTGGCACACATGAAACATTCCCTCATTCCTCCGAAACTCCGTTTCACCGATCCAAAGGCAATCAATTAAAGCGGCTTTTTAGGCCCCATGAGGAATGTTCCACCGTTCCACTAGTTCTTCGAAAATCCCCCTGCGCTGACTCGGATTTAGTTTTTGGGCCATAACTTCTAACTTAGAGATCCAAATTGCACAAAATGGCGGCGTTGGAACCTCTCGTCAAGAGCTTCATTTTGGCATCAAGAAACGCAGGAAATGGAGTTTTGGGGGTCAAAAGTGCAAACACGGGATTAACAGGAAAAAAATGCAGTTTGGATAGTTCAACCACCTAGATTTGTTGCTTCATGGCACTCATATTGTGTCTTAAAGGTCAAATGATGTGGAGAAATGGCTTTGTGAGGCGCCCATGTGTTTCTGTAGTCATTTATTGCATTTGGTTGGTTGCCGGGTTTGAAAATGGTGCATTTCCCTCTCTTTCCCCCTTTTCTCTCTCTCCCTTGTTCTATATACTTTGCAAAATCATTCATTATAAAAGGTTGGACTCCCTCAATTTGTAAGGGCATCGTGCTAAAATGTTGTTCCATGTAGATATGGGTTACAAACCTCCATTTTGGGTTTCTCTAATGTGTTATCGTGTCTTCTACTGTTAAGTAAAACATATTAGGTAATTATGCATTGTATTTAGTATTTTACCTTAGTTATTCTTACTTAGGTAAATTGATATTTTACTGGGGTAAATTAGTTTATATTATGGTTATATTATTATAACCATTATGTTTGTTTTATTATTTGGTTTATTGTTGAAACCATATACTTGTTTTTATTCATTCACGTATGTGAGTTGGTTTCACACGTGCAACCTCTTGGTTGTCTACATTCAGTTGTCCAATGTATATATGCATTGCAACTTGGTTATTCTGTAACTTAATTTTCCTGATTAATAAAATCATAGTAGGCTACCTCCTTATTTCCTCGAGCATTGGTTGGAGCCTATACAAACAACAACAATTGTAGGAAGGATTGCAGCAGAGTGTAAGAAGGTTTTGGAGAAGAAAATTTCCCTTGGAGAGCTTGTGTTGCCCCCAACAGCTTCCCAATCCCACAACTGCATCCCCACATCTTGCAATTCAATTTCAGGCAAAAGAAAGTCAAATATTTTTTAGCACTAGCCAAGGTGGAGCCACCCAGGCGTTGCCTCCTGCACCAGGCCTGCTTGCTAAAAAATCTGGTTCAAATCAAAGTTTTTTTCCCCCAATAGGGGTTCTTCTGCTAAATTTAGTGGACCTTATAGTCACAACTAACTTTAGTTGAATTGACAAATTTGGGTTTTGTGTTGTTTGCAAATCGAGCTCCTAATCGACCTAACAGGTAAGCTACAAATCGAGTTGGTTGTAAGAAGGGCGAGTCGTGGCATTTGTTGCATGAGTCAAAGAATTTTAAACCTTGTTTGAGCTTAAGCACATCGAGCTCAAGGGCGAGTTGGGGTAATCGAGAACTCCAAACATTGGACAGGTTAAGCATTGACTACCGAGTTGTTAACCCCTGTTCAACACAGTGCCGAGCTGCTCTCAATGTTGTTGAGCGAGCCTACTGCAAGCCAACATTGTACGACCGTGTAGTGAGTTGGGTGAGCCATCCTCCATACCCTGCATCGACTGTGCCATGCATTGAACGATCTGCATAGAGCTGTGCACACACCATATCCAACCATCGTGCATTAGTGAGCCATTCAAAAGCAAGCTCATCGCATTTGACCCAACTCCCTTGCTGAACTCCTAGTTACGAGCCGAGCCATCGAGTTGAACCCTACTTCACATATTTGCCGAGCCATCTCTATTTCAAGCTTATAGGGGTGTGCGCCAGTTTTCCATCGAACTAAAGCGGCGACCCCTACTCACAATTAATACCTCCCAAACAATGGCCAAACCATCATCAAACCCTGTTGTGGAGGAAAACAAATAACAAAATAGCGGAGGCAGAAGCAAATCTATAAGCGTTAAGCGGTTTAAATGCAAATGAAGATCCAATTTTTGGGAATCGTGAACCACCATTCACTCACTTCGCGCCACTTGGCCCTCCACAGCACCACCCCGCCTTTTTCAAAGGTTAGTCACTTTTGTATTGTTTAAATATAATATCTCTCATTTGACATTACATGCGCTATATGCGCTTTGTTGGCCAGTAGAGTTGGGTAAGGACATTGGTGGAGAGGAGGTCAAGGGGTCGACACCCCCCCACCTTCTTTTCTCTATTTTGAAATTTGGAGGGTTTTTTAGCTAGAACTGCCAAATTTAGCTGCCTAAAACCTACTAAACCCCCCCTAAAATTAGCGGAGAAAACCCTATTTTTGGGCAATTTTTTTTCTCCCACAATTTAGAATTTGATTATGGGGAAATTTTGTAAGAAGGGTGCTTAAAAGGGTCAATTTCAACATTTTTTTGCAGTTTTTCAACAGTTGAGCCATTTTGAGCTCCAAAGGCCACCACAGCCCCGAAAAACTTTTTTGTTTGCTTGCCATTCATTTTTTCCGCACAAGTGGCTGTAATATTATGTTTTAAGTGTATTATTGCATTGTTTTTGTGCTAACGTGCCCTCTAGTCGGGCAAAGTCTAATCACCCACTATGGCAAACAATGCTCCAAAATTCTTCTTGCTTGACTCGCAGTTGCTCCGTGGTGATAATTACACTGTGTGGACAACCAAAATTCGAACTTGACTTGAGTTTGAAGAAGTTTGGCCGGTTGTAAATGGTTCAATAACCTGATCAGGAGATGATGCAGCCCAACGAAAGTTTGACATGACCAATCAAAAGGCCAAGTTGATAATCTTGTTCGCAGTGTCCGATGACTTGCAACCCCACATTCGAGATGCCAAAACAGCCAAAGAAGCGTGGACAAGTTGAGCACAATGTATGAGGCCCGAAACAAGAATAGAATTCTAAATTGCAGAATCAGTTGCATACACTGAAATTCAAGCCGAAGAAGAAAGTGGTGGCTTTCTTGCAGAGAGTTGCAACTTTGAGGGCTTCACTTCTAGCCCTGGGAGAGGAGATTACAAATACTACTCTCGTGCCCATTGTTCTGCGAGCACCTCCTCCCTCTTACCGCATTTTTGTGACGACAATTAATTTGTTAGAACATACCATTAGTTTTGACAAGCTGGTGAATTTGTTGCAGCAAGAAGAGGCACTGTATGACAAAGATGAAGAAGAAGAGCATGGGTAAGTGCAGGAAGTTGATGGACAAATATAGGGTCATCCGTGGACATCATATTGCAAATAACAACATAATATCAATGTGTAGGGATTATTAGCAATACATACACTCAAAATTAGACAAAATTATATTAATATGAATCGTAGCATCCGGAATCTAGTTTCTAAAATACCAATTTTTGTAAAAAATGGACAATATTAGCTATATTAAACACTCAAAATTCAATGACTTGGTTTTTTTTTTTAAAAACACCGATAAGATTATAGTCCGTTTGCCCACAATTTGGATGACCAAAAATTGATATATATTTTTTTCCTTTGGTGAGAAGTTATATGCCACTATCTATCTTGGGATGGATTTTATTTTGTATTTTTTTGAGTAATATTTTATTTTTTATGATTTTTTCCGTGAAAGTGGTATGAAAACATAAAGAAAACAGAGCACTTTCCGTTTGTCCGCCATAACTTCATCAAAAAATATTGAAATCAAATAATTTTTTTTTTGAACATGTATATAATTTCACCACAGTTGGGATGGTATAAGTTTTATCACATTATGATAAGTGAAACAAATTTTGCAGTCTTAAACGTAGACATAAAAATTCACAGGAAAAAGTGTCTTAAAGACCTACTATTAGCAAAAAAATATAAAATGATATTTATCCTCTTCTATTCACTTTAAAATCAGTATTTCTACAAAGCTAATAGTCTCCCCTAAGCAATGGTACCATTTTTATGACATATTTTTTACTTTTCGGCATGGTTCAAGTCCGCGGAAGACTAAATTTGATGTTTTGCTGTTTTTAATGTAAAATTCAGGATTTGATGTCCACTTAATTGTCCCCCAACTTGGTGCACTTACCCGCATGCACTATCTTATCTTCAGAAAGGGAAGGGAAAAGCACAATCTTCCCAAAGTCCCAGAAACAACATTAGCAAGGGGACAAACAAAAGAAAAAATGTCCTATCTGCAAACGAGGACACGAGTTGAAAGATTGCTGGTACAACATGTACACGAAAGGGTCATCGAGCAATTTTGGACCTCAAAATCAGCAATCACAACAAGGATAGTCACATTACAAGCAGGGGAAGAAGAAGGGGAACTGGCGAAAGAAACCCCATTAGCAAGGAAATGTAGTTGAGCAAGAAGACCATTCAGATGATGAGGACTTTTTGTACACTGACCATTCTAGTGAAGCAACCACGTCATCTAGTGCAATTTGGGACGTTGATTCGAGAGCTACTCGATACATGGCCGGATGTAGAGATTGGTTCACCACTATACAAGACGTTCTCCAAAAACCATGATTTTGTTGGTTAGATTTTCTGCATAGCTAAAAACCTAGGAAATCATGAGATAAATCTCCCTCATTTACCGGTGAGGCTCCCGTGTAAGATTTGTCAATTAAATATGCTAGTATCTATTTGGGGTATTACTTTAACCACGCAACTCATGAACCATGGCTGTATAGTTTTGCGGCAAGTAAGCAACTGCTAGAGAAAGGAAATATCTGATGAAAAAGAAAATAACAGAAAACACAGGAAAGAAAAAGAGGGAAGATGTGCAACCCAATCAATAGATTACAGAGTTGATTGCATGCACATAGATAGAACAGATAGATATTAACATACATAATTATAAGCAAAGGAAACTTTCAGATCTAGATCTAGAATAACGCAAAGTTTATGAATAGATCTAAGACAGAAAGTTAGAAACAAAATGCACCGTTGACACAAAGTTCTCCGGAAATATGCTCCTTTCTATTCCTCTGCTTCAAATAGCTATCAGGGGTTTTAGCACAAAGTCTAGAACACAAGAATGCTGCTCACAAATTCTGATGCTTAACCTGAAGGTTCTTCCTCTACTTATAACATGTAGAGGGGAAATTACAAATAGGAAGCTTTTAGTGAACTGACACATGTGGAAGTTGTCAACGAAACATCTGGCAATCTTCCTCCTGGAATTCCTCTTTGCATGACATGCATGATTTGCATCTGAAGATATAACCTTCTATTTTATATGCCTGCCACCTATTTCTAAGTAGTTGACTTCTTGAAGTAATGGCTTTTAAACCAATCACTTAAGTTTTATAATTTAATTGATCTCTCAATTACTTTGTCGAAGAAAATAAGAGAAAGAAGAAGAAAGAGGAAAGTTGCAGTCTTGTTCTTTTTTCATATTCTGCACGCAGTTGATTCTTTTGTCTTTGATTCTCACCAAACTGGATCTGGAAGCAGCTGGATCTGGAAGCGGCTCGATCCTGAAGCAAGTGACTATGATTTGCTTACGGGTATTGCCTTTGACTTGTCTTCTTTCTTATCCTTGAAGCTTTTGTAGTTCTTCTCCAGTACATGCATTAGTGCAATGTTTGCCGTAAATAACTCATCGTTTTTATTTTTAATTGCATATGAGCAATTTAAAATTCTGGAAAGCACTCCGGGTGAATGCAAATTCAATGAAGGCTTTAATTGGAAGATTGGGAGCACATGCACAAGATCCTAGAAGGAATTCTCCATGCACTGACTTCTTCACGAGCTGCGTCAGAAACAAGAGGATAATTTTTTGCCGGAAGCCTTTGCAATTATGGATCTGGATCTGGATCTGAATCTGGAAGTTATACATGATTCTGCGGATCCTTTTCTTTCATCATGCTTCGCCATGGCCAGAGCAATCTTTGTCTGAGCAACTCTTTTTATTTTTATTCGGCCGGAATTATTTACAATTGGTGCAGATCTGGAAATTTCTTCAGATTCAAAAGATATATTCAATGTATTGGACATTGATTTAAGCTCCCTTTTAATTATATAAGCACCTGGGCACTTGCAATACTATGCAAACAATTAATCAGACTTAAATCAAGCTCCTTCAAACCTAGGCACTAAACTTTGAAGCTTTCCGGCAGTGAAAACACCATTTTTTGAGCAAAATCCTCCTTTGGGCTCCAAAATTGTCTGGGCTGCACTCCTTTGCTAAATAATTAATAACTTCATTAATATGGCAGCTCATGCTTATATAACCTTCACATTCTATAATTAATAATTGCCCTTCCTATTTTCAGCAATTAATTAATTAAAAATCATGCTTTTCTCTTCAACTTGGGCGCCTATTTTGTGCATGCCCATGGCTGCCATTAAATAAATTAAATTTATTTTATTTTAGCTTTCTACTTCCAGTCTACTTTGACATCACACTATGCTTTGACCTCATGCGCCAAAAATAGGAATTAATTCCATCAATAAATACTTTAAAAAGTAATATTTCTCCTCTAGGTGGGTCACACTTTTTGGCATGATATAGGGCTGCATTAAATAAAATTAAATTTATTTAATTTTAACATTTTATTTCCAATTCCCTTTATCCTCTCATCCTGCGTTGACTTTTCCTCATGCTTGGGTGCCAAAATTAGGAATAAAAACAATTAATAAATGCAATTAAAGTTATCCTTCTATTCCAAAAGGGGTCGCACTTTTTGACATGGTTGATTTCTATTTTTAAAAGTCAATTTCTAATGGGATTATTGACCCTGCACCGCAGCTCCAAAAATCCCATGATCCACTTAAGCTGTTTGACTTTCATAATGAGATTTTTTACCCTGCAAGGCAGGTAAGAAATTCCCATCAATGCCTTAAGTGATTTTCATTTATTTTATAATGGGAATTTTCAAACTGCAAGGCATGTAAAAAATTCCTGCTTGCCTGATGCCTCTAATTTTCCCATTGTAACTTAAGTGACTTTGCCTCGATGAAAAAAAGTACCCTGCCAGGCAGGTACAAAATTCCCACCTGTCTACTGCTACCAAAAATCCCATTGTAGCTTAAACCGATCCATTCCCAAAAATGTGACTTGCCTGGGAGAGGCTTTTTGTGCATGACTTCGTTTTTTAAGAGAGAATCTAATTTCCTGTGGCAAATTCCTTCTAGCATGACGTCCGTAGATGATTTCCAGATACTTCAGGTAAGAAAACAGACTGTACTGGTAAAGGAATTGACCTAGGGGAATTTCACAGAGAAAAAACACGCAAAAATAATAAAAACGAAAAAACGTTGCCAGAAGTCATAGACAAAGCCCAGGATCCATTCCTGGTGAAAACCCTACTGGTATATGTGAATATTGACATACAAAACTTAACAGGGTTAAACCGGAGCACAATTTACCTCAAACGGGGCTTAAAATAATTAAATAAAAATTTCCCGCAGGAAAACCCTAGCGAAAGAATATAACGAGTTTGGGCATCTGGGTATTTATCGAAATTGGCTTATATGACTCTCTGGGTATATCTTGACGCAATACAAACATTTTCTGGCAATAAAAACACAAAACGATCCCATTATTTTAAAAGTACAATTTTTTTGTAACATGGGGTAGTCTTAGATTTCAGGGTGAAATCTGGGGACACCAGTCGGCTCCGTTTGTGGACATCTTTACTTTTGTCAAAATGAAAGAAGTGAAGGTGAGATCCCAGCATCTCTGGTTTCGTGTCTTGTCCATTGGGCTTAGGGTCAGGCAAACAAAATCAACACAACACAGAAAAACAAAGAAAAATAGACAAATTTATTTATATACATACAGGTTTTACCTTGTATCTTAGTTTCTGAACAGCATCAGATGCTGCCCGTTGAAAGGTAGTGGTAACTCAATTCCATCCCGATAGGCAAGGAAGAAAGTGTCCATTCTGGCAGCTCTTTTGATCATAAAGGGCCCTTTCCAGAGTGAATCATATTTGTCGTGCATGCCCTGCAGTTCATGTCTCTTCTCCCACCAGAGTACCCAGTCTCCGGTCTCGAACTTCCTTTCTCTGGCCTTCTTGTCAAATACCTTGGGCAAGTCCTTATCAACTTCATCTGGTGGTGGTTCATCCTTTCTTCTCTCTGTGGTGGATAAGTTTGCATCAACTTCCTCCTTTCCCAGATTTATTTGTTGTATTTTTGAGGAAGAACTATCACCATGTTCTTTGTTCTTCTCCAAGTACTGATCATGCTTGTTGAAAGTCTCTACTAAGGAAACTAAACCCTTGGGTATTTTGTTACCTTTTGGTTGGATTATTCCACTATTATCATCATAACCTGGATCAGTTTTTCCCGTGACTGTTCGTCGTGGTGGTGATTTATTCCCTTCAACATGCAGACATGCAGATGTTTGTTTGTCGTCATTGAATGCCTGCCATTGTTCAACACTATCAACGACTTTAGGGCGGTAGACCATCTCCACTTTATAGTTTCCTTGTCTGAATATGGACGGTGGTCTATCTGGATTCAATAGTGCAGCTGTGACCGCCAAAGATTCTGCCTTGGAATTTTGATTTATTGGAATGAAATCGATAGAGAAGGCTGCAAAATCAAGTGTGGCAGAAAGTACTCTATCTCTGTAATGCTTCATGTCATCTCCTTTGACTTGATTTTGCCCTCGAACTTGCTTTACTAGAAGTTCGGCATCTCCTTGGGCTTTGAGGAGTTTTACTCCTTTCTTTTTAGCTTGCTCTATTCCTAGCAGCAATGCTTCATACTTAGCCGTATGATTGGTGTTCTCGAACATCAGCTTGTGGGAGTATGAGAATATCTCATGATCTGGAGATATTAGTAGAACGCCGGTCCCTGATCCAAAAGAATAACAGGTTCCTTTAAACTCCAGAGTCCAAACTTTTTCAGCTCCTTCTGGTTTTGGCTCAAGTTCTGACTCTGGTTGAAGTTCTGGCTTTGGAATTTCTTTATCCATTTCCAAGAAATAGACCCCACGGTCAGATTCCTGAAAAAGAATCTGAGATCTAGGATCCTCAGATTTTGTGACTGTGTACTTGGACTTATTTTCCGGCTCCAGCTTCTGATTTATTCCTTTGATAGGAATATGAGCATAGGACCAATCCATCTTTACTTCTCCTCCCAACTCTTTGCAAAAGTTTCTGCTCAGCAACCTCCCGTAGGAGACAGGGATATCTGCAACTAAGATTGTCATCTTTAATCTTTTGTCAGGAAAAGCTGCCAGAACAGCTTGTGCATCTTTGATTTGTTCGATTAAAGGGACTCGTCTCTCCATGGAATAACACCTTCCTATGGTCTTCGTCAAGGTAAGCCTAAAGAGCATCTGCAACTTTAGCTGGCAAGACATTGTAAGAAGCACTTGAATCTAAAATGCAGTTGCTTAACTTGAAACCATTAAGCAACAGGGAAACATAGAACGGTTCCACTCTTTCAGAAGATGGTGAGGATTTAACAATTGCAGTGTTGTTCTGGGGAGGAGTATCTTTGGGCTTAGGCAAAAGGCCTTTTGATGTATTGGATTTCCCTGGTGATTGTACATATTTGACTAGCCTATTTAATTGCTCAGGAAAGGCTCTTAGGTATTCAGCTTCTGACATTTGAATCCTAGTTTTCTTTACATGATCAACAATGTCGAAGGAAGGTATAGATTTAGATACCTGAGTTGCTTTCTGCGGTTAAGATGAAGAACTTACATTCTTATTTCTGGGAGCTAAGGAAGAAGGTAAAGGGCTGCCCCTTCTTTGTTCATCAGTCAATGCCTCTGCTTGATGAGTTTGTGATCTTGTAAATATTGCATATGTATGACCATGATCATCTTCATGAAGTCTCTCATCGTCATGTTCAGATTTGTAGTTTAGGTAATTAATGTTGGAGTCACCAGCAAGACCTACAAAATTATCATTTTCAAACTGATCAGCTTCAACTTCCTGGTCTTCTTCATTCATCTCCATGTTGTTTCTGGGAGCAGCTTCAATTGCTAATCTTTGGGAACTAGCAATGCGGTTTCGGTTGTTGTTGAAATTCCGAGCAGGGGCAGTGTTGTTGCCTTGAGCCATTTGAGCCATTTGTTTCTTCATCTGTGATAGAGATGTTAGAAGGAAGCTGAGGCTCCTTCCACAAACTCACCTAATGTAGGTAGCACACCTGTTGTGAAAACAAAAGCAAATGTTCCCACTAATGATGACAATGATGATGGGGATGATGGTGATGATCTAACAAAATCACAACCCATGGGAACAATACAATGTATGCCCAAGTTGTATACAAATATGATGTAAGATGCTAAATTGGATGCTCCTCCGGACACATCCACCACTGGACCACAGACTCGCAGTAAAGCTCGCGAACAGGTAAATTTTGCCTTGTTGAGTAGAGTTGTTGACTTTGTTGAGCCCTCTACTGTCCAGGAAGCCCTACAGTCAAAATCTTGGAAAGATACCATGGATGCCGAGTATCAATCAATGATGAAAAACAAGACCTAACAACTTGTCGATGTTCCACCAGGGAAGAAGCCCATTGGTTGCAGTTGGATATTCAAAACGAAGTACAAAATAGATGTGACTATAGACAAGTACAAAGAAAAACTTATAGCAAAGGGGTATGCACAAAAGGAAGGCATAAACTATGAGGAGACATTCGCTCCCACAACTATGATCAAAACGATGAGGATGATCTTTGCTCTAACTGCACAGTTTGTATAGAAAGTCCATTAGATGGACATGAAAAGTGCTTTTCTGAACGGAAAACTATAGGAAGAAGTCTACATGACTCGACCTGAGGGTTTTGTCGTACCTGGATCAGAAACAAAGGTATGTAGACTCATCAAATCTCTGTATGGCCTTAAACAAGCACCCCGGGCTTGGTACATCAAGATTGATGAGGATCTCATTCAACATGGATTTATCATAAATCCATATGATCCCAATCTCTACCTCGAGAGGCAAGGAGGAGAGATTGTGATAGTTGTATATGTCAATGATCTAGTCATCATTGGCAACACAATGAAGATGATCAATGTTACAAAGAAAGATCTTAATTGATCATTCGAGATGACAGATCTCGGGCTCATGTACTATTGTCTTGGATTGGAAGTATGGCAAAAGGAGAATCAAATTTTTGTTTCTCAGTTGAAATATACCAAGAAAATGTAATGTCCCTCTTTTTCTTGGATAGTTGTTGGTCGAAGACCTTTGGCCCATTTAGTCTACCCGACGGCCAAAGGAGGAGATTACGGGTGACTTAAGTCATAAAATTATTACAAAGTGCCAATTTAAAAATAATAATTATAAAGCACTTATAATAATATTATTATGACTTAATAAAGTGTCTTTTAAATGGCCAAAGTGATTTTATTTCACTACTAGGCTAAAAGTGCGACTTGACATGGGGGGCCAAAATAGACATTAGGGAAATAATAAAATATTATGTAATGTTTATTTGCCCAAGGGAAAAGTGCGACTTGGTATGGGCATGCTTTTAGGGCATTTTGGCACTCTTCTCATTGGAAGATGGAAAGGTGATTTTATAATATTTTTTCTATAAAAAAGAGAGGGGCGACTGGGCATGGCATTGGATATTCACTCCATATTTTTGATATTGGCTTGTAAGCTAAAGTACTTGTTGCTGCAACTTCTGAGGACAAAATCCCTCAAGGAGACTAGTGTAAGGGGAACGAAAACTCTCTATTACACCCATATTTTGTATTGGAATTTCAAGGACGAATTAGGTTGTTGAACCATCTTTTTGCACTAGCTGGAGCGACCTCTTTTGGGGTTTATTTGCAAGTTTTAGCGAGATTAAAAGTGCTGTTTTGGAGCTGCTGTTTGTGGGAACTATTAAGCATATTTTTCTACATAATTTCCAGCACTTTGTGGAAGGTTTCAGACTGTTTTCTAGCTACTGTAATAAACAGGTCAGATCTGAAATTTATCTTATAAAGATTCAGTATTTTGTGGCCTGAAAACTATCATTTTGCTTGCTAAATTTCAGTCAATTACAAAAGAGGCATCAGAAAGGGTTAAGGTGATTTTGTGTGATTGAAAATACCAATTTTCTATTCCTACCCTAGTTGCATTTTCTGGAATAAAATACAGATCTGCACTGAAATTCAGTTTTTTAAGTGTTTTCTAGTTATGCATTATTAGGGTATTTTATTGGAAAATATCAAAAAATTATCTCCCATTAAAGGGGATCTTTCAGAAAACGCTCGAGAAATTCAGGATGATGGATTGCACATTGATTGCTACACCCATGGAGACGAGACTTAAGTTATCTCGTACAGATCCATCCCCTTTGGTAAATGCAACTCTCTATTGACAGTTGATTGGGAGTCTCATTTACTTGACATATACTAGACTAGATATTAACTTTGCAGTTAGCTATCTTTCTCGGGCCATGCAGGAAGCCAAAGTTTGTCATTGGAAAGCAGTAAGGTGGATCTTAAGATATGAAGGGTACTATGGATGTTGGTCTAGAGTACAAGAAGAATGATCAGTTCTTCTTGACACGATATTCGGATTCAGATCATGCAAGTAACATTGATGATAGGAAATCCACTTTTGGATTTGTTTTCTTTTAGGGATCTAGACCGATACATGGGGAAGTAAGAAACAAAACTTTGTTTTTCGCTCTTTTACAGAGGCCGAATATTGTGCTATAGGTGGAACTGCCTGTGAAGTGATATGGCTACATTGCATACTTGAGGGTCTTGGAGTACCACAGGAGAAATCCAATACTTTGTATGTTGACAATGAGGGTGTTCTCAAACTTGTTCACAATCCAGTGTTTCATGAGAGAACCAAGCATATTGAGGTACAAATTCATTTAATTAGTGAGCATGTTTTGGAACACAATATACAACTTAAACTTTTTCCAACAGTTGAACAATGAGAAGATATTTTCGCGAAGTCACTTGTACGTGACAAATTCGAGTTGTTTAGAGGGTTCCTCTCCTCATCTCTTGAGGGAATGCAAAATTAAGGGGGGAATGTTAGGTAAAACATATTAAGTAATTATGCATTGTATTTAGTATTTTACCTTAGTTATTCTTACTCAGGTAAATTGATATTTTACTAGGGTAAATAAGTTTTTATTATGGTTATATTGTTATAACCATTATGTTTGTTTTATTATTTGGTTTATTGTTGAAACCATGTTCTTGTTTTTATTAATTCATGTATGTGATTTGGTTTCACCTGTGCAACCTCCTGGTTGTCTACATTAAACTATCCAATGTATATAAGCTTTGCAGCTTGGTTATTATGTAACTTGATTTTCTTGATTAATAAAATCATAGTGGGCTAACTCCATGTTTCCGCCAGCACATACTTCAGCTGTAATGGTTTGTGCATACTCTTTTAGCAATGAAATCTGATTTTGTGGCTATTTATCTGCCCTAGTTTGATGTTTGTTTTATTCTTGCCTTTCCATTATTGCTATGGTATGTTGTGCATGCATTTCTCCTTTGTAGGTTTCATTTTGGAAGTGTTTGTGTGCAAAATGGAGGATAAAATGCAGTTTTGGCATGTGTCACACTTGTCTGACCCCTCCTGTATTTTCCTTCTATTTTCCCTCATGGAGAGCGTCTATCCCCCTTTTCTTGTTGTTATCACCTCTGTTTTAGCTTAGTTTGTGTATGTTTTCCCCTCTCCCTCTCTTTCTCTCTCCGTGGTTACTTGGATGTGTTAGAATAGGTTTAGCTCAAAGGTAGTTTTAGTTTTAGCATTAGGAATAGTTAGAGGAACCAACCTTCTCTGGAGGTTCATCTCAAGATTGCAAGGTCCCACACTTGGAGACAATACCATGTTCACCAAAAGTATTGATCTACCATGATCAAATGTAGGGTGCCACTTTTGTGTGATAACAGTTTTGGCACGCCTGGTGGGACTTTGTTCAGATTTTGGTCTTATTTTTCAAGTGTTCCATTGCAAACATTCTAGCCACCTTGGTACCTTCACTGATAACAGTTCTGGCACATCCGGTGGGACATGTTTGAAACAATCTACAATTTCATTTCACCAAGTTTGATGTATTCTTGGTGATATTCAGCCTTTGGAGATGATTCTCAACACATCTGGCATCTCCTCTGGTCCAAAAAACCCATTTTCTCAATCAACAGACCACTTTCCACCATTTCAGTCCTCTTTTCCATGAAGTTGTGCAATCATGACTTCATTTCCTCACTGGAATCCTTAGTTTCAATAGCAATACCCCATTCAAATCCACCTCCATGTTTCCAAAATCTATCACCTTTTCTTCAAAACACACCTCCAAAGCAGTTTTATAAGCCAAATCAACAGAGATATTCTTATGAACCAAATCCTATAGATCAATATGGTTATTTAACTAACCATGGTGTTGTTCAAGAGCAAGAATATACTGATTATGGGGGCAGTTTCATAAGTGAAGATGGTTTGCAGGTCAAGATTCAAAGGATGGAGGCAAGCATGGTGCAGATCAGGGCTACATGTCAAATGAAGGCGGTTCAAATTGGTTTTAGGCAGCCCTATCCATGGACTAGTCCTTATGCCAAATTGGTCCAGCCCTCAACAGAAGCTAGATTTTATGACTGAGTTGTCTCCTCAAATATCAGAGTGGGTTGAGTTAATGGAGGCTCACCAATCTAGTTTAGGGAAACCTGTCAATGAGGCAATCCCTCACTACCATCATATAGCCCTTCCGTTCCTTCTTTCCAACCGACCCAATCTCAGCCTAAGTTCCATGTCCCTAGTTTCCTCAAAGCTGTACCTGTTGATCACCCTCTACCACAAGCAAATCTTGCACCTCCTCCATCATTTGAACCTTTGCAAACTCAGCTAAGAACTCAACCAACCCCTCACTTCACAAAACCAGATTTATATGTGCATGAGCCTCACGAAGAACCAATTTTAAACCATGAAGCACTGCAAATTAACCAACAAATTGAGTGCCCAACTACTTGGTTTCCTGATTGCCCATTCCTTCACAAACAAGATGCTGACTCTTTCATGGAAAAAGGGGTTATTCTTCATCCTTTTGGATAGGAATATGCACATGAATTCCTAGAGGGACAGGTTGGGAAGGAACCAAACATAGACAAGAACATATTTAAAGTTTCAAGAACAAGAGCCAAGGGTTTGAGGCCAAGGAGGTTCATCATCAAGAAGCTATCAGTCACTCCCCTACAAATGCATCAAAATTAGTTGAGGTTAGTTCCATTGTTGTTAGTCATGATATATATGTTGAGGAATGGACTGATTTTGATAGCATAGTGGAAGGACTTCCCCAAACGTTTGAAGAACCTCCTACTATTTTTATTGAGCAATCTGCAAAGGAGGATGTTTTTGAGCTTTCAAACTTCTTGTTTGAGGAGTTGGAGTTTGAAAAACACAACCAAAGAAAGTACTGATAACTTTGAAGCCAATGATATTCATGTGGAGGAAGAAGAGATTCCAAGTCAACAAGATGTTTTGATTGAGTGTAAAGATCCTCATTGCTTTGCATATTTGGAGCTGGCTGCACTTTTGGAAAATTGCGATAATATGCCAAGAACATCCTTAGATGCATGAATTGATCAAATTGATCTTCATGATGAGGAGAGATAAGTTTGAGTTATCAAACTTCTTACTTGGGATGAAGGAGGATGGGAAAATTGCCAAATCCAAATTAGAGGAGGCTGGGGAGGCTGGGTTGTTAAAAGAAGCAAAACAAAGCACAAATCAGATTTCAAACATACTTCTTGATGAAGTAGATGGTGAGTTTGAGCTTCTTAATTCCGTGTTTGATGAGGAAAATGAGAACACAAGGGTGGAAATTGAGGTGCTTGTGCAAGAGCAAGTAAGACAAGGTTCAAATCAGTTTATAAGCATCATAATGATGAAGTAAGTGTCTCTATTAGCTCCATTCATGGAGTTGCATGTGAAGAAGATGGGAAAACTCAAAAGAACCAGCCAACCAATTGCAAAGAAGGCTTGCCCAATCAAATATTTTTCTGGTTTAGAGCCAAGAAGGGAGTTGCAACTAGTCATGCCCAATTAAAAGCATGAGGAGGATCATCAAAGTGCGAAAGGTCAAATTCAACACCTCCAAAAACCAAATGCAGAGCAACTTGAGGAGCTATCATTCTCTTTTCAGCTGGTACTTTGAGCAATGGGAAGAAAAATCAGCTCCAAGACAATTTTCCACTCTTATTAAAGACCATGTTTGTTGCAAAATTGATCACATGGTCCAATTTTGTAAGGAGGGGGGCTATTTCTCTCAACCAGTTGCTGGATTTGTTTAGCTTCTTTTGCCTTTGGTTAGAGTAGGAGTAGATTAGGTTTGTTTATTGCAAAACAAGTGCTTGTGCACACTCTGCATGTTTCCATTTGGAGCATGTATGATTTTCCATGTTTGTACATAGTTTTTGTGGCCTTTGTTGCTGTTGCACAGTCCATTTTAAGCAAGTTTCATGGTGGAAACAAGGTGTTTTGGGGCAGCTCCAAGGTGCATTCATTCAACCCCCAAGATCAGCTTCAAATCGGAGTTCTCCATGCTCCTTGGCAAAAATAAGAGTTTTTGGGACAATTTGCAAGTTTCATTCAAAACTCCCAAGAAATCAGCTTTCAAGAGCACTTCAAGCAATTCCAAGTCAGCTCTAAGTCCATGCAGATCTAGGGGTAAGAATTTCAAGTTTTTTGAGATTAGTTTTCAAGTTTTTTAGGCTTGACTCCATGCCCAATGGATGCTCAAGGCCACTGATCTTCTATCAAGTAGATAAACTTGTTGAGTCACCAAATTGTTATCCAAAATAACCCCTCGGACTATTTTGACAACTTACAAATCAATTTTTGGACTAGGCAGTGTTGTCGGTCATAAAATTCAGGGAAACTTAGTCAAATCCAAAACCGTTACAGCATGTCAAAACAGGGCAAATTCATAGTTTTGGAGGAACAAGGGATCCATTGTTTCGAGCTCTTGTTCCTCCTATTCCTATGTCAAGTCTCATTGCTCAAGAGAGTTAGCCAAATTTGTTAGAATGAGGCATTTTTGGGAAAAACAAGGGTTAATCGGACATTTAGAGGAACATAAGGAATTGTTCCTCTTGTTCACCGTTCTCCGCCTAAATAAAAGGCGTTACAAATCGGAAATCATGAAAAGTCTCATGCTCCACTGATTAGGGAATAAGCTGCGATGAATTGTTCCACATTCTTTCGTTCCCCTTAACCGTTGGTTCTGCATATGCAAACAATCAATTAAACATTACGATTTTTGAGGGCCCATGAGGAATGTTCCACTCGTTCTTGCACTAGTTCTCGAAACTCTGCCTGTGCCAAAATAACAATTTGGTTTTCTGGTAATGCCATAACTTCTGACTCAGAAACTTCTATCTCAGAGCTCCAAATTGCATAAAATTGGTGGCATTGGAACTGTCTCCTTAAGGGCTTCATTTTGGCATTAAGAAACCCATGAAATTGATGTTGTTTTTGAGGGTGAAAAGTGTAAACACGGTATTCGTAGCATGGAAAAATGCAGTTTTAAACCACCTCAACCACCCAATTTAATGCTTCATGGTCACCCATACTCTATCCTGAAGATCAAATGACGTGGAGAAATGGCTTTGTCAGGTGCCCACATGGTCTTGCAGGCATTTATTGCATGTTTGGTTGGTGGTTGAGTTCAAAATGGCACATGCCCTCTCTCTTTCCCCCTTTTCTCTCTCCCTTGTTCTATATATTTTGCAAAATCATTCATTGTAAAAGGTTGGACTCTCTCAATTTGCAAGGGCATCATGCCAAGATGTTGTTCCAGGAAGTGTTTGTGAGTTACAAACCTCAGATTTGGACTCTATGCATGTGTTTTGTGCCTTCTACTTCAGATTTAATGGACTGTGCATACTTTCATTGCAATAAAATCTTATGGTTTGTGTCTCTTTCTCTGCCCTAGCCGTGTTTTTATTACATTTGTGCCTCTCTATGTTTTGTTAGTATGTTGTGCATGTGTTTCTCCTTTGTATGTTTCCATTTTTGTTAGTGTTTTGTGTGAGAAATGGAGGGTTAAATGTAGTTTTGGTCTGTGGCACACTATCTGCCCTCTCCTTCTCCATTTCCTTCTTATTTTCCCTCATAGAGTGTCCATCCCCCTTTTCTTGGTGAAATCACCTTTTTCTTAGCTTAGGATTTGTTTTCCATGCATCCCTCTAACTCTCTCCCTGGAATGACTAGTTTAAGTTAGATAGTTGTGTTTTCAGCTGTAGTAGTGTTAGCATTAAGATAGGTAGAGGAACCAGCCTTCTCTAGAGGTTTGTCTCAAGATTGCAAGGTCCCACACTTGGAGACAATCCCATGTTCACCAAAAGTATTGATCTTCTATGATCAAATCTAGGTGCTACTTTTGTGTGATAACACGTCTTATGGGGTGTTGTCTTAGGTATCACATTTCTATTCTCTTACAAATGTAGGGGATCCTCTAGCCAATTTAGTAAACTAGGTCAAATCAGCCAAAAGTACTCGAGAGTTCTATGTGTGGCCTTCTTCAGGGAATTGGAACTTAGTGCTTTTTTGACTTTCTTTTCGATGGTGTCTTAAATCCTTTTTGTTTCCTTGTCGATAATTTTAAATCCTTTTTCCTCCAAGTTTTCGCCATTTTGGACATTTTCAAGAATAGCATGATTATGATCTTGTAGCCTTAATATCTCGTCGTGTTTTTTCTGCTTTCTGATCGAGATCTATTTGTGCAAGTGTGTCTAACAATGCCATCTTTTCTCCCTGCTAGCCTCTAATTGATTCGACAAAAGATTGATTAGATTTCCAATTTTAAATATTTCAATGTCTCATCATGTCTTTGTTGACCCCTTTTTGTAAGATTCTTCTCAAGCATTTATGGCCTTCAATCACCAATTCATTGCCTTCTTAAGCCTGCACTGTTTTTAATGCAATTTTGATTCAAACTTTGTAAATTAGATAACTTATCTCCCCATGTTACCGACTTTTATTTGTAAGTTTTCATGATATTTTTAAAATTTCAATACTTTTTGTGATTTTCTTTTTGAATATACCAAATAGGACATATAAGCATATAAGGCCAAAGAGTCGGCCTATATGTAATGTTTTGTATATAACAAGCAATTGGTTGAGAAGTTCTTGACTTTTGTACCTATAGTCTAATATTCCCTTTGAATGCTTCTCATGCACTTCTTTCCATTATAGCTATGTATGTGTAACGTTTTTTTTCTTACATCATGAACTTTTCTGTATGGCATAGAAACTCAGTCAAACTTTCTGAACTCAGTACATGTTCTGTAAGGCTTGGGAAATTCTGGCCAAATTTCAACATTTGCTCAAAACTTAAAAATCCACCAAAAGGAGTCCCTAGCTTGCATTGTTGCTATGACATAAAGCCCCCATATGCTGATATTTCCATTGATATAGAACATTGGCAAAGTCCATTTTTAGTTATAATTTTTGTTCCACTTTGTTTTGATGGAGTTTCTACACTCTGGTTCTAGTATGATTCTGCAGGTCTTTGTAAACAATTTCAGATACCCATCAGTTGGATTTACAGTTCCATTGTATATTTGTATGAGAAAACATTTTTTATGTCTGAAAGATGGATTTGTCATGTAATGCAATGTCTCAATGCCAAAATTTTGCATAGTCAAGCTGAATTGACAGATTTTGGCTTTTGCTAAACTGTTGTCAAGTTCAAATGCTTGTCATATATAGCTGGCACGCTGGCATACTGCCATTGGCTATAGCCTTCATTCTTTGATATAATATTTTGGTAATTGCACTTTGGGTGATTTGGGGGACGGGGAAACACAAAAAGTGGACGTCTACAAGTTCTCCTACAAATGTTATTTGAATAGGAAAATAGCAGGGGGACAGGGATAGAGGGACTGGAATAGGGGATGGGGATGGGAATGCACTCCCAACAGAACATATTTTACCAAAATATCAGCTTCACTTGAGGCACTTCTTCAAGTGCTTGTATTAAGAGCTCCTGTTAATCACTTAAACTCTAGGATAGCAGGAAACATAAAGGATACGGAAACAGAATTTGGACACAGGAAACAAGAAACAATGATCTTCGAGAAAGTATTTGAAACGAAAGACATGGAAACATCTGTACAAAAATAAAAAAAATAAAAAATAACTCGTAGTGAACAGTACACATAATTTTCAATTTATTTGCATAGAAGGTTAAAAAAAACCTGGAAACTCCCTAGAATTGGCTAGACATGCCTTGTAAATGCCAAGGAATACCTGGAAGCATCCCTAAAATGGCGAGACTATTTCCAAAGATGCCTTGACATTTGCAGGTGCTTCAGGCACATTTCCATTTCAGAAATGCAAAAAACGGGCACTATCCATGACATTTGTTGCAACCTAGCTTAAATTGTGCTATGTAGTATGTACAATTAAATTTGTATTTTATGCACATTTAATATAATGCAAACTAAAGGACTGCAAATTAATGAAGAGCTTTTGTGGATGCATGCAGAAATAGCATAGCATAGCATCCCTAAAATGGCAAGACTATTTCCAAAGATGCCTTGACATTTGCAGGTGCTTCAGGCACATTTCCATTTCAGAAATGCAAAATACGGGCACTATCCATGACATTTGTTGCAACCTAGCTTAAATATAATGCACATTTTATGCACATTTAATATAATGCAAACTAAAGGACTGCAAATTAATGAAGAGCTTTTGTGGATGCATGCAGAAATAGCATAGCATAAGTGTATTTGACACCAAAATAATTTATTTCGCTCTATATTTTATCATGGTACTTTTTGTTGGGTTTTTAAATTCAGGTTTACCACTCATCTTTTGCAAATGAAGGAGGAATTGGTCAAGCTTGTGGATGCCCTTTGCTTCCCCTGAAAAGCCACATCAAGGGCCCTGCTCCAGCTTCTGATCCAGGTTTGCAAAAATCTTTTTCTTTATTTACAGTGCTGCACAACTTCAGCATATTTAAGTGGCTATGTACTCTTAAAAGTTGTCAAACTATCACATTTGTGAAAATGAGGAAAAAAAGGCAATTTGGGCTGTTCATGGCATTTGGCTTTTGTAGAAGCAAAGGTGAATAATCTGTCAATTTATGAGTCAGGTGGAACTGATATAGTTGATGAGGCCATCACATTCTTCCGTGCCAATGTCTTCTTCAGAAAATTTGAGGTCAAAAGCTCTGCAGATAAACTTCTGATTTACTTAACACTGTATATCAACATGGCCTTGAAACGGCTAGAGGGTTGCAGAACTTTGGCGGAGGGTACAAAAGCTATCATTAACTTAGGTCTGGAGAAAGTGGCAGTCCCTGGGGAGCCCGGCTTTCCATTTGGAGGACTGTTTGCTGTACCTCAGTCACAGCAAGAATATGGTATGCACCTCTAGATTGTAATTGTACCACATAGAATCTGTTCTGCTCGAGCCTCGTTCTTTAAGAATGCAATCCACTCCAAATAGAAACTGTGATGTGAGATTTTGAAACTTGTTTGTTTTTCTTTGGTAAGAGCTTTATGTTGTCAGCCAAAAAATTACAAAATTGAGAATAGGTTGCCAAGCTGGGAGATTATAAGAAATTAGTTAAGGAACTGGGTGGTTTTGTTTGGGTATCGAAACTGAAACGTGTGAGTTAATTAAGGACATACTGTGAAACCAGGAAATTGAAAATGGAAAAAACTGTGAAATTGTGGAATTTTTTCTACAAAATTGAGAATAGGTTGCCAAGCTGGGAGATTATAAGAAATTAGTTAAGGAACTGGGTGGTTTTGTTTGGGTATCGAAACTGAAACGTGTGAGTTAATTAAGGACATACTGTGAAACCAGGAAATTGAAAATGGAAAAAACTGTGAAATTGTGGAATTTTTTCTACAAAATTGAGAATAGGTTGCCAAGCTGGGAGATTATAAGAAATTAGTTAAGGAACTGGGTGGTTTTGTTTGGGTATCGAAACTGAAACGTGTGAGTTAATTAAGGACATACTGTGAAACCAGGAAATTGAAAATGGAAAAAACTGTGAAATTGTGGAATTTTTTTCTACAAAATTGAGAATAGGTTGCCAAGCTGGGAGATTATAAGAAATTAGTTAAGGAACTGGGTGGTTTTGTTTGGGTATCGAAACTGAAACGTGCGAGTTAATTAAGGACATACTGTGAAACCAGGAAATTGAAAATGGAAAAAACTGTGAAATTGTGGAATTTTTTCTGACAAGTTATTAGTACTTGTTGAAACATCAATTTATGTAAGAACTGACATTGTTTAATTGTGTGTGTGAAGAGCTGGTTTATTTGAAGTTCAAAAATATTTAGGTTGTAAGTTCTATTTTGCTATGAACTTGAATGTATGCCTAACAAAGGTATGATTTGTTTCAAATGTTGATATGCAGAGTTAATTCGTAATTATCTTAAACAAGTAAGAGAAGAGACCAGCGGGAGACTATTGAGTTGTGCATACCGGCCCAATGGCACTCCTAACAAATGGTGGCTTGCTTTTGCGAAGAGAAAGTTCATGAATATTGTAATTCCATCATGAGCGTTATCCAAAACTCGAATAAAATCAAATTGGGAGTCAATTATAGTTTAATACTGACTAGTATTTTTCTGGCCTCTAAAATCAGTTTAATGCCTGCATATTTCTGGTTGCGTTAAGTATCCTAACCATGTAGCAAAGACCCATTTAAGGCGCCACTTAGTCTTCAGATTTCTGCTATTTGTCTTCCAACTATTGCTCTATGCATTCAGCGTGACTTGTTCTGTTAAAAGGCACAGATGGGTAACTGAACGGAGACAAAAATTGTCCAAATATGGTCATTTGGAATGTTCAGTTGGAAGCTGATCTAGAAAGATAATTGTAATAGTTTTGAGGACTTTTTCATGTAATCTTGTGAAATACTGGATGATTTTTACAATTAACTATGTGCGCTTGGATTTATAATTCATATCTGAAGCTTTCTTTGTGCTTGCTATATGCATGTATCAATCAACTGAACTGGAAAATGACATCACATTTTTAACCATTTCTTTTATTGATGTCTAAGCAAGTACTTTGTTGAACTCCATTTTGATCCATTTGTTGATTATCCACTGTGTGCTGTAACGAAGACCAGTTGGAACCTTAAAATGGGCTTGATTGTTAAATGTAATAATCTAATAAGTTATAAGTTTTTGAACTCTGCACATTTTATGTATGCTAAATATATTATTATTTTTTTATTGCCGAGGAAAAAGTGTTTATTTATATTAGATAAGGGAAAATGCTCAAAAACCTTGTACTTATGTATTTGCTGTTAAACCAGTTCAACAAAATTTGATCAAAGATTATAACACGGGACTCATTATTCTCATCACTGCCCTTATGATTATCAAGTGTAAGTCTCTTATAGCAACAAAAATAGTCTAGCATCTATGGATCGTGCTTTACAAAAATGACTGAATAATAAATTATTGAATGTCCGTGATATAACCATTTTACATAGCAGTAACATAGAGACTGTTAAATACTAAAAGAGGAACATAATTAACACATCATCATCTTTGAAGTAAAAGTGACTAATAATATAAACACGGACAACCAGATTGATTTTGCATCATCCGTACTCGATGGGGTTTTATTTGCATCATTGGGTAGTGATTATGAGCATCCTGCAAGACGAGTGGTGTAATAGCACGTGCATAGTTATAATCCATGTAGGTCAATCTGCGAGACGTAGATGAACCAAAAAGGTTTCAGATGTTTCTAGCATGATGATCGTGGGTTTTGCCTGCCACTATATGGAAGTTATATGTAGGCCGCCTGCCCACCCAGCTAGAACTACCCTCCCTTATTCTAGGAGGGCCGTCGTGTAACACCCCCGCCCCCCTCACCCCCCACAAAGAAAAAAACCAAAATATCCCAAGTCAATAGTTAAAATTGTGGATTTTTTTTTGAAAGCGTTAATGAGAACAAAATTTAAGTTTACCCTATTGATCTTGCTTCGGTGTGTCAACATACGACACCACAGGCTTGCGCTTTCGCGGCTTCTCGCATTACACGGTTGTGTGATGTGATGGTCGGTTAAATTGGTGAAGCCAATGACCTTGTTGGTGATTAAAATTTTAAGCGAATCTCAGATTAATTCGCTGTGGGTTCGAGAGAAAACATCAACCTAACTCTAGTGGAAGCAAAGGTTGCTTGCGGAACAAGGGCGACAATAGTGGCAATAACCGATCTTATTTGGGCAAGGGTCTCGATATTGTTTAAACGCCAAAATTTGCGTTAAGTTATGGGATAATAGTTTAATTATTGTTTACTAAATTTTCACTTATTTCATTATAGGACATTTTTTAACCATTATAATTTCGAAAGAGGAAACAATAGTTACCTTACAAAACTTAACCCTTAATACCCCTTTCAATTCCACTTGCTAAACATTACATTACCTAAACTCATATAATATAACTATGAGATAATAGTTACTTTTAAATCCCCTTGACTTGGTCAAGTGGGAGAGAAATAAAAGTGGGCCATTGGAATAAACTTTCCCCACCCTAGATCTTTAGGGTTTCTTAGATGCCCTAAAAACCATCTTTATGATTTGCTAAAGCAAATCTTCTTTCCTCTTTCCTTTCATTTTCCTCTCTTTGCTTGGTTGCAGGTTTTTGAAGGAAGTTTTCATCTCAAATATCTTGGTTTATATATATACACATACATACATATATATTATATACCCTTCCATCTACCGACATTAGGGTTTCAATGTAGGAGGATATATACATCTATATACACACACACGTGCGCGTGTATGCACGCACGCACGCACACACACACCCACATGCACCCACATGTACGCACGCACATACACACCCACCCACACGCACGCGCGCGCGCACGCACGCACGCACGCACACAATGAGTGACCACATTTATATATAACCAAACATGTTTTTTTTTTAAAGACAAAGGCCTGCATATGGACAAACATGGAAACATAGACGCGTTCCGACCCAAGGACACCTTGTGGTGTGAGGGAGGGCAACTTGGCCATTGTAGGTGAGGAGAATGGGGCAACCGTGGCCGTGGAGTTGTAGGGATTTGGGGTTGCAGCATGTGCAGGGTGTGCCCCCCATATATTACTAATTATTTTGCATTCGAAGGATTCAATTTTGAAATAAAGTTCTTATTTTGTTTATATATTATCAAGATCACAAGGCAACATTAAATATATCATAATATAAACTTATTTAATAAGAACTGATAAAACACGATACATATAAATATAACTTAGCTAATTTGATTAATTAAAGGTTGTTAATATAGCAAAATGTAAATAAGAATGATTTGTCCATTCGTCTAAACAATACTAGGTCTTGGGAGAAAAATAAAAAGAAACTATATAATTGAGATTACAATACGATTTATTTTTAATTCCATTTTCACTAAACAAACTTATACTCCTCGCACAAGACTACTACAAGGTCAAATGACTTTCACTAATAACAATATTTTCCACCACTTTTTCCAATGGATCACTATAAGGAGAATAATGATTACACAATTCCTTTTGATAACCCTTTTCTCATCTCATTTCAAGTACAAGTATACAATAACAAGAGTAAAAGGGGTTTCATGCATTGCTTTACAAGTTGCTAAAAACAATCTTGAACTTATTTCAATAATCCAACTACAATCAACTGCTAAAAGTTTCAAAGACTTGAGTAACAAAATTAGGAGAAATGCTGAGATCAATTGTGTGAGTTCTAATGGTGCTTCAGGTGGCATACCTGTTATGTGGGATGAAAATATGGTTAAAGGAGGGACTATTCTTGAGACACATAATCATCTGGATGTTCTCTTCATATCTTTGCACAATAATAAAACATGGATTCAATATAATATCTATGCCCCTACTTGCACGAATGGTAGAAGAAAGCTATGGTCTGAGGTAAGCAATTTCAGAAATAAGTATTTAAATTTCGACTGGCTAGTTTTAGGGGGCTTTAATACCCCCATCTCTCCAGTTTAAAAAAGGGTAAATCAAGACTTCTCTATAAGCATGGAAAATTTTGTTGACTTCCTCTAACATTACAATCTCTTTGATATTGAGTTAAGAGGAGTCAAGCATACGTGGACAAATAGGAGATTTGGAGAAAACCTCATAATGGTTAAACTGGGCAGAGCTCTGGTTTCCTCTGACTGGTTTCTCATCCAAGATTTTTGTCTCTTAGCACTTCAAAGAATTGGGTCTAATCATAATCCTCTTGTGCTTAGCCTTGATAGTAAAGGCAAACATGCTCGTACTCCGTTCAAATTTGAGAAAATGCTGACTAAACATTAGGAATTCCATGACAGGGTTCAAAAATGGTGGAAGATGGAAAAGGCGGGCTCAGCCTCAAAAGTTAAAAAATGTGAAAATCAATGCTAAACAATGGAATAAATTAGTGTTTGACAATATCTTTCAAAAGAAAAAAAGATAAGTGATGAGCTCGCTTTGCTAGAGACTAAAGTGCAGAATTTGGGCATGGATGTTAATAATTATTACAGGGAAAAAGAACTGCTCAATGAATCACACAATATCAACGTTTACGAGGAAATCCACTAGAAACAAAAATCTCGGGAAGTGTGGCTCAAGGAAGGGGATAAAAACACATCATTTTCGCATGACCACCCTTAAGCATAGAAGCCATAACATGATCTCTTCTATAACCAATAGTAATGACCAGGAAAGCATGGAAAAAGACATCATTAAAAAAGAGGTTGTTGAGTATTATAAAAAACTCCTTTCTAAAGAGGGACAAGAGAATGATATTTGTATTAACCAGCTGTTGGAATGTATACCTCAATGCCCGAAAATTCAAGAAGATCTAAATAAACTTCTAGCACCCGTGGATATGAAGGAACTTCATAAAATTGTTTTCTCTTTTGAAGGAGAAAAGTTACCTGGTCCTGACGGTTTCCTAGCTTGTTTCTTTCAAATTTACTAGGAAATTTGTAAGAATGATTTGCTTAATGCCACACATAAATTCTTCCATAGTGGCAGTCTTTTGAAAGAGATAAACAATACCTTCATTGTCCTAGTGCCTTAAAAAGTGGGTGCTAAGGATTTCAAATATTTTCATCCTATTACTCTCTCTAACACAATCTAGAAAATATTTATAAAGACTATAGTTATTGTTATCCAATTTTGCACCCCTTGAAAATTGGCCAACTTGACAAATTCAGGTTAAGGAAGTATGATGGAGCCTTGGAGAAGAAACTGAAAAAGGTAATTTTTGTGATTTGGGGAAAATGCAATCATTCTAGGGCATCCCTCTCCCTCTTTGCAGGATTTAAAATCCCAAACACTTGAAAAACTCATTAAAATGGGGAAAATCCAAGCAAAATCAGCCAAATCGGCTTTTCGAGGAACATGAGGAACAATTCCTTCATTCCTCCTATTCCCCTGCATTGCCGCATTATTTGCATTGAAGGTTGCGGTAGTGTATTGCGGATGGATCGGTCATTTTGAGCACCGGAGGAACAGTTCCTCAGACTTGTTAGTTTGCCGCACAAGCAATCCGACCGTAGGAGGAAGTGGAAGACAATTTAGTGTGGATAATGCGATCTTGACGGAACAGACGAAACAATTTCGTCGGGTCGTTAGTTCTCTGATTGGGTGAGTCAGTCGACTAATGTGATAAGGGAACAATGGGCGGGAAGATAAAAATTTGGTGTTGCGGCGAAAGCGCGAGTTGCTGGCACAGAGGGGGCGGGTGGAACTATGCCATAGTTCCACCTCATACCCGATTCATTGACCAAAACACAAACCAATGACCATTGCGGGTAAAGCAGGTGCGGAGGGAACATAGAGAACCGTTCCCCTCTTCCCTTGGTTCCTCTGCACTTGGAACGAGCTGCATTAATGTGGACTGTAGTAGCCCGTGTGGAACTCCGTCAACCCATATTGCACGCTGAACTTAGAAGGGACATAAATTTTGCCCCATAACTTCAAATTTCACAAACTTGGTACCATTGGAAATGTCTCATCATCCTCTACACCACAAAAACTAGGTTTCTTAATTTTAGTGAGGGTAAATGGATGAAAAAGATGAAACATAGTCCAACATTGAAAAGAACAGTTCCATGTAGCTCAACTACCACAATTGATGAGGTATGGTGCTCATTCTTTCTCCTATAGGTAAAGTACTATGGGGGAATGGTCTTAGAAGGGTGCCCATGCCTATTTTTAGACATTCAATGCATGTTGGTGTTTGAAGGTGAAAATCTGAGTTCCCTCTCTTTCCCCCCCCTCTCTTTGCTATTTTCTATGTATTGTAAAATGATGCTCATTTGTAATGTTGGATACTCTTAGAATGAAAGGGCACCATTTCAAAGTGTTGCACAAATGTTCTTGAGTTGCAGGCCTCACATTTGGACTTTGTAATGTGTTTATGCCTTCTTCCCCCATTGTAATGATATGTGCATCTTCTTAAGGCAATAAAATTCTTGTTTTGTGGCTATTATATTGCTCTAGCTGGTATTTTATTGCATTTCTTTTCCTCTTCATATACTTGTAGGTATGTTGTGTGTGTCTTCTCACTTTGCAGGGTTATTTCTGTTGTGCATTGTATGAAAATAAAAGTTTGAATGCTGCTTTGGACAATGGATCTCAAATCTGCCCTCTTCTCCTTCATTTTATTCCATTTTCCCTCATTTGAGAGTGTCTTTCCCCTGTTCTTGGTGCTATCACCTCCCCTTAGTTTAGGAAATCAATTTTATGCATTTCCCTCTCTCCTCGGTCCCTTAGTTTTATAGAGTAGGGTTAGATAACTGCATTTCCCTTCTTAGGAGTAGTTTTAGCAGTAGGAATAAGGAGAGGAAGCTGATCTTCTTCAGAGGTCTGTCTCAGTGCAAGTCCCACAAGTTGGAGACAATCACATGTTGCCTCAAAGCCCTAGATTATTTTGATTTAGGACGGATGCAATTTTGAGCTCCAACAACTACTAGAATGCAACTTGTTCTATAAAGCATTATTTCTTGGCAGCAATGTGGCTTTGTGTAAGGAAGGAAAATCTAGGATGACATTGTGGTGGTGCATGAAACAATTCATTCAATGGAAAAGAGAAAAAAATCTAGCATAGTAATCATGTTGGATATGAACAAGGATTTTGACAGAGTTTCTTGGGATTTTTTAGATGAAGTGCTTGAAAAAATCGGGCAGAAAGTTGGTTACATAATGTATCTCCATGCCCATGTTTTCAATTATTTTAAATGGACACCCACTAGTTTCTTTGGCAGCAGTAGAGGGATTAGGCAAGGTTATATTATTTCCCCAATTCTCTTTATCATCATGGTAGAAATTCTAAGCAGAGCAAAATGCAGATTCATTACTTCTGGTACTCTACGTGGCTTCAATCCTTCTTCCAAGAATTTAACTGTCTCTCATCAACAATTTTCTTATGAAACACTCTTACTCTTCACAGCCTCAGTTCTTGAAGCTAAACAATTTAAATTTCTACTATAATATTATGAAGAAACATTTGGGAAACTCATCAACTACGCGAAAAGTTTAGATTTCTTCATCAACACTCCTTGGAACAAACAACAAAAAATTGCTAGAATTCTTGGGTATTGTATTAAGCCCCTTCCATCTACTTATTTGGGTATGCCACTGTTTAATGGTTTTCTCCCTGTGGCTTTCTGGAATTGTCTCTTAGACATATTTCAATTCAAGCTTGCAGGTGTGAAAGGTGCAGTCCTCTTGCTGCAAAGTATTTTTTGATTAAAAGCACACTGAAAATTTTGCCAATATATCTTCCCTCACTTTTTAGAATTCCACAAAAGGTTTTGGAAATGATTGAAAAAATTCAAAAACGTTTTCTATTGGAAAGTGTTGAAGAGCACAATAGAGTATTGTTAGTGGCTTCGGAGAAGGTTTGCACACCTATATTTCAAGTTGGATTGGGAATTAAAAATCTTATACATATGAATAAGGCTCTCCTCGCTAAGATGGGTTGGACACTTCTAAAATATCTTCCTTGACACAAAATTATTAAAAAACAAATACTTGAAGGAGGATTTTATTAAATATTTTACTATGTTTGAAGATCTTCGTAAAGGATCCTATTTTTGGAATTCTTTGATTAAAAGTCGGGTTTTGATCACCAAGGCATTAGGTGGGAGTTTGAAAATGGTAACAAGATCTTCCTTTGGGAGGATAAGTGGAATTTGGAGATAAGCCAACAACAAAGAGATAATGTGCAGGATCAAATTCTATGATAAGGCAAAAGTATGGGGAAAAAGTTGTGATTACCTTAGTATTAATGATGAGAAAACTTAATGGTGAATACTCTCTCTTGAAGGTGCCTCAAATAATGATAGAGAAAATTTGAATCTCATTCAAAAATTGATAGCTGACACATATATCCCCAACAAAAATATCGAGGATGAAATTATTTGGGAAGATTTAGGAGAGGGAACCTATAGTGTACATTCAGGATACAACAGTCAAAGTCAAACTCAAGATACTCAAATCTGCTTGAGGAAAGTTTGTGTCAAAGAAATTATTCCTAAAATCAATTTCTTTTGGTGGCTTACTATTTAGAAAAAAAATCTCACGCTGGATAACATAAAAAAAGGGGACAAATGCTTCCCAATAGGTGCATTTTATGCAAATCTGTTGAGGGAAGTGTTAATCATCTGCTCATATATTGTTAATTTTCCACCTCATTGTGGGGACTCATTTTTGACAAGATTGGTTTGAAATGGAATCTTCCTTCTACTTTGATAAAGTTATGGACACATTGTTTTTTTCAATCAAAATGCAAATCTGTGAGACTTATATGGGAGATAATTTTACCTCACAGCATCTGGGACATTTGGAAAAAAAGAACAAAAGATTTTTTGAGGAGCATAGCTTTTATGTCAACATGGTTTTCAAAAACATTGTTTTGTTGGCTATAGAAAACTTCAAGTCCACTATTACTACTAGCAAAGGGAGTATGAAATATTTTGACTCAAATTTCCTTAGCAAATGGAATATTCAGATTGAACAAGATTCTAACCAAATCAATTGCAGACCTCCTAGGAAAGAGACAATTTGGAACCATCCTCTAGAAGGTTGGTTAAAGATTAATTTTGATGGAGCTACAAAAGTAAACCCTAACAAAGTCAGGGGTGGAGGTGTAATCAGAAACAACAATGGTGAATTAATTGATGCCTATAATGGGAACCTGGGTTTTCAAACTAACCATTTTGTTAAAGCTATGATAGCTCTGTGGGGGATAAAACTTGCTAAGCAACCGAACATTAGGAATATTTGGGTGGAGGGAGATTCCATGAATATCATCAAATACCTTCAAAACAAATCATCTCCTAGTTGTTCTATCAACAAGGTCATCAAGGATACCCTTCTTATCCTTTGTACCCTCCCACATGTTAACATATCTCATACGTATAGAGAATAAAATAAAGTAGTGGATATTTATGCTAACACTGGGGTAAATTTTGCTAATCTTCATCATTGGTTTGGGAGTTTAAATACCTCTTTAGAGGCCATGGATGTTGTGAATAATGAAACTTCTAATATGCACTTATAATAAGATATCATATCTCCTTATGGATGTTGTCTTATACCGGTACGTTTTGCTCACATGTGACTTCATTCATTTATGTGTGCTTTAGCTCTGAAAAATCAAGAAGTATTATGGTTTTAACCCTGCTCTACATTTTTGTTTGAGAACATGAAAATTTGGTGATAAGATGGGCGGTGAACCTTGCCAAGTCGAGTCTCCCTTCAACAGAGGATGGAAAGAAAATGAACAACTTTGGAGCATTTTGGGAGTGTGAAATTTTGCCACTTTTCTCGAAATAATTCGTGGGAATGACCCACATATTTCATTGAAGATCGCCACTTCTTAGAAGTGCCATGTTGTCTAGTTTAGGGGAGAGAGGTGGCCCATCTCTGAAGGTCTCATTTATCATGTCATGGGAATGAGCACCCATGGCATAAAAGTTTACAAAAACAAGTGCAACCGGGATGAGCAGGAGTCTAAATTCTTGGATGATGGCAAACAACTTCAACAAATCCCTGGGGTTTTCTATGTTCTTCCTTACCTATCCCATATGATTTAGTTGCAAGAATCATTATCAAGTATTTGATGATGGAAGGGAGACTTCATCACATCAATACCCACCATTTGGTGTTGTTGAACCGTTTTAGAAGAAACTATCTAGTGGATCTTCCATTTCATATTCTTATGTCTTTGGAAAGCTCGATAAAGGAAGTGCAATGAGATAAAATGGTATACCCCCTTCATCAAGAAGTTATACTTCTCATTTATTTTCATTTCATGAGTCAAAACCCTAGGCAGAATCCCTTTCCCTCACTTCCCTCCACCTCTATCCCTAAAAACAATAAGAGACATGGGGAGGATATCATGTCGACTAGGGTTCTTATAAGCATCTCAAACAAAGAAAAAAATGTTAAAGGCCCTAGCTTGACTCAAGAAAACTCCCAACATGGTCTAGATGGGATATGGAAACTAGGTGTTTGCCGAGCGTTGGCAAGAAATGTGAGAAAAAATCCAATGTTTCTGTCAAATATGAGGTGGATTACTAAAAGTATGTTATTAAATGGATTAGAAAGGACATCAAACCTATACGGGGAAATATCAAAGATCTCAGCAACACTAAGACTGACAAGGAAAATCAGAACTTGAAAGAGATGGAAGTTAAGCTGGAGAAAGTGGAGAACAAGTGTAATCTTCATGCTAATGGTTTTATTCTCCAAACTAGCTTGTTAACGTCTATTGCGAATGAGCTCAACAAGGGTAATAAAGGCATGATTAAAGAGAATGAGAGGAAAAATTAAGTTGAGAAAATATATAAATGGCCTTCTATAGATCTCTAGTTAAGTGCGCAATCAAACATGATCATTGTCCCATTTTACTATATTTTGGCTAGTTTTTGGCTACACTTGGGCTGTAATTTGACTGTAACTAGGCTGGTTTTGTGTTGTTTCCATAAGTTTTTTTGGTTTTTGATCTGATTTTGTTCCTTGTATTGTTAAATTTTATATCTGGATGATATATCCTCTTTTGTAACTGCGTAGGGTCCCTAGAAAATCCCTCTTTTTTCCTATTATTTGAAAAAATCAAACTATAATCATATTTCCTCATTCACACATTACTACTTTTAGTCCCATATACAATGCGAATGCAATAAATGTCAACGGTTCATCACTAAGCACTAGAAAGGAACTTTTTTCCTTTAATGAGTGAAATAGAGGAGAAAAAAAAGAGGAACTTGATATTACATACATAGCTAAAAGTCCTTTTCATTTCCATTTCCAAAAATGTAAACACTTATCATTATGATCGTTTCACATAATAATTCAAGAGCCATAGTTTCACTTTTGTTTCACCAAAAGGATAAGACACTATTTCAAAGCACCGATTTATACTTTTTACAAAATTGCCAAAACAACAAGGTGAATCTCCACCAAAAAAGTACAATAACATGGTAATCCACAAGGTAACAAAATCCTCCAAGATAACCCAATGATTTTCCTCTCCTTGCATCTATTCCACCAATTAGTACCAAAGAGGAGGTGAAGACAACATTCACCTCCCAACCATGCAATGGGGTAAGTCTCACCCCATTGTCCAACGAATTCTCCTAACTCCCAAGAAGAATCCACAACCAACAATGAGGCTTGAATACACAAGGAAAACCCAAAACACATGCACATTTTTATTTCATATCAAAAGTAAATGGAATAGGTCGAGACTCAATGAGATAGAGAGAGATATGTTCCAAAGCAACTACTTAACACACCTCCAAGCCCAAATAGGCATGCAAAAGGAAAATTTATCCATTCATATACCGGTTATCATTCCACCAAGGAGTAGGAGTTAGTTATTGGTTCCTCTAAGATTTCACACAAAATAAAACAAGCACACACTTATCCCTTCACTTGAATTCTAACTCACTTATCACTCTACTATAACTAACCCCTCACTTCTTTGTTTCCTCCATTTTCATAATAGGTTTAACTTCATGTTTTTCCCACTTATCCCTCCACAATGGTCTAAAATTTCCCCCATACTTAGCCAAACTCACCAGCCCCACATTAACACTAGTGAGTATCAGAACATACATAAAGAAAACCTTAACACAAGCTCAAGTGAGCAATCAAAACACAACAATCCATTTAAAACAACACACACACACACACACACACACACACACACACACACACACACACACACACACACACACACACATGTATATATGTGTATATATACACACACACACACGCACAAACAAACACACAGACATATATATATATATATATATATATATATATATATATATATGTTATACACACACACACACACCATTTCACAAAAAATATATCAAAAGGAAGTACACATCTCTTACTCATCTTGTCCCACCAATTCCCAACCACAAGGAATCCAATAAGAAAGCCAAATACTCTAATTTCAACAACACTTTCTTAAGACCAAGGATTCTCCAAAAAAAATAACTCAAGCCTCTTTAAATAGGAAAGTTCCCAAATGGAGAACCCCTACCCCACCTCAGCCCCCTAAGATTGTGCCAAGTGATAACATCATAAGATACCAAGGCAACTTATCTCCCAACAAGAACATTAACTCTTTTACATGCCCACATGGGCCAAATCCCACATTCCTACGACACCAACCACCCTCCACAAATTTATTTACATGAATTTGAAAAAGAAAATCTAAAAGATTCAACTCACAAAAAATAATAATAGCAACTCACATTATCACAACTTAATCAAATCGAACTGTAAGAAAATTGAAAGTCTCACACAAAATTAAAAGTAAAAGTGGCGAGAGAATTTCAAGGGTCATTATGGGGTCATTTTAAAACCCAAAATAACCGAAAAGATTAAAAATGGTACACCTACCCCATGAATAGGTATGAGAGAATGTTTGGAGAGTGTGAGACAAGGTTTTCTTGTTCCACACACCACTCAAAAGTTGTCATAAATCCCAAATTCAAGATTCCCATAAATGGAACAATTTTCAAACATTAAGAGAAAATTAAATCCACCCAATAATAAAAGAAAGACTAATACGTAACCCAACTTAAATAAATTAAACAAAGAACAATGAAGAAAATTTACCAAATTTAAAATTTAAAAGAACAAAAAGGTAAATAAATAATTTCAACAAGGAAAATGCAACATTCCAAAATTCACAGGTTACTTCACATTTTCCCAACACCTAAGTATTTCAATCTTGAGTGAATTTTTTTGGTCATGGAGCTTCATGAAAGTTGTTACCCCTTCATCCTCTTTAATATTATATATGTTTGTTTGTTTCTCTACATTTAGATTCCAAGCACTTTTTTGTCACTTGTACACTCAACACACAAATCGTACTTGCTCAAAATGATAACATCAGTACTACGAGATGTGAAATCTCGGAATAATATCAATAACCAACAATAATCTAAACATGGTAACAATACATCCTATGTCATCATCATATGCAAAACATACTAATCATCATCATCATTCAAAACATCTATAAAATATCATCATATAATACATATATCAATGGTCATCACCTTCATTATGTCTAAAATAAGCCAAGTGTACCGCCGGTAACCCGTGATGACATATAACCATAGTGCAAAATATAATCTCCAGAATATGCCATAAAGTTTAGGCACCCCACCTCGAATGAAATATACAATGAGTGATCACATGAGCTCAAAAACATAAGGAAAACTAGTTAAACAATACCCAAGAGGAGTGGGAACTACACCCTCATCCCCTTAGAACATGATTTCCTCCCTGAAGTCACTAGAATAAATGAGGGTATTGTACCCTTAGAGTAGTGACATCCTCCCATGTTGCTACAGTATCATCATATCAATCCCATTGTACTTGCACCTGATCAAGATCACATCCTCAAAGTCCCAGGGTCTTACATTCCAGTATGCACACTGGCTCTAAAGTCACTCTTTCGTCCTCCTCCACTTGTAAGGCTGTCCAAAATAAAACGTGATAAGGATCCCGAACATACTTCCTTGCTACTAAAACATGAAAAATATCATGGATGTGAGACAAGCTAGGTGACAAGACTAGATGGTAAGATACTAGTTTGATTTGCTCAAGTATGTCAAAAGGTCCCAAAAACCATGGTGTTAGATTATAATCCTTTCCATATTAGATAGGAGTCTTATGTGGTTTAACCCGTAATAATACTTTCATACCCACCTTCAAATTAATATTAATACTATAGGCATATGTATACTTATTTTTCCTCTCTTGTGCCTCCTGAAGTCATTGTTTGATAATAACTACATGTCTTTCCATGTCTTGCCGGATGGTAAGAACCACTGCAACCCTATCCTCAATCTAATCCCAACTCAAAGGAGTCTTACAATCTTGTCCACTTATAGGGTTCCATACTGATAGAATTGTGATAGTTGTTGTTTTATGAAAAATATACTAAGTATAAGCAATACTCTGAGCGGGATTGGTGATCCATCACATACATGCGAAGCATATCCTGTAGAACCTAATTGACTTTCTCGATCTGACCATCTATCTGAGGGTGGTATCCATTACTATAGTTATTCTGCATTCCCAAAGTCTTCTAGATAGTGGTCTAAAATTTAAAAATGTACAATGGATCACGATCACACATAATCATGTGTGGAATCCCATGCAACCTCAAAATCTCATCCAAGTAAACCTTGGCTATAGCTATGTAGTCTTTATTTCCCCACTCAATTTCCTAGGCACGCTGGCACTTCATCTAGAGATATCTGGACACTCAACCGAAGCATGCAAATCTACTAGGTCACTTTTTGGTATTGTCTTGTCAAGATGTTAGCATGCATAATCATATCAACCATTATCAAAGTGTATATTCCATAAAAATAATCAGATCCATGAGCTCAAATTGGAAACACACGTAATAATGAAGCATATTAGATCAAATCACTATTAAGATCAGATTTACCATACAAGTACCATGAACAGAGACATAAAAAATTAATATCCATCGACATTGATCCATTATATTAAATCATCAAAAAACAGTCACTGAATACATCACAATACTCTCATAGAATCATGCACACAAATTCATATCAGTAATATATCTCTATTACCACTCATAACTCTCATGGCATGTCAAAATAGTGAAATACATCACATACTTATAGGGGTGGGGACTTCGCCTTCACCACCCATGCATTCTCAAAATAGGCTACATGCTTAGAATAACCATGTGCCAACAAATATATGCTTCTAAATGGCGGCTAGTAATAGATTATCTATAATTGAACTCTATCTTAATCCTATTATTAGCATAAACTGTGCATGACCTTTTATCTTCCACTTTTCTCCCAAAATAGCCTTTACTTAGCTGCGAAGTATTCATGATTTCATCTTTATGTGATCTACACTCCATCTACTTTTCCTATTTTTAGCCCACGTTGTCTAAAATCAGCCAAGTCCCAAATATTTCCTTCATGTGTGTGCCCTTCTTAACTAACACTTGTGTGCACTTCTGTGTCCCTCTTGCATGCCTCAACACTCCCATGCACTCTTCAAATACTTAGGTAGTTTCTTCAGCCCAACATTACCCCACGCTAATGATATTTCCACCCTTGGTAATAGGGTTTCTCTACTTATCTCTCCAAAGAATCAAAATAATAAAAAGAAATGTATGAAAGAATGACCAAGGAAAATAATACAAGATGATCACCACGCTTACTCCTCTATTGGTAAAATAATTTTAGGGTAATCCCTGAAATATCAGCCTCCAACTCATTCCAGTCACTTAGTCCTTTCTTCACCTGTGCAGGAATATCACCAAGTACCTTCTCCATATCCTCGAGGGTCATATCTTCCCCTTTATGCTTCATCTCCCTTACAACTCCAGCTAGCCTTAAAATCATACCATCCATGGTAATCCATTATCCTCACGACTAGCATCGCTAATTATTTTATCTTTTCCTTGTGGGCATCCTTGGCTACTTTGAGTGCATCGTGCTTCTTTACTACTACAACTGACCTTCTCCTCTCGACCAAAGTTTTCATCCTTCTTTGCTACAAGGATGTCATTCCCATCCTATAACATTATTATCCTGAGGATCTATTCAGGATCCTCAACACATTCTTAGCACTAACCCCTGCTTTCTGCAATTCTTCCTTCAAAGTATGGAGAATTACATCATATCCTACAATTCTGTGTGTAATTAATTTCTTTGTTCTTTCTTTCTTGGCCTTAGTATCTCTTTTTATTTCTTCTAGTGTAGCTGACTTATTCTTAAGTAAAAGGTGTACACACTCCTGTAGGAAGTGCAAGGATGACATGTATGTTTGATTCATCTACCCATAAATCTCTGGATGTGTCGTTATAATCTTACCCCCAATTTCTACAGAAAATATAGAATCTTCTCCTTCTGTTCATTGTCCTTATTGCACGCTTCAGTCAATTTCTCAACTTGTTCCTTTATAAGTTTCTTATCTTCAAGCAGTGATCTCAGTGCAGCTGCCTTGTCCAAATTTTTGCATGCCTCTCTTACTACCACCTTGGTCAGGGCATTACTTGCGTACTCATTAGTAAATTATGTTGGCTTCACAGTCATGTGCGTGGCTTATGCCCCTTTCTTCATTTTTATCCAGATGCATTCTTCTTCCTTCATGTCAAATTATGGCTTGTCCACATGGGTTTGCATGCTCCAAGATAACGGCTTCCTTATGCGCTTGTTTTCCACCTCGAGATCCATCAACTCCCATCCATATAAATTTTTAGGCTCAAGCATGCTCTGAAACCTAACATGAATGATCTTGGAGGGGTTATTAATGTACCCAAACTCTGATGTCTTATACATTTCCTTTTCCTCATGCCTCCCAGACCACCTTCCCTTAGGAATATGTATCTATGTATCATGAACCAGGCCTTCACCTAACACACCCTTATGCTCCCCAGTAGGCACCCCTGATGGTTCACCTAAATCCTTTTCTTTCTTCTCTCCTTCATCTATGTGGCCTTTTTATTCTTCTCGTTCACCATACACCATTGTTTTATGCAAGATTTCTTCTTACCCATCTCCTTCCTCATTACTCACCGGTATCTCCCCCACAGTATGCATTGTCTCTTCTGAAACTTCTTCTTCACTATCTTTTATGGGCACATACTTGCACCTCTTCCTTGTCTTCTGCTATGGGCTTGGCTTGACTAGTGATATCCTTGGCGACCTCCTTAAATTTTGTGAAGATATTGCACCTATGCCATGCACCCTAGTCTCCCTTAGTACTCTTATGAATCCCAAGTCCTTTGCAACACCCTCCTTCCTCTTTCACTATTTCCTCGTCTTTAGTGTCAATTATAATCTCCTCCTCTTCTTTCCTGGGAGGTGTCTTCTCATTTAACTTCTTTTTTCCAATAGTAAGGTGTTTTATTCTCCCTTTGTCCAGTGTGCCAACATCTTCCTCACCCTCCTCTTCTCCAAGTTCCTCTTATTTTGATTTAGGAGGAGTGGGGATCATGATCCTATCTCGTAAACAACTGTCTATTTTTCTTTGGGAAATTCCGGAAGCTTGAATTCATTTTCAATATATTTTCCATTCACTAATTTCATCTTAAGGTAAATATATACCGTAGTTTCTCTCCTAATCAAAAAACTTGTGGGGTTGAACATTGTATCATCAGAAATCATGGTTTTGATTTAGGAAAACTTACCCGCATAGACATATGTTTTCCGAAGAGTATAGTATTCACAATCCACTTTTTTTTCATCAAACCTTAATCTGCGTGCATATGAGAAGTAGTTTACAGAGGTATAGAAGTACTGTGCGGTGAAGGCATAGGGTAGTTTTCACCATGGACCCCATTGTCTAGTCTTCATTCTAACCCTACCAACACAATAGTGTTGGAATACTGTAAAATTTTCTTCCCCTTAAACCATGAAGGATAGGTCCTTGTGGATGAACCATTCATGTTTGAAGGCTTTGTGCATCCTTCGGTACCACATATCCAATTTGTTATTATATGTGCCCTCAGTAGAACCATCACATGTATACTTGAAAAAACCTCTCCACAAGTGATTTCTTCTCCTTTGGATATTGCCATACTTTATTCTATGGGTCATCTAGGACCCCAAATTCAGCAAACACAATCAAAAGGAGAATGACACCCCAAATAATCTTGTTTCCTTTGTATGCATCCTTGATGATGCCTTCAAATATGTATGATGTACGGTTATAGACATTACCTTCTACTATGTTCTTTACAATGCATAACCACTTCTTATTTACTACTCCCCATCTCTCTTGACCATTGAAATTGGTAAATAACCATGTAGAAATATTGACAACGAGATGTGTTATCTTAGCAATGGCTATCGTGCACCCCTCTTTCTGGTACCCCATATCTTCAACAATAGCCTCCACACTTGTATCATCTTCAAGACTAGAATTGACTTTGGTGCATGAGTTCCTTAGTCTAGTTAGTTTCCCAATGAATGGCATGGTGAGTTGCACCCTTCTACTAGCTAAGTAGAAGAAATCATCATGTACTCTAGACATGAGCCACTATTACATCCCCTTTGGTTTTGCAAAATAGGGCAGTTCATAGATTTATAACACACTAACCTTCTCTAAAAGTTTTTGCCCTGCATTGTCATAGATAGGCATATCATCCTTTGTTCATAAATATGTCTTCTTTGTTAGTTCCTTATCCATTCAATCCTTTTTTTCTTGAGAATGATGGCTATAATTTCCCACTTTTCTCTTTCTTACGTGGGACTCCTATTTACGCCCCAAGATCACCCCTTTTGGGTACTGCATCTCTCAGAATTGATGTTATGGTGCTTCTTCTACTTCCACTTTGGATTCAACCTTCTTCTTACCTCATGTGGTTTCCCCAGGTACTCTCTTGGGTGTCATTGCAAATATCCAAACTTTCCTATGCTTTCTTAAACTTTGTGACTTCAAACTCCGTGTGCCCTAGTATGCCCTAGGTGCGAATTTATCTCTTTCAAACCCTATCTCCATGAACCTTCCTTTTGCACACCTTCTATTAGCTCAAACACCCTTCCAATGGAGCTCTTCTTGGCTATGCCTAAAAATTCATTGGATTTATATTCCACAAAATTGCACATGCACTTCATACTAAAACTTTGATCTTCGAATCACTCTTTACAACTTGAAAACTCAAAGTATGCAAGGTAGAAATGAACTCGCAAGCACCTCTTTTTATAAAGTTTTCAATTTTCTTTGCATTAATTACTCTGCACCTACTACCCTACTCAACATTAATATTTCCCTTGCTCTTTTCATGATTTTCACTAATTTTTCCATGCCCTATTCATAACCTTCTGGTGCGTCTACTAATTCTTGACCACAAACCTCTTTATGCATTCCTCTATGTGCCGAAGTACATCAACCTCTGTGTCTCTTCCTAAGTAGTTTCCCATACTACTACCTACATTGTGTTACAATTTGTAATCATCCTTATATGTGTTGTCTTCAATCTGAGCAATTTTCCTTAAACACACCTTCAATTTGAGCATCTGTAACATCTTTTTTCTATGTGCACCATTGTTCTAGAAGACACTCATGTTTTAACCCATTTATATACATGCATAACACTTATATCTACTCCACCCTATACTAAAAGTATGCGTGGTCCTTTGCGTATGAACTCAAAAGATAGTATTAATCTTTTGGCTCGTAAGCACACTTATTACAATAAAATAATGAACTAAATTGACAAAGCATAGTAATGAGGAAATGAAACACATTAAATGAAAATCTAATCTAAGTGGTAATAATACCTTAATACAAACATGAAAAATCCTTATTTATAGTAGGGATTAAACCTACTCCCATTGAAGTAACTAGGTAATAAAGTTCCATCCAATGCTTATAATTGGAAAGCGTCTGATTCCAATATATTTGTTACTATAAAAGGTCCTAGCCAATGTACTTTAAATTTTCCATGGTGGCTCGTAATATTTGAATCATATAGAAGAACCATCTTCCCCACTGTAAAATTTTTGTTCTTGATATGCCTATCATGTCATGCCTTCTGTCTCACTTTTTCTATCTTTTGGCTGCACTGTGCAATAATGCACTGCTCATCTAACTACATTAGATTCTTTATGCGCTCCTCAACAAAATTTTCATCATCTAGACATCTTGTGCACGCAATATGTAGGGATATAAAAATGAACTCCAAGGGAAATACAACCTCTGTGTCAAACACCAACTGAAAGGGTGTGACGTTATTTAACCTCTTGTAGGTAGTCATGTATGCCCAAAGTATAACATAAATTTTATCATCCCAGTCTTTCCTTCCAAAATCACATATTTTTTTCAATGTTTGTCCCAGAGTATTGTTGAAATCTTCAATAGGTTAATTGGCCTATGCGTGATAAGGTTTTGTCTTATGGTGTGCCACCATAAAATATGCTGATAAAAATACTGATTATATCATTTAAGAAATGAGTGCCCCTATCACTTGTTAGAATCAATGGACATTTATACCTACTGATAATGTTTTCCCATAAAAATCTTGTTATTGCAGCAGTTGTGCAATCCTTTGTAGGAGTTGCTTCTTCCCACCTTGTTAGGTAGTCTGTATAAGTTATAATATAACACATGCCAATCCTTCACGTGGGTGGGGAAATAGGACCTACAAAGTCAATAACCCATTTTTCAAAAGGTTCAATACTTACAATAGGCCTAAAAGGTATCTCATCTCTGGTGCCTGGCTTCCTAAGGCACTGACAATGGTCACACACCCTAACATATTCTTTAGTATCCCTGTAAAAATTATCCCACCAAAGGTCAAACAACAAAATCTTATGCACAATGACATCACCTACATAATGTGCTCCTGTAATTCCTCCATGAGCTTCTTCCATAATAGCCTCATGCCCATGTCCCAAAACACACTGGCACAAAAATTCATTATGACCTAGCTTATAAAAATCTCCACCTATCAACTAGTAAGGTGCCACACGTATTGCAAGTCACTTCTTCTCTAAATTCTTCATTCCCTCAAGCACCTGCCTAGTGCTCAAGAATATTACAATGTCCTCCAGTTCACTAGGTGCACAATTCAATCTAAAGAGATATGCATCTGACATTGTGTCTTCAATGCTATGTGCGTCCTTGCCAGAATTGATTCTTTACAGATGGTCAGGCCTTAAATTACTTTTTCTTGGTTTTATAATCACTCTAAAATGAAAATCCTGAAATAGTAGTATCCACTTGCAAATGTGCCCTTGAAAAATAGGATTGTTGACCAAATACATAAGTGCCATATGATCTGTAAAGAAAATAAATGGTGTTGCCAATAAGTATTGTCTAATCTTGTGCACCACGTGGATCATAAATAAGGCCTCACGCTCAGTAGTTGTAAAATTTTGTTTTTCAAGAGTCAAATTCCTACTAACAAAACAAATAGGGTGGTCTACAAATCCTTCTCCTGGTTTCTCCAACATTGAGCCAATAGCCATGCAAGAAACATAAACGTGAACATGAAACAACTTATCCCAAGAAGGAAAGTGCAAAATAGGTGCAGTAGTTAGCTTCCCCTTCAATGTTTAAAACACATGTTGTTACACATTACCTGAGTAGAATTTCCCTTTAGCTTTCAATGATTCCTCCAAGGGCACAAAAATATCTGCATAGCCTTTGATGAATTCCTGTAAATACCTTGTATGTCTAAGAAATCTACACACTTAACTCTGATTATTAGGTTATTCTACACCCAAGATCACAACTATCTTGGCTGGATCTACCTACAAGCCTTCTCTATAAATAATATGCCTAAGTAAAGTGCCAAAAGGTGTTGCAAAGATACATTTCTTAATGTTTAGAGAGATGATCAACTGCCTACACCTCTCAAACATAAGCCTCAAATTTTCACAATGATCCTTGAGAAAACCATACACTGTCCAATCATCCAGATATACATGTAAAAACTTATGAATGAAGTCCTTAAAATCATGTACAACAATGTGTAAGAAGACAACTAGTGCATTATTCAATCCAAAGGGAATCACTATGTATGTAAAACTTCCCCACTCACTTGTGAAAGTTTTCTTTTCTTAATCTTCCTTCGCTATGCGCACTTGATGATAACCTTAAAATCCATCTATAAAAGAGTAGATCTCACACCCTACAACTCCCTCAAAGATCTCCTTTATAAATGGGGTGGGAAAAGGATCAATAACACATGAAGCATTTAATTCTCTATATTCCACACAAATCCTTATCCTCCTATGCTTCTTAATACTGATGACCATGGGACTAACCCATTCAGATTCCTCAATGGGATCAATTTTAAGAAACTTGAGCATGTTATCAATTTCTTTCTTTACCTTGACGTGTAAATTATGATTCATCCTGTAAGGCCTCTTCCTAATTGGGCATGCACATTATTTAAGCTTGATTCACATCTCACCTAAGGAAAGGTGTACTCCTTTTAACTCATGATATCCCCTTGGAAACAAGTCCATAAATTCACCTCGGAGTTCAATAATCTTAGCCACTTCCTACCCGACCAATAGTCACCAATAATGACCTCTTTAGGCTATGTATATTTTCCAATGTTAATCTTATTTGTTTTCATAGGATTATGTCACACGTGCGCCTTTTCATTTGTTGTGTCCATCACCTCCTGCGTACCTTCAGTGTGGTTAACATCCAACTTATTGTCCTCCTCATCATCATCATCATTTATCATGCATACCATTTTATCATTTTCCTATTCTTTCCAAGCCCATACCATTTCTTCTTCCTTAGTCTCTTCTAGGTCAAGGTGCACCTCTAAATCTATCTCTACAAACATATTTATCAGAATTTCTTCAGCCTTCATGCTATCCCTGAAGTAAGGCACTTCATAATCTGCAGTGCTTCATTGACCGAAGACTTAGTAGAAAAGTAATCAAAAGTATGAATCATACCTAAGGTCATCTCCTGCCAATTTTTTGTCTCTCTTGTCAACTCTGCATGAACATACCATGCACGTGTGTAGGCACATAGGGTGGCGTAGAACTTATGTGCCCGGAGTGCTAGTGGCAAGGCCTCCTACCCCTACGTCCAAAGTCTCTCACACTCCCTGTTGGTCTGAAAATCTGTCGCTTGGGCAGATCTATGGATAGATGAGCCAACAGTGTGCAGGGCATAGCCCCTCTTTGAGTCAGCAAAGTGAAACTGGTTTATTGCTATTCTACTAGCAGGAACCTATGCAAGTCTCATAGATTCTGCCTTCGGGGGTTTGGGATCTCATCCCAGTAGGGGTATTTCCGTCTGCAAAAAGAAAGGAAAGGAAGAGGGGATGAAGAAAGAGCAGGTCCGAAGGAAGAAAAGAAATGAATTCCAAAGCAGAAAGGTCAAAAGATTTATGTTTTGGGATTGGTAGTAAACAGAGCCAAACCTACTTGCATAAACAAACAAAGCAATACTGATGATGAATAAATGACAAAAAAGTAGATATAAATCTAACATAATAAACACATACAGATCTAACATACGAAAGGTCTGATGCATAACATAGCTATTTAGCACAAAGTCTCAATATTTGTATTACTATTTTCTTCTGTTACAAGAAAGCTCAACGTCTTTTTTCTTCACTTCTATTTTTCATCTGAAAGATATTCATCCATACCACAATACAACAAGTATTGGGGTATATATAGAAGAAGGAGAGAAAAGAAGGCCAAAAAGGAGCCAAAAACTATTTACAAAGATATTTACAAAATATCTAAAAGTCATGTTGACTTTTTACAACTTGATGGATGACATCATCCCATGATGCAACATGGATGACGTCATCATTTGTATCAACATACTCCAGATATTTCCAAAAAGAAAGACGAAGAAGAGAAAGAGAAGAAGAAGAAGAAGCAGCTATTCGTCATCGTCATCCTGCGGCCAAAAGGGGGTGGACGGCTTTTGTTGCTGCTCAGGTGACGAGATATGGAACTGAGAGCAGTATTCCATGAACTTGTTGATTATTGGCCCTAGTTGATCCTGGGAAGGATCTTTGTGCCGCTCACTAATCACCTCACAAGTCTCCCGCTCATCTATGAGCTTCTCTGGGAGTTTGGAATAGTCCTTTTCCACCTCAATGAGGAACCCGATGAAGTCCCTACAGGCCAGTAGGTTGTTGATAGACCCTGTGTCAAATATGACCTCTGGCCCCGTTCCTTGAGAAGCGATCTCCTTGAAGATCCGGGTGGTTTCATCAGCTTTCCTTAAAGTGAAGGAAGGAGTAAGTAACCCTGGCGACATATTAAGAACAATCCGTTCCATTTGGTGCATCGCATCCAGGGCTTCTTCCTTGAATTTATCAATCTTTTCTAGAATAAATTCTAGCTGATCCACCCGGTAGTCCAGAGTGGACATGATTTTTTTGAGGGCCCTTGGATGGCCGAAAACGCCGAACTTGACTAGATATTCGACTGAACAATCAAACATTTGTTGGAAGGTCTCGTGCTGCAGTCTGGCATGTTCCAGCTCTTCTGATATGGGCCCTGCTAACACTTGGAGCTCTTTATTCGCCTTACTAATGTTCAGGTACAAGTCGGAGAACTCGGCGATCACTTTTTCATTGTCTTTGAGGATTTGGCTCCTCCAAGCGGAAACGGCCATACCCTGCTCGCCGATCTTGGCATACTCATTAATTTTCTCCTGGCTGAGAAGCTCAGAAGTCTCGGCGGCAGTGCGCACTACCCATCTTTTGTAAGGCTTGGAGTAGATATTTGTTTTGCTCCTTCAGTTGCCTTTTCTCTTCCTTTATCTCTTTAAGCTTCTTGCAGAGGGCGTCAACTGCAGAAAGAGCCTCCCCCTGAAGACTTTCGGAAGATGTCCCCATTGTGACTTGGGTCACAGTAAAATCTGTCGAAGACAGATCCTTTTTCTCTTCGAGGGGATTGGGGTATGTGATTTCCATAACTCTCTCTCCTACAACACTTTGAGAGAAGCGCGTGACAAGCTTCTACTTCTTCGCCCCCTTAGATGGGATCACAGAAAAGTCCATCGGAGCGATGGGAACTTTCCTCTTTTGCTGACTTAGCTGCTAAGAGATCCAAGCTGGACCCATGGTAGAAGGACCGGAAACAGAGGTGGGGGCAACTGCAGTAGTAGAAGGGAAAAACGTGGAGACATGTGGCGGCGGCATTGAGAGAATAGCTGAAGAAGTGCCCACGGAAGGAAGGGAAACTACAGCTGCGGAAGACATAGGAAGGGAAGGGAGCTTGAAGATGAGGGAAGAAATGGAGGAGGACAGATCAGCGAGGGAAGAGAAGATAGACGAAGAGGTGAGGGGAACAATAGAAGAAGAAGGGGGAGAGGACACAACCAAAGGGATGGTCGCCTGAGTCACTCGAGGAGGGGAAGGAAGAGAAGAAGAAAGGATAGAAGGGACCTCAGTTGTTGTAGCAATGCCGACATCCTGAGTGGATGGGTTAATGGGAATATCCTCTTCTGCTTCTTTCTCTGGTGTGACTAGATTTATTACCTGCTCGAGTGCCACGGAAGGAGGACTCTTAGGGGCTTCTTCCTAAATGGTGCTGGATTCACCTTCTACGCCTTTTCCCTTGCCTTTAGGCTGCTGTTTGGATCATGGAGGTGCGTTACCCAATGGGGAGGTTATGAAATCAACCCTGAGGTAGATTAGTCCGTTCATCCGGCACCAATGCTCTGTCCTACGCAGAGTCTCCTTGACCCTCTCCTCAATTGTCTGAGGGGCCTTAGTTCTATCAATGGCCGGAAAGGGCCAATTGTCCCCATCTATATTAGTATATACCTTGTCTATATCATCTTCCATAGTTTGGAAGCCTTTGGGGACAATGGCTATCCCGTATTGGATGATTTCTGCCAATGCTAGGCGAGAATGATCCTTTCTCCTAAGCTCTACCTCATGGATGACGTTAATGTAAATGTCCTCGATCTGAGGGACGTGGATTGGATCAAGTTTTTCCCTTGGCAGACAGCTCCTTGGGTCGAAGGTAGGCTTGGCTGGGAAATCATGTCGTAAATTGAGAAGCTCCAGCTCTGCAAACATTTCCTTCGCCTTGTGGTGGGTAGAGCATGTATATCGGCCCACTGTGAGGGGGAAAGGAGTTCCACCCTTCTTTCTTTTCAGGCATTTCTCGTGGTATGTGATCAGCTGCCTTGATAGCTCCATCAGAATCAGTTTAGGTCCAGCATACCTCGGTAGCCTGGTTGGCTCTCCTAAAAAGTTGGCAGCCCTTAGATAGGTGAATGTGGGAAACTGGGTGAACAAGGCCCCCCATTTCTCAGTGGCTGCTACTATGCTTTTGGTCGTGCGACCATAAGTCATATTCGGCCTCAATAGGCAGATGATGTGATAGAAAAACACATCGTTAATTTTTGTGAATTGGGAGATGCTATTCTCCAGCCTCAATTCCAGGTAGTACTTGTATATCTTGACCTGAGGCCAAACTCCACTCCGCGTCAGGCCTGGATAGTCCCTCTCTGATGCTGCAGCGTAGACCACATAGGAGTTCATATAGAATGTCCCCGTTGTGCTAAATTGTTGTAGCTACTAAGAGATTGTGCTGCTTATAATTTCTCCCTAGCAAAAGCGCTGATCAGGCATATTCTTGTTCATGGTCTCTAAGTACCACAACATCCATTTATGGAAATGATGGGCATCAGAAAGCCCGAAGACCCTGCTCAGGAACGTAATGGTGTCACTGAGCTCCTCTGAGAATTCGCTGCGGTGGATGATTTGGGGCCACCGGGTTACTACCTTTTTGTTTTTCAAGTAAACCTCATTCATTAGTTGCATACACTGATCTACATTGTCATCCCAGGCCTTAATGCAATCTGCTTGACTGACGGCCACAAAGTGATGGTGGTGAGGTATGCCGAGTATTATCTCAAAGTGACGGGCAATGAGGTCAATGACTACCTCGCCCTTGCTATTTACGACACACCTTGTGTCTTTGTTGTAACATTGGGCAATCACCATCAAGAATTCATTGTTAATGGCGCTGACTGGGATTCCACCTTCGAAGTGCAGGGCACTGCCTATCAGTTTGTCCATCCATGGACTCCTTGTGACTTTCTGAGTTCTAGCCCAAAATTCCTCCATATCAGTATGTCCCAATTCTGAGTCTCTGACGTCCAGGCTACACTCGGCCTGGGAATCGGGCATTCTGACCCTTTGATATTTATATTTCATCTCTTCTTTTGTAAGTTTGGCCTTTCCTTTGGATTTGGTAGGTCTCTTGCTGGATGTTGACATATGTTCTTCCAAGTTGATTTGTCGATCTGCATGAAGAAGAAGCGAGACCCAACGCAGAAAGGTTGTATAAGTCATTTGATTTTCCATTGAAGTGTTAACAGAAGGAAGAGTTAGTTATTTGGAGGCTCAGGGCGCATGGCGCATGAAAACTGCAGCTTACAGGGCTAAATAGGTAAGGCGCACGGGGAAAGGGTGTTGCAAGGGTTAAATTGGCGCCAAAGGTGCATGGCACATGAAAACTGTAGGGTGCATTTTACAAAAGGGCACATGAAAACATCGTGTTACACGGAGACAGGATGCGCCAAAGGTGCATAGATTTTTCATGTTGGATTGGGATTTGGTGCGCCCTTTGGCGCATGTATGGTTTGTGTAACAAAAACTTTTCATGCACCAAAGGGAACATGGCGCGGCACATGAAGGGTCTACACAACATGATGTTGCTGTAAGGAGGGATGCACCTGCGCCTTCAAAGCCTTGTACTTAGCGCGAATAAAGCTGATGTTGTACAGATGCTGGGTGCGCCAAAGGGGCGTAGATTTATGTGATGCAACAAGGAAGCTTGGTGCGCCATAGAGGGCGTAGAAGTTTATGATGTAGCAGGTAAGATGGGTGTGCCATTGGTGCAGATTTTAGTCATGTTGCAGGGGTGACAGATGCACCGAAGGAAAACAGTGAACTTAATCACCCTCAGAGGTGTCTTTACATGGTTCAGATTCTCTTTCTCCTCTTTTCCTCTTTTGAAAGGTTACTTGGGTAATGAAATGGTTTAAACTAGAAGGGTTACAAACCATTGTTTCAGGATAACATCCTCTACCAGCAGATCTGGAAAGAGGGGGAAGAAGAAAAGGAAAGACAACACGGGGGGAGGGCTAGCTCAACACATGCATTTCAAAAACGAAACCAGTAAGCGCAAAGAACCAGAAAGCAAATCACATGGAAGAGACAAGAACACTTACCCGGATAAATAGTGAGAATCTTGTAAACAGGTCCACAACGTGCTGAAAATGACAAGGCAGGGGCTGACAGGCTCAAAGAATAGAAATCACGTGTTTCGCGTCTGGTGATAATGACATTTGTGGGCGCGCAAATGCATATATAGGTGAGCTAGTCATAAATGCACCACCAAATTTATAAAGGGTGCATGAAAATTACTGTCGACATAGGAAAGTATGCGCCCTTTGGCGCACCAAAGCATTTGCCAGCATGAAACTAAGCACGCCTTTGGCACATCAAAAGTTGTGTTGTCATGAGATTATGTGCACCCTCAGGGCACACCGAAAAGTGGCGCAACAAAAGTTGTGCTAACATGAAGGCGCATGCGCCTCGGTGCACGCAGGGAAGACTCAACATACAAGGCGCACCAAAAGGCATGTTGACACTGAAAAATATGTGCCAAAGGCTTTAAAGGGGGTGCACCAAAATTTGGTGTTACATAGTCATTCCATGCGCCCAACCAAAAAAGACCAAAAAGACTAAGTTCGAAAAACCAGATTTCCCGGGAAGGGATTTTGCAACGTTTTGAACGCAAGGGATCCCTAACGAGGGATCGGAACAAAGTTTCAGTATGGTTATCGGTAAAATTGCCCTTGTCAATTTTACGGGATAACACTCCCAGATGTGATACAAAGTAGGGGACTTCCCACATATATGAGAAGGTTTATTGCTTCTTAGAAACCTAGTATAAAAGCTGATTCTTACTTCTTGCCATTCTAATAAGTTGTCTCTGTGTGTAGTCCACCAACGTGTTTTTGTCCCACGGAGAGTATATACTTGCATGTTTCGTCTATCACCTTAATTCTTCCATGGGGATTCCATGGCGTGCAAAAATACATTAGGGTTCCCTTCATTAGTGTACCATGATACCTGGTTATAACTCAAGTTCCGAATGACACGCGACCTAATCATGTGAGTGATTGTGTTCTTGATATCTCACCCAACTACTTCATACGTTCCATGCACCCAATTATCAAAAGAAATAATTTTAGTATCACTAAATGAATGAGTATCATCCCACTGTATCACTCCTTCCTTAGATGGCTCAGTTACCTCTTTGTCCCTGATTATGAGTGCATATATCCTGTTTAATTCCTCTTCACTCAAAGGATCAACATATGTAGCAGTATTTTCATTTTTCAAAGGTATAATAACTTGCTCTTCCTTGTTCTTAAATATAATGTACCCTTTTTTGAAGTGTAAATATTCATTATTCTCATAACAATAGGGGAGCCCAAGTAATGCTGGGAAGCTATCTACTTTAGCTAGTTCTATTACTTCAAATTCCCTAGTAAACTTGGCTCCCTGAATCATAATAGTCGCATCCTTGAGTACCCTAAGCGACATGGCTCTAGATCTATTTTTCATACACAACACATTCAAGGAAGGCTACAATGGTGGTCTTCCCATCTGATTCCAATAATCCAACATGAGTACATTAACTTCTACACATGTATCTATCATAATGTTTCTAAAAATCCATCCATCTATAATTGCATTTAGTGTAATTTCCTTATCATACTCATGATTATGGGGAGGCATATTTTCATGAGGTATCTACCTCTCACGCTCATTACTTGTGCGTGGTATCTTATCTCTCAACCATTCTCTTACTATAGGGATTACATTCTCTCAAAGAAATGTTCGACAAAGCTCTTTTAAGTCATCTGCATCCTTCTATTGAAGTTCAAATTTATTTTCTCATTCCATCACGTGCGCATGTTCCTTCAAGATCTGAATCTCACCTTGTATATCTCTTATCACATGCATAATATTTTGGTAAACCTCTTTTTGATGTATAACATCAGGATGGTTTGAATTTTTCACCTCTTTCTTTGTTATAGTTGGCTTATACTTCGGAGGTTCGTGTGCACACATAGCCTCAACGCATGTAGTAACTAACTATTATCCAAAATTCACCCCTCAAGGTAATTTTGATAACATGCATCAAATTATTTAGTCCCAAGAAAATGGATTGATTTAAGGCCCAAAATCATGTTTTCGGGGTCCCCTCGACTTCCTTCTAACTCTCCTGTCCAAGAAGAAAACCTGGCAAGTTTTAAAAATGTGAGAAAATTGCAAAAGCCAAGCTTGGTGCCGAAATACAGAGAAAATTGGCTAAGTCCTGGTCCAGGCGGTCCTTAGGACAGTTAGGACGTTGGATCACGAATCGGCTGAAAAGCCACCAGGAGGTCTACGCAGCATTTGGGACAGTTGGGACTTCGGGACTCGCGGGGCGCGAAAAGCCGAACCGGCTGAAAAAATGAAGAAAATTGCCTGTCTTGTCCGGGACAGTTGGAACAAAAGTACGCGCGGGACGCGAAAATATGAAGGATCCGAGAGCCAATGGAATTTTTAGAGGATGAACCCACGAATGAATCAAGGCCTAACACGTGTCATCCAAGTGGCAGAGCGCGGAAAAAATTTAAACTTTTACCGCCGATCCGATTTTGGCCTATTTTTGCCCTAAATCTTCAGATCGCCATAACTTTCGATCCAGAGCTCATATTTTCATGTTCTTTATATCAATGGAAAGCTGGTGAAATTATCTACATGATTCTGGGGTCAATCTTGCATTCTGGTTCAGTTTGGAGAAAGGATTCCATGTTGTGCAATCACACTGGATGCTAGAGTGATCAAACTAGAAATATGATCAATATCTAGGGGTGCTGTGATTTTGCATCAACAGTTTTGGCACACCTGGTGGGACACTAGAGGTGCCATTTTTATTGCAGCAAAGTTGATGTGCATCTGCTACAATTTTCTTGCTTGAAAAGAGCTATTATTTTCATATCTAGCGACTCTTAGGGGAAGAATCAACTGGTTTTAGCAGTGCAGGCCTGAAAACTCATGAGAAGAGTCACCACAAGGTCGAGAGTTGGAGATGAAGAAGTTCTGTTTGAATACCTGCAATTATCTCCAAGAAGAAGGCAAAGAGGAAGAAGGATTCAAAGGTCTCCATCTCCACCAAATAGAACTCTCTCAACTCCTCCACCTGGTAGGCCTTTCATTCAGTCAACAAGGGTTTTAAGACCAATTAGAATGGCACAAAACAACCCCTATGTCAACTTCACAGGTAGCAGCCCACTTGCCCTCAATGCACAACATCCAATTCCTATTGCAGCCTTGAAGAACATTCCATAATTCACTGGAGAAAATCAGACTACTCCAGGTGATCATGTTAAAGATATTGCTAACCTTTGTGCAATCCATGAAATCAATGAGATGCAAGTGGCTGTCAAGTTGCTGGCATCTTCATTCAAGGGGAAAGCATTGCAATGGTTTAGAAGCCTTGGAGCTGGTTCTATCACAAATTGGAATCAGCTGTGTATAGCACTTCATGAGCAATTTGGAGAAAAGGGAGACAACTTGTCTCTTTTGGAGCAGCTGACAACCATCAAGAGAGCTCCTAATGAGCAGCTGACCAATTTCAACTTCAGATTTCAAAAGACTTGGGAGAGAATTCCAGTGGTAGTCAGGTCAATAGCAGAAGGTGCTTTTCTCTACTATCTCAAAGCTCTAAATTCTGATATTTCTATGTTGATTCAGTCCATGGGAGGCATAACTATCCCTATGGCTTATAGCATTGCCATTAGGGCTGAAAATTGTTTGATCCAAGCTAGCAAACTTGCCCCTAGACCTCCCATGCCACTGTTTCCAAGTTTATAGAGTCCAGACACCAATCAAGCACCTAATTTGGCTCCTTCTCCCACTCCTAGAAATTAGAGTTCAAATGAAGCTTCCACTTCATCTCCAAGTGCCCCAAATGAGCTTCAAGAAGTCATGAAGCAATTGCAAAACCTAGGCAATGAGCTGGTTACTCTCAAGAGGCAACAAGCCCAAGGTTTTAGACCTTATTATCAGCCCCAAACTCATCCTAAAAGGCAGCCATACCAACCACAAAGGCCACCTAATCTAGTTGTAAATATGAATCAAACAAGGCCTCCTGCCAATAGACCATTCCAGCCCTATAATCCAAATGCCATATCTGCCTCTAAGGCACTGGTGCCAACACAAAACAACATTACCCAGGAGTACGATTGGTGTTTTCCATGCAATGAGCCTCATAACCAATCCATGTGCTTCAATGGTGCTTTCAATCAAGCATTAATGGTGACAACTACTAGTGTGGAGGGTGAGGGCAGTCAAGGAAACAACCAACAACAAGAAACATTCCAACAGCAATCAGCCCCAAATGACACCACATTGGTAAATTGGCAAGCAGAGGATTTTTGTGGCATGAACCAGGCAATTTCTCAAGGTGTTGCAGCCAACACAAGGTCAAAAAGGAGGAATTTGGGTGAAGAACAGCCATTAGCCCCAACCAATCCACAACCTTCCATGGTTCCACAAATGGTTGGCAAGCAAAGTCTAATTTCAAATGCACAAGGGCAGCCAAGAACAACCCCTAGGCCAACTCAAATACCAGTTGTGGCTACCCACGTGCAAGGAGTGAATGTGCAAACCAAGGGACAACAAAGAGATCCTTCATCACCATTCAGTATCATTGATCAAATAAAGAAGACAAATGTCAATATATCAATGTGGGAATCCCTATCCTTCCCAGGACAAAGAGATCTGCTGCAAGCTGCCATGAAGCACTGGCCAACTTCGAATCAAAAAATGCAAGACAAAGTGCTTACAAATGATGCCCAGCCTGAGGGAAATCATGGAGGACAGCAAGGTAAAATGTTGAAACCCCCTCCTTTCTATGTTTCATTGATCATTGGAAATCAGCTAGTGCACAATTACATGATATACTCCGAGGCAAGTAGCTCAGTAATGCCTAAACAAATAGCTGATTAGCTAGGGCTCCAGTATGAAACAATATCCAAAGGGCTAGTGCAGCTGGATGGGACAGCAGTAGCAATAGTTGGAATGATTAAAAACTTGAGTCTTACCTTGCATGCATGTCCAAAACGTTGTTGTTTTACAAGATGTATCAGTCATAGATCTTCCACCACTCTTTGCCCTTTGCTTGTCAAGGGACTTCACAGCCAAGATTGGGGGATATTTGTCTGCTGATTGGTCACACATGCTGTTCAGAATGAGGTATGGAACTAAGGCTACAATTAGGTTAGAACCTATTGCAAACTTCCACATTGAGCCTTATACTCCAAGTCAGATCAACGCCAATTGTTCAACATTTGATCAAGAAGACCACCCAAGCACTGATGAGGCTGACACCAAGGTTGGAAGCATCCCAGATCTAACTCTTGATGAATGGCCAAACAAGATACATGCTTTTGACCCTTATCAAGAAGTAGAAGAATCTGAGCTAGGGGTCTATTGTATACATGAAGAAAATCAACCTATTCCTAGCATCACCAAGCCAAACCACAAGGATGACAATGAGGTATGTTAGCTATTTTTTGATGGGTCAAGGAGTAGACAAGGTGCAGGAGGTGGAGTCATGCTTGTTTCACCTCAAGGAGTAAAGTACTATTCAGCTTTTAGATTTCAGTTTGCATGCTCCAATAACACTGCCGAATATGAAGCCTTGGTGCAAGGGATGCATTGGGCAATCAAGAAGAAAATAAAGAACTTGTAAGTCTTTGGGGACAATGAATTGATTGTAAATCAGGTCAAGGGACAACATGCTACCAAGAATGGTCTACTCAAGTGCTACAAGAACAGGGTGTGGGACCTCATGGAAGATTTTGAAGGTTTTGGCATCAAATCCATTCCTAGGAAAGAGAATCAAGCTGCTGACAGGCTTGTAGCAGTAGGGGCAGCCTTTGACATTGTGGAAAGTATTCAACAAGACAAGGTACAGCCAAACATCCATGTGATTGTGAGGCCTTCAGTGCCAAATAACAATGTCAGTTGGCAAGTGTATGAAAATGACCTGACAAATCATCCATTTCTTGCAAGAAGAAGCTGAGTTCTCAGCCAAGAATCAAGAAAAATTGGAACAGCGGTAAGGTGACCAAGTGGTACAGCTGAGAACTAACAAGCTGCCCAAGGGACTTATCACTTTGGAGTCCATTTTTAATCCCAATGATCAGTTTAGAAAGGAGAAAGCAAACATTCAAGTCAAGAGAGAGGATTCAGTATCCATCTTGGTAGAAGAGAACAGACCATTGCAAATTGGAAGGATGACAACTGAACAAGAAAGGTATGAGTTCATACAGCTATGTCAAGATTTCCCTGACATGTTTGCTTGGAGCTATGAAGACTTGAAAGGTTTCAATCCCAACTTAGCTCAACATACCATCGAATTGGATCCAAATACTAAGCCTGTCAGGCAAAAACAAAGACCAATCAATCCACACATGGAGCCTCTCATGAGGAAAGAATTGGACAAGCTGATTGAGTCAAGAATCATATTCCCAATCAAGCATTCTAGTTGGGTTGCCAACTTAGTTCCAGTCAGAAAGAAGAGTAGAGAGATCAAATTGTGTGTTGACTTTAGAGACTTGAATAGAGCCTCTATCAAGGACCATTACCCACTCCCTTCCATGGAGCAAATATTACAGGTTGTAGCTGGTTCAGAAAGGTTTTCATTGCTAGATGGATATTCAGGCTATAATCAGATAATGGTGAAGGAAGAAGATCAATTCAAGACGGCCTTCACTACAAAATGGGGCATGTATGCTTACAAGAAGATGCCATTTGGATTGTCAAATGCCGGAGCAACATTTCAACGAGCTATGGATATGGCATTCAAAGGCTTAATCAACAATATAGTGCTAGTATACCTAGATGATATCATTGTCTTCTCAAAGAATGCAGCAGACCATCTCTTTCACCTCAGACAAGTGTTTCAGAGGTGTAGAAGGTTCAGAGTATCGTTAAATCCAAAGAAGTGTATATTCTTGGCACATGAAGGCAAATTTTTGGGTCACATTGTCTCTAGGGAAGGGCTAACAATTGATCCTGAAAGGGTTGAAGCCATCCGAACACTTCCATTGCCACACCACAAGAAATCTCTTCAAAGCTTCTTGGGAAGGATAAACTTTGTCCGCAGATTTGTGCCTAATTTTTCCACTCTTGTAAAGCCTTTAACAATGATGTTGAAGAAGAATCTGGCATTCAAATGGACAGCAGAAGGCAAAGAGAGTTTTGAAAACATCAAGCATGCAATATCACAAGCTCCAACTCTTATCAACCCAGACTTTTCAAAGGACTTCATGTTGTATGCGTTTGGAGGATCAGATACAATCTCAGCTATCTTGACAAAGCTGAATAGAGAAGGTTCTGAATAGCCCATACCATTCTTCAGTCAAACCTTGGAAGATTACGAAATAAAGTATTCTTTCATTGAAAAGCATGTCCTTGCGTGATCAGGAGCTTGAAGAAGTTCAGACATTTGGTCTCAAACAATAAGATTCAACTGCTGGTGTCTCATGCTGGTGTCAAGGACTTGCTCCTAAACAAGGATTTAAACAAGAAGAGAGTAGGTTGGATCACTCAGGTGATGGAATATGATATTGAAATCAAAGTAACCAAGCTAGTTCGTGGCAAAGGTTTGTTTGAGCAGCTCGCTTCCAAACAACCAGACGGCTCAAAAGGTGAAGAAGATGTTGTCCTGCTACTACAGAATGATCAAGAACAACTGACTGATGATGCAACCATTCCATGTTGGACTCAAGACTTGGTGCATTACCTCCAAACAGGCTTGTGCCCTCCAGAAGTGAGCAAGGCAAAGAGGAGATACTTTAGATTACAAGCTATCCCGTATGTACTCATTAATGGTATCTTGTTCAAGAAGGACATCAATGGTGTTCTATTAAGATGCATTGGAACAGGTCAAGTTGAGAGGATCTTACACGAGTTCCATGACGGGGAAGCAGGAGGCCACTTTGCTCCATGAGTAACAGCTCTCAAAATCATGAAAGCTGGTTACTATTGGCCTACTGTGTTCAATGATTGCTACTCATGGGTCAAGAAATGCAAGAAATGTGCATTCTTCACAGGGAAAGAAAGGTTAGCAGCGTTGCCCCTTCATCCAATTTCAGTAGATCAGCCATTCATGTAATGGGGACTGGACTTCATTCGAGTCATCAATCCCAATTCAAGTCAAGGTCACAAGTGGATACTTACAGCAACAGACTATTTCACCAAGTGGACCGAAGCAGTGGCACTCAAGGAGGCAAGTGAGTGTAACATACTAGACTTTTATGAAGGAATAGTGACCAGGTTTGGTGTGCCGGCCACTATCATATCAGATAATGCATTAGCATTCATAGGTTCCAAGATTACAAAATGGGCTGTCAAGAATAAAATCTATTTGAGCACCTCTTCAAATTATTACCCACAGGGTAATGGACAGGCAGAGTCCACGAACAAGAATTTGCTAAGGATCATCAGAAGAACTCTGGATGAAAACCAAAGGACATGGCATACCAAGCTAAAATCAGCATTATGGGCTGACAGGATAACACCAAAGAGGTCTACAGGTAGTTCTCCCTACAAATTTGTCTATGGGAAAGAGGCAATATTGCCTATATCATTAGAATTTCCAGCATTGGAGCTCATGAAGCAGTTGGAGTTGTCTGAGTTCAAACCAATGGAGGCCAGGTACGCAGAATTGATGGAATTGGAAGAAATAAGAGAACATGCAGTTCTGATGATTGAAAAGGATCAGACCATAGTAAAAAGATGGTTTGACAGGAAGGCAAGAGCAAGGACCTTCCAGGAGGGGGACCTAGTTCTGAAATGGGATGCAGATCAGGTGAAACCTGGAAGGCATTCCAAGTTTGATGCCATTTGGAGTGGCCCCTACATGGTCACGAGATATAAAAGTGGTAATGCCTTCCAATTGTCTACGTTTGATGGAGAAGAACTCCCGATTCTAGTTAACGGGATCTATCTTAAACATTACTACTAAAAAGGAAAAGGTTTACCCTTGTAAATATTAGCCTAGATTTCGATTCCTCTAAGTGCGTATGCACAGTGTCTTGTTGTAGTTAGGTTTCTTTTTCCCTAAGTGCTTTGGCACAGGTTTTGTCGCTCTCAGGATGAATTTCTATAGTTCTGAGTGCTCCTGAAGAATGAGTTGCGGTATCAGGATCGGGATCAGAGATCAAGTTGGTTTCAGGTTATGACTCCATGCCCAATGGATTACTACGAGCAGCTGGCCGTTCTTCATCTATCAGGAAGATAACCCCACTGAGTCGCCAAAACTGTTATCCAAAATTCACCCCTCAAGGTAATTTTGATAACATGCATCAAATTCTTTAGTCCCAAGCAAATGGATTGATTTAAGGCCCAAAATCATGTTTTCGGGGTCCCCTTGGCTTCCTTCTAATTCTCCTGTCCAAGAAGAAAACTTGGCAAGTTTTAAAAATGTGAAAAAATTGCAAAGCCAAGCTTGGTGCCGAAATACAGAGAAAATCGGCTAAGTCCTGGTCCAGGCGGTCCTTGGGACAGTTGGGACATCGGAGCACAAATCGGCTGAAAAGCTACCAGGCAGTCTGCACAGCATTTGGGACAGTTGGGACGTCGGGACGCGTGGGGCGCGAAAAGCCGAACCGGCTGAAAAAATGAAGAAAATTGCCTGTCTTGTCTGGGACAGTTGCAACAAAAGTACGCGCGGGACGCGAAAATCCAAAGGAGCCGAGAGCCAATGGAATCTCGCCACGTGTCTTCACCGTAAAGAGGGACAAGGAAGCCCGAATTGGGTAGTTTGGAGATATTTTTCCCAGGTAGTTCGGGATAGCTGGGCCAAAAGTATGCGAGGGATGCAAAAAGCCAAAAGAGCTGCCAACGAATCAAATCTCGCCACATGTCTTCACCTCATCGGCCCGGCGGGAAATTTTTGAAAAGTTTTCCAAAGGCAAAACAAAAGGGAAATAGTTAGGAAGGGCCCGCGTCCAATGAAATCGTGCCATGTGGCACTTGAGTGGCGGAGCGCGGGGGAGAAATGGGAAATTTTCCCAAAGTGAAAAATACCAAAAATTAAAAGAACAAAGTGCGCCCCTCAGGTTTGAGCCAATAAAATAGTGCCACGTGTCCAAGTGGCAAGAAAATAAGGAAGGGCCCAACAGGAATTTTCAGAGGATGAACCCGCGAATGAATCAGAGCCTAACACGTGTCATCCAAGTGGCAGAGCGTGGAAAAAATTCAAACTTTTCCCGCCGATCCGATTTTGGCCTGTTTTTGCCCTAAATCTTCAGATCGCCATAACTTTCGATCCAGAGATCAAAATTTCACGTTCTTTATATCAATGGAAAGCTGGTAAAATTCTCTACATGATTCCGGGGTCAATCTTGTATTCTAGTTCAGTTTGGAGAGATAAGATAAAGAAATGTCTTTGGCACGTGGTAATGGCCAGAACTGACGTTTCAACAACCAGCTTTAATGCAAAAAATAGTTCGCCGCTCTTGCCAAGGTTCTCACCCACCGCCATAATGAGATAAACTAAATATGACCTAGAAGTGGTTGGGGTAGATCTAGCTTTCTTCTCTCTTCACTCTCTCATTCTTCCTATAAATTGTAAGGAGGGGATTCTTTCAAAGGGTCGAACATTCTTGCTTTGCCCCTCCCTTCTCTTTGGCAGGCGAATTTGTGGATCTCGAACCTCCCATTTAAAACTGTAATGCAAATTTTCCTCTTGGCATTCTATAGTGTATTGTATCAATCTTTGGATCAAGTAATACATGTCTGTGGATGATTCTCAACCCTCTCTGTGTTCATTTGTATCCTCCTGATCTTTCACTGCAAATTTTGTTATATGTGCATGATCTTGCATCACATTTGAATGGTTTGTGTTTATTGGAAAGATAGGTGTTCTTCATTCCTCGGTGCATCACCTCAGTTAGCTTAGGTTTATCTTTATGCATTTTCTTACCCTGTCTCCTTGGCAAGTTAGATTAGGTTTTGAATAAACCCTCTACATTTTTCGTGTGCATCTGAACAGAGGAATAGGAACCAACCTTCTTTGGAGATTCCTTTCTCATTTTTGCAAGTCCCACGCTTGGAGAAAGGATTCCATGTTGTGCAATCACACTGGATGCTAGAGTGATCAAACTAGAAATCTGATCAATATCTAGGGGTGTTGTGATTTTGCATCAACACTAACACCGGTTGTAACTAAGAATTAATCCCTACCCTTGGTATCCATTGATCTCTAACCATGCATTGTATCTTAATCATAGCAATGTATTTGTCTTGTTTGTGTTGCTTTCTCATGTGCTCATATAAATCAGGGCATTCTTCAAATTTGTGTTTTTTTCCACACCATGAGAAAACCACATTCTGAGGGCACTCATGTTAATAATGATTAGGAGATCCACAAGTATAACAAGTTCCTATGGGAAATCCTCCTCTTCCACTGTCGTGACCGCGACCTCTATATCCTCCATAAAAGACTCTATTGCTATTATTATGCCCTTCATTATGTTGTTCTCCTTGTTTCTTAGATCCACCTGCTACACAAGTATGGCGTACACTAGTCTCAATGGATTTATGGATATGATCAATCAATCTACATTCCATAATGTCATGAGTATGAGTTTTGCAAATCTTACATTACATAGAAACATTCTTCCAGATCGCATGCTGTAAGAGGGGACATCTACTTACATCATGGTCCAAATAAAAAAATTCACAATCCAACAACATGGCACACATTGAATTACAAGATAATCTATCCTTGGTGTGTCCTTCAACCTCGTAATCTTTACACCATATTATAGTGTACATCTCATGAGTTGAATTAGTAGAGAGCTTCTCCAACTATTTCACCATGGCTGTAATCTGTGCTTCCAAGAATATAATTACTCTAGTATCCACACTCCCAACTGTCTCAATATGTAGGGCTACTTCCAAAGCATCAAGCAGATCCAAAATGGTCTGATGAGATAGTTCCCTTCAGAATAGAGTCAACAATCCACTGTGCATGTTGATTAGGATGTATGTCATAAGACAATTTTGACAAAAATGTTTTAAAATACACATCGTATTCTCGAACACTCTCAGATAAGCCCTGCTTAATTTCCTTAAGTGCACTTATAAATTTTTTCTCAAACTTAGGAATATGGAACTCAGCTAGAAATGCATTGTGTAAAACATCATAATCCACCACAGTCTGATGTGGGTCATACTTTATGTACCAGCTATGAGCACGCCCTTGAAGAGTAGTATCAAAGTGGCTTTCTTTCCTATGTGAGGTTGTAATTCCCTTAGAGCGCTATAACAACTCACACTTATGTACATGCTCTGAAACATATTCAATACATCTATACTTTGGCAAGTGAAGGGACATATTGTAATAAACCTACTGTGGCTGATGAGGGTGTGGACCTTTTCCACCAGATCTAGAACCAAAGCCCCTACCAATATTTCCTCCACCTCCAGAACCACCTGATCCACCTGATTCTGATCCTCATGATCCTCCTAATCTACCTTTTGTAGTAGGAAATGGACTAGTGGATGTAATTCCTTGTGTTCCAATTGTAGTGCTGAGCTAAACTCCCAAAATATATAAAGTTGTAGTACTTCCAGATGTATTCCCGATCTTCTACACACCCACACTCTGTTATGATGACGTGTTAGAGAATATTCCTCCAATCGGTCCCCCAAACAAAGGTAACGTCAATTGTGCTTCCATAGGTATGTCTAATGTACTTCTGTATTCAAAGGAAAATGATATCTACGTAAAGCTATTAGATTACCTACACTCACCTAGTTATCAATGATTACTTCTAGAACTTGAACACTAGGTGCAAGGGCTAGGTCGCCAGGTGGGATCAAATGCATGCCCACGGTCCTTACTCTTTCCTCCTCTGACACAATCTAATCAGAAGTCAAAGGGGATTATCTACTGCACATGCCTAAGTGAGGGAGAGCCTGATGCTCCAGGTCCACATATTCCACGTGAGCTTTAAGTCCTTCATGAGACATCATCTTCCGCAATTCCATAGACACCTCAATTTTATGTTGCTTTTCCAATTCCATCTCCAGTGCTTCATCATACTTAAGCCACCTTTCTTCTCTCTAACTTTGTGCCACAAGGTCCACCATATTTCACCACACCTACCCTTACCCTGTTCATGGAGTTATTTTTAGCTAACCATAGGTAGGTTCTCTAAACTCAGCACAACCATCAATATCTTAATTTCCAAAGGAATGGTACGTATATAAAATCCTCTGGGCTCACACAAAAATTCAAAATCAACAACTTCTGGACAAAAATATGTAGAAAAAATGTATTCCAAATAATAACTATGCACAACACCAACCCACCAATGATCTACAACACGTGTCCAAGGTTCATCAACATCAAAAAAAGTTTCGTATTCTTCCTACGTCCAAACCCTTGGTATGCAACTCCAATTTGTGTTTTATGCATATGATGACAACCACTCGTATAATTCTATAGGAAAACAACTAAAAAATGTCTCATAGAGCTCATGATAAAATTATCTTCCACCCACTTGCGCGCATTGAAATCAATTCCAAAACCATATCTTCATGCAAAATGATATTTTCCTTCATATACCCAATCTTTAATGGCTGTAAGAGTTAGTCGATATGCCATCATTATGCAACATCATGGAAAATAGTTTGAAAAGAGGTCTTGATAACAGAATTAAAATGTAGTCTTTATTTTCCCACTTAATTTCCTATGCAAAATGGCACTTCATCTAGAGATATTTTGATGGTCACCTGAAGCATGCAAAGCTATAAGGTCCCTCTCTTCTAATTTATTGTCAAGATGGTTAGCATGCATAACCATATTAACCATAATCAAAGTGTATATTCCATCATAATAATCAGATCTATGATCTCACATTGGAAATACATAATAAGAAAGCATATTGGATTAGATCACAATTAAGATCAGATTTACCATATAAGTACCATTAATAGAGACATCAACAACCAATAACTATTCACAATGATCCATTATATTTACTTATCACAAAAAATAGCTGAATACATCATAATACTCTCATAGAACCATGCACACAAATACATATCACCAACATAACTCTATTACATCTCAGAAATCACATGGTGGTATATCAAAATAGTGAATAATACATACTTATAGGGGTGGGGACTTTCTCTTCACTTCCTATGCATTCACAAAATAGGTTGTATGCTTATAATAGCCATGCGCCAACAATTGCATGCTTCTACATGTTGGCTAATAATAGATTAATCTATAATTGAACTATATTTTAATCCTATTATTAGCACAAACTATGCATGTCTCTTGGTCTTCCACTTGTTCCCAAAAAGTCCCAAAATTTATTTTCTTGGCGCACCCCTATTAACTGCCACTTGCACGTGCATACAATTCCTATTTGCGTGCCCTCTAAGACTTAGGAAATTTATCCATCCCAACAAGCTCTTTCATTATAATTGGTCTTCACTATTCACTAGAGATAAGTGTGCTACCTTGGTCAATTTTTCCACCGTGACCATGATTGCATCATGATGATACACCAAGGTAGGTAGACCAACAATAACATCCATGGAAACAGTGTCCCATTTCCATAGCAAAAATTACATGTGGATATAGAAAAATGAAAGTATGTTACTGTTAGAAGCACAATGAATAATAGGGTGGTTAATCAGTCCTTAAATTTTTTTATTTTAAATACTTTTTCTTGTGTGAGCCATTCAAACTAACCATTCAACATTCATTAACCAATGTGAGCTTGTTAACCATACAACAACCATTCACAAGAACATGATTCAAGAGAGATCATAAGAATGCAAGATATAAAGTGGTAAACCCTTAAGGAGAATAAAACCCACTGAGCCTTTGCATATATTACAAAACACAAAAGAATTTATTGAAGCATCCAATTCACAAGGAGAACCAACCCATATAAATTTAGTGAGGCACCAACCCCACAAGGAACACCAACCCTAAAAGGAGGCTAAAACCCCCTAATATGACTAAGAACTTACTTAGCCACATGAATATGAAGACCACCTAATTACTTGTTTCTATAACAACTGATTTTGATCACTCTGTCAGCTCACTCCACTCAAAATCTTCTCAAACATTTATCTCTCTTTCTTCACTCAAACTTGCACACTCATATGTTGATTAGGTATAATGACCTTGAATCCCTTCTTCTTTGTCTTGATAAAATTTTCATTCTCTTTCTTAGCTCTTTCCTAGATCCCTTATTACACCCTCACTCACTTCCTTTAGCTCTCTCTATCCTCTCTCTTCATCACTAGTGTAATGACCCAAAATTCACACATGATAACAACATAGTAAAATACAGGATAATTTTTTTTTTTACTTGATTGACCCAAAACATGACACAACATAGTGGCCACCAAGGTTATAACTAACTCTGTGAATAACTCGATACAAGGATGACCACAAAGGTAGCACGGAAATGTTCACACCCATCAAGGATAAATTCACTTTCCTTTTTGACAAGACAACATAGGAAACCACCACATAACACACTTACAGATAGGGCAAGCCGGTATGAGAAATTATTGAAGGTTATTTATTTTAATAAAACATCTTTCGATCCTTAACTTAAGTTTTCTAGGACTCTAGATATGATTCGTACAATTCCTCTTACAACGCTAAGTTTCTTACTTTTACTCTAAAGAGAAAATTGCTTTAAGTCTTCTGTATTATGACCTTTATTTGCTTAATTCATTTATTTAGAAAAAGGGGTAATTTAATTCCACAAGGCCATCTATTCACACTAACGCTACTAGAACTCGTTCATGCCCATATGACAACATGTGTTTGCGTTCAGCACACTTAAGAGAAGAAAAAAAAAGTGCCTTGGAAAAAAGGTTAGAGGGAGAAGGTCGAGTTGAAATCATCATTAGGACCTCATTAGTTATTGCCAATATTTAATTGAAGATAGAGATCTTAACCAGAATTATCAAAGATTTTACTTAGGCTTTACTGAACGAGTAGTACCAAAGAGAACAATTTACCTTCCAAATGGCGGAGAGATAGAGTGCGTGGTTTCCAATTTGTTTTCTCTGGCTTATTGAATCTTATCATCTTCTAACAACTAACAATTCATTTCACCTTAGGATTGTTTTACGAATTTCACCATAAAAGGGATAATGTTCACTAGTGTAGCTAGGGACATCAAGTTATATGATGTTACTTATCAAAGGTTAATTACATCTTTGATCACTTAAGGAATTGCATGCTATCAAGTGGGTCACTGCTACATTAATTTACTTGCAATATAAATTTTAGTTTAACTTTAATAAGTATTAAACAACCCATTTTATTTTGCTTATGATGCATTATTACCAAGTCTTAGAAAATTTTAACTCAACATTTATTCACAAGGTAAAGTTTAACAATATTCATTACGAAAACATTACAAGGTTACATCAAATCTTAAAATACCGATAATCCAATAAGGTCACTCAATAATCAGTAAACAAATTTTCTTATATTTTCAATGATAGTCAAACAATCCAAGGTTTCCAAAGTTAAGATGACAAAGTCCACAATACATTATACTAAGACCTTGATCCTCTTCTACATTTTCCAGTGGACGTTATCAATAGTTGAACAATATAAAGAGGATTCATGCAAATAACTTCTCAACTGAGGTTGATGCAAAAAACTACAAGTCTATCCCTCATCTACCGGCATATACCATCTGCAACAACATTTTTTTTATATACAAGAGTCAGTTCACGAGAACTGAGCAAGATAAGGCTACACAAAGTTACCATAACTAAAGTCTAACAATACCATGAAAGAAACACTCTATTACGAGAATTGGGTCAATGCCCTCAACACAACAACACCTCAAATTATCATAAAGTCTCTACCATGCCAATCACAGAAGAAAAGGCCTTGTACTTCCATTTTGAACTAAAGCAACAAAAGTTTAACAATTGTACGAGAATGGCTCTTGGCCTTATAAGAAGGAATAAACAATCTATAAGAAACAAGATTCCCATCAACAATTAAATATTTACAAGATTGAAGTTTGTCACACATGCCATCCATCTAAAATTACCAAAAGATACCAAAATCATAGCCTTTAATATGAGATTCCTAAAAGACAAGAGTTGATCAGCCTAACTAAGAGGAACTACAATGTTCACAGATTAACATGAAAGGCCAAGCATATTAGAATTTCATTCTTGAAATCACATAGAGCATATCACTGAAATTAGAAACACGGACACGACACGACATAAGTTTCGAAGTGAGGGCAAGGTATACTAGTCTTGACCATTAATTCCAAGAGGTTCCCAAATCATTCAAGAAGGGCCAATGCCTTAAAGGCTAGTATTAACACGTAAGAGAAGAAGGGAACTCCGTCAAACAAGAGTATACAAAACATCATCCAAATTTTTTTATCACTAAGGATTTACAAACCTCCACAGTAATTCTAAAGTTCGGTTAATTTAAAATATATATATATATATATATATATATTTAAAACAACAATATTTTAAGTCAACCCTTCATAACACAGTCAACCGTCACACATAGATACAAACATAAATTTCTAAGTGACATTATCAAGAAAAAACCTTCCGCTATGAAACCATAAGACTATCAAATGCAATATGCTTTTTTCCTAAAGATTAATAACGTTTAAGGCAATTTCCATCACAAAATATTAAGGTAATTACGTGCATGGAAAACGACCAATATTAATTATTATCATTAAAATTATAAAAGAGAAAGAATGCAAGTTAATAAAATAGAAAGAAATGCCATCAAGAATAATTCTGAGAGGGGGATTAGACCCAAACTATCCTAGTGTTAACGAGGTACTGGATTCGCAGGATAGAAACCTCGAGTTTAGCATATCCGAAAAGCTAGTTATGGTTCAAGTGGATAGGGATGGTCAAGGTACTTCCTGGGGATGGCCTTAAAAGCCTAGGAACAAGCTGAAAGATAATACGGAAGTCTAAGCACGTGAGATCTGATACGCATTACACACAAACTTTTCATTATAAAAGTTTTAATACCGAAGCTCTAACCTGGAAAGCCCAAGCGGTGATCACTTCTAATTCTACAAGCTGTCTTTCTGATGTCAAGAAGATTATCGAAGGGGTTTGAGGAATAGATTTAATAACTTTCAATGAAATACAAAGAAAACGAAAATAAACTCAGATGATAGGGAGGAGTTGTATAGTTATCGCAACTTATTTTAACGACAACGGAAATACTGGCTGGGACAACATAATAACCATAAACTCAATCATAGAGAAGAATATATACATAAAAAAAAGAATGAAGGTTGAACATTCAAGCAAGGAAAACATAACACCCAGAGACAACGGAACATGCATGCTTTCCACTAACACACTGATAGTGATAAAAACTGAAACAGGAATAGAAAAAGTAGAAAAGAGAGGTCTCCTAGTAAGGCGTCCAACTGACAAACCAATACAAGGAAATGGTGGTTCGATTTCATGATATATTAAAAAAAATATAGCAACAGTAGTAAAGTGTAGAGTTATCTTGCCTGCTCCTCCAGCTTCGACGAGGCATCCAAACTCCCCAAGGTCCAGCAACAACAACCCTCTAGTTGAATCTTCATCTGTAGCATGCGAGGTGCCAACATTCCTCTCAAACCCAAACTCCACTGGACACCTCTTCTTACAATCTCTAATGCCATCCTTCCTGGAGCAAGATGGACAAAACCATTTCCCTTTAGGAATCCTAAATAGAATGGGGTAGACACAAAACATATGATAACCATTACCGCACCCATCACAGAGTAGGAGGAGCCTCTCCTCTCCATACCCTTCTCCGCATTTCTTACAAACAATATGTTCATAAATCTTCCTCCCCCTCCCCTATTTCTCACCAGCATTGGACACAGTAACAGACTTGCAGCTCTCGTAAATCTCCACAATGCTCCTCTTCCTTACACAATTTTCTTCCTCCTCAGAGCTACTATTTTCACATTCCATGATCACCATCATTATCCACTCTAAATATTTGATGTGGCAATTGCAGAGACTTCCCATCAATTTTTTTACTATATTTTAACAGAAAAAAAGGTGCAGTCTGGTGTGAACACGTGATAAACAATAGATATTTATTTATTATCCAATTTTTTGTGCCATCTTTGCAAAATGTCATAAATATATAGTGTTTGTCTAAAAGAGAAAAACAAACATATTCCACTTGTTTCTTAGATCAAACACCAGACTACAAAACAAACTATCTCCACGCGACCAACAGGGAAGGCGTCCAAAGGTTCTGCACACTCAGAAATCCTCCCACCACATTTTACAAACGTCCGACCAGCACTAGGCATGAGTAGGTTTCATCGTGGCCATGTGAATAAAAACAAAAGAAAAAGGAACATGTCAAAAGGGTAGGTGCACAACAAAGGAAGAAATTTTTTTCTAAAGTTTTTCCACCACTCCACAAGCAGTCCCCCCCAAGAAGATCTCACGCCGCCAGAGCAGAAAGTTGCAGGAAGACAACAAGGACATGGAAGGTTACAAGACAAAATTATTAAATGAAGAGAAGTGTGGCTAGCAGAAGAAAGAGCCATTTGGAGATGGCCACGCAACAAGGAAGAAAACAAGTCTGAGCAAAAAGATAACACACAACCCAACAAATGTGTGGCCAGGAGGAAAGAGGCGTTTCATTCTAGCCAAAGGTCAAATCATGATTTAATTAAAGCTGACAAGGAAACAAATAGGTGGCCAAATAATAAATTTACACTTTCTCCACCAAAAAGTCAGGCATTAACAGTAGAGAAAGAAATAATAAGGAAGGACAAGGGCCAGAAATTCCTCCACGCCAAGCATAACATAAATAATAATAAAAATTTACCAGCTGGTGGATGAGAAACCTCAAATAAACAATAACTCGTAGTAAGACATGAGTACGGCCTGAAAAGGCTTAATTAATTCAAAAATGAAATTTTATTATCTATATACACATAAGAATATAACTGATACCCATTCCTTTATTATTTATTTTTATTATGTTTTTAAAAAATGCCGTGACACCTAAACAAGGTTCGAAAAAAAAATCGTTTAGGACCTAACACGATAGTGACAAAAAAAATATAATAAGAATTTAATCGAGGGGTCGAGCATGAGATTGATCAATACTATGACAAAATATCTTACAGGAACTTAACAACAATCAACAGGCAGTTCGATAAAGCAAGAACAAGGTTTTCCTTTAATATGATAATTGCGAGGGACACTATGGAGCCAACAACCAAAAACATCGACACCGATGCAAGAAGGCAAGCTCAACAAGACGAAGACACCAACATTTTGTTATCTCAGTTTTGATTTTATTCCAAACTATCAGATAACCCCTACGAAATTTTTAAAGCTAGTTTCACAAAATTACCTTTATTAGAGAAAGTCGGGTTTTTGGGTTTCACCAACAGGACAACATGTGTTTTGAATGCTTTATGTCTTGTGTTTCCTGAAACCCGAAACCCGCTTCAAGTGAGTCGAGTCGGGTTTTCGGATCTTCGGTGCATCGGAACATGCCTTATCCAAAGCATGTTTTGTGTCGCCTGTCTCCCGATACCCGAAGTCCGATTTAGTCCTTCATGTCAGGTTTTCGGAATGTTGAAGCATCTAAACATCTCATGCTCTATGTCTTGTGTTTCCTGAAACCTGAAACCCGAATTGTTCTAAGTGCCTTTGTTTCAGGTTTTCGGACCTCTCGAGCATGCTGACATGGCATTAATGCCGAGTTGTCGGGTGAGGTGGCATGTGCCAAGCCAAAGTGTATTAATTACAAATTTTCTTATAAATATGCGGATTTACACGTCATTTTTACCGGACGTATTTTTAACTCGTGGATTTTCGTACATGCTCTTCCAATCTCGAAACCCGAAAGCTCGCTTGTGCCCGATTGAGTCACCTATTTTCGATCTTTCCTTTCTCTGGTTGAAGGTATTTCTCTTTCCATTCTTTGTTCCTAGTTTTTGTGGATTGATTGCGCGTGGATTCTTCTCATTTTCTTGCTGGGTTTTGAGAGATTTTTATTTTTCTTCTTTCTGGAGTTGTTTTCTAAACAAGGTTGAGGGTTTAGGGTCTATCTCTTCAAAATTTGCACTTGGTGTTATTTCCTCAATTTTTATTATGTGCTTGGTACATGAATGGTTAAAAAGAGATGGCATGTTTGAAATTCAACAAAAAACCCTGTTTTTCTCTTCTCAGGTTTTGAAGGCTGTTGTGCAGTGTCGAAGACCCAAAGTATATTAAAGGTTTGGCTTGCCGGACTTTCCAGAGTTTCCGAAATCATCACAAGTGTCGGGATTTCTTCAGTTTCCGACATCATCACAAGTGTCGGGATTTCTTCATTTTCCGACATCATCACAAGTGTCGGGATTTCTTCAATTTCCGACATCATCACAAGTGTTGGGATTTCTTCAGTTTCTGACATCCTCAGCGCATCGGGTTTCCTGGATTTCCCGACATCCTTGCCAGTGTCGGACTCTTCCGTTCTTCCGACATATCCAGTAGATCGGGTTTTTCACAGTGCTCGACATCCCCTGATCTCCGGAACTTTCTTCATTCGAAATCCTTCATGTCGGACACTGGTCCATCTCAAGAAAAGACTGAGAAGTCAGGAAGAATGAAATACAAGTTTAGAAAGGTGGAGTCTCCATCATAAATTGATTGCAACTATGACATCCGAGATACAGAGCTTGGGAATATAGATATTGAAGATTTCTGGAGTAGGGTAAGGAGTTCCTCCCAAACTGCATGGATGAAAGCGATAGCCGATAGTGGCTTACCCCTTGCAACTAGTTTTCCCATGGCCGCTCAGTGCCCTGAATTCATTTTGGCTTGTGCCTCCAGTTATGACTCAGCTTCTCGTTCTGTGAGAAGTCAGGCAGGTGAAGTAGTGATCAAATTAGACGGAGGTTACTTTGATGACCTCCTCAGACTACCCAATTTTGAAGAGTATGGAGAGTTGGACATCAAGTTAGCTCAGAAATCCTGGGACAACGATTAGGAAACGGCTATCTCTAGATTTCCAAGACTTATCCCCAGGAGTGATTTCATCCAAGAGATCAATGACATCATCACTCTGCTGAGTCGGGTTTTTGGATTGCCCGAATCGAATGTATTCCAAGGGTGGATGTATCAATTCATGATCACCATCAAGAAGAATCAACAAGGGATTGACTAGGGCACTCTCATTAGCAATGAGATTGATTCCCAAATGACAACGGTCTTGTCAACGGGGAAATTTTATATGTCTTCATATGTCACATATGCAGCAGCTAGGATGAGGAACTATCCCGGATTGGATACTAAGGGAAGTAGGACGGGGAGTCATGTGTATCAATACTTCCCTCAAATGAAAAGGAAGGGATCCCAAGATCAATTCAGAAGGGTGAATGACACCTTTTTCTATGAAAACATCTGCAGGCTAAACCCTGAATTGAGGAAGACAAGAGTCTCAGATGAGGCTTGGGCTGAAGTTTCCAAATGGGGATGTGTCTTCTTACAGTTCCAGAAGTTCACATATCTACATGTGGTCATGTACTCCGGGGATCCTTTTCGCCTGCCCCGATATCCAGGAGATAAACTGATATTGATGGAATTGGTTAGGCATCTGTTGGATTTCCATAAATTCCAACAAAGTAAACATAAGGCTGTTGTATCCTTCCCAATTTCTATTGGGAGATACACTTGCTCAATAGTGGTGAAGGCTAAAAATGTTATCCATGAGCTTCAGGACAAGCTGAGGAAGCATATGAAACCTCAAGATGGTTTTGACATCCGAGGAGTGCTCAGGGCGTATGGAACCCTGCATCTGCACATGCCAAACATAGAGGATATTTGGGTTAATCTGCGTAATGAGGTTGCTATTCGCAGAAAGGATAATAGCAGATTGACAATTGCTGAGATTCAAACACTTGAGCTTGCTGATTTACTCGAAGGTACTAGTGACAATGAAAGTGTTTTGGATCTTTCCTATGATGGACTAAATGAAGATCAATATGTTTTCCCACCTATTGATTGGTCAATCAGTGAAAAAGCCTCCATTACAGATAGGTTGGCTCTAATTCTTACACACACCAAAGCATGGCTCTCCTCTTAGGGAATGAATTTTAAAGATGATAAGTTTTCAAAGTTGGTTGCTTCAGAGGTGGGGCCCTCCAAAAAGGAAAAGGACAGAAAATATTTTAGGGGGCCTATAAAGGTCAAGATTGTCAAAAAGAGGAAAGAAAGAGAAATCTCTTCAATTGTTTCACCAATAGAAACGGTGAATGTGCCAGAATCACCAACGCCACCAGAAATAGGAGAAATTACTTTGGAAGGAGAAGGAAGTCAGCCTCTGGTTTCACCATTTGTTGATTGCTCAACTGAAGAGACCTCATCTCTTGCATCCAAGGCTTTGGAGTCTGAATCTGTGCCTCTTTCCTCACAACCACTCCTACCTCCTTATTCTCCATCAACTTCTTCAGTAATGGCCAGTATTTTCTCTGGACTTTCACCCCTCTCTATTGGTACCCAAGTGATCACCAACACGCCCCCTCCTATGCCTCTTTTTATTGGATGTACTACCACGTTGGTAACTATTCCTCCTCCACTAGTAGAATCTTCTCCCCTTGAGAGTATGATACCAACTTCTACAACCGTGGCAACTCCCTCTGATACGCCGCAATGGCTACTCGAGGAAACTCTGAGGAAGAGGAAGGTGATTGTGCCCCTACCAGCCTTTGATTTCAGCTCACTCAAGGCTCCTACTGCTAAATCAGGCAAGAAACCCAAAACAGTTTCAAGGGTTTTGGTGGAGGCTTCAGGAGATAAGTTCGCAGAGATAGCCACTCCCGCGACTGACAAAACTAAAGAGGACATAACAGCCTCTGATTATCAGATAACCAGGGTGGCTCTAGGAAGAGTGACAGCAGAAGGGGCGCAACAAGATGCGCGAGATGCCACAAACGTGCTGTGCCAGAAGTTGAAAGAAATAAAAGACAGTAGAGATGAGCTTAAAGGAAAAGTGGAGCAGTTGACAGAGGTTTTACTTAAACTCTCAAAACCCCTTGAATCCATACCATCTTCTTTTGTCCCTGTTGGATTCAATTTTTCATCAGTACCTACAATTGAGAAGATTGCTAAAAAAGGAAGAGTGGTCGATGAAGGGATCCAAAGGTTACTCCAACAGGGGAAGGAGGTGATACAAGACGTTGTGAAAGTTCATCAATCTATGGGGGATATTCAGAAGGAGGGAGAGAAGATGGATGATGAGTTTTCTCAAGAAATTGGACATCTTGATTTGACTTATGAAGCTCTCCAAGTATTGAAGTAAATACCAGCACATCTCTTGGTAGAAGAAGGTGTTATCCCACATACGGATAAGCATTTTCAGTTGACGAAAGCCATCAGGTTCAGGGTGAAGATTCTCAACGAAGCCTGTGCTAAGTTGAGAGAATCAAGGGATAAATTGATTGATGGAAAAAGTGATTTGGAAGAAGAGTTGCCGAAGATTTTTCCAAAGGTGTTGGTTGGGAACTCAGGTATCTTATCAGCAGATGATCTCTTCAAACAAGTCCAAGAGTCAGTTCAGCATGAACCAATGCACGGATTTGGTATTGAGGTCATTGATCGGTTTGTAAGAATTGAACATTCTTTTGAGTCCTTGAGAAAGCTCAGCAAAATATTGAAAAAGCTTCCCGGCGGTGCTAGTGATATCCATGAAACCTGCAAAATTTGGAATGATCATTCTACTGCACCTGACGAAAATGAAATGCAAGGCATAATTCGAAAGTTCCAAGAATTTCGGAACAAACAAGTGCAGCTGGAGGAAGAGAAAGATGAAGGAGCGAAAGATGATGATTCAGACTAATTCTTGATGTTTCATGTCATTTCAATCTTGAAATTGACATGTCTTTTTCATTTCTGTTTCGTCATGTAGGAAGCAAATTTTGACTTGGTCTCCTGCGTGAGGATCAAGCAAAATAGAACACTATTTAAAGAACACTATTTTCTGGGACTTATTCTATTTTCTCTCGTTCCCTTTTATTATAAATAAGGGATGCTTATGCATTCCAAAGGGTCAAGATTTTTGTAATATTTGGAGCTATTGGAAAGAAGAAAAACTTTGTGTTTTCGTTCGATCATTTCAAAGAATAAGAGTTGATATTATTTTACAAACTTTGTGTTGTGGGATATATCTTACTTAAGACATTGTTCTTATGTTCATGATCTTAAGCTATTCTTTGCATAGCATCTTAGTGTGGCTAATCATCTCAGACATTATATTTATGATCTAAAGCTCGTATGATTATTTTGTGCTCTGTGTTTACTCAAAAGAAAATACGTTTCTCTCATTTCCTTTCCATTGTGCTTCTTCCATTGTAATAGTTTCTAACCCCGTTCATTTACGAAGGCATACCTTTGAATCGTGTGAATGTGGATTTCTGGATTCTATCCCAATCCCCAATGGTTAGATTAGTGTGAATACTGTATATATTATTTTCGCTGTGTTTAGTAGCAAGTAGGCAGCCTCACCTGTCTTTGAGGAGGGATTTAATCCCATATACTGTGGTTGAACCTCATATTTTGGGTTAACAAAATATCCAACCAACAGTTTTTGGCGACTTTGCTGGTGAATACATATTTATAGTGTAAAGCTTATCCTCTTGGTGTCTGGCGACTCCGTATTTGCCTTATTTTCAAAAGGTCTCTTTCCCAGTTCAAGCTGGCCAGGAAGATCTTCACTTGGTCCCGCCAAACCCAAGGTGAAATTGACCCACTCTTTGAGTTGCTACAACAACACAATTTCAGCCTGTCTCCCAACATCATTGTTTCTATTCGAACCAGAAGTTCTTTGCCTGTTCGGAGACACCAGATCCCCATGGAACGGGAAGCATCTGTAACTTGTCATGCATTAATCTTGTCTGATACTTGGATCCCTATATGCACTCTTTTTAGAAGAATGGCCGTGCAACCTGTACCTTGGGGTGCAGTTATTGGTCCTCTTTCTTTAACTCCATTGCATGAGTTACCACATGGATCACATAAAAACATTCCAAAATTTAATGGGGATGGGAAGCAGTATCCTGATGAACACGTTGCATCTTTCTTTGTAGCGTGCGGTGTTCTTGGAGTAGCTCACGAAGATGTTTCTGTGTGACTTTTTGTTGAGACGTTGCACGGTGCAGCAGCTGAATGGTTTTATCATCTTCCAAATGCATGCATCACAAACTGGACTACCATGCGGACCAAGTTCGAAGCACGTTTCAAACCAGCCAAAGATTCTCATGCCTTGTTAGCTGAACTTACTCATATGAAGAAGGAATCTCATGAACCCATGCGGGACTTTGTGGCCAACTTTAATAAACTGATTCGAAAAATTCCGGAGGTAGCTGTTCCAACTCCAGAAAATCAGAAATGCTTCTTCATTAATGCTCAACCTCCTGATGTGAGCTTTTTATTAAGAAGGTCGGTTATCCCAAATTTGGATGTTGCTCAGTCAACAACTATTGAAATAGAGGATGATCTCATTTTGGCCAGAAGGATCAAGAAGGACATACCCAAACTCAAAAATCAAGGTTCTTCTCAAGGTAATACTGATCCTATGTTTCAGAAAATGGCTAATGATTTGATTTCTTTAAAAAAGTAAATGTCCCAGCAGGTGAACAATGTTCCGTATCGGGATATCCCTAGATAGAATTTCAATAACAACAATGGTGCACCTGTAAGGGATAGGCCACGATTAACTCCTGCTCAACTAAGGCTAGCGATTGAAGCTCCTCCTATCAATGTAGCAGTAGAAATAGTTGAAGAAGACGAAGAACCAGAAGAACAAGATTCTCTGGAGGCTTTTGAAGCTTCAGGATATGCCGATGAGTCTTATGATGAGTCGGCTGGCGACTCCAGCATTGGGTATTTGGAATATGATGAAGATGAATGTGCACCAGATGGTTAGTCATTTGCTGTCTTTACTTGGTCCCAATCTCAGAATCCCAGAAAACCTCTTGAAAACACTAAGGAGAAGAATAAGGAACCTCCCATAGCCATAGTTAAGAGGGGTATCCCTATTTCAGCACAAACTGAAAGAGAGGTCACCAAAAAGGTAGCTGCTCCTTATTCTCCTTCTCCTAAGATCAGTGCCCCAGCTCAAGCTCATGTGATCAGAACTGAGCCTACCATCACCCCTTCTTATACTACTTTTGACATTGTTGACCATGCAAAGAGAACTAAAATTCAAATGTCGGAAGCAGAATACCTTCAGTCAAATCCTGAACAGTTCGAAAAACTTTCCAAATTCATCAGAAGTAAAGCAAATTTTCCATCACCTTCAAAATGTCTCCTTCCAAACCCTACTAAAATCCCATCTCAGAACAATCTGACCTCTGCTTCTTCTTCGGGAAAGATTGAACCATTTTATTTGTCTTTACTTATAAATGGGTTTAAACTCAACAATTGCATCATCGACTCAGGGGCCTCCGACAATGTTATGCCCTCAAAAGTAGCCCATGTTCTTGGGCTTACTTGGACTAAGTCATATGGATGGTGTTACTCTATGGAAACCAAACAAGTTCCTTTGATTGGTCAAATCAAGGATGCACAATTCACATTTGTTGCTTTCCCAGAAAAGAGAGTGAAAATGACCATTCTAGTTGCTGATATCCCCGCAGCTTACGGTATCCTCTTGGGTAGGGGTTTTTGTAAAGATGTCGGAGGAGAGATTAGCATGGATTGGACCAAAGCCAAGATCCCAGTCAATAGGGTTCATCAGGTTCTCCATCCTGAACCACAGGCGAGATATTTGGTAACTAAATCAGATGTTCCTAAAGCTCAAATTCTTTTCGAAGATGCTAGCTTTGGAAATTATTTCATGACTTCAGAGATACCCACTGTAGATGTCGAGGAAGAAGATCCTAATGCTATTTGGACCCTCGAATTTGATGGTAGCTGCTCAACCACCGGATCAAGCGCCGGTGTTGTTCTCATATCTCCTAATTCAGAAATTTTCCCATCAGCTTACAAGTTGCAATTTGATAATACTAACAACACGGCTGAATATGAAGCCCTGTTATTAGGATTAGAAATGGCCAGACAGAAGGGAATCCGAAATCTCAAAGTCCAAGGGGATGCAGAGCTGATTTTCAATCAGGTCCGGGGGATCTATCAGGTGAATAATGATCACTTGAGACATTACAGGAACAAAGTTTGGGATAGTATAGATTGCTTTGATGCATTTTCTATTAAGGCAGTTTTGAGAGATTATAATGACAAGGCTGATTCTTTAGCCGTGTCTGCGTCCCTCCTCCTTCCTCATCCTTAGTTCAAGTAAGATACATACTCCATCGAGATTGTGTACCGTCCCAGTATCCCAGATAATGCAACTCACTGGCAAGTGTTCAATGATGATCAACAGGTGTTAGCTTTTCTAGAAAAGGCTGACAATTTCAGTGAGTTATACTTTGAAGGTTCTGAATCAACCTTTCATGAAACTATCTCAGATCCATATCAAGAGGTTGATGGTGAGTTTATTCAGCTTAAAGGCAACAAGATACCAAAAGGTTTGGTTTCTTTGGAAGGTTTGTTTGATAAGCATGATCGTTTTATTCAAAATAAAAGGCAAGTTGAAGGAGCTTCTTCCTCTGAAGTAGATCAAATCAATCTAGGTTCGTCTGATCAACCTAGGATGGTGAATATTGGGAAATGTTTTTCCCCTGAAGAAAAAGCAAGATTCACTTCACTTCTGAAGAGATACATGGATGTGTTGGCCTGGTCTTATGCAGATTTAAAATCCTTCAAGCCCAAAGATGTACAACATAGTATTCCTTTGAAACCTGATGTGAAGCCATATAGGCAAAAGCAAAGACATTATAATCCCAAGATCTCAGGGACTATCCTTGCAGAAATTCAGAAGATGTTGAATGCCAGGATTATTTTTCCAATCCATCACTCCACTTGGGTTGCTAACATCGTCCCTGTTAGGAAGAAGAATGGTGAAATCTGAATCTGTGTCGACTTCCGGAACCTGAATCAGTCGTCACTGAAGGATAACTATCCCTTGCCTATCATGGATCAGGTATTACAAACGGTTACTAGATCTGAAATGTTATCCATGCTCGATGGATTTTCAGGATACAATCAAGTTGAAGTAACTACGGAAGATCAACACAAGACGACCTTCACAACCCCATGGGGTACCTTTTCTTACAGGAGGATGCCTTTCGGCTTGATCAACACCGGAGCCACTTTTCAGAGATCTATGGACTTGGCATTCAGAGACCTGATGGGCAAGGTCATAGTTGTGTGTTTAGATGACTTGACCGTTTTCTCTAAAAAATGAAGTGATCATTATGATCATTTGGAGCAGGTTATTTTGAGATGCAGGCGTCACGGGATTTCATTGAATCCCAAGAAGTCTATGTTCGGGGTGACCGAAGGAAAATTACTAGGTCATATCGTGACTAGAGAAGGAACAAAAATTGACCCAGAAAGGGTAAAGGCCATTCAGAGTCTTACCCTACCCACAAGTAAAACTGGAGTTCACTCTTTCTTCAGAAAGGTTAATTTCCTAAGAAGGTTTGTACCTAATTTCGCTGACAAAACCAAGGATATCCTTGGGATGATGAAAGGCAAATTTCCATTTCGATGGAGTACAGAAGGGAAGCTTGCATTCGAAGAAATCAAAAGGGTAGTTGCTGGTGCTCCTATCCTAGTATGTCCAGACTTCAAGAAATATTTCATCATGTACAGCTACACCTCTGCTCACACAGTGTCAACCATCCTGATGCAGGAAAATAGGGAAAGCATTGAAGCTCCCATCGCATTTATGAGCTGCCCATTGAAGGAGCATGAATTGAAGATGTCTCAAATTGAAAAGCATGCTTATGCGGTGGTACGAGCAGTGAAGCATTTCAGGTACTATGTGCTAAATTCCCATACTCTCGTTCTCGTTCCCGACACTGCCGTTAAATTGATTTTGACTCAACAAGAGTTGGGGAGTCAACGAGGTACCTGGATAGCTAAAGTTCCAGAGTACAACTTGGACATCATACCTACCAAGTTGGTACGAGGAAGGGGCATGTGCCAATTAATTGCAGAAAATCATGTTGAGGCAGAATGTGAAAAGACTCAAGATGCTTCTTCAAAGCTGCACTTGGTGCTTTTCGTGAGTAGAATTTACGAATGGTACACGAAAATTGCTTTCTTTCTAACTTATGGTGAATGCCCCCCGCATTTAAACCAAAAGGAGAAGAGGACAATCAAGCTGAGATCTGAAAAATACCTTTTGTGGAATAACAGAATATACAAGAAAGGTATTGACGGTGTCTTCCTGCGTTGTGTTGATAAATCACAATAGGTAAAGTTGTTAGAATCCTTCCATAGCCTAGCATGCGGAGGACATTTTTCATCTTCTGTAATAGCTTATAAGATCCCGCGGGCTAGGTACTATTGGCCTACTCTCTTTCGAGATTCAGCAGAATGGGTGTCAAAGTGTGAAGCTTGTCAACATTTCGTTGGTCGTCCCAAGTTAGCAGCTCTTCCCCTGAAGCCCATAGTGATTGAGGAACCTTTTCGCCAGTGGGGAATTGATTTCATTGGAACATTGAATCCTGCCTCCAGTGCCAGACACAATTACGTGCTGACTGCTACAGAATATTTTACCAAGTGGGTAGAAGCCGCACCAATCAAGCAAGCAACCTCTAAAGCTGTTTGCAAGTTCCTTAAGGAAAATATAATTGTTAGATTCAGTGTGCCTCATAAGATTGTAGCTGATAATGCCTCTAATTTCTCGTCGCATGAGTTGACAGAATTTTACTACGGATTCGGTATCACTCTAGCTCACTCATCTGATTATTATCCCCAAGGCAATGGGCAAGCTAAATCCAACAACAAGAACCTGGTTACCATTATTAGAAAACTAGTAGATGAAAACCATAGGACATGGCACAAAGCATTGTATGATGCATTGTGGGCTGATCGAATCACCCCAAAGTGAGCCATAGGGATGTCCCCTTTCCAAGTACTGTACGAGATTGATGCTGAGATACCTATCTCAGTGGAGTTTCCAGCCTTACAGTTGGTAAAAGCAGTTGAAGATACAACCTTTCAAAATTCCATTGAGAAGAGGGTCATGTACCTAGCCAGGCTAGAAGAGGAATGAAGCAAGGTGGTCGATCGCATCGCAGATCATCAGAGCAGAGTGAAGACAATCTTTGACAAGAAATCAAAGCAGCATAATTTCTAGATTGGAGACCTGGTGTTGCTTTGGGATAAGAGGAGGGAACAAAAAGGAATGCACGGGAAGTTCGATTCTTTGTGGAAAGGGCCTTTCAAGATCCATGAGCTGAACGGTGAAAATAGTTTCCTTCTATCATATCTGGATGGAGGGTTACTCCCTTTACCTTTTAGTGGACAACATCTAAAGTTGTTCCATCACTAATGCAAGATGTTCTCTTGCATTGTACATACTTTAATTTTCGTTGTGTGTTTGCTTTTGGTTTTATTTCTTTCTTCTTTTTGTTTTGTTTTGGTTTTCTTCTTTTCAGACTCCGTAGCCCAATAGATAAGACCAGAGATTCTGAGTTCTCTTCCTTTGGTATTATAAAGGAAGTTCCCATTTAGAGCCAGTTGTTATCTCAGTTTTGAGTTTACTCCAAACTATCAGATAACCCCTACGAAAATTTTAAAGCTGGTTTCAAAAAATTACCTTTATTAGAGAAAGTCGGGTTTTCGGGTTTCACCAACAAGACAACATGTGTTTTGAATGCTTTATGTCTTGTGTTTCCCGAAACCTGAAACCCACTTCAAGTGAGTCGAGTCAGGTTTTCAGACCTTCAGCGCATCGGAACATGCCTTATCCAAAGCATGTTTTGTGTCGCCTGTCTCCCGATACCCGAAGTCCGATTTAGTCCTTCATGTCGGGTTTTCAGAATGTTGAAGCATCTAAACATCTCATGCTCTATGTCTTGTGTTTCCTGAAACCTGAAACCCAAATTTTTCTAAGCACCTTTGTTTTGGGTTTTCAGACCTCTCGAGCATGCTGACATGGCGTTAATGCTGAGTTGTCAGGTGAGGTGGCATGTGCCAAGCTGAAGTGTATTAATTACAAATTTTCTTATAAATATGTAGATTTACACATCATTTTTACAGGACGTATTTTTAACTCGTGGATTTTCGTACATGCTCTTCCAATCTCGAAACCTGAAAGCTCACTTGTGCCTGATTGAATTACCTATTTTCGATCTTTCCTTTCTTTGGTTGAAGGTATTTCTCTTTCCATTCTTTGTTCCTAGTTTTTGTGGATTGATTGCGCGTGGATTCTTCTCATTTTCTTCCTGGGTTTTGAGGGATTTTTATTCTTCTTCTTTCTGGAGTTGTTATTTTAAACGGGGTTTAGGTTTTAGGGTCTATCTCTTCGAAATTTCCACTTGGTGTCATTTCCTCAAATTTTATTATGTGCTTGGTACATGAATGGTTAAAAAGAGATGGCATGTTTGAAATTCAACAAAAAACCCTGTTTTTCTCTTCTTGGGTTTTGAAGGCTGTTGTGCAGTGTCGAAGACCCGAAGTATATTGAAGGTTTGGCTTGCCGGACTTTCCAAAGTTTTCGACATCATCAAAAGTTTCGAGCTTTCTTTAGTTTCTGACATCATCACAAGTGTCGGGGTTTCTTCAGTTTCTGACATCATCACAAGTGTCGGGATTTCTTCAGTTTCCGACATCCTCAGCGCATCGAGTTTCCTGGATTTCCCGACATCCTCGCCAGTGTCGGACTCTTCCGTTCTTCCGACATATCTAGTAGATCGGGTTTTTCACAGTGCTCGACATCCCCTGATCTCCGGAACTTTCTTCCTTCGACATCCTTCATGTTGGACCCTGGTCCATCTCAAGAAAAGACTGAGAAGTCAGGATGAATGAAATACAAGTTTAGAAAGGTGGAGTCTCCATCATATATTGATTGCAACTATGACATCTGAGATACAGAGCTCAAGAATATAGATATTGAAGATTTCTGGAGTAGGGTAAGGAGTTCCTCCCAAACTCTATGGATGAAAGTGATAGCCGATAGTGGCTTACCCCTTGCAGCTGGTTTTCCCATGGCCGCTCAGTGCCTTGAATTCATTTTGTCCTGTGCCTCCAGTTATGACTCGGCTTCTCGTTCTGTGAGAAGTCAGGTAGGTGAGGTAGTGATCAAATTGGACGGAGGTTACTTTGATGACCTCCTCAGACTACCCAATTTTGAAGAGTATGGAGAGTTGGACATCAAGTCAGCTCAGAAATCCTGGGACAACGATCAGGAAACGGTTGTCTCTAGATTTCCAAGACTTATCCCCAGGAGTGATTTCATCCAAGCGATCAATGACATCATCACTCTGCTGAGTCGGGTTTTTGGATTGCCCGAATCGAATGTATTCCAAGGGTGGATGTATCAATTCATGATCACCATCAAGAAGAATCAGTAAGGGATTGACTGGGGCACTCTCATTAGCAGTGAGATTGATTCCCAAATGACAACAGTCTTGTCAACGGGGAAATTTTATATGTCTTCATATGTCACATATGCAGCGGCTGGGATGAGGAACTATCCCGGATTGGATACTAAGGGAAGCAGGATGGGGAGTCACGTGTATCAATACTTCCCTCAACTGACAAGGAAGGGATCCCAAGATCAATTCAGAAGGGTGAATGACACCTTCTTCTATGAAAACATCTGTAGGCTAAACCCTGAATTGAGGAAGACAAGAGTCTCAGATGAGGCTTGGGCTGAAGTTTCCAAATGGGGATGTGTCTTCTTACAGTTCAAGAAGTTCACATATCTACGAGTGGTCATGTACTCGGGGGATCCTTTTCACCTGCCCCGATATCCAGGAGATAAACTGATATTGATGGAATTAGTTAGGCAGCTGTTGGATTTCCATAAATTCCAACAAAGTAAACATAAGGTTGTTGTATCCTTCCCAATTTCTATTGGGAGATACACTTGCTCAATAGTGGTGAAGGCTAAAAATGTTATCCATGAGCTTCAGGACAAGCTGAGGAAGCATATGAAACCTCAAGACAGTTTTGACATCCGAGGAGTGCTCAGGGCGTATGGAACCCTGCATCTGTACAGGCCAAACATAGAGGATATTTGGGTTGATTTGCGTAATGAGGTTGCTGTTCGCAGAAAGGATAATAGCAGATTGACAATTTCTGAGATTCAAACACTTGAGCTTGCTGATTTACCCGAAGGTACCAGTGACAATGAATGTGTTTTGGATCTTTCCTATGATGGACTAAATGAAGATCAATATGTTTTCCCACCTATTGATTGGTCAATCAGTGAGAAAGCCTCCATTTCAGATAGGTCGGCTCTAATCCTTGCTCACACCAAAGCATGGCTCTCCTCTTGGGGATTGAATTTTAAAGATGATAAGTTTTCAAAGTTGGCTACTTCAAAGGCGGGGCCCTCCAAAAAGGAAAAGGACAGAAAGTCTTCTAGGGGTCCTATAAAGGTCAAGATTGTCAAAAAGAGGAAAGAAAGAGAAATCTCTTCAATTGTTTCTCCAGTAGAAATGGTCAATGTGCCAGAATCACCAATGCCACAAGAAATAGGAGAAATTACTTTGGAAGGAGAAGGAAGTTAGCCTCTGGTTTCACCATTTGCTGATTGCTCAACTGAAGAGACCTTATCTCTTGCATCCAAGGCTTTGGAGTCTGAATCTGTGCCTCTTTCCTTACAACCACTCCTACCTCCTTATTCTCCATCAACTTCTTCAGTAATGGCCAGTATTTTCTCTGGACTTTCACCCCTCTCTGCTGGTACCCAAGTGATCACCAACACGCCCCCTCCTGTGCCTCTTTTTATTGGATCTACTACCACGTTGGTAACTATTCCTCCTCCACTAGTAGAATCTTCTCCCCTTGAGAGTATGATACCAACTTCTACAACCATGGCAACTCCCTTTGATACACTGTAATGGCTACTCGAGCAAACTCTGAGGAAAAGGAAGGTGATTGTGCCCCTACCAGCCTTTGATTTCAGCTCACTCAAGGCTCCTACTGCTAAATCAGGCAAGAAGCCCAAAATAGTTTCAAGGGTTTTGGTGGACGCTTCAGGAGATAAGTTAGCAGAGATAGCCACTCTCCGCGACTGACAAAACTAAAGAGGACATAACAGCCTCTGATTATTAGATACCCAGGGTGGCTCTAGGAAGAGTGACAGCAGAAGGGGCGCAACAAGATGCGCGAGATGCCACAAACGTGTTGTGCCAGAAGTTGAAAGAATCAAAAGACAGTAGAGATGAGCTTAAAGGTAAAGTGGAGCATTTGATAGAGGTTTTTCTTAAACTCTCAAAACCCCTTGAATCCATACCATCTTCTTCTGTCCCTGTCGGATTCGATTTTTCATCAGTACCTACAATTGAGAAGATTGCTAAAAAAGGAAGAGTGGTCGATGAATGGATCCAAAGGTTACTCCAACAGGGGAAGGAGGTGATACAAGATGTTGTGAAAGTTCATCAATCTGTGGGGGATATTCAGAAGGAGGGAGAGAAGATGGATGATGAGTTTTCTCAAGAAATTGGACATCTTGATTTGACTTATGAAGCTCTCCAAGTATTAAAGCAAATACCAGCACATCTCTTGGTAGAAGAAGGCGTTATCCCACATACGGATAAGCATTTTCAGTTGACTAAGGCCATCAGGTTCAGGGTGAAGATTCTAAACGAAGCCTGCGCTAAGTTGAGAGAATCAAGGGATAAATTGATTGATGGAAAAAGTGATTTGGAAGAAGAGTTGCTGAAGATTTGTCCAAAGGTGTCGGTTGGGAACTCAGGTATCTTATCAGCAGATGATCTCTTCAAACAAGTCCAAGAGTTAGTTCAGCATGAACCAATGCATGGATTTGGTATTGAGGTCATTAATCGGTTTGTAAGAATTGAACATTCTTTTGAGTCCTTGAGAAAGCTCACCAAGGGATTGAAAAAGCTTCCCGGTGGTGCTAGTGATATCCATGAAACCTGTAAAATTTGGAATGATCATTCTACTGCACCTGATGAAAATGAAATGCAAGGCATAATTCGAAAGTTCCAAGAATTTTAGAACAAACAGGGGCAGCTGAAGGAAGAGAAAGATGAAGGAGCGAAAAAATGATGATTCAGAATAATTCTTGATGTTTCATGTCATTTCAAGCTTGAAATTGACATGTCTTTTTCATTTCTGTTTCGTCATGTAGGAAGCAAATTTTGACTTGGTCTCCTGCGTGAGGATCAAGCAAAATAGAACACTGTTTAAAGAACACTATTTTCTGGGATTTATCCTATTTTCTCTCATTCCCTTTTATTATAAATAAGGGATGCTTATGCATTCCAAAGGGTCGAGATTTTTGTAATATTCGAAGCTATTGGAAAGAAGAAAAAGTTTGTGTTTTCGTTCGATCATTTCAAAGAATAGGAGTTGATATTATTTTACAAACTTTGTGTTGTGGGATATATCTTACTTAAGACATTGTTCTTATGTTCATGATCTTAAGCTATTCTTTGCATAGCATCTTAGTGTGGCTAATCATCTCAGACATTATATTTATGATCTAAAGCTCGTATGATTATTTCATGCTCTGCGTTTACTCGAAAGAAAATACGTTTCTCTCATTTCCTTTCCATTGTGCTTCTTCCATTGTAATAGTTTCTAACCCAGTTCATTTACGAAGGCATACCTTTGAATTGTGTGAATGCGGATTTCGGGATTCTATCCCAATCCCCAATGGTTAGATTAGTGTGAATATTGTATATATTGTTTTCACTGTGTTTTAGATTAGTAGCAAGCAGGCAGCCTCACCTGTCTTTGAGGAGGGATTTAATCCCATATACTATGGTTAAACCTCATATTTTGGGTTAACAAAATATCCAACCAACACATTTCAATGAAAATGCGACGACATTTAGGCCTAAGAAGCACGGTTGTCAAAGAATAACAGAGCAATGATGAACGGGGCATTACATTCTCCTCCGCTTAAGAAAGCATCATCCTTGATGCAACATAACACAAGGGAAAATAAATTGTACGCAACAAAATAAATAAATAATATGGGTGCAGTTACGTTCTAAGGTTACGATTTCTTAGGCACAAGCATGGCCACGGGGTGGCCTTAGGGACATGTGGCTGAAATTTTAACTTTAAAGGTTCTGTGAAGATTGACAGTTCCCTCTTATTCATTATTTCATTAGTCTCTTTCCGTTAACATTATTTTTAGTTTAATTTCTATAAAATTTCATTGTTGAAGAGTTTTAGTTTATTCCTTATTGTGGGTGCCCCAACATGAACTGCTACACAACACCCTACCCGGGTTAGACAAGACACTACATATTAACAGCCACATAAGTATATACTTCATGAATGTATTACACCACAAAATATTACTCAAATATGGAAGGGAATAGGCACGGTCCACATAATATAGTACTTGTCACACAATCATGACTGACAAATAGAATACTTGAGCAAAGTGTACTACAACAACCAGACATTTCCTCAATTCCACAAAAGAAAAATTCACATAAATCTGAACAAAAGCTATAGGTACATAGTGTACACTAAGGAGCCACAACCATAACCAACTCTCATGAGAAGACATACATCATAACACTACCCCCCCCAAACACTACTATCAGCACCATAAACCACCCGAAGCATCAAAAAATAACCACCTATTCCCAAGTATTACAAAGCAACTCCATATAACTCCCACAGAGAAAGAAACATAGTGCCAAACCCAAGTCAGGTCACTCAACCATAGATCCCCATCAAGAATATCAGGTCACTCAACCATAGAGCCCCATCAAGAACATCAGGTCACTTAACCATAGAGGCACGTCTCCTTTCTCCTTTTAATGAGGTTGGGTCACCCTACGGCCTTGAGCACATAGAGCTTCGTCACCCCCAACCCAAGTGACATAATAACTCATGGTTCAACAACCTGCTATTTATCTATAACTCTATGGGGAATACCCCCATATAATGAAGCGGGTCCATAGGTCCAACCATTCCATGGTGTATCCCATGACCCTATTCCACACATCACGACAATAGAACTAGCATAACAATCTGATTAGAATGCCAAGTGGCGAAGTACAAGCCTTGGGCAAGGCGGTAAAATCTTAAAATTTAGAATAAGATCCAAAACCAAGCAAGACAAATGACCAAATGGCCATAGTTAATGCAAAAATCTATGTGTTAGTATGAAAAGCAAGGAAATGCCCAAAATGTAAAACATGGAAATCAAGAAAAATGTTGGTCCTTGCAAAAGAAAAGTAAAAAGGTTCAATTTATGAATAAAATACACATATAAGAATTAGCACATTACTATGACTATGTGGCCTTATTTGGCAACCAAAGGTGTACTCAACGAGTTGCTAGCACTCAGAACATTGAGACTCAGCTCATAAAAATACATATAAATAATACAACTGTCATTATCACAATCTGAATCATGTCATCACAACTTCAACAAGACTCAACATAGTCAAAATCACATAGGTAGAGTCCATACAACAACCATATGAAGAGAGAGAAATAAAGTACATGTTACCATCTACTGAGCCTAAGGTGTCTATAAAACACAATATGCATGACACCCGTTGAGCAAGAGCCACACATACTAAATTAACAAAAGTGGGTTTTCAGCCTATGTAAGGTTCCACTTCCTATCTCGTACTCGGCTCGAGTGACTGGTCAATGGTACACATTTTCTCACTCCAAACATACATAGTTTACCGATTTCCTTTAAGGTCAATTAGTGTAAGGTTCACAACATAACATGTAACTGCATCACTAACACAATGGTGGTACACACATAACTACCATAACATCTTACATATGGTATGTATATAGGGTAGATCACAATCATACATTCTCTAGGTGCATTACATCACTTCACCGCATTCTACACCCAAAGAGAAATCACTATATGATAGGGTTCATACACTTACCGTATGACCCTAAATCATGACATGAATCACTACATATCACACAAATCATACATATGATGGACATAGTAACATCACAACATAACATTCATTTGCTACATACAAGGTGATACACACATTTCTTCAAAACATGGTGAAACATCATGATACAACTCAATTCACTTTACATCAATCCATTCGTACAACATATCGACACACCCACATATCACAACATGCCACAATGCTTCAACACTCCATCATCCACATTAGAATTCTTTTCACACATCACAAGCAGTATTTCACATGTGAACTCTTCATAGAATTCAAAAGAAGGAGAGAGAATACTCCCATCCCAAACACATCAACATGATAACAAATACGCACTAAGTGACATACACATCATGTGCGTTCACAATATAATAATTATGAAATGGATCACATCATGCGTAAAGCACATTACTCTTCCAATATCAACCACCATCATCAAATACCATCATCACTCCAATCTGGCCCAAAGGTTTGAGAGCATGAACCTTCACTCTGATACCAAATGAAATGACCCAAAAATTCACACATGCTAACAACATAGTAAAATACAGGATAACTTTTTTTTTTATTTGATTGACAAAAAACATGACAGAACATGATCGCCACTAAGGTTACAACTAACTCTGTGAACAACTCGATACAAGGATGACCACAAAGGTAGCATAGAAATGTTCATGCCCATCAAGGATAATGCACTTTTTTTTTTGACAAGACAACATAGAAAACCACCACATAACACACTTATAGATAGGGCAAGCCACAATGAGAAATTATTGAAGGTTATTTATTTTAATAAAACATCTTTCGATCCTTAATTTTTCTAGGACTCTAGACATGATTCGAACAATTCCTCTTACAACGCTAAGTTTCTTACTTTCACTCTGAAGAGAAATTTGCTTTAAGTCTTCTCTATTATGACCTTTATTTTCTTAATTCATTTATTAAGATAAAGCCTGGTAATTTAATTCCACAAGGCCATCTATTCACACTAACGCTACTAGAACTCATTCATGCCCATATGACAACATGGGTTTGCGTTCAACACACTTAAGAGAAGAAAATAAAAGTGCCTTGGAAGAAAGGTTAGAGGGAGAAGGTCAAGTTGAAATCATCTTTAGGACCTCATTAGTTATCACCAATATTTAATTGAAGCTAGAGATCTTAACCAGAATTATCAAAGATTTTACTTAGGCTTCACTGAATGAGTATTACCAAAGAGAACAATTTACCTTCCAAATGGCAGAGAGATAGAGTGCGTGGTTTCCAATTTGTTTTCTCCAGGCTTATTAAATCTTATCATCTTCTAACAACTAACAATTCATTTCACCTTAGGATTGTTTTACGAATTTCACCATAAAAGGGATAATGTTCACTAGTGGAGCTAGGGATATCATGTTATATAATGTTACTTATCAAAGGTTAATTACATCTTTGATCACTTAAGAAATTACATGCTATCAAGTGGGTCACCGCTACATTAATTTACTTGCAATATAAATTTTAGTTTAACTTCTATAAGTATTAAACAACCCATTTTATTTTGCTTATGACACATTATTACTAAGTCTTAGAAAATTTAACTCAACATTTATTCACAAGGTAAAGTTTAACAATATTCATTACGAAAACAAAACAAGGTTACATCAACTCTTAAAATACCGATAATCCAATAAGGTCACTCAACAAGCGGTAAACAAATTTTCTTATATTTTCAATGATAGTCAAACAATCCAAGGTTTCCAAAGTTAAGATGACAAAGTCCACAATACATTATACTAAGACATTGATCCTCTTCTACATTTTCCACTGGACGTTATCAATAGTTGAACAATATAAAAAGGATTCATGCAAAATAACTTCTCAACTGAGGTTGATGCAAAATTCTACAAGTCTATCCCTTATCTACCGGCATATGCCATCTGCAACAACATTTTTTTTTATATACAAGAGTCAGTTCGCGAGAACTGAGCAAGATAAGGCTACACAAAGCCACCATAACTAAAGTCTAACAATACCATGAAAGAAACACTCTATTACGAGAATTGGGTCAATGCCCTAAACACAACAACACCTCAAATTATCATAAAGTCTCTACCATGCCAATCAAAGAAGAAAAGGCCTTGTACTTCCATTTTGAACTAAAGCAAAAAAAATTTAACAATTGTACGAGAATGGATCTTGGCCTTATAAGAAGGAATAAACAATCTATAAGAAACAAGATTCCCATCAACAATTAAATATTTACAAGATTGAAGTTTTTCACACATGCCATCCATCTAAAATTACCAAAAGATACCAAAAGCATAGGCTTTAATATGAGATTTCTAAAAGACAAGAGCTGATCAGCCTAACCAAGAGGAACCACAATGTTCACAGATTAACATGAAAGGCCAAGCATATTAGAATTTCATTCCTTGAAATCATATAGAGCATATCACTGAAATTAGATACACGGACACGACACGACATAAGTTTCGAAGCGAAGGCAAGGTATACTAGTCTTGACCATTAATTCCAAGAGGTTCCCAAATCATTCAAGAAGGGTCAATGCCTTAAAGGCTAGTAATAACATGCAAGAGAAGAAGGGAACTCCATCAAACAAGAGTATACAAAAATGTCATCCAAATTTTTATATCACTAAGGATTTACAAACCTCCACAGTAATTCTAAAGTTCAGTTAATTTAAAATAATTTTTTTTTTTAAAACAACAATATTTTAAGTCAACCCTTCATAACACAGTCAACTGTCACACATAGATACAAACATAAATTTCTAAGTGACATTATCAAGACAAAACCTTCCGCTATGAAACCATAAGACTATCAAATGCAAGATGATTTTTCCCGAAGATTAATAACGTTTAAGGCAATTTCCATCACAAAATATTAAGGTAATTACGTGCATGGAAAACGACCAATATTAATTAATAGCATTAAAATTATAAAAGAGAAAGAATGCAAGTTAGGAAAATAGAAAGAAACACCATCAACAATAATTCTTAGAGGGGGATTAGACCCAAACTATCCTAGTGTTAATGAGGTACTGGATTCGCAGGATAGAAACCTTGAGCTTAGCATATCTGAAAAGCTAGTTACGGTTCAAGTGGATAGGGATGGTAAAGGTACTTCCTGAGGATGGCCTTAAAAGCCTAGGAACAAGCTAAAAGATAGTACGGAAGTCTAATCATGTGAGATCTGATACGCATTGCATACAAACTTTTCATTATAAAAGTTTTAATATAGAAGCTTCAACCCGGAAAGCCCAAGCGGTGATCACTTTCAATTCTACAACCTATCTTTGTTATGTCAAGAAGATTATCGAAGGGGTTTGAGGAATAGATTTAATAACTTTAAATGAAATACAAAGAAAATGAAAATAAACTCAGATGATAGGGAGGAGTTGCATAGTTATCGCAACTTATTTTAACGACAACGAAAATACTGGCTGGGACAACATAATTACCTAAAACTCAATCGTAGAGAAGAAGATATACATAAACGAAAGGATGAAGGTTGAACACTCAAGCAAGGAAAACATAACACCTAGAGACGACGACACATGCGTGCTTTCCACTAACACACTGATAGTGATAAAAACAAAAACAAGAATAGAACAAGAAGAAAAGAGAGGTCTCCTAGTAAGGCGTCCAGCTGACAAACCAATACAAGGAAATGGTGGTTCGATTTCATGATATATTAAAAAAATATAGCAATAGTAGAAAAGTGTAGATTTATATCACCTGCTCCTCCAGCTTTGACGAGGCATCCAAACTCCCCAAGGTCCAGCAATAACAACCCTCTAGTTGAATCTTCGTCTACATCATGCGAGGTGCCAACATTCCTCTCAAACTTGAACTCCACTAGACACGTCTTCTTACAATCTCTAATGCCATCCTTCCTGGAGCAAGATGGACAAAACCATTTCCCTTTAGGAATCCTGACTAGAATGGGGCAGACACAATACATATGATAACCATTACCGCACCCATCACAGAGTAGGAGGAGCCTCTCCTCTCCATACCCTTCTCCGCATTTCTTACAAACAATATGTTCATAAATCTTCCTCCTCCTCCCCTGTTTCTCACCACCATTGGACACAGTAACAGACTTGCAACTCTCGTAAATCTCCACAATGCTCCTCTTCTTTACACAATTTTCTTCCTCCTCAGAGCTACTATTTTCACATTCCATGATCACCATCATTATCCACTCTGAAAATTTGAGGTGGAAATCACGGAGACTTCCCATCAATTGTTTTAATGTATTTTAACAGAAAAAAAGGTGCAGTCTGGTGCGAATACGTGATAAACAACAGATCTTTATTTATTATCCAAATTTTTGTGCCATCTTTGCAAAATGTCAGAAATATATAGTGTTTGTCTAAAATAGAAAAACAAAAATATTCCACTTGTTTCTTAGATCAAATACCAGACTACAAAACAAACTATCTCCACGCGACCAGCAGGGAAGGCATCCAAAGGTTTTGCGCACTCAAAAATTCTCCCACCACATTTTCCAAACGTTCGACCAGCACTAGGCATGAGCAGGTTTCATTGTGGCCATGTGAATAAAAACAAAAGAAAAAGGAACATGTCAAAAGGGCAGGCGCACAGCAAAGGAAGACAAAAATTTCCAAAGTTTTTCCACCACTCCACAAGCAGTCCACCCCAAGAAGATCTCACGCCGCCAGAGCAGAAAGTTGCAAGAAGACAACAAGGACATGGAAGGTTACAAAAAAAAATTATTAAATGAAGAGAAGTGCGGCCAACAGAGGAAGAGCCATTTGGAGATGGCCACGTAACAAGGAAGAAAACAAGTCTGAGCAGAAAGATAACACACAACCCAGCAAATGTGTGTCCAGGAGGAAAGAGGCGTTTCATTCCAGCCAAAGGTCAAATCATGATTTAATTAAAGCTGACAAGGAAACAAATAGGTGGGAAAATAATAAATTTACAATTTCTCCACCAAAAAGTCAGGCATTAACAATAGAGAAAGAAATAATAAGGAAGGACAAGGGCTAGAAATTCCTCCACGCCAAGCATAGCATAAATAATAATAAAAATTTACTAACTGGTGGATGAGAAACCTCAAATAAACAATAACTCGCAGTAAGGCATGCGTACGGCCTGAAAAGGCTTAATTAATTCAAAAATGAAATTTTATTATCTATATACACATAAGAATATAACTGATACCCATTCCTTTATTATTTATTTTTATTATGTTTTTAAAAAATGTTGTGACACCTAAACGGTGTTCGAAAAAAAAAATCATTTAGGACCTAACAAGATAGTGACAAAACAAAATAATAATAATTTAATCGAGGGTTCGAGCACGAGAGTGATCAATACTATGGCAAAATATCATGCAGGAAATTAACAACAATCAATAGGAGGTTTGATAAAGCAAGAACAAGGTTTTCCTTTAATATGATAATCGCGAGGGACGCTGTGGGGCCAACAACCAAAAACATCGACACTGACATAAGCAGGCAATCTCAACAAGATGAAGACACCAACTTTTCAATTAAAATGCAACGGCATTCAGCCCTAAGAAGCACGGTCGTCACAGAATAACAAAGTAATGATGAATGGGGCATTACAACTAGCCCAAATGAGCAAAACAACATGCCTTATATACATGAATCATTTCATAAACCACGTTAGGTTGGATAATACCATTAAGGTTAGTCATATAAAAAATTATAAGATGCATTAAAAACATAAAAAAACTTCATAAGATGACCATATAGGTTGGTATAGGCCTAAACCATCCAAAGCTTCTCAATTAGGCCTAAAACACTCTCATGTCTTCCAATGGTCAACAATTTGAATCTCAAGGCACCTGATAGTTTTACTAGACATCACAAGCTCAAGATACATTATAAAAAACCTATCATACTCATCTATAGGCTCAAATAAGCCTACATCCTTCATCCTCATCATGGACTCCATCATTTGGCAATCACATCCTAATAGGTATTAACCACCTAATTTTCACTCTTTAAGAATGAGCTAGTGTATACATAAAAACACCTTATCATGACACAAGTGGCATATCGCTGGAAATATCTTATCCTAATCCAACTTAAACAACTCATGAAATCCTCCAAATCAAATCACAAGACACTTAAATAACTCCATCTCTCAAACTGCTAAAACCTTCTTATAGGACTCAAGAACCAGTCTTGAGATAACTGACCTCAAAAACCTAAAAATTCACTTCCAAAAACTTCCACCACTAGGAAATCCTCACTAGGGACTAGACACAACTCAATCACATGCATATGTTACATGGAGAAAACTCATCTTGCATACGTGTACCAAACCACCTTCTTAGAAAGCATATAGGGCTCTGATTAAGCCATTAGGGTTTCAACAAATAACACCTCTTAAGATCAAACCAAAAAACCTATAACATCATATATGACCTCTTCACACTAACCATGATCAAATACTACTGTTACACTATGCATTTCATTACAAACACGTTCATATCTCCATGACTGGTTTTATCCCTCTAGGCCATTAACGACATGTCAACTGAGAAGACATGTATTTTCCATTTTCTTCACTAAACCTATCTAGAAATTATCATGAGAACTTTGAATAGGTCCCAAAGCATATGTAACAATTGTTTTTACATTATAACTCCTTCAACACATGCCTCTATATACAAAAATCCACAAAACTAGGGTTTTTTTGTACTTTACCAACATACCTAGAACATGAAAATGCCACCAAATTGAGCTCAGAATAATTATCTACAACCCTAAAGCATCACATAATCCTACCTATGCCATTTCATGCCCATACCAATCATATTTTATCCATCGCTATAAGACTAGGGTTTGAGGATGGTTTTTACCTACTTAACTTCTTAGCAATTGTTCATAAATTATAGGCCATAAATTAACTTTATTCCAACTAAAAAATTATATTAGATTCATGCATCAAATATGATGAATGGATTAGATCCCCATGAAAATATTTCACATGTGAACAAGAACTTCAAACCTGATGTTGAGCTAGGAAACAATGTTTTAAGAGCTCGATAGAGCCAAAAATAAGTTTTCATGTGATTCCTTCAATATCTTAACCTAAAAATTGGGCCATATAACTATAATGACCTTCTCCATGTTTTCCAATAATCTTCCATTCCTGAACACACCTGAAACTCTCCATGCACCACAACTTTCCCATGTCTACTTATCTTGTCTTCATACACTTGCTTCAATAGGACCTAGAACTTGCACTAAGTAGCTGAACCATGGTATTATAGACCTTATACACCTGTAATTCAATCTCACAAAATACATCACATGCTCGCATTAGAATGAGCTAACCCATATATCATGTTATCACAGCATATTTCTTGAACTAGGTCTAGGAATAGGCCTATAATAGCTTGTCTCAACATACAATTCACATGAAAATACATGTTTACCACCTTGAAAATACTCATACACCTCTGAGACATATTCTTGTATATGTAAGACATCATAAAATCCTTTGTATTTCATTCATAATACCATATATCAAGAACATGCATAAAATCCTAGATACCATGCTATTCAAGTTCTTATGACACCAAATCATTTCATTAGTAATCAAACTTCATCATATTTTGTGAATGACACCTCTTGTAAGATCCTATGCCACCTGGACTCCCTTTGACATCGATATTACTTGACATCAATGAAAATAACACAGACACTATGCACAACAATATCCTCCTTTGTCATTGATGACAACCACTATTAGAAACATTGATGACAACCACTATAAAAACATTAATGACAACCATTTCATGTTTCTGAGTTCAATCTCCCACTTTGACATCTATGGAAAAGGCTCCTATACCATCTTGACATGAAAACATCAACAACAATGCACAACTTCATACTTACTTTCTCCCCATTGGCTTGTATATACACTATTGACTTCAAATGCAACAAATGATCCACAGACATGTACAACATCTTTAAACATCCTCATTTCTCCCACTAAACAAGTACCTACCTATCTTGATATCATTCTTGTTATAGACCTTCTTATGGATTTTATTCTCTAAGAAACATACTCTTTTTTTATTCACCTTGGACTTTCTTATCGCATATGGCTGAAACCATCTCCCCATGAGATGATACATAATCTTATAGCTCAAATATAACATACGTCCTTTGTCATTAGTAATAGCCATGAAATTGAATCCCCCTTTGATCATGATCTCAAGCTCTATTTTAGACCTTGTGGAATAGGTATATCTCCTTCTTGATCAATCAAAAAAAACTTTTCTTCTCTTCATTTTAAACATCTCATACCTTCTTAGCTCAATACCTTATTGATTCACCTTGACACTACATCATGCTTATTATGATACTTATCACTTCTCTCAGCTAAAAAAACATTATGTCATGCCATCATGGTACACATATAAAGTTCACTTTGATGCTTCAAAATAATGATCTTTTACACTCAAATTAAAGACCATGCCTCTCAGATTTGACTTCGCATCCCATGAGTGTCACAGACCCAGATAGGATCCTATAACTCATGTAACTTAACACAATATTACCTTTTAAGTAAACAATATTATTCACAACACATGCATATGTTCCATGGAGAAAACTCATCTTGCATACCTGTACCGAACCACTTTCTTAGCAAGCATAATAGGGATGATTAGGACATTAGGTTTTCTACACAAAAACACCTCTTTAGATCAAACTAATATCCGTATCACATCATATCTGACATCTTCACACTAACCATGATAAAATGCCACTGCTACACTATGCATTTAATTACAAACACCTTCATACCTCCATGAATGGTTTTAGCCCTCTAGGCCTTTAGCAAAAGATCAACTTGGAAGAACTGTTTCATCTAATTTCTCTACTAAACCTATCCAAAACTTGGAAAACATTTGAAGGTATCTGGAATAATTGGTTTTACATTATGACTCCAATACACATACCTCTATATGTAAAACTCTACAAGCCTAGCGTTATGATATACTTTACCAACATACCTCGAACATAAAAAAGACACCAAAATGAGGTTAAAAAAATAATCTACAACCATGAAGCATCATATAAGCCTTCCCATGCCATATCATGACAATACCAATCATATTTTCTCCATCGCTATAAGACTAGGGTTATGGGAGGGTTTTGACCTAGTTAAATTTTTAGCAATTGTTCGTAACTGATGGGGCATAATTTAACTTCATTCCAAATGAAAAATGATCTTATCTCCATTCCTAAACTATCATGAATGGATTAGGTCCCCATGTAAACATTTCACATGTGAATGAGTATTTCAAACTTGACCTCGAGCTAGGAAACAATGTTTTAAGAACTCGATAGAGCCAAAAACAAGTTTTCATGCAATTCCTTCAACATCCTGACATAAAACTTAGTCCATATCACTGTAATGACCTTCTATATGATTTAAAACACTCATTTTTTATTGTACACACCTAAAAATTTTCATGCACCATGACTTTCCCATGCCTACTTACCTTGTCTTCATACACTTGTTTCAATAGGACCTAGAAATTACACTAAAAAACTAAACCATGTTCTTATAGACCTTATACACCTATAATGAAATCTAAAAAACACCTCACATGATCACATTAGACGTATCTAACCCATATATCATGATATCACACCATCTTTATTATACTAGGTCTAGGACTATGCCTACAATGACTTGTCTCAACATATGCTTCACATGAACAGACCTGTTTAACACCTTATATATACTCATACACCTAAGACATGTAGTTCCCATTTAAACAACCACTTGAGACAAAAGAAACAACCTAGGGTTAGCTAGAAAATTATGGAATAATTTTTTTTTGATTTGAAGTTTCTACAACTTATTTACAAGACATTAGTTTTCACTAATAGGTTCTGGAACAAATCCTATTTATCAAAACACAAGTTTCATTTATTAACTTATAACAAGTTTACAAGGTTCAAATTTTAGGGTTACATGTTTTAATTAGGTTCAAGGAGTAATCTTACCCCCATGCTTGCTCTTAAACATGCTTAGAGATTCAACTAGATTTTTCTCTTACATAATGCTCCCAAAATTTCCCTAAACCATTCCCAATGCATAGGAAATTATTTGACCTTTTCGGTGATATAAAGAAGTCCTTCTAACTCCTTACAGAACTAAAGTTATGAGTGGGCGGAGTTTCTAGGGCAAATTTTCCCTAGAGGGACACGTGGCAAGAGGAGGGGCAATGCGCTTAGGGCGGGTTGGAGGGTCATGGGGTGGCAGTGGGAAATTTTCCCAATGCATGGCTCAAAGGAACAAAACACTCAGCACCCCCATGGGTCCATAGGGGACACGTGTCGAGTCTTGGCACTGAGTGGAGAAGGGAGAAGGGAAGGGCGGGGTGGCGGGTGGATTTAGCACTTTGCACCACGAAGGGGAAAAAGGGAGTAAGAAGTGTGCAAGTCCACGCACCCGCTAAGGGACACAATCCTAGAGGAAGGTGGAGAAGCAGGACGTGGGAGAAAAGTGATAAATTTTCCCCAAAGGCCAAACAAAAAAATTCAAGGGTCTTTCGCCCTACCCGCCACCACCCTAGAGTGCCATGTGGCATGCTTTCATTGGCCATGGGCCGGCGGGGTCAAAATGGAAATTGTTCCCAATTTTTTAAAAAAATTTAACTCCAAAAGGAAATGCACACCCTTCTCATAGCCACAAGGGGACACATGGTGCCCTTTGGTTGGCTATGGGCTGGTGGAGGTAAAAGTGAAAATTTTCTAAATTTTTTCAAAAGGTTTAAGGGTGAAGAAAAATCTGCCCCTCCGCCTCAGCCCTTGGAGGACACGTGGTAGCCTCTGATTGGCTGTGGGCCAGCGAAGGAAAAGCTGAAAATTTTCCAAAGTCAAAATTTTCAAAATATTTTCCAAGGCAATTCGACGGGAAATTTCTGGGTTGCCAGCCCGCCAGGGAAATTTTTTCCCAAATTTTCCCGCCAAGGCACAAAAACTTCAAAGTGCCATAACTTGAGCTATAAGGCTCAGTTTTGGGAAAACAAGGACTTTTTGGAAATATCTCGATGCCCTCTTTGCACAAGAAGGATAAATTTGATTTTTGGTAAGTTTTAAAGGGTAAATTTTACAAAAATGATTTGCAGGATTTTAATTGGCAAACTGGCAATTTTCAACTTTTCAATTTGACTAAATTAGATCTCCTCCATCACTCAACATGCCAACAAACATGGAGAATTGATCTAGGGAGGGTTTAAAGTATTTTAGAGAAGTTGATTTTTTCAATTGATTCAAAATTGAATTGCTCAACAAAAGATAGAAAACGGTTGAGGAAGAGATTGAGCTCAATTCTTCAATGTTTAATTGTTTCCCTAAGTGTTTCCTTTGTCAAATTGAGTTCCTTGATGTCTTAGCATACTAGATTATATCATTTTCCAGTGGATTATCAAGTGCAAGTCTAAACTATGCATTTTAAATGAATTATTGTCAGTTTTAAATTTAAGGCAGAGGTCAATTTCTTGAGGGATTTAATTGCCATTTTTTCCTTTCAACCAGAGATTTAATTATCTCATTTTTCCATACAAAGAAACATTGAATTCAATCCATGGTAGACTTAAGTGTTTATCCTTTTTCCATTTTCCAAACAACAAGGATTCCAATCACAATTTGATACTCCAATTTCATCACAGTTTGATGTTCCAATACAATAACAACAATGCAATGAGAGATGAATTTGCAATCCTCTATTGACTTCAATTATACAACTTACATCTTTCAATGTTGGAAAACAATAACAGAATTCTCTTTCTTTCTCAATGTATAGAACAGAATGCAAGTGTCTTTCACATTTCAAATATATAACTTCATAATCAATTACAAAATCATTTCTCCATAACATAACTATTACAATTTCATTCACATCATGTGGGAAAGGATTACAAAGGAATGGGTTTCCACAAGGAATTTTCAAACTGTACATTTCTCTTGCGTAAAAACAGCAACATGTAACTTTTATTTTCTTCCAATTTGATCACAACAAAAGAAGGGGAAAGGCAACGCTCTCCACCCAACTAAGATATCCAATGAAAGGAGAAGCCTTCCTTCATCATTGGCCCCCGAGCCCCAACCAAGATACAATAGAAGGTGCAATTCAACCATGGCAACAAACTGGCTCCCACACACAACATTCTTTCACATACACATTTCCTTTTTAAAAAAACACAATTCAACACAAAAATAGCAGTTCACAATTGCATTTAAAATCATTTCAAAATAGAACTCAGGCTTGATCTTGCAAGCCAAAGGAGCAAGGACTATGGGGGAAGCTACTTATGCCTCCCAATTGGGAATTGGGCATCCACCTATAATCATACCACCAATATAACATATCATACCCCATAAACGTTATATCTCCCAACCCCTCCTTATGCCCCCCCCCAAAGTTTATCCCTTATTCCCCCCAAGAGTAAGAAATGCAAGCTATTTCTTTTCCATGGTGGATCCCAAACCCAAAACTCCCTCCACAAAATTTATGATGCCAATGGCATTCCCTTATGCCCCCCACATGGATTCCCCATAGCCTTCTCCTACACCATTCCTATGGTAGTCTACCCAAACAACCCATAAAACATGCAAAACATTCACCATTCACAACAACACAAGAAAGAAATGACAACAATAAAAGAAGGAATAAACTCCTACCTCCCCATGGAAGGATTTTCTCCACACAGCAAGCTTTGAATGTCAAAAATACAGTCCAAAACAGCAACTCACAAGCATGCAAAGCTTTCTCCAAAACTTCCTCCAAAAACAAGAGCTCCAACAAGAAAATGCACCCCCAAGGAAGAATGCAAAAAGGTTCAACAACCAAGCAAAAACTTCACCCAAGCTGCTCCAAGGTAAGAGCTCCAAACACAAGAAAAAAATGTGCCCCAAGCTTACATACAAAATGCTTCAACCCCCAAAAACAAGCCAAGAGTTTTCATTATATAGAAAAGAGAAGAGAAGGGGATGATGTGGATCCATGTAGGATGCCACATCACACATCCTCAATTCCAACACTAAAGTCAAATTCCAAACTCCAATGCACAATAAAGAGGTGGGTCAAAATATGACAATCTACTTACACACTCCAAAAATCCCACACCCCAAAGGACTGAAAATTAAATAAAATGTAAGAGAGTGCAATCAAAACAATGCAACATGATTAATAAAATACAGTAAAATGTCTAAAATCAGTCCTCCAACCATAGGCATAGTTGGTAAATTAAATTGAGAGGTATGGGACAAGTTTTACTTGTCCCACAAGCCTCCAAAAATATCCCCCAAGGACAAATTCGAATTTCCATGGAGGTGGAGTGTTTCATACTCCAAAATCAGACTTACACAAGCTCTTACACAACTTACACATCACTTACAAATTTATTACAAAGACAACAACTTCTATAATTATTTTCCCATATCCCAATTTGATTTATTTATCTTTTAACCATATGTTTTCTCACATTAATTTTCCACAACATAATTAAATAAAGAAAGGAAACACATCACTAATAAAACACATACAACAATAATAAAAAGTAACCACATTAATAAAATATACAAACCCATGGTCACATTTAAAGGTGATTCCCCCCATGGAAATCCCTAACAAAACAACACACACAAAACACGTTGCCATGGTGACCATGTTGAATTCACCTAGAATTCCATTTTGGTTGGTCTCTGATCCCCTGATGTTTTGTTGTGATATATTTAACCTGCAAAATACAAATACCTCCTTCGGCCTCGTGGCCATATCAGAACGTCCAAAATGAATATATAAAATAATCACAAAATCATCTAAGTATGTGAATCACAACAACATCAAGGCAATTTAACAAAATCACTCACAATATGTATCAACAACATCAAAGTAACAACTATATCATTTGTAAATTTATTCAGCAATTATATCATCATCAAATAATTTCCCTTTTCTAGGTTTACTCATAATCTCCAAAAACAACCTGTCCAAATAACTTCCATTAAACATCCATGTCAATAGTATATCATCATCCACATATGAGTGTCTCTAATAATCACCATGCATTATATATAATCAGATTCAACAATAATCCAGGATCTGACATCTAACACCATACTAAATCAAAACTATTAAAATGTTCGTCATATAGTCTACAGTATCATGATCAGTAATAAAAGGTGCCAAAGGGAAGTGGGCACTACATCCCCCTCCCCTTAGACTCGACTTCCTCCTGGAAGTCACAGGAAAGAGAGATAGGAATAACTGCAACATGAAAAAGGATCACTCCCATTATGGGATTTCTTGCTTCAAACAAGTGTGGATCTACCGAACTCCAGTTTGGCCCAATGTAATTTAACAAGAAGAAGGGAGATTGCAAGGGATGAGTTCTAAAAATTCTACATGCAAGGCTATGAGTATTTAAATCTAAGGAGTAACTTTACTCTATCAAACAAGATACAACACATAACAATATGACGAGAAGAGTTCCAAAAGACTATTAAGAGTAACCACCAAGTAAGAGAATTACAGGGAGAATTAACATAAACTTGAGATGACCACACAGTTTCTCATTGATACACCTACCACATTAATAAAAGTTAAGGTTCCTACATGATTAAGCCATGATTTCAAGGTTCGTTGCCTAGACAAGGCTAGCAAAATCAACTATGACCAAATTTGCATGAGGACAAGTCTACTCAAGGTTCATAATTTGAGGTCATACAAGATGAGGTTAATCAACAAGGACACCTAAATCAGCAGAACATTTACAATCAAGGAACTATTCAAGGAAAGAACTTCTGTAACTTGAGAGGGCACAATTAACTTTTCATGGTAATGCAAGCGAAGTCAAGACCACAAGGTTTTCCTATAGTCTGATTTTTTTTTTGTTTTACGAATCGAGAACACCAAACAACCAAACTAGAGAAGTCATCTGTCTAGCCAAAGAAAACATGTACATATATTTATATCTCCCTTAGCAACTAACATAACAATACAAGTACCATACCTTATATCACAATGGGGACTATTTATCTTATTTCCTACTCAAGCTCGGAATAACCATAAAGAGAGCACAAGAAACACCAAGGACCATTCAAGGTTGCTAGGGAGAAGAGCAAGTAACACGGGGTCCAATCAAATCCAAGGGTGAATAACATCATCTTGCACTTTCCATCTTAATGGGAAAAAGGGCTACAACAACAAGGTGACCCAAGAAAATATGAAGAAAAGAAGACTTCCCGAAGTTATTTTATATCCTTAACATATGTTGCCTTAAAATTACAATACTTAGGTCTCCAAGGACAAGATAACATGCAAGGAGGTTGCTTCTCAAACAACATATAGGTCTCAATCCAAAAGGACCACAACTCACATCCATCGAGCTATAGGACGATAATGGTGTGATGACCCAAATCTCCCACAAGAACAACACATACATCTATGGACAAGGAGTAATAAGCAACTAGAACACATTACTATCCACCGGGTGTTTCACAATTTCAGGTAGGTGACAGAACTACAGGTTCCACTATGTATTACACTCAATACACATAAATTTTACCCATTTTATAAATCAACTTATTAAGTCAAAAGTTATAGCTTTGCTTGATAAGAACATTCCTTTCATACTTCCTTAGTTACAAACTTCCTTCTATTATGACATCATCAGTTTACGTTATAAGGAGCACCACTAAGGTGGGCATGATGTCTCACCATTCTGTATAGGTAGAGAGCATTTAGTTTACTTGCAAGGAAGGTGGATGGACAAGATTTCCCTTCTATTCTTCTACATGGTTTTTATTTCTTCTATTAATCTACCAAGGGTATAACAAGGATCACTTCCCTTTTTCTATGCTCCAGTTAAGTTCCAAGGTCAAATCTCCTTAATTATAGTTTTATGGTGTTTTGGTTGAGTCATCTTATCAATCAAATTTTAATGAGAATGATGGTTCAAACACATCACAAAATTACTTTCATGGGAAGGAGATACAAATCAACACACCACATTTTGATTCTAAAGGAACAAGAGACATTCAACATAGAAAACACATTATTAATTTTCTGTAAGAACTTAGGAAACAATGAACCAACATGAATCACACCAAGATTTCAAAAATTCACCAAATAATTTCAAGCATCATCAAACATTCATAGTGGGTCTCCACAAGTCTCACAAGAAATTTTCAAGAAAGGCTCATTAAAGAGGTATAATCTTACTTTTACGAATCTATTAAGGTTTAACAAAAAAAAATTGTGGTTTAGGATGGTAACATTTTACTCCCCTAATAACCAAAGAAGGTTTTCCAATCAATACTCATGTCCCCACAAGATAACACCAGCCAAGCAACCAGATGACAATGCAACTTTACTCCAAGGAACCACATCCACACTAAAAGGCATCCAATGCAATGGGGCAACCAAATAATTTACCAAATAACATTTCTAAGAGAAATATCCAAAAGACCCAAAGCATCCATAAGTGTTTCCAAGTAACCCAAGGATTAATAGGTCATAGAATGTTATTCATAGTAAAGGAAATTTAAGGTAAGGGTAAACTTATTTATAAGTCAAGAGAGCAAAACAAGTACACTTAAATAAACACACTACCTGAAAGGCTTAAATCTATCCATAATTACCAAGATGCATACATTCCACGAGTCAAAACTTTCTATGATGCAACCAGGAACCCAAGATACAATTTAACATGCCATCGATGAAAAGTCACTATCAAAACAAACACTTTTCCAGTAGCATTTACAGTCAACCAAAGGCAATCAGATCCTAACAAAATCTAAAGCCCATAATTAAACACTTCTACTCTGATGAGTGTCAAGCCCTTACTAGATTGAAATAGAATCACCACTACCGCTATCAGACTTCCCTCTAGAACACACTACACATCAAACTTTCTTTCTAGCAAGGTCAAGCAACAAAAAGGGTCGCTCTAAGACCTTAGACACACTCAAGGTTCCATGCATCCATAACCAAGGCATGAATTTTAAGCATCTAAAAGGACATTTGAGACACCCAGGGTGTACCCCCATATGACAATTGTCACCATACATGAAGCATAGAACCAGCTCAACAACATGCAAGAAGGAAACCACGTAACGTTTAGCCAAGTAGCCAACAACATCATGAGCTCTGAGTCATCAATCAAATGAAGTCCAAGAAATATCGGCAATCAATAAAAGTGGCTAAGTAGCCGCATTGCAAAGTTTGAAAATTCTTGCAAAAATTATAAATAAATAAAAGATCCTCAGAGCTTCTTCAATCCAATCATAAAATAAGATGTTGGTCCTTGATAAAATACACAAGATTACGAATGTAAAACACAAAAGTAAACACCACATTCACTCCGCAGCCCTTCATGGCCACCAATAGGGGTACTCTACCTCGAGGTTAGTTCCAAGAACACATACATAAGATTGGGTCCTAGACGACACCCAGACTTAGTGTCCACCCTCTCATACGGGTAACAACATGGAAAACTGACAACTAGACCCTCTTTCTTAACCACTCAAGGAAGGAAGCTCTAAACAACTTCTAATTAGCTCTTCCCAACCTAGAACACAACCACTACTGTCCAACCACAAGGATCACATCATACAACTCATCATTCTAACAACTCCCATAAGTAAGGGTCTCAACGAAGGGCTTAATGTATCATACAATTAAATCACGTTTTGGGCTTGTAAAACAACACGTTTTCAACAGGGAACCAAGTTTTTCCATTATACTAGAAGTTCACCAAAAATCAATTTAATCCAACATTCTTAGTTACCCCAGGTTCAGACAAAATGTTACTAAGCAAGCACAACAACTCAAACAACTTGTCATTTTTATTATGATTTTAATTCTGGCAGTTCAAATGAACAGAGTAATGTAATATTTCTTCATACTTATTTCTTCTTCAATTTTCAACAAGGTTGTTTTCTAGATTTACGAGTGTGATAGGTTTACAGTTCATGTCTCAGGTTTTCTAGTGTGCCCAATGGTCCAAGATTTTGAACCACTGCTCTGATACCAAACTGTAGTGTCCATTTAAAAAACCACTTGAGACCAAAGAAACAACCTAGGATTAGCTTGAAAATTATGGGATAATTTTTTTTATTTGAAGTGTCTAAAACTAAGTTACAAGACATCGGTTTTCACTAATAGGTTCCAGAACAAATCCTTATTTACCAAAACACAAGTTTCCTTTATTAACTTATAACAAGTTTACAAGGTTCAAATTTTAGGGTTACATGTTTTAGTTAGGTTCAAGGAGTAATCTTACCCCCATGCCTACTCTCAAACAGGCTTAGAGATTCAACTAGATTTTTCTCCTACATAATGCTCCCAAAATTTCCCTAAACCATTCCCAATGGATAGGAAATTTTCTCACCTTTTCCGGTGATATAAAGAAGTCCTTCTAACTCCTTACAAAACTCAAGTTATGAGTGGGTGGAGTTTCTAGGGCAAATTTTCCCTAGAGGGACACGTGGCAAGAGGAGGGGGAATGCACCTAGGGTGGGTTGGTGGGTCATGGGGCAGCATTGGGAAATTTTCCCAATGCATGGCTCAAAGGCACAAAACACTCCAAACCCCCATGGGTCCCTAGGGGATACGTTTCAAGTCCTGACACCGAGTGGAGAAGGGAGAAGGGAAGGGCGGGGTGACAGGTGGAGTTAGCACTTTGTGCCACGAAGGGGAAAAAGGGATAAAGAAGTGCACAGGGTCCGTGTGCCTACTATGGGAGAGAGTCTGAGAGGAAGGTGGAGAAGTGGGCCGTAGGAGAAAATTGAGAATTTTTCCCCAAAGGCCAAAATAAAAAAGTAATAATAAAAAACAAAAGTCAAGGGTCTTCTGCCCTACCCACCGCCACCCAGAGTGCCACGTGGCACGCTTTCATTGGCCGCGGGCCGGCGGGGTCAAAATGGGAATTTTTCCCAAAAAATTTAAAAAATTTAAGTCCAAAAGGAAATGTGCGCCCCCGCCATAGCCACAAGGGGACATGTGGCGCCCTCTGGTTGGCTGCGGGCCGGCAGAGGTAAAAGTGAAAATTTTCCAAAAATTTTCAAAAGGTTTAAGGGTGAAGAAAAATCTGCGCCTCCGCCTCAGCCCCTGGAGGACACGTGGTAGCCTCTGATTGGCTGTGGGCTAGTGAAGGAAAAGATGAAAATTTTCCCAAGTCGAAATTTTCAAAATATTTTCTAAGGCAATTCGACGGGAAATTTTTGGGTTGCGGGCCTGCCAGGGAAAATTTTCCCAAATTTTCCCGCCAAGGCACAAAAACTTCAAAGTGCCATAACTTGAGCTAGAAAGCTCAGTTTTGGGAAAATGAAGACTTTTTGGAAATCTCTCGATGCCCTCTTTGCATAAAAAGCATAAATTTTACTTTTTGATAAGTTTTAAAGGGTCAATTTTACAAAAATGATCTGCAGGCTTTTAATTGGCAAACTGGCAATTTTCAACTTTTCAATTTGACTAAATTAGATCTCCTCCATCACTCAACATGCCAACAAGACATGGAGAATTGATCTAGGGAGGGTTTAAAGTGTTTTAGAGAAGTTGATTTGTTCAATTGATTCAAAATTGAATTTCTCAACAAAAGATAGAAAACGGTTGAGGAAGAGATTGAGCTCAATTCTGCAATGTTTTAATTGTTTCCCTAAGTGTTTCCTTTGTCGGATTGAGTTCCTTGATGTCTTAGCATGCTAGATTATATCATTTTCCAGTGGATTATCAAGTGCAGGTCCGAACTATGCATTTTAAATGAATTATTGCCAGTTTTAAATTTAAGGCAGAGGTCAATTTCTTGAGGGATTTAATTGCCATTTCTTCCTTTCAACTAGAGATTTAATTATCTCATTTTTCCATACAATGAAACATTGAATTCAATCCATGGTAGACTTAAGTGTTTATCCTTTTTCCATTTTCCAAACAACAAGGATTCCAATCACAATTTGATACTCCAATTTCATCACAGTTTGATGTTCCAATACAATAACAACAATGCAATGAGAGATGAATTTGCAATCCTCTATTGACTTCAATTATACAACTTACATCTTTCAATGTTGGAAAACAATAACAAAATTCTCTTTCTTTCTCAATGTACAGAACAGAATGCAAGTGTCTTTCACATTTCAAATATATAACTTCATAATCAATTACAACATCATTTCTCCATAACATAACTATTACAATTTCATCCACATCATGTGGGAAAGGATTACAAAGGAATGGGTTTCCACAAGGGATTGTCAAACTGTACATTTCTCTTGTGCAAAAATAGCAGCATGCAACTTCCATTTTCTTCCAATTTGATCACAACAAAAGAAGGGGAAAGGCAACGCTCTCCACCCAACCAAGATATCCAATGAAAGGAGAAGCCTTCCTTCATCATTGGCCCCTGAGCCCCAACCAAGATACAATAGAAGGTGTAATTCAACCATGGAAACAAACTGGCTCCCACACACAGCATTCTTTCACATACACATTTCCTTTAAAAAAAACACAATTCAACACAAAAACAGTAGTTCACAACTACATTTAAAATCATTTCAAAATAGAACTCAAGCTTGATCTTGCAAGCCAAAGGAGCAAGGACTATGGGGGAAGCTACTTATGCCTCCCAATTGGGAATTGGTCATCCACCTATAATCATACCGCCAATATAACATATCATACCCCATAAACCTTATATCTCCCAACCCCTCCTTATGCCCCCCCAAAGTTTATCCCTTATGCCCCCCAAGAGTAAGAAATGCAAGCTATTTCTTTTCCATGGTGGATCCCAAACCCAAAAATCCCTCCACAAAATTTCTGATGCCAATGGCATTCCCTTATGCCCCCCCACATGGATTCCCCATAGCCTTCTCCTACACCATTCCTATGGCAGTCTACCCAAACAACCCATAAAACATGCAAAACATTCACCATTCACAACAACACAAGAAAGAAATGACAACAATAAAAGAAGGAATAAACTCCTACCTCCCCATGGAAGGATTTTCTCCACACAGCAAGCTTTGAATGTCAAAAATACAGTCCAAAACAGCAACTCACAAGCATGCAAAGCTTTCTCCAAAACTTCCTCCAAAAACAAGAGCTCCAACAAGAAAATGTGCCCCCAAGGAAGAATGCAAAAAGGTTCAACAACCAAGAAAAAACTTCACCCAAGCTTCTCCAAGGTAAGAGCTCCAAACACAAGAAAAAAATGTGCCCCAAGCTTACATACAAAATGCTTCAACCCCCAAAAACAAGCCAAGAGTTTTCATTATATAGAAAAGAGAAGAGAAGGGGATGATGTGGATCCATGTAGGATGCCACATCACACATCCTCAATTCCAACACTAAAGTCAAATTCCAAACTCCAATGCACAATAAAGAGGTGGGTCAAAATATGACAATCTACTTACACACTCCAAAAATACCACACCCCAAAGGACTGAAAATTAAATAAAATGTAAGAGAGTGCAATCAAAACAATGCAACATGATTAATAAAATACATTAAAAATGTCTAAAATCAGTCCTCCAACCATAGACATAGTTGGTAAATTAAATTGAGAGGTATGGGACAAGTTTTACTTGTCCCACAAGCCTCCAAAAATAGCCCCAAGGACAAATTCGAATTTCCATGGAGGTGGAGTGTTTCATACTCCAAAATCAGACTTACACAAGCTCTTACACAACTTACACATCACTTACAAATTTATTACAAAGACAACAAATTCTATAATTATTTTCCCATATCCCAATTTGATTTATTTATCTTTTAACCATATGTTTTCTCACATTAATTTTCCACAACATAATTAAATAAAGAAAGGAAACACATCACTAATAAAACACATACAACAATAATAAAAAGTAACCACATTAATAAAATATACAAACCCATGGTCACATTTAAAGGTGATTCCCCCCATGGAAATCCCTAACAAAACAACACACACAAAACACATTTCCATGGTGACCATGTTGAATTCACCTAGAATTCCATTTTGGTTGGTCTCCGATCCCCCGATGTTTTTTTGTGATATATTTAACCTGTAAAATACAAATACCTCCTTCAACCTCATGGCCATATCGTAACGTCGAAAATGAATATATAAAATAATCACAAAATCATCTAAGTATGTGAATCACAACAACATCAAGGCAATTTAAAAAAATCACTCACAATATGTATCAACAACATCAAAGTAACAACTATATCATTTGTAAATTTATTCAGCAATTATATCATCATCAAATAATTTCCCCTTTCTAGGTTTACTCATAATCTCCAAAAATCACTTGTCCAAATAACTTCCATTAAACATCCATGTCAATAGTATATCATCATCCACATATGAGTGTCTCTAATAATCACCATGCATTATATATAATCAGATTCAACAATAATCCAGGATCTGACATCTAACACCATACTAAATCAAAACTATTAAAATGTTCGTCATATAGTCTACAGTATCATGATCGGTAATAAAAGGTGCCAAAGGGAAGTGGGCACTACATGACACATCTTCTTGGACATGAAAGACATCATAAAATCATTTGGAGTTCATACACAATACCACACATCACCTTACTTTCTTGACCATGTATCAAGAACATGCATACAATCCTAAAAACCATATTACTTCAACATATTATGACACCAAATCACTTCATTACCAATCAACCTTCATCATATTTGATTAATGACACATCTTGCAAGTTCCTATGTAACTTGGGAACCCTTTAACATCGATGTTACTTGACATCAATGACAACAACACCGACACTATGCCCAAAAATCTCCCCCTTTTTCATTGATGACAACCACTATCAGAAACATTGATGGAAACCATTTCATGCAAACACCTTGAGACCACCTTCAGATCTATTTTTATGTTTCTAAGTTCACTCTCCCACTTTTAATTCTATTAGAAATGATCCTATACCATTTTGACATGATGACAACCACAAAAATACACAATTTCATACTTAGTTTCTCCCCCTTGGCTTGTACATACTCTTTTGACTTAAAATGAAGTATGTGATCCATGAACTTATACAACATATTCAAAAATCCTCATTGTTCCCCCTAAACAAGTACATACCTATCTTGATCTTCATTCTTGTTATAGACCTTCTTCTAGACCTGATTCTCTAAGAAACATATTATTGTTTTTCTTCACATTGGACTTGTTTATCGCATATGGCTTAAAACATCTCCCCTTAAGATGATACACACTCTTACACCTCAAAAACAACATACCTTCTTTGTCATTAGTTCCAGCCATGGACTTGACTCCCCCTTGGATCATTCTCTCAAGATTTGTTCTATACCTTGTGGAATATGTCTATATCCTTCTTGATCAATCAACAACTTTTCTTGTCTTCATTTTGAACATCTCATACATGCTCAGCTCAAGCCATTTTTGATTCACCTTGACACCACATCATGATTATTAGGATACTTAGCATTTATCTTAGATAAAACAAACCTTATGTCATATCATCATGGTACACATCTAAATTTCACTTTGATGCTTCAAAAGAATGATCTTTTACACTCAAATCAAAGACCATGCTTCTCAAATATGAATTTGCATCCCATAACAGTCACAGACCCAAATAGGATCCTAAAACTCATGCAACTAAACACAATCTTACCTTTTGATTAAAAAATTCTTCTTCAAAACAACACTAGGCCATATCTTGACATAAAGTGTAATGAAACCAAGACTAAAATACAACATATGGAACATACCTTGAAACTCATTTTATCAACACTATGCATCAACCCTTCACACATTTGATGGTCTGATCAAGTCATCATATAAATGAATGAGGTTCTTCTTCCCAAATCATGCTTACCTATCTTTTCACATATCAATAGCTCACCTAGATTTCATTCTTGTTGTAGATCTTCATGAAAACATAGTCCCCTATTTTGAACATGTCTTCTCATCTATCATCTTGCTTGATGTTCAAACATATTTCATTGCAACACTTGTCACTTTTCAACCTCATTCAGGATATCAAACAACATATTTGAACTCCTTCATGCAACATGTACCATCATGATGAAATCAACATACTCCCCCTCTAATCAATGCCTTCTTACATAAAAAAACAAAATCATATCTATGCTTGGCATACACTTTTTCTCCATGAAAATCATGTATCATTATTATGATTGTCTTCTAAACATACTAAGACTATTTTTATGTAACATTATCTTGACAAGGGATATTATGAATACAATAAACTTTCATACTTGATGTAAAACCATCTTAGATGATGTCTTAAATTATCTTATAGTGCATCTCTATACTGTAACTGTTGAGTTGTGGAGCTCAATTATTTCAGATTAACATGCTATATTAAACTTGTAGGAAATAACAATAACCGACATTGGTTATGGAGGGAACTACATTGGTCACCTATGACCGACATTGTTCAGGAAATTAGGAACCAAAATTAGTTAGGGCTAACTGACATCGGTTACCTATGCGTGGGTGTTTTATTTAACTCACGGGAATTATATCTAATTTCAGCATTAAAGCAAATCTATTGATTGTAATTACATGGCTAAGTACCCTAAGTTTGTATATGCCTATATAAGAATGAAAGCTAGGGTTTAGAAGAGGATATTGTAGGAATTGATGATTATTTTGAGAATAATTGTGAGAGAGATAATTCTTGGAGAAGAAGGAGAAGATTGAGAGAAAAGAAAGTATTGTACATCTGAGAGGTGTGGAAGATTGTAGATTTTCAATTGTAAATATTCTGAAAGCTTTAGATAATAGATTGGCTTGTTTCTTTTTGGATGTAGTCCACACTGGGTGAACTATGTTAAATCTGGTGTTGATTTATATCTCTTGTTTCGTATATTTTTTCCGGTAGAATATCTAGTTTTATTTCATGTATGTTTAGATATGATATATTATCTGTACAACTTTGTGCTAACTCCAAGAACTGGTATCAGAGATTTGTTTAAGGGTTTTATGTGTTGATAGATTTACTCATAGAGGGTTTTCTGATTGATTACGAGCTACAACAATGGAAAAAGAAAAAGAATACAAAGTAGAGAAGTTTGATGGCCGAAATTATCAATTATGGAAGATGCAAATTGAGGATTATCTATATCAAAGATATTTTTACTTACCATTGGATGAAAATTCTAGACCTACAAAGATGACTGATGAAGAATGGAATATTATTGACAGAAAGGCTTTGAAATCTATAAGATTGAGTCTGATAGCATCAGTGGCTTTTAATATTACAAAAGTGACATCTACAGTAGAGTTAATGAAATCTCTTGCTAATTTATGTGAATAACCTAGTGTTTTAAATAAAGTTAATTTGATGAAGAAACTATTTAGCTCTAAGATGCATAAAGGCATATCTGCATCTAGTCATTTGAATGATTTATGATCTATTGTAAATCAATTAAAATCAGTTGATATTTTTTTTGTTGATGAAGTGAAAGTAATATTATTCTTATGTTATTTGCCTAATAGTTGGAATAACTTGGTAATGGCTGTTAGTAATACAACATTTGATAATAATATTTTAAAGTTTGATGATGTGGTTAATATAATATTGAATGAAAAAAATTGTAGGAAAAGTACAGAGGAATCATCATTTAGGAATGCTTTGAATGTAGAAAGAAGAGGAAAGCAGAAGGAGAGATCGAAGAGTAAGAATAATGGGAAATAAAATTCAAGGGATGGCAGATCTAAATCCAAAGGTAAGGGAATTACTTGTTGGAAATGTGGAAAGAAAGGACATGTAAATAAATATTGTTGGTCAAAGGATAAAGAGTCAAATAAAGAGGAAAATATTGCAGTAGAGATAATGCAAGATGTTCTTATTATTTCTTTGGATAATATAATAGAATCATGGGTTTTAGATTCAGGAGCTTCTTTCCATACAACCCCTAATAAGGGTTATTTCAGAAATAATGTCCAAGGAAATTTTGAGCATGTTTATTTGGGTGATGATGAACCTTGCAGTATTATTGGTAAAGGGGAAGTTCATATAAAATTAAAGAATGGAAATACATGGGTATTGAAAGATGTGAGGCATGTGTCAAGCCTCAAGAGGAATCTCATTTCTACATGGCAACTAGGTGAAGCTAGTTGCATGATTACATTCACAGAAGACTCTTGTAAATTCACCAAGGGTGATTTTTTTGTGGCAAAAGGTAAGAAGGTAAGAACATTATATATATCTACCTATGTTATTGTTTATTTTTCTATGTTATCTACTTCAAATTTAGATGCATGCATGTGGCACAATTGGTTGGACCATATGAGTCAAAAAGGAATACAAATCTTAAAGGCTAAGGGTAAGTTATCATATTTGAAAGATTTAGATATTGATTTCAGTGAGCATTGTATCTTTAAAAAGAAAAAAAGAGTGAGATTTCTCAAATTTGGGGTAACTAAGAAGGAGAAAAAATTAGAGCTTGTACACTCAGATGTGTGGGGATCGGCCCAGGTAGCTTCTCATGAAGGATCCCAATATTATGTTACTTTCATTAATGATGCTACAAGAAAGGTATGTGTTTATTGTATTAAATGTAAATATGATGTTTTTGATACTTTTAAAAGATGAAAATCCCTTATTGAAAATGAATCAAATTCAAAGTTAAAGTGCCTTAGATATGAAAATGGTGGTGAATATTGTAGCAAGGTTTTCAATGATTATTTTTTAGTGAATGGAATACGTATAGAAAGGAAGGTTCCAAGAACACCACAAGATAATGGTATTGCAGACAGAATGAATAAGACAATCATGGAACATGCTAGAAGTACAAGGATACATGCTGGATTTCCCTTGCATTTTTGGGCACAAACAAAGTATACAATGATTTATTTGATTATCTGCAAGCCTTCAAGTTCACTAGATGGAGGAATACCAGAGGAAGCTTGGACTGGAAACGAGGCAAATATTTCTTTTCTTTAAGTTTTTGGTTTATAATCTTGTGTGCATATTGATAAGAAAAATAGGAAAATGTTGGATGCAAAATCCAAGAGATGCACTTTCATTGGTTATGGATCTGGTGATTTTGGATTCCATTTTTGAGATTTAGAGAATTATAAAATTATTAGGAGTCGTGATATTGAATAGAATGAAAAGGGAATGTATAGGGATCAAATTTTGGTACCCAAGGACAAATTGGTTGAGAATTTTGTGAATGAAAATGAACTCTCAGATTTAAAAATAATATCAACAGGGTTACATAGTAACTAGTTTCAGTTGACCCTTGACTAGCATCAGCCAGCTGAATTGGTATCGGTTACAGAAGAGCCAAACCTACATCGATTAGAAGATTTGACATTGGTTACAGGTGACCGGCATCGCTCACTATCAAAATTGAAAACAAATGTCCAAGAGGTCTAGAATGAGCCTCTGGTACCCCAAACTTCTGTGAGAAGGTCACAAAGGGTAAGTAAAACTCCAGAAATATTTACACCTTCTCTATCTTATTTATCATTGACTGATAATAGTGAACCAAAAAGTTTTGAAGAAGTAATGTAGGATAAGACCCACATGCAGTGGGAGTATGACATGGATGAGGAGATGGAATCCTCGGAATAAAACCAGACTTGGGATTTGGTTAAGTTTCCAGCATGTAAGAGGACATTGCAGAACAAGTGGGTTTACAGGATCAAGGAAGAAGAGGGTGGATAGAAAAGATACAAGGCAAGGTTTGTAGTAAAGGGATTTACACAGAAATAAAGTATTGAATTTGGTGAAATATTTTCTCTAGTTGTTAAAAGGACTTCCATATGTAGTGTATTGAGTTTAGTTGCAATACATTATTTGCATTTAAAGAAACTAGATGTGAAGATGGATTTCCTTCATGGTGATTTGGATGAAGAGATTTATATGCTGCAACCACTTGGGTATGAAGTCAAGGGTAAGGAGAAATTAGTGTGCAGGTTGAAAAAAAGTCTATATGGACTCAAACAAGCTCTAAGGAAATGGTACATGAGGTTTGATAGTTTCATGCATGAGCATGGTTATTTGAGATGTAAATATGACTATTGTGTTTATTTCAAAAACCTTGAAAATGGGAGCTATATTATTTTGTTACTGTATGTGGATGATATGCTTATTGCAGGATCTAGTATGCAGGACGTTAGTGAGTTTAAGGGAAAGCTATCTCACACATTTTCTATGAAGGATTTAAGATCTACAAAAATAATCCTTGGCGTACAAATACTCAGAGATAGGAAGAACACAAAATTTTATTTGTCTTGGGAGGCTTATTTCAATAAGGTGCTGAAAAGGTTTACCATGCAAGATTCAAAAATGGTGAGTACACCTATGGCTAGACAATTCAAATATAGAAAATATCAATGTTTTTCATCACAAGTGTAGGTTGAATACATGACACGAGTACCATATGATTCAGTAGTTGGGAGTCTCATATATGCTATGGTTTGTACCAGACCAGACATTGTACAGGAAGTGGGAGTTATGAGTAGATTTATGGCTAATCCAGGTAAAGAGCATTGGAAAGTAGTCCAATGGATTCTCAAGTATTTGAAAGGGACATCTAGCATGCATGCTATGGAGGTTTAGATATTTCTTTATGTGTCTATGTTGATTCAGATATGGCTGGATATCTTGATGGTAGGAGGAGCACTACTGGAGATATTTTCACAGTAGGTGGAATGACAATTAGATAGATTTCAAGATTGCAGAAGGTTGTGGATTTGTTTACTATATATGTAGAATATGTTGTAGCTACATAGGCTAGAAAAGAGATGATATGGATGAGAAAGTTCATGGAAGAGTTGGGAAAGGAGAAAGATGATTACAAATTGTTCAGTGACAGTCATAGTGTAATTCATTTGGAAAAGAACTCAATGTTTATTCTAGAATGAAACACAGTAAGTTGAGGTATCACTTTATATGACAAGTATTGGAGGATGGGAATTTGAAACTAGATAATATTCATACAATTAAAAACCCTGTGGATATGCTAACAAAGCCATTAGCAAAAGATAATGATATATTATCTTTACAACCTTGTGCTAACCCAAATAATAAATTAATACAATCCCTCCTAACACTTTGTGGACACAAGTATACATACCTTGTAGAGTGATAAAATACATATTAGGTCCTAACACAACTCATGATAATAGAAAAATGGATTAATAACTAAAATTATTTCACACAACCCTATTGCTTCATTACATTTATTCAAGCTCGCCATGTCACCATGCTTCCTCAAGAGATGAATGTCTACAAGAATCTTAGTAGATACATCTTAAAAACATGAGAATCTAGAAAAACATCTTGAGGAGATTCCATGACCTCCTTGGTACCTGTTTTTTCATCTCTCAATCATCCACCTGGTAGACTTCTTATGATGATAAGAGGAGTTCTTGAAGTTCTTCAACATAAAAAAAGATTCTTTGATTAATATGCTCATCATGACTAGAGAAAGATGCTATAGGTTTTTCCTTTAATTTCTCAACATGGTCAGAACTTACATATTCCTTCCTATCATAACTATTCTTCCTCCATTTTTAATATCTTGAAATATTCCCAAAATTGTTACAATTGAAGAAAAAACATGATTTTTACCTCTAGGGGCTTCATTTCTCCAACTCTAGCTAGGTGGCTCATGATGACATTATTTTACAATGTGACCCTTTTCATGAAAGCAATAGCACACAACCTTATTCTGATATGAATTTAAATTCCTTTCATGACTCCATAAATATTCATAGTTGAATGAAATTTTACAATATTTTGATCTATGCCCAAAACCATTGCAACTAAAACAATAACCATTAAAATTATTTTCATACCTTGATGCATTGGGATGCCTAACAAATCTTGTTTTCATATTGCCTTTGAATTTTATCTCTTTCTGATCTACTTTGGTACTTGGTCCTACAAAATCCTTACTTGGAGTAGCACCTTAAGTCTCTCTTTGAACCCTAGACCCATCCTATTTCTTGTACGCATTTGAATTTCTAGGAGATCATCTAGATCCTTGGAGATCTTCTCAAACTTTTAAAATAAATTTTCCTTGCTATTTGATTTAGATACCTCTGCTCTTAGAAAAATAATTTCCTTTTCAAAATTGATGCACTCATTCTCGTTAGATTTTAGACTTGCTGATATAGTATTCACTTGAGTTTGTAGTTGCTTGAGAATCTCATCATACTTGTTGATTTCAGACTAATGATTTTCCTCAAGATCATGAATCTTCTCTTCATATTCCGTGATTTGTACTTTCAAATTCTTGTTCTTATTTTCAACATGCTTCAACTCCTCTTGTATACAAATTAGATCAATCTCAAGATCACCCTCTTCTTCTTCAAAATCCATAAAATATCCTCCAAATATAGAGTCTTCACTTTTAGAGGTCTTACCACCTATTTCCATGAATAAGACTTCATCACCAACATCATTATGTTCAGGCGCAAATTTAGAATCAGAAACACCATCATCAATAATTACCTCTGATGAGCAACAATCTTCCTTGGAGTAGAAGATCTTATTGGTTTTCTTCTTATTTTCAAACTTCTCAAACCTGTTCTTATTCTTAACAGACCTATGATATTTCTTACCATGATCTCTGTCACACTCTTCATCATCTTCATCACTATACATATGAGGACACTTATTTGAAAAATTCCTAATCTCACCACGATTGAAGCATTTGAAAGGAAACTTACCCATGTACTTGCTTAATCTAGTCTTCAACTTTCTAGAAAACTTGGCAATCAACTCATCATCATAAAAATAAGGAATATCATCATCTAAAACCTTCTTAAATTTTGTCTTCTTTTTAGCTTTGAATGCAACCTCCTTCTTGATAGGTTTTGTATCAATCATCCTCATCTCATAAGATTTCAAAATGCCATGGAGCTCATCCATCAACATGGTACTCAAGTCTTTGGATTCTTCAATGGACGAGACTTTAACGTCAAACTTGGAGTGAGTGATATTAACACATTTTGCACCACCAAAACCTATTTTACCTCTTCACCTAGACCTCTGATGATCTTGAAAACTTTATCAACTCTACGTAGATATGCAATAATTTTTTCTTCTTCCTTGATCTTAAGGTTTTCAAACTGATTTTTGTATGTTTGGAGCTTTTCCGTATTCACCTTAGAGTCACCTTCATGAATGACTTTAATATTTTCCCACATGGCCTTGGAATAAGTACAATGCATCACCTTGACAAGTTATGATTCTCCCAAACAAAACAAAATGGCATTTGTGGCTTTAGAATTATCACTGTAATATTCTTATTGTTGTATCTATTGAAGGAGTTTGAGGAACAATATACCCATCTATTACTAGTTGCCAAACATCACTACTAAAATAAATTATGTAAGCCCCATCCTAATACTCTAAAAGGCATCATTAGTCCCATCAAACCTAGGTGTTTTGCTAGTATAAGAGATACAATGCTTACTCACCATTTTGTGCTTCAAAGGATATCCTTTGAGAGGTTAAAATTTATTTTAAAAAACCTACTTTGATACCAATTGTTGGAAGCACAATGAAAGAGAGAGGGGGTGTGAACTAGTCCTTTAAAATTTCACTTTAAATATTTTTGCTTGTGTTAACCATTCAAACTAACCATTCAACATTCATTAACCAAGGTGAGCTTATTAACCATGAAAAAAACATTCACAAGAACATGATTCCATAGAGAACAGAAGAACACAATATATAAAGTGAGAAACCCTCAAGGGGAAGAAAACCCATTGATCCTTTTCATTTATTAGACAACATAAAGGAATTTAGTGAAACTCCCAATTCACAAGGAGCACCAACCCCACAAGGATCACCAACCCCTATTTAGTAAGGAAACAACCATACAAGGTGGCTACAACCCTATAAGATGACTAAGAACATACTTAGACACCTAAATATGAAGATCACATAAATACTTGTTGCTCTAACAAATGATTATGATCCTTTTGTCAGCTCTCTTTCCTTCTTCACTCAAACTTGCACTTTTATATGCTGATTAGGTATAATGACCTTGAAGCCCTTATTCTATGTCATGTTCATCTTTTCATACTCCTTGTCTCTATCCTATATCCCTTAATACAACCTCACTCACTTTATATAGATCGTTCAATCCTCTCTCTTTATCACTATCCTAAATGAGCAAAATAACATGACTTATATACATGAATCTTCTCCTAAACCACCTTAGGTCAACTAAGACCATTAAGTTCAGTCATATACCACATTATAATAAACATTAAAACATAAAAAAAAATTATAAGATGACCATATATGTCGGCATAGGACTAAACCATCTAAAGATTCTCAATTATGCCCAAAACACTCTCATCTCTTCCAATGGTCACAAATTTGAATCTCAAGGAACAAGACCATTTCACTAAGACATCACAAGCTCTACATACATAAAAAAAACCTCTCATACTCATATACATTATTAAACAAATATAAATCCTTTATCTTCATCACGGAATCCATCATTTGGCAAGCCCATCCTAATAGGTCTCAACCACCTAATTTTCACTCTTCAAGAATGAGCTAGTATTGAGCCTCGGCCTGAAAGAAGGAACACTCTACAAGGTTCTCATACAACTGGTTCTATCTCAAACATAGTAACACCTGTCGAATGTGGTCCTTATTCCCCTCCAATGTGCATGATAAAATCAAAATTTCATCTAATAACACAAGGAAAAAGAGGTCCAAGAACGTCTTAAATACACCATTCATCAAACTCATGAATAATGTCAGGGCATTGGTTAGCCCAAAAGGTACCAATGTGAAATCATAATGATTATATCTAGTCCAAAAATATTTTTATGGGTGTCCACCTCTGCAATCCATAATTGGTGGTAGCCAAATATTAAATCAATCTTTGAAAATATGGTGGAACCACACATCTGATCAAAGAGGCCATTAATTTATGGGAAAGGATAATGGTTCTTCACCACTACCTTATTTAGTTGTATTTATTCAAAAAAAATCCATAGGGATCCATCCTTCTTGAAAAACATAATAGTTGTTTTCTAAGGGTACACATTAGGATGAATTATACCCTTCTTAAGAATACCCTCTAGCTACATCTTGAGCTCACAAAGCTCATGTGTGGTCATCCTATAGGATGCTCATGAAATCGACTATGTCCTAGGTACTGGGCATATATGATTTTCAATCTTTCTCTATGGAGGCATACCTAGTAACTCACTAGGAAACATATTTCTACACTCCCAAAGGATGTGGTGGTCATATAATGATGGTCATGTAGATTAATCCTATGATTATCACTAATTTTGATAGAAAATATCTGACATCCCTTCCACATAGTTTGCTTGAGATACATGGTGAAAATAGTGTAGATGGAAAGTGACCTCAGAATTCCTGTCACAATAGTCTCTAAATTCTTGTCACAATCCACTATAGCTCGATGGGCTTTGAGCCAATTCATCCCTAAGCTAACCTCATATGATCTAGGGGAAGGAATCATAATTCAACCATAGTGGTGAAATATCATTAATATTAAACACAATCTCTAATCATCGTGTTCACACCTAACTTGGCTCCATAAGAGAACTCAACCTCCCAGCTCATGTCCTTCCTAACTTCCACTAGTTTGCATTTATACACTAACACATGAGATATAAAATTGTTGGATGAACCATAATAAAAAAAATAGGGATAAAAACTCCCCCAATACTACCTAATGCATGTTTCACCATGGCCTGTTACTTTGTTTGGAAGTTATCTACCACCACATATAACATATGAGTTCTTCCCATACCCCCAATTATAGTCTCTGATGTAGGGGATTTCCCCCTATTATGATATGTAATTTTCTATAGGAAGTCCTTATTTTAGTGTGTAGGGTATTTGTAAGTAAAAAAACCTCCTCCATATCTCCATGTCAAACCCACACCACTTGTCCCTCATGAAATCAATGTGCTAGACCTTCTAGGTCATGTACTCAAAGTTTTTTATGAATTGGATGGTCTAGCCTAATATTAGTGTCTCCCCTAAACTCTAACAATCCCATAAAACTATGATCCAATACCCCTATCTCTTAGTTCCCCATGGTGAGGTTGGAAATGTTTCTTCTACTGTGGGGGTTGAGATGTATGTACAAGAGGTCTAATCCCACACATTAGAGGAGGTGGTGCTCCTCTTAATTGATTATTCTATATTTACTGTATGTGATATCTATCCTTATCCATGTCCTGGGGCTTACCCCATTTCTCCTCAATGATGTACACTTTATCCACAACCTCAAAGAGGGTTTTTGGATATTCCATACATACCACTCCTTGAATATCTAGGTTCAAAATCCAAATGAATTAATGAATATGAACCTTCTCATCATGCATATAGTCCACATACTGAAGGATATCTAGAAATTTCCCCTCATACTCTACTATTGTGTTATTCCCTTGCCTCAGATCGTGAATGTCATTAATACGTTATTGCACAAAGCGTATGGTGATGTATCTCAATACGAAACTCTCCTTAAATAATACCAACATGAATTTGTCAGCATCTATTAAGAGCCTCTATTCCTATGTCCTTTACCAAATTCCTACCGCATATCTTTGTAAGTGGATGGATACACAAGCCTTGGTTTTTCTCGTGTAAGGGTGGAGTTTGAAGCACTCGGTCAAGATGACCAACCATGCCTCAACCTGAAATATTGTGGTGTCTTCAGAGTAAGTGGGCAAGTTGAGTCTCAAAATGTCTATAATGTGGTTTGTTTCATCTAACTACCTAGATCTAGGTCTCTCCTTTGATATCTATCTCTCCTCCCATCACTGATGAGGTGAAATCTTAGTCCTCTCTTTGTGCTTGGATGCATCCTCTCTATAGGAACTAGGCGGTAGAGAACCACACCCCTCGTGTGATAGGTGCGGTGGATACTCCACATGCTCCACCACTCTCTCTGGAACCTGATTTTTAAGAGATTTTAAAACTTCTTGCAGGGCCTGAAGGATTTGGGCCCCTAATGTTGCTTGATTCTTCTTGGGTTAGGTATATAATCCACTCCATGTTTTCTCTGGTTAGGCTTGTTTCCACGTAACCCTGCACATACCCACACTAGAGTTTATAATGCTTGAAAAATTGGGTAGAAGAAAAATAATATTAAGTATCATTACATAACCCATAGTCTTAGTGTTGTAACCGCACACTCTGATAATAATTGTAACACCTAAAAAAATAGAAATATCTTAAGTAAGTTAAAATTATGGATTTTTTAAAGAGTATTAATGATGATTTTTTTAAGTTTATGCTATCAATATTGCTTCAATTTGGCAGCGTATGACACCATAAGCTTGTGCTCTTTTGACTTATTGCATTGTATGATTGTGTAGTGTGATGGTCGGTTAAATTGGCAAAGCCAATGACCTTTTTGGTTATTAAAATTTTAAGAGAATGTTAGATTAATACATTGTGGGTTTAAGAGAAAACATTGACCTAACTCTGGTGGAAGAAAATGTTGCTCACAGAACAAGGGTGATAATGGCGGCAATGGCCGATCTCATTTAGGTAAGGGTCATAATATTATTTAAATGCTAAGATTTATGTTAAGAAATTATGGGATAATAGTTTAATTATTGTTTACTAAGTTTTACCTTATCTCATTATAGAATTTTTTTTAACCATTATAATTTTGAAAGAGGAAATAATAGTTAACTTAAAAAAAGTAACCCTCAATAACCATTCTAATTCCACTTACTAAACATTACATTACCTAAACTTTGATAACATCATTGTGAGATAATACTTAGTTTTAAATCACCTTGACTGTCCACTCACGGTCAAGTGCCAGAGAAATAAAAGTGGGCCATTAGATTAAAAATTTCCCCATCATAGATCTTCAGGGTTTCTTAGATTCCCTAAAAACCATCTTTATGATTTAGTTAAAAAAATCTTCTTTCTTGTTTCCTTTTATTTTCCTCTCTTTGCTTGGTTGCCGGTTTTTAAAGAATATTTCATGGAAACTCTCAAGTTTTTTTTATTGTTTTCTTCTACATTGGAGTTTTTACCCTTATATATATTCACTACCCTTACATCTACCCATATTAGGGTTTCAACGTAGGAGGAAAATATATATATATATATATATATATATAATGAAATTACTTGGATAGATCTAGATATCAACAACAATACAACACTAAAGAAAACTAAAATGTAGAGAAATGATCACAATATGCAAGTAGAATAATTTGTCTACTTCGATGAGGGAACCTCCAAACCATACAATAAGACTGAAATGATTAAAATGATGATCAACTACTACATTATAACTCCTATATATATTATTCCTATGTTATGGCCATCACAAAGGCTGACCCACTAATGATATTATAACACATTTGAAAGAGACACAACATGATAAGAATATATGATAGCCATAATTCAAACATATGCATATAATGTAAGATATATGATAAATATTAGCATGCCCTTCCCCTTCAAAGAAATATTCTCCCTAATGTTGAGAAGCTCTGGATTCTATTTTAGGAATGTTTCATCCTCCCATGTGGAATATTCACTATATATATTCTTCCACTTGATAAAATAATTAGTAATGACCCTTATACTCAATCATTTAGTTTGTTTGAGTGATGCACTCTAGTTCCAAGATGATTTTTACCTCCTCATCGAGATCAAGAAACACTATCTAGGTTAATACCTTTTGTCTGATTACCTTCTTCAAGTAAGAAACATGGAAAACATAATGTATTTTGGTTGTCTGAGAGAGTTCCAATTTGTATACTATAGTACCAATATTATACAACAGCTGATAAGGGCCATAATACTTAGGTGAAATATTTGTATACTTCTTTTGTTTAAAATACATTTTCTTATATGGTTGTAAATGCACAAAATCCCAACCAATGACTTAAAAATATATTTTACTGCGATGTTGATCAACCTGATGCTTCATGCAATTTTGTGTCATTGTCAAGTTCTTCTTGAGACTAGAAAGTACCTCTTGCTGGTGGTGAATGTGATCTTCAACTTCTCTATGCTTTGGTTGGCCTCTCAAGGATGAGGTGATAGAAAATGGATGACACACATATAATGCTAAAAAAGGAGACATTTTAGATGAAGTACGAAAGGAAGTGTTATACAACTATTCTATAAGTGACAACCATTGGACCCATCACACTTTCTTATTTGTGATCCATAAACAATTTTCACCCCCTGGGTAACTTTTTTAAATTTTATTCTGGATACTTTAAAATCTGATCAAGAGATGTTATGGATTCAATTTTAAGTGTTTTCAAATCCACAGTTCTCAATTATTCTCTTATTTGATAAATTTTCTTATCACATCAACTTTCTATGATTCAAGTGGATCAATTAAATATCATTAAAAATTGATCTTATAATTCTTAAAATATGTAAAAGAATGAAGCAGATTGAGATGGTTGTGTAGGTTATGGAAGAAGAAAATTACGATACGAGGGAAGGGATGATAGAAAACATTGAGGCCACTAAGTAGGTCTATTTTTCTTATAGGAACATAATGGGGAAGTCACAGAGCTAGATAAGTTGGTGAAATCAATGCGGGCTCAGTTGGAGGCAATGGAAGAGGTTATGAAGAAAAGTAAATTCCAACTCTGCATTAGCAACTCAGAGGATGAAGATGATGGTGGGAAGAATCAGAAGGAGATGGAGCATGAACACAACCAAGAGGATTATGCTAGCACTTCATGCCCCAAATGTCAAAAGATAAACTAGTTTTATTTGTTCTTATTTCTTGAACTACTTGTCTTTTGGTGAGCTATTCTGGTTTGATAGCATAATGTTTTGTTTTGTCTCCTGATATGGCTTGGTTTCTGGACCTTATTTCTTGCGAGTTAACCCTGTTTAACTCATTCTGGTCCTATTGCTCATTTTGCTTCATTTTTTGTGCTTTCACGATGTATTCTCTTACGTAAAGCCTTTGGGAGATGATCCTTGTTTTTACCTAATCTAATAAAAACAAATTCCCAAAACTGATCACAATCTGATTTATTGATGGTATTTTCTATCTTTATATTATAGGGTAATTGTTTTTTTCCTAAAATATTTGGCTTCTAGATTTAATGGAATAGAATGATGCATTTATTTGGGCTGAAAATATTTGAGTTCATCATAAGAATAAGCCAAGACATTTGAATACTCCCTTAGCAGTGAGACGAACCTTATTTTTTCTTCAAGAGAGAAACATTTTCCAATATTCACCATTCGGGGTTTCTCTGTAGTGCTAATGTTTTCTTTCTTTAACTTGGTTGTGCACCTTGATGAATATTTGTTTTTTTCTTTAATTAACCTGTCATATTTTTTTAGTAGATCTTCTAGTGACACCAATCCCTTTAGAATATTTTTCCCTTTGAGTTTGATTACTCCCTCTGAGTCGACTCCTTTAATTATTTCTTTGTTTTCTTCTATCATTAACTCTCGATGAGGATTTTTTCTTCCCTCGTAGTAGATACTATTGAAGTTTTCTCTTTATTCCAATAAAGTGAGGAGCTAACTGTCATTATTGAAGACTTGGCAATGATTTACATTATCTGGTACACTTGGTCTGAAAACCATCTCAAAAGTCACCTTTTCCTTATTGAAGGATAGATGAGGAGTTACCAATGAAGCTGAGAATGCAAGTGAATCAGACTTTTCATTATGCTCACAAGGAATTCCTTGAATGGAGAAATAATTGAAAGATTCAATGTAATCCAAAAATTTGTTTCTATAGTTCTTAAGTCTTGGGTTTTTTACTTGATAATGGTCTCTCACTTGTTTGAATATGACTTTAGCATCTCTGAGACACTTGAGATTTTTGATACCGATGGACATAGCGGTATCCATTCCGAAGAGGAGAGCCTCATAATCTGTATTTTTTTTATTATTTTCAAATTACAACTTGTATGCAAATTGGAAAAATTCACTTGAAGGAGAGGTCAAGACAATATCAACTCCAGACCCTGCACTTGAGTGGCTTCTGTCAAAATCCATGGTCCATAGCTGATTTTCTTCATCTTCGGTGAGGAGTGGAAATTTTTCATCCCTTTCATAGGTGAGGAAATAGTTCCCCATCCCACTATCTTAAAACAAGATGTTTTCTCTTGGGTCAGCAAAATTTTGAACTGTATACTTGATTTTTCGCATAGGGAGAAATTTATTCATTTCCCCCTTTAATGGAATGGTTGTAGAGGACCAATTCATTTGGATGTCACCATCCAAGTTATGTAAAAATTCTACATAATAACATACCAAAGGATATTACGATGTCCACCACTAATATTATAAGCAACAACTTCTTATCTGGGAAATCCACCATGGCCACTTATGCATATTTGATCCTTCCCACCAGCGGTACTTCCTTAGATTCAATGGAGTAACTAGAGCCATTTTATCATGTTAGAGTAAATCCCAAGGAATTGGAAACTTTGATGGGCATGATGTTATCAAAGGCTCATGAGTCTATGATGTAATTTTTTAACGGGTATCCTTCGACTAGGAGGGACAAGTAGAAGGGTTCTATTTTATTGGTTTTGGATGTACTAAGTACCAACATGGTTTGTGAAAGATTCATATGTGGTGTTGGTAATAGGCCCTTAGGATTGGGATTTGTAGTGTTAGATTTTGGGCTACCACCCTTGACATGATTGACAAACCTTTCAAATTACTTCGGGTGTGTTTGCAAGTATTTAGTTTTAGAAATATGAACTTTGTTCTTATTTACATGTTTGATGTTATCAAATGGATTTGAGTCTAGTGAATTTGATGTTCCAAGGACAATAGAAGTCTTATATTATGGATAAGGTGCTACCTTGGGAGGTTGAACACTTATATTGGATGAGATAGCATGTTTGGAAGGATCGGTTGAGCATTAAAGGGCTTTCTGGAGTGACTTTTGGTGAGGTATTAGCTTTAGGGATAAATTTTGAGCTAGGGGAAATACCCAAGGACTTACTTGTCATGGAAGCTTCCTTCTTTCTCATTATCAGGTTTTTTTTCTCCTTTGTTAACTCAATTGATGGTGGAAGAGGAGATCCTCTGATTATTATTTTATTTTTTTACTACCACTGAAAGATCCTCCTTTTTTTCTTCTTTGGTATGACTGTCGAGGAGGAAGCTCCCTTCTAAGAATGGGAGTAGGTAAACACATTGCATGAGAATATTGGCACCACTTCATCATCATCATCTTTTCCTGCTAAGTGGTATTCAATGAGACCATTCTGAGTATCATCCTCGAATTCTTTAATCTCAAGAATATTAACATCTTCATTGTATTCTTCTTCTATCTCATCTACTTCTTCTTCATTTTCTTTTTTGTATATCTCATCTACTTCTTCTTCATTTGTTTCTTTTGTATCACATGTTGCATTTATCGGTGGTGCCTTAAGGGTAAGCCTGTGAGGAGGAGCAGTTATCCTTTTCCTATTCAAGAGGTTGTTCTTATTTGGCATGTTTCTCATGGTGCTTTGGGTAAGTTATTTATTGATAGAAATCATCCCATTGGCCAAGTTTTTAACCATAGGATCTATGGGATTGGAGCTAGAACTTTGACCCTTTTTATTTTCATTCAAATTTTTTACATTTCCTGAAAAAATTAGATCATCCTCCATCTCAATGGCGTAGTCTTGAGCTTCTTTTAAAGTTACAAGCTAATACCTTATGAGAATAAACCAAACTTCAGATAGTTGAACACTTTTGAAGAATTTTTTTACATTATCATCTGAGGGCATGGCTTCAGGAGCTATCCTCTTGAGCACCCTTTTATATCTTGTTATGAATTCCCTTCTGCATTTTTTGTATTTTTTCTTCATATGCACTAGTTGCATCAAGAGATATTGGAAGTCTTCCGTAGACTTGAATCTGTCTTTAAAGAAAGTTATGATATCATCCCAACAAGTAATTGACCTAGCAGGTATGAGGTAAAACCATTATTCTGATTTGTATAACAAGGACTCCACAAACAATCTGACAGATACATATTCATGTTCAACACCTAACACACCACATGTGGTGATAAAGGTTGTTACATGTTCTTCTGAGAGTTGTGAGTAATCCCCCTAAACTTTGGAAATATTTTTCTTAAACCTAATGGTAACTCATGAAGAGGTTGTGTGAGTGCAAGTGGGCATGTGTTTCTACTCCATGGCACTATAGGTTGAGATCTCTCTTCATCACCCATTATGACTTTTGCTTCCACTTCGGCCCTTGATCTTACTTCCGCTCTGGCTGTGGATCTCGTTTCTTATCTTTCTTTATATATTTATTTTGTTTTTATTTCCGCTATTACTTCAACTTATGATCTTTCTTCAGATTTTGTTCTTGATTCAGCTTCTACTTCAACTTCCACATTAGTAAAGTTTTCAAAATCTTCATTGATATTTGGAAACTCTATGTCCAATGGGTTGACACCACTTGGAATACCAGTGAGAGTAGTTTCTAGACAAAGGGAGTGCCTTGATTTTATTACTAGTTCTTAACTTCTTCGGAGTTCTTTAAAGATGGGATCAAGATATCCTCCTTATCTATATGACCTGGTATATCTACAATCAACAAGATTGTAGACTTGAGATGGACTTAAGCTCTTCTTTTTTACAATTGGGCTTGTCTCGCTCTTTCACATTATTCAGCACATTGTTCGTTGGTATTTAACACCATGGTAGCTATGAAGTAGTGTGATAACTTTTATCGATTGTGCTAGACATTTTCCCTCGAGTTAGATACAATATCTTCTTGGATGTGGAAAAGTAATTCAGGTCTTTGGATAGGAGGGTTACTAGGAAGAGCCATGGATATGAGATATAAGGCTCTGTGACTCTTTAAATTCCAATTTTTTTTATTTTTAGGATATTTGAATTTTTTGTATTTTCTTATGATTCATATTTTAGGTGCAGAATTTTGCCAAGTTTTCCTCATGGTGGGTGTCAAAAAATATTGGAAAGAAAATTTGTCAACTGGAAAAATTGGTGGGTATCCATTAATGCTCTGAGATTCGAGTTCCATCTGCTTGAAATTTAGGTCTCTAGATAAAAGGGTTACTAGGAATACCGATGGATGTGAGCCATAAGGCACTATGACTCTTCAAATTTCAATTTTTTTATTTTTTTGATATTTGAATTTATTTTGTATTTTCTTGTGATTCATATTTTGGGTGCAGAATTTTGCCAATTATTCCTCACGGTGGGTGCAAAAAAATATTGATGATAAAATTTTTCAGGTGGAAAAATCGGTGGGTATCCACCAATGCTCTGAGACTCTAGGTCCCTCTACTTGATTGGTGTAGCTCCATTTATTATGTGTGCATGAAATTGAAATCAGTGGTGGCCACAAGATCAGTGATACAACAATAATACTCCACTGAACGATTGCAAGGGAGGAATTTATTATGAAGGTAGAAAATGAAGTGGGGAAAAAGGAAGGGAGGATTAATATCTCAGGTAGAAAATCAGATTCTTGCAAACATTAATCAGAGTACTTTAACACACACATATATAGAAAGAAAAAAATTGTTACTTTCATCAAGATAAGGTAGAATTAGGAATGAAAATTTTCAATAACTCTCTTATCATAAAAGGTAAGAAACTCCTTTCTTCTTCATTGATGTTTTGGAAAGATTGTAAAAAGTGAGAAATAAAAGAACATAGAGGAGGAGAATGGAGAAATTTTTGCTATTTCTTTTGCTTCACTTCAAGTATTAATATCTCCTTGAGTATACAAAATTGACAACCCTTAAGAATGAGGGTTCCATCACAATTTATACACTTGAGAATGACCCTTCGTCCACCCCCTTCATGAATTTTCATTTGTCCCCTTACAACATGTGACTTTTCATATTCCTAGGTGTAGAATTAAGTACCCTTTTATTAATTAAGGATGACTTATTACATTACAAAATAAAGTAACATTTAAATGAGTGATACAAAATAGGAAAAGGAAAAAATGAAAAATTGAAACCACTCAATGAAGGAAAAGAACATGGAGGAGCGGTAGAGGGGGAAGAGAAGAGAGAGAAAGAAAAATAAGGAGAGAGAACTATACCAATGAAAATGTCACTTCTACTGATTATACCTTGCTTCCTGATTAATCCTTGTCGAGATGGACTTGAAATATTTCCACTCCCTTGAACTCTTTACTATACCAAGATTTTGTAGGTGGTACCTTCTCTACTTGAGGAATGCAAACACAAATCAGGGACTCAATCCAATCATCTAAGATATAATTTATTCTTTTGTTATTCATGAACCATGATAGATGTTTCTCTACAATCATCAAAATTGTGGCTCTGATCTTAGATAGAAAATCCAATATATTTTTTATTGAGTGCAAAGGGGTCCCTGGCATTTTTCTAAATATACTCAAATGTCCTCAACAACTCATCTTCGGTAGTGCTCTAATCAAGGGTGGCCACTCCAAGTTTTTATACTTTGATGTTGACGTTGGATTTCATCTTGAAGGCACACTCCTCATTTGAGTCTAAATCATCAATGGTCTGATTCAACATTTCATAGTGAGAGGCATAGTTTCTTGCCAACACATGTGAAAAGTCCTCAGATGGATAATTGAATACTTTTCTGATCACCAACACCTTGGAGTGAGTATCTCCCATATCCATCACTAATGGATGAATGTTGTCCCAATGTTATTTTTCTTTTTCCAATCCTTCCCTTGTCATCCAAAAATTCTCTGCAGTATCACACATGTACTCGAATAATGAGATCAAATCAAGAATTATTACTTTTCCTTTCTCTATGATCATGCTTGTCCATATGTCATTTACTCATCCCTACATGGTGAAGGCCAATGTCTTCTTAATGGACTCTAGGTCAAAGATACTGATTGGGGTAACTTCTTCTATTTGGAGTGACGATGAAGCGTTTGATTCCATCAAATGTTACATATATGAGGAGAGTGTTTGTACTTGGTCCTTCAACTGATCAATTTTCACCTTATACTCTTAATTCCTCATGATAATATGAGTAGAAGACTCTTGGTACATCTCTTTTGTGAGTGGTTAGGCCTAGGGGAATGGTGTTTATTTCATAGTCATCTAGTTTCATATATTCAATAGGTTTAATTACCTTCATCTTGAATACTTCTATATACTAATTATCTATGGCACCACTGAAAAAGTGTAAATTTATTTTTGAAAAAAAATTCTTCTTCCCCTTAGCCAATGTTGATATTGCTGAAAAATCAGGGAATGTCACCTACTGGACTATATGAGCTTACTTTGTGATCATTTCCTTCATCTAGGGAAACATCTCATTTTTCTCGAACTCTGCAACTGGCATGATTATTGTCTCCTACTTGAGGTGAGATGGTCCATCATTCATAGGGGAGGAGTGACGGTGGAAAGTGTGAAACTCTAGGGCTGTTGATAAATTAAGAGGTGGACTGGCTCATTCTCTTCAATTTATAATTCTACTACTAGATCCTCTATTGATATTACCTTCTTTTACAATCCCCTGTAATAGGGGGTCTCTGTCTTCATTGGTTTATGCTTCAAAAAATCTCAAGAATGGACCATGCTAGAAGTGTTTTCCCTTGACCTTCGATGAAGAGTGATTTGATGCTTGTCTTTGAAGGGTGGGGAAACATCTAGATGTGATGGAGGAAACCATTTTATTCTTGAACCAATATTTTTATCTTCTTATTACAACTTCAGTCCACTCACTTATGTCTCCCAACTCATGAACATTCCATGGTACCTGTGGCATAAGTGAAACCTTCACTACCTTATATTCTAGATCATAAAAATCCATTTCATCATCTTGAATTACCACTTCATACTAGTCAAACCTAAATCTTTTCATTTATGTGATTGCTACATGCATATGGTCTCTTTCCCTGACATCAAACCCATCTATGTAATTCACCCAATAATAATTGATCTATGGTACATGATATGACTTTGGGATATGGAAATTGTTTGGATCACCTCAGATGTCAGAGTCAGACCTCATTGTATATGAATACAAGCTCAAGGGTGCAAAAGAAGCTTCTTAGTGTGATGTATCATTGACACTCTTGCAGGTGAATATTCCAAGTGAGATGGGAAAGGATACATTCTTCCTTTTTTGGTTATTGATCTTACTGTGAACATGTACCAGCTATCTGCAAATCTTAAACAACAAATCTTGTCACTGAGATATCAAGGTATTTTGAGAAGAGAAAGATCATAAATGGAAACTCGGATGTATGAGAAAGTGGAAAATTGTGTGAAGCATGACCCGTACTTCTCGATCAAAGAAGCCTCTTGTGGCGAAAACCTTGAGTGAAGGTTCCCCTCCAGTGTCCTGATGAAGGAATCATTTACCCTTTTGAAGTGCTTATTTCTCTCCTTTAATACCAACTAATGACATATCTTAAATTTTGGGGCTTTGAGAGAGATGTTTTGAGCAAGTTACAACCCTTTGAAAGGCCTCGAGCTCACGAGAGCATACACTAGATATGCATTCATTTTGAACTTCTTTGAGACTGGTACTTAAAGAAATTGATGGTGTGGGTTGTCACAAATGATATGTCCACAATTAATTCTCTATTTTTCCTCTAATATCATGAATATGAAAATATTCATCCAGTCTTTGAAATCCTTCAAGGTTTAATCTCCCATCACTCGATTGAGGAGAATAATTGCATCTAAATATCCTTCATGGAAATAACCTCATAGGAAATACTTGGGAACCTATGAATATTTCCTTACTTATTTTAAACGTGAACCATGAGTGAGGCCTTGAAGGTATGATTCCATTTCTATCCATTCTTTTATTGCAACCTCTTTTGAAATGATGGCCATATTACTCCAAATTTGGATCTACATTTAATGGGAGATGGCTTTGGGATAAAGTACCGTCATGGTTGATCCATCATTTGCTCGAATGGTTTTGGTATCAGGTTCATAGTGTTGAGAACATACCATAGCCAATTCCACACTATGTACTAAGACTGGATGTCCACTTGCCACATATAGTCAGCTCATGAAGAATTTTTCCTCCACTGGATCTCTCAGTCCTCCAAACATTTGGTCTTTAAGATCTTGAAGGTCCATGTGGGTGACATTACTCTCCCCTATAGCTAAGTACTTAGAAGATAGATCTAAGACTAGTTCGATGCCATAAAAATTGAACTTAATGGTTGAAACTTTCACTTCTCTATGTCTAGAATGGGAGTTTAATATTTTTAGTAAATTAAAATTTTCAACTTTTTAAAACTTGAACCACCTTTCTCGTTCCTCTAAATGTTCCTTGTACACACTTCCCTTGACAAATTTTCCTAATGTGAGATTTTGTTATTTATAGTAAGTGATCATGTAGAGACTTACCATTTTTAGAAATTGGTCTTCCCAACCTTGGATTTTGACAAAATCAACTTTTTTAATATGGGGTTTTCCTCTTTATCTTACATATAAAGTTTTAACTCAACCAGATCTCTCGAACATCTGGAAATAAAATTTTAAAATTTAGAGGCATGAAATTGGGGATTCTTTGCCATAAAAAATTTGGGCCATGCATGTAATTTATTTCACTTTGTTCTTCAAGGTGCCTATAAATTTAGAAGAATGTAAAAAACCCCATATTGATTTGTGCACCTATTTTCAAGTTAGGAATATTTTCACTTCACGAGTTACATAGTCAATATGGTGAAAAATCATTCCTAGAGCCTTTAAAAGCTATGATTTTTCGTGAAATTTCCTTCACTATGATCATGGAAACTTGTGGGAAATGAATTCAAATGGAAAATGAGGGTGGAATAATTCTATAAAAAAATTCTAGAGTTCCGGGTAGAAATGGAGAAATGTGGGGGGAGTGAGGAAAATGGAAGTGTCGGTAATTTTAAGCATGAGAAGGAGAGAGGAAGGGGGGGAGTTTTTCTACCCACCTTATCCCCTTGGAATGGGATAGAGGGACACCAAAAATGCACCTTAGCCTTAGAGTGACACTTGGCACACATGTACGGGGTGAGGATTTTTCAGAAAGGGCTTAGTTTAGGCACTCAAGAACTAGTTTTTGATCACATGAGGAACCTAGTGGGAGCATAGAAGGTGGGAAAAAATTTCTACCATATTTTTTCCCTTATAACATGACATAGGGACATTAAAATTGCACTTTATCCTAGAGGTCACACTTGTCATGCATGCAGAGCAAAGAGAGGGGGCTTAAAAACTAGCTAAAAGTGCTTGATGGAGGTCTTCGAGGTCATATAATGAGTCCATAAGGCCTAAGGTGGGGGGTGAATTTTTCTTCCTCCCTTGTCCCCTTGGAATGGGACACAGGGACATAAAAATTGTGCCTCATCTTTGTGAGGATAAGTTTCAAACATGTGGAATTTAGAGCGGGGGATAGAAATTTTGTAAAAGGTGCTTACCAGAGTTCCCTAGTGTTAGGTTGTGGAGCATGTTTTAATGTGAGAAAGTGTTGAAGACTATACACTAAGAGTATTGTACACTTTCCACAGTTGTCACACCGAGGTTTGGGGTTGGGAAAGGCCTCAAGCAGGGATCCAGGGGTGGAAGCCCCCGGTAGCAAGGGTTCGAGTGCGCAGCCCCTAAAATTTTTTTGGGCCTTAAAACATGCCCAATATATCAGGAAACATGCTTTTCTCATATGGGTGGGATTTTTGACCCATAGGTTTATGGGACAGTTTTGGCCCATGGTTTTAATACCCACGATTTTTTAAAATTGCTTAAGTAGTTGTCTACTTATATGGTTTTATGTATATGGTAGGTATAATGTAACATTGCAGATGTGTTTCAAATTCAGGTGTGAATTCTGTAGAGTTTGTTTAGCATAGCTCCAAACAGATCTGGGTATTGTATTGAGAGCGCGTTGGCTTGTAATAAAATCTGAGCAAGTGATTCTTGGTGGACATAGCCCAAATTGGGTGAACCACATTAAATATTGTCTCTTTGTGTTGTGTTATTTTAATCTCCACTTTTATTTGAGATCCGTAATATTTTTTTCATATTATTTTCTATTGTTGCGATTCTATGAGGGATTATTCTACATATTTTATCCCTTCTTTCCTAACACCTAGGATCATGTTACCGGTCCATAAAGCTTAAGGTGGGGGGGGAATTTTCTTTCCCCCATTTTCCCCTTGGAGTGGGATAGAGGGACACCAAAAGTGCTCTTTAGCCTCATGGTGACATGTGTCATTAAATAATTTGGCTAACGATGGAGCTTTTACTTTGGAGAGGATATTGAAAATGACATTACCGAAGCTCTCGAGTGAATTTTTAGGAACTTTTTATATGATTTTTATCATAAAATAAATTTTGAGAAGGATGGGATGGGTCTAAAGGTATGATTCAACTTACGACCTTCTCAAAATGTCTTTTTTTATCAGGACCACCATTTGTTCGTAGGAAGAAAGAGGTGTTGTGAAAAATATGAGATCACCACAATATAGGGCATTGAATCAACTTTAAATTTATATATTTTTTGAGCTCCAAATTATTATAGGGCTCTTAGAATCATCCTCCAAAGTTTAGGTTCCTTTTCATAGTGCAAGCTCCTTCATCCTTTAAACCCAATTTTGTTGAACTTATCCCTAAACTGCCAGATCTTTCTAAAATCTTGCTAAATTAATTATACAATGATCCAAGCTCATGAATACATATACTTGATGAAATTAGGACTTCCAATGTACTTTGGGTAATACGTACCAACCTTAGAAAGGCCATAAATAACCCTTCCTAATCCTGCCAAAAGATCCACCTTGAAATACATTATCCTGAAAGACTCCTTTGAACTTGTTTTCTTCTTTTCCACACATGGGGGAGGGTGAGACCACATACACAAACATTTGATGGATGGGGAAATACTTGGCACAGGGGATGGGCTGATTTGGAGGGGTATCGGGGAAGGTTTACAATGAATTTTTGTTACACTATGACATAGTTGTCATGTTTTCGAGTGATTTTTTCCCTTGTAAAAACACAAGACAACAAATACAAGTGAACAAACACAAGGGATTGATTACAATTCGCTAAGTATAGATGATTTTAGGAAAATTTGGGTGAGTTGAATGATGCAACAAGGGTATCTGGACCTGAAAGTGCTTTAGAACTTGAACTGTAACCTAAAAATTCTTCTAGGCAAGACCATATAATAGGGCATGAGTGTTTATATGGTCTTGACCTATTTATATGGTCTTGAACCTACTCATAACTATGAATTTCAACTTTTTGGGGTTTTTTCTTGTTTGAATTTCTTTATTATTGTATTTTTGTCATTATTAGTCACACTATAACGGTCTTTGAATGCTCTACTCAATCTTTCAAACCCTAACCATGGATAAATTCCTATGAAATAAACATCATATGAGTTATGGGAGCCACCAACACTAGCACTACTCCAAAGAGGCCTCAAACTACATGTCATTCTCCACCTAGAATATGATATATAGCTATATTATAATCAAATTTGACATCTTTTCTTTGAAAAATATTGACTTAAGTTTCTCTCTTTCAAATCTACTTGAGTGAGTGACTTTAAGTGTTTGAAAATGTGGGAATCAGTTTGCTAGATCTAGTAGGAAGCTTCGACTTATAAATGGTGTTTCCCTAATGAATGTGTAAAGGTATTTTCATAATGTAAGTAACTTTGAATGCCTTTTGTGTTATCTTTTGCAATAAGACTCTATAAAAGTACTAGATATTAAATGAGGTGAGTTTCACATGCTTATATATGCCTCCAAAGGTTATCTAAGTTACAAAGGCTGAATGAGAAGGAGTAAATGACCCAAAGAATAATGTGTAATTGAAAATTTTGGACTAAAGTGAGAAAGGTTAATACTGTATACTAGGGTCATGAAGTATGGACATTCTTGACCCTATAGTATATTTTAAACCCTAAAAGGGAAATCTAAAGTTTTAGGATTGTAAGTTGGCCAATAGGGTTTCTTAGTGTATTTTATGTATTCAATTCTCAAAAATTATCAATAAATTAGTGAGTGATGAGGCTTCAAATATGACCAATAGGGTTTCTTATTGTATTTTATGTATTCAATTCTCAAAAATTATCAATAAATTAGTGTGCATGATCAAGCAAGCTAGATGAGAGACCTAAATATGGACCAGATGAGAATGGGTAAAGTGCACTTGTTTGAGCAAGAGAGCAATGTCAAGACTAGTAGTGTTAAAGAGTAGAATTACCAAAATTGATTGTCTACATTCCCCCCTTTAAGTATGAAATGAAATGAAAAATTTAAATGAAAAGATACTTGAGTTTGTAGAAACACATTATCATCATTCAATGTTTGTTTTGTAAGATTCCATTGTGTTGGTGTTGGCACACTCCATGAGCCTTAGCTATTTTTTTTCAACTAAGTCTTTATTGCTCGGCTATATAGCCATGCCTTTTTTATCTACTAAACTAATCTAATAAGATTGGTGTTTGCATGTTCCATGATGAAACCTACAACACATAGTGTATTCAATGTCCATGATAAAGAATTGAAATTTAAGTTGAATGAAAAGATGTAATGAAAATGAAATCTAAAAATATAAATAGTGAAATAAAGAGATGCAAAACATGGAAGGAAAAACCTATTTATTTTGTGGTGGGAAGAGTTTCTCATTCTTTGTTTGTACTTAGAGATTTGGATTGTTGAACTTCACCTAAGAATTGGGGGTGATCATTCCCCAATTGTGTTGAGGAGATGCTAGAGTATCAGGTATATGGAACACAATACATGAATTTCAAAGAGAGAGAAGAAGAATGAGGAGTTGAAGCACCTTGTGAAGGAAAAATATAATGTATCGAATTCATTTAGCAACTCTAATATATTCCTCTTTAAGTGTAAGAGGAGAGTAAGGACTTCATATGAATAACTTAGACATTTTTATACCTTCCATGACCCCACGAACCACACTATTGCAGACAGATCTAGGCTTGATTTCATAAATTAGGACATATAGTATACAAGAGAATAATTTTCCCCCATACTCTCCCCATGTTCCGCAAAACTGAGTAGAAACTGAATAGAGGTGAAATGTGTTGAAATGTATCTAGAAAAAGGGCTACCCATTCCCCCAATATCCCTGAAACTAAAACTAAAACTAAAACTAAAACTAAGTGTTGTAGAGAACAAGGAATGAAATATGTCATACCCCCTGAAAATAATCTAAACATAGTCATCTGAGTCTAAAATTATGCCAAAAACATATTCCTGTATGTGAAAATTGGAAACTGCCAAGAAACTTTTTGTAACTAACCCTGAGGTAAAACCATAGAAATTTTAATTATTTTTTGTAATAAATATATTCACAAATAACATTTTAAAAACTAATTAATATTTTTATTTTCATCTTAATTCTCAAACGTGATCAATATTAGAATACATTATATTAAATACTTTTTCACAATTATCTTTGTACAGTGATGACCGTACTGTATGTTTACAACCTTATGCTTAATTTTATAATTCTAAATTTTATAATGTGATTTTGTTTGTAAGTACTTTTTATTGTGTTTTCCTGTTTCAAAGCCCAAAATTCTATTTATGTCTTTTGTAGGTATGGGAATATACCCATATTAATTCCCCTTCTTTTTGAGGTGTGTGTGATAAAGATTTTGATAAGTTTGATAATTTGCATAGAAAACACATGAAGGGCTGATGTTTTGGCCACAAAAAATAACGTGTAACTGCAAAGGGGATACACATGGTGGACACCATGGTGCACAAAAAGATTAAAAATATCAACAAGAATAATAGTAGCAATAATTTCAATAAGATAACTATAAACAACATCAATATTAGTGCATATGTAAGTAGAAAAAGTGTAAATAGTGTCACATAGCAGTGTTAGTGCCTGTAGATATGGGACACGGTGTCACAATAAAATCAAGGCCCTTAAGCCTACAATTAAGAAATGTCATATAAGAAGGCATGGTGCCACAAAAATGGGACACCGCAGTGTCATAAGACAAATAAGGCCCTAAGGCCATAATAATAGTAGCAAACAAGTAACTACACACACAACTAGCAAACATGTATAGAAAATAAGAGTATCATAATGTGATGAAATCACATAGCAAGTGATGTATATATGTATATACATACATATATATATGTATATACATACATATATATATATATTGTATATACATACATACATATATATATATATATATATATATATGTATGTATGTATGTATATATATGTATATACATGTATACATATATATACATATATATGTATATATATATACATATATATGTATATATGTAATATACATACATACATATATTATATATACATATATATGTATATATATACATACATATATGTATACATATATATATGTATGTATGTATGTATGTACACACACACACACACACACATACATGTGTGTGTGTGTGTGTGTGTGTGTGTGTGTGTGTGTGTGTGTGTGTGTGTGTGTGTGTGTGTGTGTGAAACAACAACTATCAAACACTAAATAAGACACATGTGTTAGTCTTATTAGCTCAAAAGATAGTAAATACACTAGGAATGTAATTAAACGTGATAATAATTAGCTCAAAAGTAGTAAATACACTAGGAATGTAATTAAATGTGATAATAAAGTGAAAAAGGTACTATAATGAAATAATAGCACCTAGATTGTGTGGAGGGATGCCCCAAGAAAAATTATGTAAGGAACCATGATAACTCTCATAATCATGTATCAATCTGTATATCATGTATCATGCTTGATATACACCATGAATGCATGGATGTAAAATAGAAGAAATATTAGTATAAAACTAGAAGGATAAACAACATGTATAATGTAAAGTGCTTGCAACATATGCTAGAGAAATACAACCTAATTTTTGCATTTTTTAAAATATTTGAATGTTTTTTTCTTTTTTGATTATATCAATGTTTTTGTATTTTATAATGTATAGCTATGTACAAGAAAGGGGTAGTATAAAAGTTACCAAAGCTCATTGAGAATATAATCCATGTCAAGATGAAACCGAATGGGTATAGAATCAACCATGTTAGTAAATTTTCAAAAATGGGAACCAAGGAACAATCATATCTCATGAAATTGATGTAGTGTTATAGTGTAGTGGATTAGGGATGTAATGTGTAAAACATTAGATGTGAAAATACTTTGTGTGTTTGATGTTGAGTAGTCATGTGGTCCACTAATATTCCCAAAAGAAACTTAGGTGAAATGGTATTAGAACATGAGATGTGGATTAAGGATGTAAAGACTGTGAAAATAATTTGTACACTCTGATGTTGAGTAGTCATATGAAAATGTGCTAGGGACTTTAAACATGAATATTTATCTTGAAAAGATGCATGATGTATCTATTGTAAGGGGTTGTTGAAGTTACATGTACAACTTTTGGGACAATCCCTTGCTCCTATTTAATCCATTTTTAGGTGGGCTTAGATTGCCCCTATGTAGGAAGAACTTCAATGGGAGAAAAAATTCTAGATGCTATAGTAGAATAATGCTCCTCAAATGTAAAAAAAATTCGAATACTTATTCTATAGAGGAGGTGAAGTAGATCTATTTGATTTTCATGTCTCATAAGCTATAATTCCTTTGTCTTCTAATAACTTAATTTTCTTATCGAATGCATAACATTCATTTTCATGGTGTCCATTAAAAAGATAAAAATTACAAAAGGGATGACAACACTCAATATAAATAGGAGGTAGACATTCAATGTTTTCCTTCATAGTAAAGTGGCATAAGGAAACACCTATAGTAGGGGTAGGGGCATAGCAGGGAGGATGCTCTCTAAATACCATAGAATTTGGATCTATATTAGAATTAAATACTCTATCATCTCGAGGTGAGTATCAAAATGGAGTAACATTTCTTGCATCCTCATAGGTGGTATGGTCCTGATTAGAGGTATAATAACCACCATGATTTTGCAAAGAACAAAAAACAAACCATGATCATGCATAAATGCATAGAAACCCACACATGCACCTTAAGGTATCCCTAGGGTTTTTTAATTAGCATGCCTAATATATAGAAACTTGGTAATATCTTAAATTAAGTGAAGGAATTGATCAAACTGGTTCACTAAATGTTTTCACCCTTTTTAAACTTGATTTATATTTACACATAAGTAAAAAGGGATGAAATAGAAGTTATAGGGGTTATTCTAATTAATTAACTTCCAACATTAACCATTCAATATTTGAATAATGTATTAATACTTACAACAAATGTACACAATACAATATAAGCTCATAAATACATGGGATTGAGTAAACTTAGTTGATTACCAATGATTCTAGGGAATTTTGGGTGATTTGAATAGTGGAACAGGAAGATTTACACCTGAGAATGCCTCAAAACTAGAATTGTGACATGAAGATGCTCCTAGATAGAACCGTATAGTAGGGGTCAAAATTTTTGTATGATATTAACCTATTTATATAGTCTTGACTCTACTCATAACCATGATATGCAACTTTCTAGGTTTTTCACTTGTCTGAATATCTTTATCACTCTCTATCAGTCACACTGCAGGAACCTTATAATGATCCATTCAACCTTTCAAACCCTAACCATGGATGAATATTCCTACATAATAAACATTAGTTGGGTTGTGTGAACCCTCATGCACCATTAATGTTGGTACTACTATGAAGAGGCCTCAAACCGCACGCCGTTCTCTACCTAGGATGTGATATCTATATATAGTGCAATAATATTTGGCATTGTTTCTTTGACAAAGGTTGACTTGATTTTCTCTCTTTAAAATCTAATTGAGTGAGTGACTTTGAATGCTTCAAAAATGGGGGAAGCAGTCCCATAGACCTAGTGATAATCTTTAGACTTGTAGATAGTGTCACTGTAATGAATGTGTAGAGGTATTTGTGAAGTGTAGCTAGCTTTGGGTGTCTTTTGTGCTATCTTCTGTAATAGGAGTCCATAAGAGTAATAAGTTCAAAATGATGTTAGTTTCACTTGCTTTTATATTATTTTCAAGGTGATTTAAGTTGCAAATGATATTTGAGGAGTAAATGACCAAAAGAATAATGTACAACATAAATTTTAGGACCAATTGATTAAGGTAAAAATAGTACACTAAGTTCAAGAATGTATGGGCGTTCCTGCCCCTATTGTAAATTTTTGAACCTATAAGGGAAATCTAAAGTGTGAGGTTTAAAAGTTGACTAACAATGTTTCTTAGTGGATTTAATCCATTCAGTTCTAGAAAATCATCAACATATTAGTGTGTATGATCAGGCAAGCTAGACAAGAGACCTAGGGATGTACCAAATGAGGATGGGTAAAGTGCACTTATTTGAGCAAGAGATAAATGTTAAGACCAATAATGTCAAAACTTTTAATTACCAAATTTGAGTGTCTACGACACTATGTGAGAAGCGGAATGTGGATACATGTACATTTTTATCTCCTTACATGGTAGATGACACTGACTTTGGAGGATGTATATCGAATATTAATAATGTTGATTATTAGAGAGAGGGTACATGTGTTGCCATAGGATACACCATTGTATATGTAACTGGCCCATAGGTATTTATTGGGATGGGCAGGTGTAGGAGAGTCATCTATCAGGATCAATGCGATTATGGCATATCGTATTCACAATTTTGGAAGTATATTGTCATATTGTTATAATATTTAATAGTGGTGAATAGCGGTGGTGTCATGATATCTTACATATTAGTTATGGTGTTAGTTTATCAAGGATAAGGGAACCTAATATGCATGGGGTTGAAGCATATTAGTGCACTTGTACATGGATTTGAATAGGTTTACCTTAGAGAGTCATGGTGGAGGTGTGACAGTGATTATATTGTTACATATATGTGCATAAGAGCACATTGCTCATGTACGGCCGATTGGTGGGCCACAAATAGATTGGGATTCCTTTTTAGAGGGGGTGGCAGCTTAACTTTTTTTATAGGACTAGTATGGTAAAACATGTCACCACAATGCAAGACTTTTATTATATGGTCATTGAGTACAATTATATGGTCATAATCATGTGTAATAGGAGGAGTGATAATATTTTTATCTAAATTTTGAGGATTTTGTAGTTTCCACATGTCTTTTTATAGATCAAGGAAACATAATCAAAGATCATTAAATGAGTCACATGTATCATACAGAAATTTCTCCTTAAGGGGTCATGTGAGACCTCTAAAAAATATAAATTGAATTTCTAAATCACTTGGTTAATACAAAATAAAATTAATATGAGCTTAAAAGAATAGAATTTAATCAGCTACAGGATCAGTCTCACCCTAATTTAAAGAATTTATGCACTCATATGTATCCATAGGGCCTCTATTAAAACTAAAGTGTTCTAGAAAAACATATTCAAGGTCAAAAAAACACCTAAGGAACCACTAGGCAGATGGGTAAACTAATAGAGAGCATCACCTATATGAATTCAAGAGAAGGAATTTAGAAGGAGTCTATCATTGTCATATGAATCCATAAGTGTCCTATAATGCATAAAATGACTATAGGGATATGAAGTTCCATCAAATAATTGAAATGTGGGCATGAAAAAAACCCTAGGGAAAGGAGCTTGAAATATATTTTGTGGGATGGTACTACAATAGATGGTATTAGCATCAATACTAACATAATAGGATTTTCTTTATAGATTCAATGTATGAACCTTGCATTGTAAATCACCAATTGCATGCATAATAACAAACACCTCTTGAGGTCGTATGATATAAACATTGAGAGTCTCATTCAAAGGTTATACTTTTCCATTAATAGTAGTCATGGGAACATTGGTTTTTCTAGAATCCATAGTGGGAAATGTGTCATGTGAAATCCAATTGGGTAAAACTTGAGGCTCTAAGGTCTAAATCTCAAGACGAGGCTCTGAAGGTATATTAAAATTACTAACAAGAAAAGTATTCCATTAACCAATGTATCAACAACATGTGTATCATATGCAACCAAAGAAGAAATAACATGTATATTTTTGTTAAAATTATCATTATTCACACTTTCACATATAATTGGAATGGAAGAAGTAATATTATAATCGTTGTATTTACTTTCAAGAGGAATATTGAAAACATAATTTGCATCAAACATAACAAGTACAAGACAGAGAGAAGAACTTATATCATTACTACATCTAGAATTCTTAGTACAATAAATCCCTTGACACATCCAACAATGGGCACTTCTCTCTATTCCATGGAATAACATCTTCCATAGGTAGCTTATATCTTTATACCCATTTAATTCATGACTACCAAAGACATTATGTTATAAGAAGCACCTGAGTCAAACATTCAATTGTGTAGGATCTAACCATTTACAAGAAATGTGTAGAAATAAGGGTCAATTTCTAGTTTTCTCTCAACCAAAGATGTTCCCAAATAAAATTTAAGGGATGGATCAATGAACTCTTAAGGTTATTTAATTTCATTTTTAGACAAACAAGAAGAGGATTCTCTTTGTTTGCAAAAACATTATCACTAAATCCCAAGTACTCAAATTCCCTATTTCTATGCTCAAGAATCCTACACAACTCTACCAAAGGTGAATTTATCTTCACTTTGATTAAGATTTGGGCCATATCAAAAACATTGTACTTGGGTATGGAAGTTATGGAAGGGAAAGTGATTACTTTTTTAGATGGTATAAAGTATTTCAAAACAACAACATAAGGAATACTTGGATTTGGTTTAGTGGAAGGGGTTTTGCATGACATATTATTCTTATGGGAACCCTTAGGAACATTAGTCAATATTGACATCTTGGATTTTGAGTCTTGGGCATGGATCTTCACCTTCTCACTTCTCAAATTATACACCTTTTCCTTGGCAAAAAATGCATTTGTTAACAACTCCCTATCCTCTTTGGAAGGAACTTCTCCATCAAACTTATTGATGATCAAAGCTCTTAGATACTCATTATCATGATTGGGAAGTTAAAAGGATTAGGCCATATAAATCTTAGAATTAACTTAAAGAGGAAGAAAACATACCTTGTTCACACTTGTCCAAAATATATCAACAATTTTAACACATAAGAGATAAGTAGAGGCTGTACCTTATTCAAATTTTATTTGATGATCAAACACACATACATAATTGAAAATTAATACAATAAGATCTTCATCCAGGGAAGATGTTCAAAAGGGACATGAGGAAATACACACTCATCACACCAATCAATAATATGTTCTTATTCAAGTTATTTAACTGTTGCACTTAATGGATCAGGATCTTCCTTATTATCTCAAGGTGGATACTTCCTATCATAGGAATATTTCCTCTATCATCTACTCCATGATATCCTTTGAATATATTTTAGTTTTGATTTTGATTTTGATTTTGAGGGATTAAGGACAACCCTTTCTCAGCTCTTGTAGTTTTCATAAGATTTCCTTAACTACCCTGCCAAGGTATTGACTACCTCTTCCAAATTAATAGACTTGCTTGTGGTTTTTCAGGATTGATAAGTTTCACCCCTTCCCTTTTTGGAGGTTTTCCCACAGCCTTTATGTCATTTTCAATTTGAATGGACAAGATGAATGCTTGTCTCAAAATTATAAGGTTCTTGTCTCTCAAGTAATAGACTACCTTTTTTTCAAATGCATCAAAATATTTGATCAAATAATAATCACTAATGGGTCTCAAATTAGCTAGTAATATCATCAAAGTCTTGTTAAACCTTGTGTTGAAATGTTATACACATTCATTGGGATTTTTATTTATGTTTTCAACTCAAGACAAGAGGAACATAGGTTTAGTCATATTACCATATTTAATTCTAAAAAACATTCTTCATTTTATCCCAGCAATCAATTGAACCATGAGGTAAGGAATTAAAATAATTTATTACATATTCCTCTAAAGTGTGCTAAAAAAAATTCAAGAAAACATATTCATACTCTACTTCATAATCATTCATAATGTTTGGAACAACTTAAGATGTTTATCACCACTACTAACATTATTTCCTTTGAATGTAGGCAGGGTATACCTAATTTCATTATAAACCTCGTTTGGTTATCCAGGCATGTTTCCAAAATCAATGGGTCTAAAATAAATAACTCTGAAAGGGGCACATGGAGGTGGATGGTCCATGTTGTTATTAATAGGATTCTAAATAATAAGATCAATAATATTGTGAATAACATGTATATGAGCTAAAGGAGGAGTATGCTATTATGTAAATTTTATTAAAAGAGTACTCCTAATAATTACAAGCCTAGAAGCTTTCTCAAACAAACTATGGAGTTGGAAAACATGGATTCTAGGCTATGACCTATGAGGGGAACTCAAATATTTTTCTATCAAAGGAGAAATAGTTTGATCAAGTGTTTATATGTCTTTACCTTGTGAATTTTGATCAGTAAATAGTTTCTAAACTTGTCTCCTTCTCCTCTCAAATGTACCCAACTCAAGAAATAACTATTAATTAGGGTCTGATTTGAATGAAAATATTAATCCTTCCAACTTTGTAAATGTGGAATTTCAAAAAAAATGACAACATATAATACAAAACCAGTCAATCTGAAAATTCAAAATGGAGTCACTACTATAGATTGCACTCTATACATAATAGATCGATATGGAAATACACTAAATCATATTCCAAAAATAATAAGCTGATGATGATTTGATAGGCCCTTCTTAAATGATGGGAACTGATAAATATTTCTTAAATTCCCCAAGAATGAAACTAGTATGTTTTTTCTTCCCAATATAACACCCCCAAAACAATACTGGAATGCAAATTTACATGAGGAGAGAACAAGGGAAAATAATAGACCTTTTAGTTTTTCGTTTGCAGCTAGGGACGGGTCTATCTCTTCCATATGATAAATCCTTATAAGGATTTACTATGAGGTAATTTACTAAGGGTGTGGTTGACCACATGCTACTTTTGGCTCTTCCTAAATGAAGGTGAGAGAACATATGGGATGGTATTAAAGAGAGATGGAGATGATATGTTTCAGGCCCTCAAACTTATTGAAACCTTAATTTGAGATAAAATGAAACCACATAATACAATGCTCATTCTAAAGAATGGTAAAAAAGTATTGAAAAAATATGATACATCACACATAAACCACTGACGACAGATTTGATGTGATCACAATCATCATTATAGAAGAATTTTTTTAACAACTTGGAATGGAATGGTACTTATGATGCTAATATTCACAATTCATGGAAAATACACTTTAAATATTTAGGGTAAATGTGATTTTTATGCAAATATCATGTTGGATATGCAAAGGGATAAAAAATAATAAGGGTAGGGACTAATGATAGTTTAAATAAAAGTGAAATTAAATGAAAATTGGGGGAAGAGAGATAGTGATAGGAAGTAGATGTATTGACCATGTTATCTAGATAATTCATCATGCATTCAAACCTAAAATCAAAGGGAAGTCACACTCCTAAGGTTGCTTGTCCTCATGGACACTTAAATAGAAAAAGCTATGAAATTTAAACCTTGAGACCTTAGAATAACCACCTAAGAATGAATCCTGATGTAATCAACATAACAAACTTCTAATACCAAAGGATACCCTATGGAACACAAATGTACATTCACAAGAATTAAAGAAATGATGATTGTAACTAAAATAAATGGTGTAAGTAACATTAAAATACAATAATCATTCAATTACCAAATCAAAAAATCAAATGTAAAATGATCTTATAAATTTATTTGACACAATAAACATATGATTACCAAAGAGAGTCACTAGTTACTGATTTCAAATTTGTTTACAATGAGAAAAACCAAAAATTTTCATGGCAGAGCTGATCTTACATGTCTAGTTGTAGTGAAGACAAGGGAAACATATAGAAGATGAATCTAAAAGCCTTTGAATGGATTTTTATGGGAAACCACCTTAACATGAACATGTGGATGAAAATTACAAGAATCCAAACCTTTGTAGAGCCATTACATCATAAAAACCATGATCATAACTTGAACCCTCTAGTTTTCAATTTGTGTTGTGTAGAAATGAGTTTTTTAACCCCTTGTTTTGAAGAAATCCCTCACATTTATACATTAATAAAAAAAATTGGAATAATATTCTTTGTAGCTCCTCAATCAATGGTTAAGATGATGATCCATGTGAATTAGGGGAAAATAATGGAGGAACAAACAATCTAGCAAATGAAAGAGGGAAATAATGCCAAATATTCATTATTCAATTCCCAAATCATCCATGGTGGGGTTATGAGGGGAATATTCCACTTTTATAAGTACCCATGTGCAAAGGAGGATCATGAAAAATATCTCCAGTCGTTAAATCTGCCACTACATCCATGAAAATGGTGTTTTACCTACCCAAATTTTTGCATATAAAATATCACAAAATATTTGCACCATTTCCCCCAATTTGACCCCTATGGAAATCGTTATTTATCATGATTCCAATCAAACTAGTTTCACTAAAAATGGGTGCCCAAATCAAAATTTATGAGTGAAAATGTCACAATGCATTTATGCCCAGACAATTAAAAACTGTAACTTTGATTTTTTTTTAAAAATACCACATGTCATGTCCTGATTCATTAGTAAGATAAATTAGGAAATTAGAGAAAATGGATAGGGTAAATGTTCCATTTGTTCTATTGGGGAGTGCCTTGGCTAATTCAATGGTTTTAAAGAGATGTTGTGGGTGGTTGGAGAACACAAGGAACACAAGAACTGTTCCCTTGGTTCTGTTTGGGTGTGAAATGTATGGTAGAGGTAAATAAGGTGAAGTGAATAAGTAAAGGAACAAAGACACAAGGGGAACAATTCCACAGGTTCTGAGTGGGGCTGAATTTGCCGCTAAAGTTGAAGAGTGCAAAAATACGGGGAAATTGGGGAAATGGAGAACTAGGTGAAGGATGCAAAAGTTCCAAGTGTTCCTCTTGGAATCAACATGTTTGAAGGAGGGTAAGTGGATTGGAAGGTAAACGGAAGTAGGGAAGTGGAAAAATCGTTAAACAAATGAAGTATTCCACAAGTTCCAAAAAGATCTAATTTTCTTGATTAAAGACTTAGCCATTTTTTCCAAGGTTTGGGTGGTGAAGTGGTGGGAGCAGGGAATAAGGGAACATGAGGAACCTTGAAATAGCTCAGGATGTTTCTAAGAAACTCTAATTAGTTGATAGAGGAGGGGAGTGTAGTAATGCGGGGAACTTGGGGAACAAGTGGAACAAGGGAAAAATTCTACTTATTCCTCAAACATCTGATTTACCTAACCAAAGGATAATTTACCCAAAAATGGATATATTCTTAGCCTCAATGGAGTATGAGTGGAGTGGGAAGGTAAATGGAACAACTTTGGAGCTTTGTAACTTGAAAAATCACCATGGATCCCAGCAAATCAACTTTTTACTCCCTCTTATCATATGACGAGGACACAAAACACTTAGGATGAAGATGAAACATGCAATTTTATCCTTGAAAACCCCTTCTTTCCTCTTGAATACTACAAAACACATCTAAAATATCCCCAATGTTGCAAGTCAACCTTCTAAAAATTCACCACAACATAAACAATGCATGAAACCAGTAAGGAGCACTATAGAGCTTCAACATCATTCACGTGAGTTCTACAACCTGCAAATGAACCTTAAGAGCCCTTAAAACCTTCTTGAAATAGATTGGTCAGTACCTTAAGGACCCAAATACTAGAATGAATTTTACAAAAAGGTTTATATCAATATGGCTATGAACAATATTGAAAGGCAGAGCCAAAAAATAAGCATAATGAAGAGGAACATGGGGAATGAAAGGCCAACACTAAGAAACAAAGGGGGACTCTAAAAAAGATGGTGTAAAAGATACACAAGATCAAAATGGGCACCAATATGTAGCACCAACTAAGAAGAAACCTTCTACCTATTAACCTTCTTCAAGAAAGAAACATGGAAAATTGGATATATTTTAGTTGACTGAGGAAGGTCTAGTTTATATTCCACACTACAAAATTTTTGTAACACTTAATAAGGGCCATAGTATTTGGGTTAAATATTTTTATCTTTTTTCTATTTTTTCAAAGATAGTTGCTTATATGGGTGGCATTCATACAAAAATAAAGTCTCCAACTTCAAACATTCACTCATTTTGGTGTTAATAAACTTATTTATTCATGTGCTTCTTTGTCATTGCCAAGTTCTCTTTAAGGCTTGAGAGCACCTCCTATTGGTTTTTAATGTGATCTTCAACTGATCTTACTTTAGGATAAACCTGTAAGTTGGAAGTGAGGTATGATCAATGGTAATTATATAATCATATGAATGGGGACATTATTGATGAATTATGAAATAAAATGTTATACCACCATTCTGCAAGTGGTTTCCACTTGACCCATCTCTCCCGCTTATCTGAAGCAAATAATTGTAGATACCCCTCCAAACATTTGATTACTACCACATTTTTTAATCGGTTTTGAGATGATATGATGAACTAAGAGACAATTGAGTACCCAAACATGAGAATAAAATAGACCAAAAATTATTAGTAAATGTAGGATCACAATACCTTACTATAATCTTGGGTATTCCAAGTAGTTTCTAAACTATATGCATAAAATGTATGAAAACTATACTTTTTTTAAATGCATGAAACAAGGCACAAAAAATGAGCATAATTAGTGAGTCTATCAACCACAAAAATTACTCTTTTATATTCAGTTTTTTTTAATTTTGTAATGAAATCCATGGAAACCTCTTCACATTGCTTACTAGGAATAGATAGAGGATAAAAAAAGGAATGGGGACTTAATAATTTCACCCTATTTTATACTAACACACCAATAATTTTTCCACAAATCTCTAGCCACATGATTTCAACCCTTCATAGAAGAAATATTTGTTAATTATGTGATAAGTTTTTTATTAATCCCAAATGGCCACCCACTAGAGAAGAATAAAGCTCTAAGATAATGATACTTTTAAGAATAGAGTTGTTGCATAAGTACAATTGGTCCTTGTACCACAATACACCCCCCTTCCATACATTTTTTATTAAATTCGTAGATCCTATTGGAGATTTTAAATGAGAGTGTGGTTCTATTTTTCATTTTTCCATTTTGATCTTACCTAATCTACCCAATCTACCAGTAATATGGACATGGAATATAAAAATTCCTTTGTCGACTCATCTCTCCTAGATAGTGCATCAATTACCACATTTTATTTTCATTTTTTGTAAATGATATCAAAGTCATATCTCAAATCTTAGTGACCCATTTTTTGTTCTTCAAATGATATTATTTACTTTATGAAGTATTTTAAGTTGTCCTTATATGTATTTACCTTGAAGTGACAACCGATGAGATATAGTCTCCACTATTTGACTACATGAAAAAAATCCATCATTTCCTTCTCATACTTTGGTATTGATAGGTTCTTACTCTTGAGTCAATGTATCTCAAATGCAATGGTGCAGTCCTCTTGTATAAGTATTACACCTATGCCACACCCTGAAGAAACACATTCAACAATGAAGGTTTTAGACAAATATGGGGTGTCCAAAATTGGAGTGATAAACATGGCCTTCTTCAGTGATTTGAATGCATGTGTTGCTTCCACATTCTAATGAAAAGAGCCTTTCTTCAATAACATTCTGGCTGGTGTTGTAATTCTACCATAAAATATTTGATAATAACCCATAAGCCCTAAGAATCCCTTAAGATTTTTTAGGGTTTTAGGAAACTCCTAATCCACCATGGCTTGGATCTTATGAGGATCCACATTTACCCCTTCATGAGACATGATGTGACCTAATTATTCTACCTCCCTTACCTCAAAAACACACTTGGAGATCTTGGAATAAAGGTGTTGTTTTTCAAGAGTGTCTAATACCTTATTAACATAATGTAAATGTTCCTCCCTAGTATTGTTGTAGATTAATATATCATCAAAGAATACCAAGACAAAATTCCACAAAAATGGTTGAAATATTGAATTCATAAAACTCTGTAAAGTAGAAGGTGCATTTTTAAAACCAAAAGGCATCACTAGAAATTCATAGTGGCCTTTATGTGTCCTAAATGTTTTTTTATGAATATCTTCATCATGAATTTTTATTTGATGTTATATCAATCAAAGATATAATTTTGTAAAATAAATAAAACCATTTAAATGACATGAATGTGATACTTATCTTTTACTTTGTATTCTAAACACATGCGCTAACCTTCATCCTTATTTCTTAACATCACCACTAGAGAAGAGTAAAAACTTTGAATGTGGTGAATAATGCCTAATTTTGACATATCTTGTACCATATTTTCAATCTCACTCTTTTGTAGATAAGGGTACTTATAAGGTCAATTTTTTTGTGGTTTGATTCTTAACACTAACTGAATAGCATGATCATGATCTTTTTTGTGAGGTAACCATTTTGGCATATCCACAAAAATATTTTTTTCTTATTAATAGTTTCTTGTAGATTTGATGGTATAGTTCCTTTTGATGGTTAAGCTTCTATTGAAAATAGTTTTGCCACAAACCCATAAACACCCTCCTTAATAAATTTCTGCATTTGATGAGAACTTAATAATTGTGGATCTTTTGCTTGCATCCCTCAAAACTAAAAATTCCCCCCTTAAGAATGAATTACATGAATAATAACTTGAATTTCATCTCCATAGTTCCTAATGTAATAATCCATTAGAACCCTAACATAATGTTTGTGACCCCTATTAAAATGACATACATGGGACCTTCTGACATGTAATATCTTGTGGATAGCTTAATATTATGGAATTTTCTTGAACAACTAATTATACCACCATCTTCCACCATGACCTAAAACTTTGGGGCTAGATAAATAAAGTAATTTAATCGTAAATCCAACTTATGATTGATGAATTTGTGAGTACTTCCAGATTCAATCAATACTATCACCCTTTCTTTATTTAGGAACCCAACTACCTTCAGGGTTTTGTGGGTTACTAATGTTATAAATTGCATGGAAAGATATATTTGGTGGATATTCCTTGGTGATGATCTTAGAAATCTCTTCCTCTTTGGCATATTCTTCATCCCCTTACTCTTCCTCATTTGGTCCCTTAATGTAGAATAATTTCTTCTTAGCATATTTATGTCTTTTACTTCATTTATTATCACAGCTAAAATATATACCTTTGACTCATTTTTATTCAATTTTTTATGAAGTCAACCGGGTAGGTTGAGGGAATGATGGTACTGAGGTGATATGATCTCTAATGGTAGTGAATTTATTCCTTTTCATATAAAGGAATACTTCCTCTACACTATGTTCAATGATAATACACTTTAAAATAGTGAATGGATCAAACATTTGTACCTCATGTTGGATGTGATCCTTGAGACCACATAGGAACACCTTTAAATTGTCATAAGAAATTATATCCTCGTGTAACGAAAAGATCTAAAATATTTGAATGTAATCCTTTATTTCGCCTATTTTCCTTATCTTTTCTAATTTCCTAAAGTACTTCTCATTCACACTACTATTATACAGTATTTGCAGCTCCTGCGTAAAAAATGACCAAGTGACATTAAGAGCTTTCCTCTTCTCTTAAGTGTACAACCAATGATACCAAGTGAATTTATTTGGTTCTAGATACAAGGATTCCATTACCACCTTCTTCCCACTTGGTACTTGATGTAGATCAAAAAAATTATCCATTTGATTGATCTAAGTGATCGTGTCATTCCCATTGAACTTGTGCATTTCCACTTTTAGAATAATGTTACACCACTGGCTAGAAGATCCATTAGGTTGTGCATAGGATTCCCCTTGGTTGGTTTTATTTGGATTTGGGTGTGAATTAATTAAGGAACCCATGTGAATTGAATGGGAATTCATGCCCATCTCCATGCTTAAAAGATTTCTCATCTTCTCCTTTCTCATTAATTCTAACCCTATCTACATTTCACTTTATATTTATTGAAGACCTTGGTCGAGGTTACCTTCCAGTAATTAAATTTTACCTCTCATTTCTTTAAGGTTATCTTATATTTTATCTTTAAATATCTAAAGATCATGGTGGAATAACTCCTTACTCACCATATTATTAACCCTTCCTAAAGTCGGTTAAATACCTTTGATACTCTAGAAGATGAAGATTCCAAATCCATATATTCCTTATTTTGAGTTATTCCTCAAGTGGATTGAGCCTTCCCTTGGCCTTTATTTGATCTACATGACATGATGTAGGATTTGGGTCTTGGGATACAAGGATTAAGGTAGGAATTTAGGGTTTTAGGTTTCGTATAATTATTGACCGAGTATAGAGAAATGTCAAGAATGAGACCTAGCTAATTTTTAAAATATTTCCAAAAATATAAGAAACTTAGAAAAAATCCAAAAATATTTCCCTAGGGATAAATTTTATGAAAACTCCTAAAACAAATATTATTTTTTCACAATAATTCACCATATCTTGAAATTTGGGGAGAAACTTGTGAGATTGTTTTGCAAGGATCAATATGGGACCCCATGCACATCAAAGAGGTTATACTCCAACGGTGATGTGAATGCTCCAAGTAATTAGTAATAAATCAAAAAAACAAGTAAAATCATGCATACCGTAAAGAATTTTACTTGTTCTCATCGATCAAAATAAGAGGGTACATATATGAGTGTTGTGTAACTCCCGTGCCTAGAAAATCATTCCCTTCATGAGAGAAAGAGGAGTTATGATTCACAATATGGAATGTAGAATGACTATGATGCCACTTCGAGGGGGGCAACCTCCAAACCATAAATGACAGACTCAATGACTCAATATTCCATGTGTCTACTATAACTCCTATATATACTATGATCTCACTAAACGAGATGAATCACCATGTGATGTGGAAAAGACCCTAAGTAATGACAAGGAAAATCACAAAAACTAATACCCCTTCATTAAAGTTGAGGTAGAGGTCATGGAAAGTCAGAACAGAAAGATAACTCCCCTAGACAACTAAGAAAGATATGTCAATAAGGCCCATAAACTAAAGTTCTGATAAGGTACTCATATACAAACAACATCTTCCTAGAAAATAAGAAGAGGAGAAGAAGGACTAGGAATCCCAAATAAGATGGGAAGGTGCACAAGAACTTTCCCTAAGAAGAGACCGCAAGTGAAGAAACTTTTCCTCAGTGAAGGGATTGGTGAGAATGTTTGCAACCTGATCAAAAGTCTAACAATACTACAAGTTAATGATTTCGTCATGTATCAGCACCGAATTAAGTGCATGTTGATCTCAATGTGCTTCGTTTGCTGATGTTGAACTACCTTTCTACAAATCGAGATGGTGCTCACATTGTCACAGTATATAATCATAGGTCACTGAAAGTGAATACCAAACTCTGTCAATATTCCTTATAACCAAACAACTTATGTGGCAGTGTTAATTTCTCCTTTTTACTTTACCTATGTAGATGATATGGAAATCACATTCTAATTTTTTCTATACCAATTGAAAGGACCCAAACCAAGAGAGAAACTTTATCCTGAGGTAGATTTATGATGATCTAAATCACCTGCCATATCAGATTCTATATATCTAATCAATTCAATCTCTATCCATTGTGAGCAGTGAATGCCATCAGTGTGAGTTCCGCAAACATAGTGAAGGATACACTTTTTTTCTTTCCAATGCAACTCATGAGGATCTTGCATAAATTTGGACATGATCCCAACATCATGTGAAAGATTCAACCAAATTTGAGTCATGTAAATCAAGCTCCCCACAAACTGTCAATAAAGGGTACCATCAACCAAGTGAGTATAACAATTAGAAACCAACTTAACTCCAGAAATAAAAGGAGTATGAGAAGGCTTACAATAAGACATGTGAAACTAAGCTATCAAATCAAGGGAGTACTTAGGTTGTGAAATTACAATTCATGAGTCAGATTGAGAAATATGAATCCCAAGAAAGTAATGAAGCAAGCCCAAGTTAGACATGGAGAACTTGTTGTCCAAGGCAATCTTCACAAAATTGATGATGAAGGAAGACTTTCCCATGATCAACAATTCATCAACATACATAATGACAATGAGCATAGAGTCATCCTGTCACAGAATGTAAATATTTGGGTTAAAGTGACACTAAGAGAACCCTGATGCAAGTAGAAAGGATTCCATCTTGTCATACCAATCCTGAGGGGCTTGTTTAAGGCCATAGAGAGACTATTTTAATTTGAAAACAATAGAGGGACCATGGATATAACCAGGAGGTTGTTCCATATAGATATCTTCCTCTAGGTTCCCATGAAGGAATGCACTCTTAACATTCATATCGTGGACTTCACATTTGTTCATGGAAGTGATGGAGAGGGTCAGCTGAATAGAAGTCATCTTCACAACTGGAGGAAAGGTTTCCAAGTAATCAACCCTTGTTACCTGGGAGAAACCCTTATCTATAAGTCACACTATATACTTCTCGAATTCTCCATTAGCACCATACTTTGTTTGGTATATTGACTTACACCAAAAAAAAAAAAATCTTCCTTTGGGAAGAAAGGTGAGATCTCAAGTATCATTCTTCTTGAGTGAGGAATAATCCTCATCTATGGAAAAATACCACTCATGAATCCCAAAAATCCTCCCAGAATGATTGAGGTTCGGAAGCAGAGATGAATATGGAGTGGGGTCCAATGAAATTTGAACAAGTATGTCTCTCATCTAAAGGATCTCCAATCTACTCTCTAGCTCTCTACAAATTCTTCCTAGCCCAACAAATACCAAGAGGATTAGGCTCATAGTCGGTATATTCTTAATTCGAGTGATATGGGAGAAAGTCCTCACCATCACTACTGTTAGAATCGGAAGACTCCGAAGCATGAGGTTTAGGAGGAGTAGGAGGGTCAGGAAGATTAACAGGAGGAGTGTAGAGATAAAATCATGCACTTTGAGTCATTATCTAGTCTTGATTGCATACTACTATTCATATGGTTCCTAAGTAAGAAAAGTAATAATTAACCCATGTCTTTGGTCACCTTTATTTGCTTTATGCTTATGTTTTTCAGTCTTGCACTTGTACTTGCTCATTCTATCTTTTCACCTTTCGGCATTTGTCATTTTGGACACTAGCACCCAGCCAGGATGCCAGTGTCAGGAACCCCCATCCCCTCTAGGCACCCTTGTCCTCTTTGTACTTAGGTCATACTTTTTGGTTCCTTTTTATCTGTTTGAGCATCTTATCTTTTTGGTAGTAAGCCTTTTTGGGGTTGATTATGAAATTCAAGTAAGGGAATCATAGAAATATAAAATTATGTGATCATAATAAGGGACCAATCACTAAACATCTACTATCTCCACCTAAGGTTGCATCCACCAAAGTCATCTATAGCTCTATTTGCATCCATCTAGCTGCATCACAGGGGGAAAATGTTAGTTCATCTACATCACACTTCATAGGATGGGAGTTTATTGTTTCCATGCACACATTATTCACATTCTACATCTAGCTACTTGCTTGTTAATTCAAGTGTGACTGGCACAAGAGTAACCTAGGGCACAATTCCATGCATGTACACACACACACATATAACTACATTGGGTCTGAGATGTAGTGTATTGTTCAGTCATAAGTCCATAATTTTGGCGGCTGAGGATAGTCTAACCCCTTCATTTACATCTTTCTTTACATCTTTCTTTTTTAGGGTTTGATGCTTTGTTTGGGGTTTTTGTACGTGATTCATTCATTCCAGATGTATAGTGACATTTGATGGAGTTCATCGACATACACGTAATGAAATGTGATCAAGTGTGAACCTCTTGCAACACCTCAAAGGATTTTTTATGAGCATTTTCCAAGTGCCCTAGTCCAGTAAAATATGCCAGGTCTGTATTTTTTTGGGCTTATGTGTGATGGTCCTCCATCTCTCTTTAGTCAGTCTCCACCACGACAACTGTCCAATAACCTCTGTAAATCAGATAAGGCCTTTTACCCTCTCTTTGTAATTAGGGTTTCATTATTTATATCTTAGTTTGCTTTGGTATATTTCTTTATTTCATTGCATCATTTATTTACTGCTACTATAACATCATATTAGGCATAATATTCCAGATTTTAGCATAATCATTTTTGTGAATCTGACATTTGAAACCCCCCGTCCACTTAAGGCTTCTCTTCTCTTATCACTATGGCTCAATCTTCTGAATAATTTACAAACTCCCATATTAAATCCCTAAATGATCATATCACTTAGCATCCCCAAGATCTAGAATTACTTTTATATGTTTCTCGTGAGGAGGCTACAAACCTTGTAGAGCTTAATACTTCTACCACTATTACCACCACCATTTTTAGTCAACCACTTGCTTCTACCCTTCCACCCATTTCCACCATTCACGTTTCTATTCCTACTCCTACTAATCACCATACCCCACCTCTTGTTTCTAATACGCGGCAGGCTCCTTCCATTGGCAATCAATATCTATCCTCCCATTATCAATACCTTCATGCTCAAATTCATCAATTATGGCAAGCCACTTCTCATACATCTCCATTTTTGGATTCCACTCTATTAATAAATACTCCATTCGCACTTATTATATCCACTTATTCACTTCCCCCAAAAATTTTCACCCCTAAACTACCTATTTTCAATGGCCATGGTGACCCGTAAGAGCATCTCCAAGAATTCCATGTGGCTTGTCTAGATTTTGCAGATGATCACATTCTTCTAGCAAAGCTCTTTCCTCGTAGTCTTCATGATTATGTGATGTGTTGGCTCTATGACCTACCTATTCACTCGGTAACATATTTTACACCTTTGGCCGATGATTTTTTGACTCACTTCTCTATCAATATCATCTATAAGATCTCATATTCCCAACTTGCATAGCTTAAGAAAGGATCTAACGAACGCTTAACGAACTATGTCTTATGATACAAAACCAAATTAGCTAAGATTTCTAATGTGTTTTCTGAGTCTGATCTTAAAGATTTATTCATTCAGAGTCTATTACCTTCTCTTTAGGAAAGTTTTCTCTTCGATACATCTCCCTCATTTGACCAACTATGTCATACTCTTAAGCTTTGTGAAACAAAAATTCTAACCATCGGAAAGCTTAAATATCAAGAGTAAGCATCATATTCTACATGTTGTCAAATAAAGTCAATAATTAAACCATCTTCCACAAAACCTACTAATGCAAAAATCATTGTTAATGTAGTAGATACTACTAAAGAGCTTCAATCACAACTGCCCCAGTGCACATTCACCAACTTCCCTATTTTCCCACATCTCATATTATAGAAGCTTCTTGAGAGAAATATTGACATGCTTCCTCCACTTCTTGAATTAGATCCATCACAACCAAAATGAATAAATTACAATGAGAACTTTTGATGTGACTATCATCTATGTGTGGGACACTATACAAATAGGTTTCTCAAACTCTGCACCATCATTCAAGATCGTATTGATAACAAGCTTGAGTTTCCAAAGCTTACAAAATTTACATCAGTAAAAAAAATAGTAACCTCAAAATATTTAATAACTCGCTTCCACAACACGACAAGAAAATCATTGATTCATCAGCTAATCATACATATCACACAGTGCCTCCTCTTGCATTAGGGGCCCTTGATTTCTTAGTGGCTAACACTGACATTACTACACCAATTATCTCTTTCTCTAATCATGATTATCATGCCACATTATCTTCTAATCACTTACATATTAGTGCCTCTATTAGATTTGTCTCTATCAATAATACTAAGGTTGACCCATCTTGGCCCATCAGTGCATGTTCTATTCCACTTCTCATCGCTATTGGCTATCCACTATCACAAATTTCATATCCGATGAACAATTCATATGGATTTGTTAAACTTCACATTACTGTAGGTTCTCTTACTATGCTTGTACCCTTTCTTGTGGGGAAAGCATTTGACGGGTGTGACATGCTCTTAGGCCTCAAGTGGATTCACATGTCTCAATCTATCATTTCCATGAACCATTTTTCATTTAAAATTCATTTATAACAATCAATTCATTTCTATCAATGGTATACCTCCATCTACTCCATGGTCAAAATCACCTCTTGTAAGGACTAGTGTATCATCTACTTCATCTAGTATGCCACAACCCATAGAACCTAAAGCACCATCTGCTCCTATTTCACCTACTTTCCTACAATCTACATGGTCTCATCACTTTGTTATCCCAACAAAGAAATATATGCACATTCCTCATACAGTTACTATAACTCACCTTAGATCACCACTATGTTTTATTCCATGTAGGTTTCCATCACCATCATGTTCTACTTCACATAGGTCTCTATCACCTACACATTTATTTACACCCATGGTACCCACCATATACTCATCCATCACATACACATAGGCTTCACTCACATGTTTAGTGTTTATTTTCTATACCACAACTCCTAGAGCATTATCACATGCTTTCGTCACTATAATCATCAAGTATACGACCTTAATACTTTAATTTCATTAGATAGTTCACTTGACACTACACACTTGGGGGGAATTACACTTATCTCCTCCCTATCCACACATCATAGACTCTTGCACATACATCTTGACACACATGCATATCGTCACTACCAGATGATACACTCTTATTCTTCAGTTCACACTTAACTGTTGAGGGCATACTATACACATGAACCTAAGACACTATACAATAGACACTACACAACATGCATCTTCACACATATTACATACATACATCCTACATCCTACATCCTACATCTTGCATCTTATGATCTACATTTATTACACACCTATATATATTATTTTATCTTACATTACATACTATACATCCTACACTGCACACTACACATTACACATCACATGATGATTTCTCATCATCACATCTAGTACACATATCACGCATGTTTACTCATCTACTTATACACGCTATGCTCACTACCTTATGTCGTACTCTAGTCTCATTATCCATATTGGATTGTTGAGGGTATACAAATCAAATTGACTTCGTCACACTCACATATTCAACCATTCAATCATTCTATCATGGTACATTCCTCCATTGGTGACATACATCATAGGCTACATCATCTATTCCCCTAACATTATTTAGTGATATATGATTTAGGTTAAATCATCCCTTCTTCCATTATCTTGTTGTGATATATGATTTTGGATAAATCATCACTTATTTCGTTATCTTGTTGTGATATATGCTTTAGGATAAATCATCACATGTTCTCACACCTCATCTCTAGGTCACATATCATCACTATGCATTCATCATAGCACGTTATGCAAAACACATAGTTCAACCATTTCCCAATGATGCACTATCATTTATAGTTCATTCTTTACTATTGAGGGGGAATAATAAATGAACAACACTGCATATAATTCCATTCACTCATGGGGGTCACATGGCTCCTATCATTCACTCTGCATTCCATCCCATCAATCCACAACATACTACATATCTTGGTTGCATTTACTCTTACTTGCATTTAATTGTACATGTGAACTTTATTACACATGTTAGATGTATATCTTGTATGTCATTATCTATATCATACAAACATGTGCATTCACTTTCTTTCTAGTTATGATCACATATTATACAGGGCCATTACACACAGGATGGATGCTTGGCGCAGTACCTAGTACCATCCCCATAGTGGCTCCTGGGGACATCCACTTCCGTAAACTATAGGTGTTATTGTTTCATTTTAGTTCATAACACACTACTTTATCATATTATACATGCATTTACATACTTTTAATCTTTATAACATGATAACGGTGCTTCATGTGTAGAATTTGTTATGCATGGCTACTTGTTTCCATGGTTATCTGTTACATTACTTATACTTGCTTGTTATTATTTTCCATTTTTTTTTGGATTTTATCTTTGTCTTATGTGCACACTTGTATGCATTTGGATTAGTTGGCCTTGATTGTCTTGCAACACCGTGAGTAGTAACCCATGGTCAAAACCCACTTTTCATGGTCTATATTGTCTTCTTGGGTGTTTACATTATCTTCCTACACATTGTCTTCCTAGTTTACAATTCATATTATGCATGCATGTTTGTTTGTACTAACACTTGTTTCTTATTCACTTGTTTTCCTGTGCCTTGATTTCTACCAATTACATTTCCTTCCCCCTACAGGTAAAATTTTCAGCAGTCAGTCCTCTTTTGGGCTGCGTACTCCTATAAAAATGTCACATGCATCCCTAAAGAGGGGGGTATAAATTGGGTGAATAAGTCACCCCGTACAATGGTCTACACACACAGTATTGGTACAACATAGTTTAGGGCTCAAAATCATACTTGGATCCTTGGTATAGTGATACCTTTCATAGAACACCTATAAGTAGGGGGAATTTACACAGTGATTGGGTTCAGCACAATCTACATAACACATACACAATGGATTTTACAGGGTAGGTTGTCCTTAGCACATGTATTGGTACACATCGTTTATAATGGTGTTTTATTTCGAGGAGCAGTTAAAGGTTAGAGGATAACACCAAACCTTCCTCTCTAAAATACTTCTGTCGTGGCATCGGATCACCCAAAAAACTAGATAGTACAAAGATCTCTACAGTTTTGGGAAGTGATTAAATGTTGGAGGATAAATCCAACTTTCCTCCCTATACTTCTTTGGTCAGTGGTGTGAGATCACCCAAAAAACTTGCACTTCATTGACATGATCCTTTCTACATACTTTCCTCATCGTGGATCAGGTCCACATGTTCCTTTTTCATATTTTCAGTATTTTCTTTTACATACTTCCTTACATAATTTCTATACATATACATGTGTATTTGACTACTTGATCATATTCTCTTTTGCAGGTCCATCTATATGGGAAGCAAGAAGTCAACAACATCAACATCAACATCAACCTCAACATCAATAAACAACATCAACATGCTACTAACAACATGTACATCACACACATCGGCATTTACACACACGTTTCCTCCCTAGGTTCTTTTTCATCATATTTTTACATTTTGGCATATTTAGTCTCAACGCTCCATCTTTTTATCACGTTATGCTTTGTCTAGTCCCTCAGCACAATTTTTACATCAATCTACATGGATATCATGTACGCATCTCTATCTAATTTAAGTTACCAAGTATTTTTCTCACTAACATAAAGTGGGAAAAAATGTAGACACATAATCACACACTTTCAATCATTATCTAGTCTTGGTTGCATACTACTATTCATATGGTTCATAAGTAAGAAAGGTACAATTAACCCATGTCTTTGGCCACCTTTTTTTGCTTTATGCATTTTCTTTCAGTCTTACACTTGTACTTTCTCAGTATGTCTTTTCATCTTTTGACATTTATCATTCTAGATACCAACACCCAACTAGAACATTAGTGTCAGGTGCCTCTATCCCCTCTGGGATCCCTTGTCCCCTTTATACTTTGGTCACACATTTTGGGTCCTTTCTAGTTGTTTGAGCATCTTATATTGTTGGCACTCATCCTTTTCAGGATTAATTATAAAATTCATGCAAGGGAATCATATAAATATAAATTTGTGTGATCATAAGAAGGTACCAAGCACTAAACATCTACTATCTCCACCTAAGGTTACATCTACCAAAGGCATCTATAGCTCCATTTGAATCCATCTAGATCCATTACAAGGTATAAAGGTTGGCTCATATGCATCACACTTCATAGGAGGGGAGTCTATTATTTCCACACACACATTATTTATATTCTACATCTAGTTATTTACTTGATACTTCAAGTATGACTGGCACAAGAGAAACCTAGGGAAAAATTCCACACACACACAAATTTATATTAGATCTGAGATGTAGTGTAGCACTCAGTGATAAGTCCATCATTTTTATAGATGAGGACGGTCTGGCCCCTTTATTTTCATCTTTATTTTTTAGGGTTTGATGTTTTGTTTGGGGTTTTTATAGGTGATTCCTTCATTCCATATTTATAGAAACATTCAACACAGTACAATGATAAAATGCGAACAAGTGTGAACCTCTTGCAACACCTCATAGGGGGTTTCTGAGCATCTACACAAACTAGTGTGACCATAATGTAGACCATGGCTCCCACGGGTGTCCATATCCCTCTCCAGGTGCCCCAGTCCAATCAAATCTATCAAATCTACATTTTTTTGGGATTTTGTGCAACGTTCCTTTATCTTTGTTTAGCCAGTCTCCACCACGACATATTCTAGTAACCTTAGTGAATCAGCTAAGGATTTTCTAACCCTCTTTGCACATTAGGGATTCATCATCTATTACTTAGCTTGCTTGGGTATATTTCATTATTTTACTATTGATTTATTTACTACAAAATTACATTAGATTAGACTATTATTTTACATTTTAGCATAATGAAGGAGAAGAGCTCAAAACCATCATAATAAAAAGAGTCAGAATCAGAATTAAAGAGCAAAAGGACCTTAGAGGGAAGTTAAAGATGACTCGTCGAAATTCACAGTTCTCTCGATATAGATCTCATGATTAGTAGCGTTTAACAATATATACCCATTCATGTCATAACGATACACTAAAAAAATACAAGGTTTGGACTATGGTTCCAAGGCCTTGCATTTATTTTTGGGAATCCAGGCCATATCATTGGATCTGAAAATGTAAAAGTGCTTGATATCAGGCTTGCTTCCAAACCAAGATTTAAAGGGTTTCATCCCTCTTATGACCTTGTTTCGAACACATTTTGAATGTATCAAGCATAAATCACTTCTTTGACCCAATACTATGAAGGAAGGGATTTCGAGTGAACCAAACAAGTGGTCATCTCCTGAAGTGTTTGGTTCTTTATTTCCACAACTCTATTTTATAATGGGTTGTAAGCAAATGTAAATTGCAAAGCAATTTCTTTGGAGGTATAGAAATATTCAAACCTATTGCTCACATACTCACCTCCATTATCAGTTTGAAGAACCTTGTTAGACCTTTCATCTTGTTTCTTAGTAAGAGCCTTAAAGCCTCAAAAGTGATAAAAAAAACATCATAATTTAGCTTAAGAAAATATACACAAGTGTAACATGAAAAGTTTTCAATGGAGGTAAGTATATAGAGAACTCTTGGTAAACAAATGAGATGGGAAATGGTCAGAAATGTCACTTTGAGAAAGATTTAAAGGATGAGTATCTCTCCAGAATTTTCCTTTACCAAAAAATTCTTTAGGGTGCTTCTCAAGGGCATAACCCTCACAAAAACCCTTAGAATATTTTACTTGGGGTAACATGTTGACCATTTCATTTTGGCTCAATTTTTCAAGGTAACGATAGTTGAGATTTCTAAAAATCTCATGTCATAGATTTCTAACCTTGTCTGCATGAGTGGGAAAGGTAGTAGGCATCGATTTAGAAGTAAATTAGGAGGTGTATAACTGTAAATGGTGATCTTCCTTTCCCTCATCCACTATGGAGTTAGAGTGAAGCTAAAAAATAATCACTGAGTTACAAACAAATTACACTCACATTCCTTCACCAAGGTGAGTGATTTGGTAAACCAATAGGATATTGGTATAGAGATTGGGAACACTCAACACTTGGTTAAATGTTCCACCATCTATCTCTATTGATGCACTACTAGAAACTAACAATATAGTGTCATAACCCAATGTGATTTGTGATATGCAACATGTTTCGATGTTGGAAAAATAAACATACAAAGAGGCCATATGGTGTGAGGCACAAAAATTGATAATCCACGTCAATTAAGGAGTTGTTATATCTACAAGGATCTTTCCTTTATTCTTCTCAAATTTGTACTCCTTTACTTTGGAATACTCGGCCTTCGGAGTATTCTATTTGATATAATTAAGAAAAATTATTTTATTTTTCTCAAGTAAATGTGTTAAGTGATTGATTTGTTTTCTCATAAATTGATGCTCTTTATGGCCAAACTTCTTGCAATAGGAACACTTACACTTTTCCTTATCCGCTTTGGGCTCAGAATTCGAAGTGTTCATGTTAGGTTTGGTTTGGGATTGGTCGGTCTTGGTTTCCTTCTTGGGTTGTTCCTTTTCCCCCTTCTTCTTTTCAAGTTTCTTTCCCTTACCATTACTTGTTACAAGGGCATATGACTTACATTTAAGAGTCCCCATTTGAATGAGTGGATGAAAATTTGTCAAATGATGGAATTTTCCAAGTACTACACAAAGCAGCATTTGTGGCATGGAAATTTAAAACAAAGACAGAGTATTTGGGACCTAACTTAGAAAGAATCGACAAGATCAGCTGGGAATATTTCTTCTCCACTTTACATTCCTTTAAAAGCAATATAGTGTTGATGAACTTTGAGAATAATTCTTGTACATTTTCAAAGTCACTAGGATTTAATCATAGTAGTTTATTTTCCAACTCATGTGTTCTCACGGCATCTTATTGTCTGAACATAGTGTTCATCATTTTCCACACTTGATCAGGTGCATTGGACAACTTAGTGTCAAAGAGCAAGCTAGGAGAAACAAACATATAGAGAAGACCTAAGACTTTATCACATCAGTTCAGCCACTTATATTTTTCCAACTCATCATTTAGTTCAGAGTCTACCCCCTTAGTGATGTGAAATAACCCTTTACCCCTTATTTTCATTACCATTTTTATCTCTATTCAAAAAAATGGAACAGCGTGAGAAAAATATTTGAAAGGGAATCCATTGCAAATAGAGAGAAATAAGTAATGCAGAAGGAAAGAAAAAGAAACACAACCACCCCATAACAATATTATCAGCCCCCTGATTTTAGCACTTTATAGTTTAGTGTGTTGATTACAATCAGGTCTGAATGTGCGTCATGAAATAGTTAGTCACTGACCTTGCAATAAATATAATAACGTGCAAAGAGTGGAGACCACAATCAAGTTTTTTAATCGTGATAGTTTGACTCCGTAAACAAGCATAAAAAGATCTAAAAGAAAGAGAAGGGGAGAAAACAAAGTCTTGTGTGATAAATAACATCTCACGTCACAGTAGAAATGCCCTTATCGTAAGATTGTGGTAGATGCGCTCTGTTACTAGTCTATAATCAATAATAAGGGTGATACAATACAAAAAAGGGATCGAAACGAGTTTAGAGGACCTCCAAGATGCTGAAAAATGATCCTGAAAGGCAGAAAAACACTATGAGAGGTGCTACACACTCCATCAACAGATTAGTAGCTAAAAACATCAAATAATGCTAAAAATCATACTTTTAAATTTGTCATATAACATAATTTTAAAGATTAAAAGGAATTAAAAATGATTTAAAATGTTAAATAAATAATCAAAATAACTAATAATTAATTAAAGAGCTCCTAAAATTAATTAAGGTCCCCTAATGAATTTACCACCTTTAAAAAAATTATATCCTAACTTCTAAAATTAAGATCTAACTATTTAAATTAAATAAACCTTACCTTTTAAAACACGACCCTTTTTAATTAAAAACCCTGCTTAAATTTAAAAGTACCAAGAAAAACTTAAAACTAAATGAAATGAGGAAAAATTAGGACATTTGAATAAAAAATTAAGGTCAAGGGTGGGTGGCTCAAAGGACCAAGTGAGGTGGTAGAAAAGGAGCTCCATGTGGAGCGAGTTTCTCAAGGTGTTGGGCTCGAGGCAAGGGAAGAGAAATTCAAACCTAAGGCAGGAATGAGGTAAAGGTCGAAGAGGGATAAACATGAGAAGAGTTAAGGGTAATACCAAAACACATAGGAATGTAGGTTCAAATGGCTCGAAGAGGATGTAGAGTAGGTCGTTACATGGCTGAGAAAATCTGAACAGAGATGAATGAGTAGAGCTCAATGGAGCAGGTTTACGTGAAGCAGAGAAGGTCCAACCAAGGAAAGACTTTGAGTGGGAAAACATGACATAATACGTAGAGACCACACCCAACAGCAACTCATAAAAAACTCTGACTCAAATGCAACCTGCAAACAAGTTAAAAACCCAACCAACTCAAGGCTCCAACTTGGAAGAGTTTGAGACAAGGAACGCAATGGAAATAAAGGAAACTCAGCTTTGTAAGCAGTAAACAACTCGATTTTAAACAAAACCTGACTCACAAAAGAGAAACTTGGCTACAATGCAAAACACAAGGAAGAACACCCAACCCGATGCAAACCAAGCCCAACACAATGCAAGCCAACTTGATAAGACCTAAATTGCCTAAAAAAAACTCAGCTCAACAAGGGGCTCTCTAAGCTCAGCCAAGAAAAACAAAGAGGGAGAGGCAGTAAGCAGAGTGCGAGGAAAAAACCAGAGATTGTAAGGAAAAAACCAGAAAATGCAAGTCAATAGGGAAGGAGGCAGGGATGGTTCTAAGCAGATAATTTTCACTAAAATTTACATTTTTAATGAAAACTAATAAAACTAGTAAAACCAAAAAATGTACCAACCTCCAATAGAGCTTCCCTCTAAAGTTAGCTATAGTTAGCTAAATTTAGTGGTGAAAACCCTAAAAACTGCACATGCACAACCCAAAAACCAACACAAACTCCAAAACAAGATTATTAAACCAAATTATTAAGATTCTAAAAATGAATAAAAACTTGCATGAGAAGCATAAAAATTGAAACCAAAAGTAATTAACAACTAGAATAAATGAGTACACATTTACCAAACAACCACTCTAATACCATGTGAGATTTTTCTACAATGATCAATATGAAACCTAGTGCACATCGAAGAGGTTGTACTCTAATGGTAACGTGAATGCTCCAAGTAATCAGCAACAAATCGAACAAGCAAGGAAAATCATGGATAAGGTATATACGTCTACTCATTCTCATATATTGAAATAAGAGGGTACAAATGGGAGTGTTGTGTAACTCCTATGCATGGACAATCATTCCCTTTAGGGGAATAAGGAGTTATGCCTCCAAAATGGAATGTAACTCTTATTACACAACCGACACATATGGAAATGACAGATTCTATGATAGAATCTTCCATGTTGTAGACACAAAATTATACACTTTACACATAATTTGGCCTAGTCTCATACTACTATTTAGAAGGTTCTCAAGTGTACAAAGTACTAATTAGTCTCACCTTTTGGCCATCTTTATTTTATATTTTATTTCATATTTCCCATGTATTTCCAGCACTTATCCAACCATTTCGTAGCTTCCCCAACATTCTAGCCCTAAATCAGGGTACCCCAATCTATGTAAATATCCTTTCACTCATTTTTGTGTCACTTCTAGTTGTTGGTCATCTTTATCTTTTTCTCAGTCAGCCTTGTCAGGATTAATTACAAAATTAAGCTTGAGAGCCCTATAAATATAAAGTTGTACGACCATAATGAGGGTCCTAGGTCATAGCATTACACACTACTATCACTCCATCTAGGGTTGCATCACTTACATCCACATAGTGCCATGTATCAATGGTAGAAGATATATATCATTCACACTTCATAGGGGGAGGGATTCTATTTTATTCCATGCACATGTGTTATTTACATTTTCTATCGTTACTATTACACACTACTTCACAAAGTTGACATACATGAGAGCACCTAGGGCATGACATGCACACAGTCACTAGAACTACATCTGGGTCCAAAATGTAGTGCATAACTCAATGATAAGTCCACTAGCTTGGAGGTTGAGGTCATTTTGACCCATTTATATACATCTTTTACTTTTCTAGGGGTTTGATACTTCTCTTTGCATTGCAGGTCATTTTCAAGATCATCCGACAGATCCAATGCGATAAACAGTGAAGGTTGAGAACCAACTTGCAACCATACCATTTGTAATTTTTTAGCATTTATAATGTTCAAAACACCCAAATTGTAGACCAAGGCATTACAGGGCACCCCAATACACTTCCAGGTGCCTCAGTCACTTCAGATCCTTTAAATCTATCCTTCGCATGGCCCCTGAGTTTTCATCTTCACTTCTATATTTTATTCTCAGACCTGTGACAACCTGTGACAGTCACTGCCAATCAGCTAAGCTATTTCTCTACCTTATCTTGCATAAATAGAGTTTTATTTCACTTAAAATAGCTTACGAGCATATTTATTTACATTTAGTTTGTTTTATTTACTGCATTTATATAGTGTTTTAGTCCTCCTAAGTAGATTAACCAGGATTACTATTTCCTTGCATTTAGTTTTATTTTTAGTTAATTATTTTGGTGAAACCGACTTCCATTTTTTGTTTATGCCCATTACTCGTAGCGATCATTTTGGCCCTCTCCATTATTGTGATTTTTTTCTTCTCTTCCTCGTCCCTCTAGATCCATGGCTGAACAACCTCCCTCTATAACTAACAACCCCTTAGACACCTCCACCTAGGTTCCCCTTAACGAACTCAAAACCATGGTTAGTGAAAAATCCTATAATGTGGACACTAATGTTGACCAAGAACAACCTGATACTCTCATGTATTTTTTCCAGGATTTACGTGAGAATCCCACTCATCTCCCTTATGTTTTACATGCTCTACTAATGGCTAAGTGATCTTGTGAGGCATCGCTACCTATTTATTCCGCTCCTATAGTATCTACACCAATCGTTTCTACTCCACCTATTGCAACTACTACCCCTCTAACCCATCAAGGTGCTTCTAGTATCCTTCTTGGTTCCTCCTCTAATTCCCCTGATTATGCATCATTTTACCAAGATATTCAAAACCAAATCCACTAGTTATAATTCGCCACTTCTAAAGGACCCCTACCGCTCAATTTCACCTCCTTGTTGCATTCTCTATTTACGCCATCCATATTTTCTTACCCATTCCCATGTAACTTCATCTCTCCCAAAATACCCATTTTTAAAGGTTGCGGTGACCCACAAGAGCATCTTTGTGCTTGCCATGTTGCTTGTTTCAACTACACTGAAGATCTTACTATCCTCGCCAAATTGTTTCCACGTAGTCTATAGGATTATGTGATGTGTTGGTTCTATGACTTACCACTCCACTGAGTTGTTTCATTTACATATCTGGTCAATTCTTTTCTCACACACTTTTCTATCAATCTTAGTTCCACACTCTCATATGCCTAACTCACTTAGCTTAAAAAATGCCCCACCGAACACTTCCCTGATTACATCTTACGATATAATAATAGTGTCACTAAGATGACTAATGTCCTCGCCGACTCTGAACTACAATATTTATTTTTCGATAGTATTTTTCCACCTCTCCACGATAGTGTTCTCTTTGACACTTTTCCATCATTTGACCAACTTTTTCACACTCTAAAACTACATGAGACTAAAATGGTCTCTGTCAGAAAGCTCAAATATCAGGAGTCCCTTCTTCCTCTACCTGCATGCCAAGTAAGACACTATATAAGGTGCCCACACATCAATCTAGAAATTCACATAATATTATTAATGCAATCTCCACTCCTAGGAAATTTCACCCTCAACCATACCATCATCCTTTTACTAAACTTTGCACCCCGTTAAGTTTCTTATTTCCACAAATCATTGATAGTAATCTCCTTACTCTGCCACCACCTTTACAGCTTGAACCATCCTGACCCAAAGGGTGTAACTTTGATGACTACTCTTATTGTTATTATCATGAATGCATTGGGCATTCCACTGATCATTGTTTTAAGCTCTGAAATCTTGTCTAAGAGCTTCTCGATGGTGGCCATCTTGAGCTCCCAGAATCCCCCACATCCATCCCTACTAATGATAACCACAAACTCCAAATATTTAACAACCCCCTACCTACACACGATACTAAATAGGTTGATTTATCCTCTAACTATGTCTTTCATACATTATCTTCTATCCATGTCCCTCTCAATTTTCTCATTGCTCACACTGCTACTTCAACACCAATTATTTCCTTTTCCAACGCTGACTATCATGTTATGTTCATCTCCAACCATTTACATATACAAGCCTCTATCGGCTCAACCACTATCAACAACACTAAATTCAATCCATCTTCCTCTATTAGTACATGTTCTTTGTCCTTCTTACACTCTATCAGGTACCCTCCATCACAAATTGACTATTTATTCAACTAACCCTATGGTGTTGTTAAGTTACATATTACAGTTGGTCCTCTCACTCTTCTCATCCCTTGCCTTGTTATTCCTACAATCAACAAATGTGATTTACTGCTTGGTATCAATTGGATTCGTAAATCCCAATTTATTATTTCTATGAATCATTTACACCTCAAGTTCTTATATGACAACCACATTGTTAATATTAATGGCGTTCCCCCTTTACCTCCATTATCTTCGCCTTCTCACTTTGATCGTCATGAGTCTCCCCTCTTACTCACACAACTCCTTTTCTATCACCACATGTGCATCCTATTACTACTTCACCACCTCAATTGGTCCCTACGTGACCACTCCATTCTCTTAGTCCTACAAACCAGCATAGGCCTCTTCTTAATACCACTACTGCATACCTCTACTAATCACCACCTTATTTTATTCCACATGGCTTGTCCCCTCCCTTCCGCATAGTTCCTCCTCGATCTCCATCACCCAAACAATTTACTACATCTCGTAATTTATCTTATGTGCACCCATCGCATGCATATCAGCTTCATTCACCCGCACATTGTTTCTCTCCCATACTACCCTTGCTCAACCATCATCTTTGACACAAATCGTCAGACCTCCATCCCTAAACCTTATTGCTTGACCCCTCCTTTCTGAGACACATGGGGGGCATAACACATTATATTATCCCCCCTTCTCTATTCTTGCATACTTTTAACATCTTACGTTATATATACTTTATCAATATCCTTATCACTTTTATCTCACGTGTTGTACCTCCCTCATTTCCTGATGATGCACTCTTGTGCTTTGGTTCACACTATACTATTGAGGTATTACCATTACATTGAACCCCACACACTACATGCTAGGTAATACCAATTTACACCCTATGATCATTTCTATTAGTAGCCTACATCTTACATTATCCTAGACATACCTCGTCTATTAGTCATTTATACACCATCTATCTCATACACACTACACTAGTTGTCATCTCATTTGTGTCTAGTTTCGCATCCTTTCCTTACATTCTATATTTACGCTAGGTTACATTATACATGGATATATATTTACTTATCATCACTACATATTCTATCTACACATATATCTACATCTTACATTACATAGTGCATCTATCCATCATATACATTCCACATACTACACTAGATTCCATTGTATATGAGTCTAGTTCCATCTATCAACTTTACATATTCCATTTATATATACAACTATTAGTGCATTTCCTACATTACACATGTTGCACGTCCTACATTGCATTACTTACACCATGCATTTACATACCACATTCATCACTTGGTCATTTATACTAGGTTGTCTTCTACGCACTGCACTCACCACCCTATGATGCAATCTAGTCCCTCGGTCCATACTCAAATGTTGAGGGTTTACCAATCAAATGGAGCTTACCTCCATGTGACATGTCATCATACCACATTCATCAGACTATTGAACAACACTCTAGGCTATATCGTCACCCACACTTGTCATGACATCATGTAGCGGTATACACCTTAGGTTAAATAACCACTCTTTTAATCAATTTTTCATTATCCTCTTACATCCTATCATCGCACATTCTATTATCCTATATTTTTTCATTTTATTACATCATCATTTATCCTACTCATCACTTAGTGGTATACGCTTTAGGCTAAATCACCACCACATTTTTATTCATCACATAGTGGTCCATGCTTAGTGTTAAACCACCACCTTCCATTATCCACCATATACTCATTTACGCTCCATCTGACTTCATCGCCCATCTCATAGTGATATACGCTATAGGCTAAATCATCACCTTCTTCTTCCATCATGTAGTAATATACACTTAGGGATAAATCATCACTCACCCGTTCAACAAGTCATGATATATGCCTCGGATATAGGGTTCACACACATTCTATATACAATCAGATGCTTCATCACCACTTACTACCACTCATCCCTTAGTGATAATCACTCATCTATTCAAACAATTCATGGTATACACTTACATTATAGGTTCCATGCACATCTCTCCACATGTCGCATTTCATCACCATCACATATACACACTCAGCATAGCGCATTAGACACAACCAACACTACTCGGCCATTTCTTGATGATGCACTTTTGTTTACAGTTCATTCTTGACTACTGAGGGGGGAAAAAAATGAACCTCACTGCCATACACTCAGGGGGCACATTGCCCCTATCATTCCATTTTGTATTCCATTCTATCCATTCACAACATACTACATTGTCTTGGTAGCATTTACTCTTGCTTACTAGTTTTTTACATGATCACTTTACTATACATGTTAAATTTCTTTCTTTTATGTCATTATCATACACACATGTGTGTTCATGTCTTTGTCTAGTGTGATCGTAGATACATGATATTTACATGAGACATGGATGCTCGCCTTCTACCCTTACCATATTGGTCGCTAGGGGCATCCACATTCGTCTCATACATGTGTTATTGTTTCATTTTGTACTTATCATCTTATACTACTTGTTTATACACTCTTTGACATATTAGTTAGCACTCTAACATGCTAACAGGTGTTCCATGTGTAGCACTTGTTTTGCAGGATTACATGTTTCCATGAGTACCTCTTTGATTCTACTTGTCTACTTTATTTTCTATTATATGCGGGATTTTCCCTTTACTTGTGTGCACACTTGTCTGTTGTTTACAGCCCTGATGGTCTTGCATGTCTTGTGACATCATGAGTTATGTCCCATGTTTGTAAACTTCTTTGTGTGGTCTTGTTATTGTTTCTTGTGTGTTTGCGCTACTTTGTTTGGTAGTTTCTGCATTGTTTGTGTATTTTTACACTTGTCTTATTGCATGCATGTGTTTTCAGACTAAAACTTGTATTGGCTAGCCATTCCCTTTTGTTTCTGCATTGTTTGTGTATTTTTACACTTGTCTTATTGCATACATGTGTTTTCAGACTAAAACTTGTATTGGCTAGTCATTCCCTTGTATTGGTAGTTTCTGCATTGTTTGTGTATTTTTACACTTGTCTTATTGCATACATGTGTACACCTTGGTATCTACCAAGTGTTTCCTTTCCCCCCTGTAGGGATGAGTTCTACAGGTTAGAGTGTTGTTGGTCCTCTTTTGGGGCCACATTCTCCTTCTAGGGTCATCACATGTGCCCCCAAAGAGGGGGGAATCATTGAGGGTTTTCTACTAACACAGTGTATTTACACTAGTTCAGACACAGCAAGTGAGTTTAGACTATTCTATAAACTCCATACACAGTGGCCTTAACAGGACATGGTGTCCTTTGGAAATTTTGCAGAGCAGTCATAGGCTCAATGGTTATAGTGGGTATACCTCTCTACAGTTCTCCATCCAGTGTCATCAAATCACCCAAAAAAATAGAACAATACAGAGATCTCTTCAACAAATTTCAGCAAAAGCAGTTAGAGTTGGAGGACATAGAAAATTTCTCCCTACAATTCTTCTGCCAGGGTGGTGAGAGATTTCCCAAAAAAATCACGACAATACAGGATATCCTTCTACACCCTTTTTATTGACATGGATCAGGTGCACATGCTCCATTTACATTTTTTTCTAGCATATTTAACATTTGCATACTTTACACGTGTATTTTACACTTTTTTTTACATACATACATATTTAACTACTTGATCATTTTCTCCTTGCAGATCTTCCATGTATGAGAAACAAGCAGTCAAATTGGGGGGGAAAACAACAGCGATGACGATAACACATCGCGATGGTACTTTTTATATTAACCATGCAAGTACATTACACACCGCAACAACTACACACACATTCCACACTAGGTTCACTCTCATCACTTTTTATACACATTTTTCACCTTTAGAATCCATGTTCCTCCACATTTTTTTTTCATTCCACACTTGATTCTAGTTCATAAAGACATCTTATTCTACACTCTACATGGATATTATGTACGTAGACCTCTATCTACTTTATGTTACTGAGTTTTACGCTCACCAACATAAAGTGGGGGGAAAATGTAGACACAAAATTATGCACTTTACACATAATTTTTCCTTATCTTATACTACTATTTAGAAGGTTCTCAAGTGTACAAAGTACTAATTAATCCCACCTTTTAGCCATCTTTATTTTATATTTTATTTTGTAGTTCCCATGTATTTTCTAGCACTTATCCACCCATTTCACAACTACCTCGACATTCTAGCCCTAAATCAAGGCACCCCAAACTATACTGGGATACCCCAAAGCACCCCTCTCCCACTCTTGGTTCCCCAATCTGTGTAAATCCCCTTTCACTCCTTTTTGGGTCACTTCGAGTTGTTGGCCATCTTTATATTTTTCTCAGTCGGCCTTGTTGGGATTAATTACAAAATTAATCTCTATATCCCTATAAATATAAAGCTATAAGACCATAATGAGGGTCTTAGGTCATGGAATTACACACTATTATCACTCCATCTAGGTATGAATCCATTACATCACTTGCATCCACATAGTGACATGATTCAAGACTAGGAGATCTACATCACATGCACTTCATAGGGGGAGGGATTCTATTATATTTTGTGCACACATGTTATTTACATTTTCTATAGTTATTATTGCTTGCTACTTCACAAAGTGTGACTGACATAAGAGCACCTAGGGCATGACATGCACACACTCATCAAAACTACTTATGGGTCTGAAATGTAGTGCACCGCTCAGTGATAAGTCAACTAGCTTGGCGGCTGAGGTCAGTCCAACCCATTCATATGCATCTTTTATTTTTCTAGGGTTTGATACTTCTCTTTGCATTGCAGGTCATTTTCCATCTCATCAAATAGATCCAACGTGACAAACAGTGAAGGTTTGAAACCAACTTGTAACCATACCAGTTGCAGGTTTTAAGAATTTATAGTGTTCAAAGCACCCAGATTACATACCAGGGTACCCTTGGGTGCCCTAGTACACTCCCAAGCACCTCAATCACTTCAGATCCTTCATATCTATCCTTCACAAGGTCCTTGAGTGTTTTTCTACACTTCTAGATTTTATTCTCAGGCCTGTGACAATCACTACCAATCAAGTAAGCTATGTCTCTCCCTTCTCTTCCATAGTTAGGGTTTTATTTCACTTAGAATAGCTTACTAGCATATTTATTTACATTTAATATTTTTTATTTACTACCTTTATATAGTTTGTTAGTCCTCCTAATTAGATTAACTAGGATTACTATTTCCTTACATTTAGTTATATTTTTAGTTAATCACATGTGTCATATAACTCATAAGACCTATGATCTTGCTAAGTGAGATGACTCACCACATGATGTGGATAAGACCCCGAGTGATAAAGAGGCAAGTCACACACACCAACAAAACTTACTTGGATGATCTTTCTACATAAGTCCAAAATTGTAGAATAATTTGCCACTATTTTGGAGATATAGTCGAATCTTCAAAATTAGGTTTTTGACCCAATTCTCCAAACCATACAATAAGACTCAAGCGCTCCTTTTGATGATAATATCCTAGTCTCTAAATTCTATATATACCCTACTACACTATGTAAAGCACCAAGGCCGGTACACTAAGCATATGAAAACATAATTAAATAATATATGACATGATAAGAGATAATGTTAGCCATGGATTGGCTATCTATATCCTTAACCTAGGGTTAATGGTATAGCATTTTTTATGTATCTAAGTAAATAAGGAGAAGAAAGAAACCCTAATCAACTACACAACTATGATCACATGATTTTAACCACATAAAATGAAGCTCTAAATATAGAGGAATACAATGCTAGAATAACTATCTAAATCAGATCCACAAAGGATATCAATGTTCAAATAGGATAAAACCATTTAGGAAACTTTTTCTAAGATGGGTGACTTCATCCTTCTTGCATAATTACACTCCCAAATTTTCTAGACAACCTACACACCCTTCCTACACATTTAAAGATCAATGTCATGGTGTCTCAATTTGAAATTGATGCAATCCTCTCTAACTCTAGTTTTTACACTCATAGTTAGCTCATTTACGCTAGTGTAATTTACCTTATTTTACTCAAATATGATTTAGGATATGAATATTTGTCTTAGTTGCTACAATATGATCTTATCTCATAATTACACAATTTTTTAATGTTTTAATTAGAATAAAACCTAAACTATTAACATTACAATTTTACACTTTGATGTAAATCTATTCATTCATAATATATATTCATGCATGGTTATCTAAACACAATTAAGTTTACAAAGTAGTCTCATAGAGTAAATATTTCTAGGTCCAGATCTAGTGTAGTGGACCTTCCCTTTAAAACATAGTTGGATGAGACTATTCTTAGGCTATGGTGTTATAGAGAGGGGATTGTTATAAAAATTGAAGGTTATAGTTAAGAAAATATATGAGCCTTTTCAAATTTAGTAATGGTGAGAAAATATATAAGAAAATATATGAGCCTTTTCAAATCTATATTTTAAGGTGAGAAATTTTAGTAATCGTGAAAACACAAAATACAGATTTGTAACCAATTTTTAAATCTAAAAATAAATATAGCTTGAAGTTCCATATGGAAATATAGGCCCTAAGTTGGCAGGGAAACTTACAACCCCCTATTTTTTATATCATGGAAATTGGTTACATCATGCCTTTATTATCTTCCGAAAGTTAGGACTTCTACTAGAATGATGTATAGCTTCATACTTCATCCTGAAATAAACAAGGTTATGATTATGGGGCACAAAAAATATACCCCCATGTCTTCTCAATAAAAATTTTAAAAAATGAGAAATACTCCTGAGGGTTAATGTTTAAAACCTCTAAACTTAATCTAGAAAACACTCAATGGATTTCAATTAATCTATATGCTAAAAATCTACTCTTAAAATTGTAGGGCTCATATTTTACAAAAAATATTCATTTTTTATTTGTGTCAAAGGTAGTTTACAATGTTGATGGGGTGGGAGTGGTGCAGTAAAGTCACATGGTTGTGTGTTTTCCCACCCAGGTTTAAATCCCCCTGAGACACGATCCTCCTCAGAGGTGGTTTTGCTACTAGAGGCGGCTTTTGTGCATGCTAGTGGATTTTCCTCTCACTACTAACACTAGTGGTAGCTCCTCTCATTGTTGATGATGGTGGCTCCTCCTCTCACTTCTCCTCTTATTGTTGTCACTGGTGGCTACTCCGCTCATTGTTGATGCTCTCGCTACTTACACTAGTGGTTTCTTTGCTTACTGCTCATACTGGTGGCTGCTCCTCTTACTGCTAACGATGGTGGTTGTTCCTCTTGCCCCAATCACTGATATTTATCCCACTCATTGGGGTCGTTGTCATTTTTCACTTCATCTTCACTATGGTTTCATGGTTGTTCCAATTGGGTTCCTAATAGTGGTCCCCTTCATTGTAACCAAGTTGTGGATCCTCTCAAAAAATCCTCAATTGTACAAGGATGTGGGTCCTTTCAACACCCTCAATTTACCCTCAATTCCAAAAATAAAGGTATTATACAATGAATTCATTCAATGCAATAATTGTAATTTATTAACCAATTAAATATTTTATTGTTATGCTTCTCAATAACTCTAAAGTTTGACATTAGAAAAAGAGCTAAATATTTTTATATAAGGAAAAATAAAGGATTTTTAATGCACCATATAACCTCGTAAAAAAAGATAGAGATAGTAAATCATAGAAATATAAAATCACAAAAACCAGACCCAAAAAAACCATTGGTAAATACTTTCAATAAAACATCACCTAACAACCAGTCAACAAACAATCACTCAATAGTTTTGATGTAAGAGCATCCAATGTCTAGAGAAGTCTTGTAAAAAAAGTCCTATGTTTGGGTGCATGCGAGGATGGAAGACATGTGGAATGAATAGAGGAGGTCTAACATAATTAAGTGGTGATTTCATGGAAATACATGAGTATTTTTTATAATATGATGAGCCCCATTTTTTTCATGATAAACCTTGTGTAATTATGTTTAAACCATGTCATAACCTATTCTAATTTTGATATTATTATGCATAATGGACAAATACATACTTTATATTTACTATTTTACTATGTTTATGGGAAATTGTTGTGTGTACTTATGATGTTTCACCTTGTTAATTCTTGTACATAAAAGGCTTGAATATGATATGGATAAATAATAATTCTGTGTGTAAAAATTACATATGTTGAATTGTTATATGGATCGCAAGACTTGGTATATGCACTGGCGCAAGACTCTGTTTTGTGTGATAGCATAGGAATCTGGTTCGTGTGTTGTCGCAGGACTCTCATCCTCATCAATCAAAAATCCATCTCATCAAAACATGATCCCTCAAAGCTCGAGTCATTCAAAACTCTAGAATTCCAGCTCATCAAATGTATCACAAGCACCTCAAAGCTCGAGTTACACACGCACACATGCAAATAACTTAGATTCTAAAATTCCAGCTGGCAACATCATTTTCTACCAAGAATCATCACCATTTATCAATCAGCATTCAAGCCACAAGAAGAGTGAAACAATAATGACTGAAGACTCACCATCACTTCAGTTTCTTCAATCAGTTATGATTTGGAGAATCTTCTAGGGGTGATTGAATCCTTCAAGGATTCAATCATGGATCCCCTCTTCAATTATTGTAAACACTTCAAGATCAAACACCTACAAATTGTTCCCACCATTAATGTATTACCAAGAATCAAGGGAATTTTTTAGTTCAAACAATCAGTTAGAATTAGAATTAGTCATTTAGAATAATTATGTCCCATGGAGAGACTAGGAATTTTTTTGGTATAAAAGAGAGAATTTAATTAGAGTTAGAAGTTCCATATTTTCAAGTTGTAGCATCATATTTTGAATTCAATAAAGATCAAATTAATGAGTAAGTTTATTTTTCTAGAAGTTTGGTACAAACCTGATCACGGGACAGGAGTAAGGGCCACTCCTACCCAACAAGAGGGAGATTCATTCTTACTTTCTTGCTTTGTTCTTTAACAATTATTGTTACCAGTTTACTATTTATTTCTGAATGCAATTCATTCTTTAATGTTAATGTTTTAGTTAAAAAAAAATTGCTTTCAATTCCAGTACTTTAATTTCATGCATTTCATTTGTAATCACGATCAGCTCAATAAATTCTTAGTTTTAAGATAAAACCTCATGTTAAGATTGTGTTCCTACTACTCCCTTTGTTATAAATAGTCATTGGACACCACCCTGGATTGACATATTAGATTGATTAAAGTATGAGCCCCAACAACACTCGTCACTTTTTGGCACCATTTCCAGGGGAACAAGGTGTCATCAAGGGTTAAGGTGTTAACTAGAAGATATAGCAAGGGGGGGCTAGTAATTTTTCATTTAGAAAGTTCATTTCCATAACTCTTTCTTTTAAAAAAATAATCAGGAGACTTTGTAGTGACAACAAGGATCCCCTGGAATGAGTATGTGGAACACACATAACCAAGTTCAATATCAATAGTTAGGGAACCACTTTCACTATGTTAGGATTGCATGTTTAGACCTAGAGACCATAGAGGAAGATTTATTAGGATAAACCTTCAAAACCCCCTCCAAACCGACCTGTGGAACAACCTGTTGCTCAGAACAAGATGGCTGACCCCAATGGTGGGGATAATGGTGTAGAAAATCCACCAAGAAGAACATTTACCTATCCTATCTGGTTGGATCCTAATGATCAAGCTCCTATGAAAAATATATCCCCTTCAATTCTTCCAAACTTTCAGGGGCTAGTTTCAGAGGAACCTGATCAATTCCTTTTTGAATTTAAGGTTTTGTGTCAAACTTATGACTACACTGTTGATGGCCAAAAACTTAAAATTTTTCCCTCTACCTTAAAAGATGCAGCTATGAGATGGTTTATGGGGTTGACCCCAAATTCCATCAATACGTGGGAAGAAATGGAATGATTTTTCCTGGATAAATACCAAGATTACTGTCGAGTAAGGGATAGGAAAGAAGAACTCTTCTGAATTCAGCAGAAAGAGGATGAAAGTGCAGAAGACTACCTAGACCGGTTCCTTTTTCTTCATAGAAGGTGTGGAGATGGCCTAGACATTAACCTACTCAAAACCTTATTTCTCAAAGGATTAGATGATGACACACAAGAAGCATTCAACCTAATGGGGAAGGGAGACATGAACAAGTTAGAGTTCACAGATATCATTGACCTTTGCAGGAATTACTCAGAACTTCACCCCAATCTTAGGAAACAAAAAGGAAAAATGGCTAATGGGGATCTATCCAAGCTAAGGGAAGAAATTAAAAATTTAAAGATTGACCTCTTAATTCAACTCAACACTACTATGGATAGAGAAAAGGCTAGAAATACAAAACCCTTGTTCATCTACTACCCAAGGTGTAGAGAAAAACATGGACTGAAGGACTGTCCATTAGACAAGACAGAAATTTGTCTTATCTGTGAACTTAAGCATGCCACTGATCAGTGTGGTCTACTTCCCCTGCTAAATAATAATTTAAAGAAAAAAAATCAAGAAGAATATGAAACTAACTACATGGGTCAGAGAGAGGGAGGAATTTTTCAGTCCAACCAAAATCAAAACTACAACCAAAAAGCACAATGGGTCCCAAACCAATGGAATGGACCATGGTCATATCCACCCCCTTGGGCCCAACAAGTTCCACAGGAGTGGAGCCCACAGTATGCACAACCAAATTTTTATCAACAACCATGGGCTCCACATCCAAACATTCCACAATACTCACAGTATAATCCCCAATACCAACAATAGTGGAATGCACCACAAGGGTCTGGACAATAATATTATAATCAACGAAGATCACAAGGTCAACAAGCCCTGTTTGCTGGACCAAGTAATGTTGCCCAACCTAAAAAACCTGCCCAACCACAAATACCTGCTCAGACTGTGATAAACCCTAAAAATATAAGGCAGGGAAATCCAACATATATGGTAGAAACAGAGAAAAACCCTACAGTAAACTCTCTGGATTGCAAGAACATAATGTTGCGTTCAGGGAAGGTTACATCTAAACCTTCTTCTCCTGTCATTTAGGAAATCCTTGAAGATAACCAAGAACCAGAGAAAATGTAACCTAAGAATGTTGAAGAAACTCAACAATCAGACATTGAACATTCCTTTTCCATCTAGACTAGCTGAGAAACAAACTGCCACAGTTCCTAAGAAGCCAGATTCAGAATTAATTCAAGGACTGAGGAAGTTAAGTATTGGCATTCCTTTGCTATAGGCTCTTAAGGACATTCCTAAATTAAACAAAACCATTAAATATCTCTGTTTCAAGACTCCAAGGAGAAGGAAGAATCAACCAAAAACCATTCATGTTGATGGGAAACTTGCTAGCATCTTAGAAGGAACTAATCCTCCTCCTAAGTATGGGGATCCTGGCAGTCCTATTGTAACTATTTGCATAGGAAATGTCCAAATCCCTAATGTCCTCATTGATTTAGGAGCTGCCATAAATGTCATGACTACAGATACTCTGTCCACATTGGCACTCCCTGAACCTCAGTCAACACATATCATCTTGCAAATGGCAGATCAGTCAGTGAATAAACCCAAGGGAATATTAGAAGATGTTACAGTTACAATTGAGTCCTGGGACTATGTGGTAGATTTCATTATAATCAAAATAAAAAATAGAAATATTGGTTACCCCATAATCCTAGGAAATCTGTGGTTAGCTATTGCTGTTGCCCTCATTGACTGCAGGACAGGAAATATGGTCATTACCAATGGTCAAGATTCCAAGAAATTGTCACTATACCTTGCAGCTAAACCATTTGCCACAGACAAAAACATTGGTCTAATGATGACTCTGATGGTTCCGAGGATATCATCTCCTCTCTTTCCATGGTAGTAATTCAAGAACACTCAGATCAGATTCAATCTGACTACCATGACACTAATTTTGTACATAGCCTGAGCTCTACGCTTGAGTCATATGCTAGGTTCATTCCAAGTCCTACGCTCAACTCAGGTACTGATTCTCATGCTAGTTCGACGCTGCAACTTACTAAAATAAAAAAAGACTTCATGGATGAGAATAACCAGCCCATTATTTTTCCATTTGCGAGGAACATAGATTTAACAGAATGCTTATTTCAAAACATAACCTCGATGCACAGACTTCTACCACATAAATGTCCATTAAATGCACTTCTAAGAAGATATCCAAAGGTCAATTCAATTCAACCTGATACAAAACAATTGTATGTTCTTTCTAGAAGAACTCTGACAGTAAACAATTGGTTGAACAATGAAGAGGAAAACACATTGTTCAAACTCCTCTGCTCTCATCCCCAAGATTTTTCTTGGGAATAAAACGATATGAAGGGTATACATCCTAGCATCTGTACACATCACATTTACACCACTGAGGCCAAACCAGTTAGGAAACCTCAAAGAAGGATAAACCCAACACTTAGAGACATTGTTAAGACTGAAATTGAAAAGCTCTTGAATGTAGGTTTTATTTATCCAATTTTAGACAGTCAGTGGGTTTCTCCTTTGGTCATAGTACCTAAAAAGAATGGGAAATGGAGAGTGTGTGTGGACTATAGATATTTGAACAAGGCCACTCATCGGGACTATTTCCCATTACCGTTTATTGATCAGGTCCTGGATAGCTTATCAGGTAAAAGATACTTCTCATTTCTGGATGGATTTAGTGGATACAATCAGATCACAGTAGCTTCTAAATACTAAGATAAGACAACGTTCACCTGTCCTTGGGGAACATTTTCTTATAGGATGTTACCTTTTGGGTTATGTAATGCCCCAACCACTTTCCAAAGAGCCATGTTAGCTATCTTCTCAGACCTCACTCATGATTGTGTAGAAATTTACATGGATGATTTTACAGTTTATGGGGAAACATTTAAGGAAGAAATCAGTAATTTGGATAAAGTTCTTGCTCACTGTGAAAAACATCAGCTATCCTTAAACCATGAAAAATTCCATGTTCATGATGGAACAAGGTATAGTTTTAGGTCATCATGTTTCAATTGAAGGAATTAAGGTTGACCCAGATAAAGTAAGCATCATTGTGAAGTTTCCCTCACCCACCAATCAAACTAAGGTAAGAATTTTTCTCGGTCATGTTGGTTATTACCATAGGTTCATCTCAGATTTTAGTAAAATTTCTTCTCCATTGTTTTCTCTACTAACTAAAGATTCTGAGTTTGACTGGACAAAAGCATGTCAAAGATCCTTTGATGCGATTAAGGACAAAATGATCAGTACTCCAGTGTTGAGAGGTCCCAACTGGGAGTTACCATTCCACATTCAAACAGATGCCTCTAATGAAGCAATAGGTGTTGTCCTGGGACAACAGGAGGAAGGAAACCCATGCATGCAATTTACTATATTAGTAAAAATCTTTCTCCTACTGAGAAAAAATTATACAACTGAAAAAGAATTCCTAGCTGTGGTGTATGCAATAAATAAGTTTAGACATTATATTATAGGATATGAAGTCATTGTACATACTGACCACTCTGCCATTAAATATCTCATGAATAAACCTTTGGTTCATGGAAGAATTGTCAGATGGTTATCGTTACTACAGGAATTCAATATTAAAATTGTTGATAAACTAGGGAAGATAAGCATTGTGGATGACTTCCTCTCTAGGCTCAAAACTTCAGAAAAAGAGGAACAAGTTAGTGACGACTTTCTAGATGAATTTTTTTTGCACTATCTACTACCTCTCCTTGGTATGTAGACATGGCTAATTACTTAGCCACAAGGAAGTTTCCAAAAAAATTCACACCAAAGCAAAAGAAGCAATTAATTAAGCAGAGTGTGATGTATACTTGGTTGAATGGAATCTTATTTAAATGTGGTCTTGATCATGTGTTACATAGGTGTGTTGTTGAGAATGAAATATTTGATATCCTATGGGCATGCCATGATGAACCATCAAGAGGCCACTATTCGGTGCAAAGAACCATTCATAAAATCCTGGGATCTAGATACTATTGGCCTTCCTTGTTCAAGGATGTCAAGAAGTATGTGTGGAGGTGTGATAAATGCCAAAGAATGGGGAAACCGACATTTACATCATAAGATGCCCCTCCAACCACAAGTTGTTCTGGAGCCATTTGAGAAGTGGGGTCTAGATTTCATTGGGCCATTCGACCCAACCTCACAAGGTAAGGAGTATATATTAGTTTGTACTGACTATGTTACCAAATGGGATGAAGTGCAGGCACTACCACATGCAAGAGATGAGAAGGTTGCATATTTTCTCTATGAATAAATCTTCTAAATACTTGGAGCACCAAGATCAATTGTGTCAGACCAAGGGCCACAATTCATGTCATGGGTAATCAACTCTTTTGTGGAGACATATCAATTGAAACATAAGAAGTCATCTCCCTACCATCCACAATCAAATGGGCAAGTAGAGGTGACCAACAGAGAATTGGAAAATATACTTACAAATATTGTGGACATCTCAAGAAATAATTGGGATCAAAAGTTACCAGAAGTAGTATGGGCCTATAATACTGCATGGAAAACAACAACAGGTTTTACACCATATGAATTGGTCTATGGTAAGAAACCAATCATGCCCATAGAATTTGAAATCCAAACATTGAGGAAATCCTCTAAGGTGGGGATTAAATTGACTGAGGTACAACAAGCAATAATTATTCAATTAAATGAATTGGATGAGATCAGGCTTTAGGCATTGCAGTAGAATGAGATCATCCAACAATAAAGGAAACTTTGGCATGACAAACAGATCAAGCCAAAGAAGTTTCAAAAAGGAGACTGGGCCTTACTTTTTGATTCAAAATATAAATATTTCAAAGGGAAGCTACATATGAGGTGGATGGGTCCTTACCAAATTACAAAAGTATATGATAATGGGACAATCTAGTTGATTCCAATTACTGGTGAAAGGAAATTCATGCTACTTAATGGTCACAGACTGAGGTTGTACCATAAACCAACATCTCGACAAGAGTTTCAGAGAGTAATACAAGAAGATTCAGATCTTCATTGTGTAGGAAAGGTTTCTTTTCCTATCACGATATAGATCTGAAATATCATCTTCTAGAAATAAAGAGGGGATGATTGAAAGCCAAAAATGGTAATCATTTTCCTCTAGAGAATTGGGTGAAAACCAGAGATGGTGCCCCATGTTTCGTTAAAAAAATAGAAGATTGAAAACCAACAATGGCAATCTTCTCTCTCCTAAATTGATCAATAGAAATATAAAGGTAGTACCACTTACACATGGAGCATGACATCATGAAAGGTAGTGGAGAGGTGTCACACTTAATTTCAAATAACAGCGGAGATTGACAAGCTTTAATATCAAGGTATGCACAATTAATGACCCTTATCATTGTAAGGTTTTAAATTTAAAGTTAAATTGTTCCATCATGTATATTAATTAACCACCTTTTTCCAAATCTTATCACACCTCCCAAAATCCACTCCAAATCTGCCAACCATTAAATGTCATAATGTTTTGCACATGCATCAAAGTACTTATCCCATCACCTCAGGATTTTGGCTTGAATTTTCCACATTTTGTCATATCACCTGCATAACAAGGTTGTTTGACATTTATGCTCTCAATTGGGTTTCTCTCTATCCTATTCCATACTTCTCTTGCACTATTCCTAGCAACTCCTACATTACTAGTCTTGTGCTTGCTTAATTCCTTCTTCCTCGAACCTAAAATGGGACCTAGACTCAGACATGAGCCTACCAATTCAGTTGAACTCTTGGCGGATGTAAATTTAGTGGAAGTTTTTGACAAATTGGGGTGGTTGTATTTTCTCATGATATATGAAGAATTTAGCATCCCCATGATAGAGGAATTTGCAAGGAATATGGAGGAAAGTTACTCAACTGTAAATGGTAAGGAAATACCCTTCTCCCTAACTGTAATCATTCAATTTTCTGGAGTTCCAAATGATGGTTTAGTTATTACTAAGTAGAAAATGTACCATGAATTAATTAAAATACTTATAGTAGGAAGAAGAGAAAAATTGTAGTTGGTAGTTGATAGTAAAGGGAAGGTAGAAGGGATCAAAAGATTGAGTATACCAGAACCCTGGGTAGGGGTAGCAAAATAGTTGATTAGATATTTTACTTGTGAAGGGTAGTATGAGATAGTATTAGGTCTAGTATTGAGGATGCTCATACATTTACACCACGACAAGGAAAAACCCCAATATAAGGTTAATTTTCCCCAATTTATCTATGAATCTATTTGTGTGGCTACTAAAAAATTCCACTGGGGGTAACCTATCTCAAATTTCAGGGTATCATTCATTTAATCTATAAGAATAAGTATTTGAAAAAGATAAATGGCATGAGACGGTGACTTAAATTTCAACAATCATCCCTCATCCACTTCTAGCAAACCTAGAAAACACTGATGTACCTCTCATAAAGACCACATTATCCCTGAATCCCTAGAGGAAAATCCATTGACACAAGAAGAAAATGAAGTAGCCAAAACCATTCAAACATTGGTTAACACTCCACCTGAGTCTCCAACTGAGCCAACTCTTCCATCCATTCCTAAAGAAGGATTGGTTAGGGATAAGGGTAAAGCATCCCATGGAGGAAGGAGAACCTAGTTCTCTAGACCCTAGTACTGTGTTGCCCAATGTGTTATCCTTGTCTAAAGTTTAGTTTGAACTTAAAATGGCTCAAGAAAGGGTTAACCAATTGCAAACATTATTGGATGTGAAGGATGTCAGTTTTTCCTAGCAATTATCTTCTCAAGAAAAATGGATTCAAGAACTGCAGATTATGGTATCACATCAGAAAAAGGTGACTCTTCAATTACAATAGGCCCTACATGAAAAGGAGTAGCAAGTATATGTATTAGAATCATCTGTTACTCAATTGTAAAAAGAACAAAAGCATGACTTCCCTCAAATAATTGTATTGAATGGGATGACCAAATAGATGGAAGAATGCTACCGGTTGAAAAAGGTTGAGGAAGAGAATACAAGTTTAAAAGAAGATATTGAGTTGCTAAAAAAAAATGTTGTCCATGTTAGTCAGTTGTATGACTAGGTGCTCTCCTACAGACCTCCCTCCAATTTTTATGCCATGTTCTTAAAAGAACAATTCTTCAAATAGAAAATCAATAGATCCAGAGATCATTTGGACATTGAATTTGAAGATGACCATAAATTTGTAGGAGCATACACTTCTACGAATGATGTTGAAAAGAATTTATTATGTGAATTTTATGTACACAAATTCTTGCTCCCTGAGAAAATATAAATACCAGTAAATTTGTATGTGGGATAAGTTCAATTGAGGTCATTTGTTTCGACCCTAAGACATCAAGGTGAGTGGAGAGATCAAAGGGAAATATTTGTATAGTCAGAGTCTATAGTAGGCCTCCTCATGAGGCATGATTTTCTAGCACCACTCACATTTTTCAACAGGTTTAAATCACAAGTGTATTGTATACGTCTCGTAGAAAAATACACTAAAATTATGCAAAGTAGTGCTAAGAACTTCCAGGATCAAGTGATTCCCACTTTTAATGTCAAATTTCTTGCATCACAGCTACAATATCAACTATTGGTCAAGCCATATAAAAGGAAGGAATTCATTTCACCCACTAATCTTAGGTGGTCTTTAAAAAGGGAAAACGATGTATGCAAAATTATCCTGGGACTTAAAGAGGAGTGGATTGGAATGTGCTACATGCCACCTCTTCTTCTTGCACCAATACCAAGATGGAACTCAACTAATGATCAGGTAGAAGATAGTTATACTACCTAGTGAAAGAATGTGGTAGATCACTTTGTGTTTTCTGATATAACAACTGATGAGACATGGTAGACATTCACAAATGAGTATAAATGTTCTAGAATAGTAGAACTCCTTAATAGGTAGTAGGAGGATCTGTTAAATCTCTAGTCAGGGAGAGGTGATGAGCCCCATTTTTGTCATGATAAACCTTGTGTAATTATGTTTAAGACATGTTAGAACCTATTCTACTTTTGATATTATTATGCATGATGAACAAATACATACTTTATATTTACTATTTTACTATGTTTATGGGAAATTTTTGTGTGTACTTATGATGTTTCACCTTGTTAATTCTTGTGCATAAAAGGATTGAATATGATATGGATAAATATTAATTTTGTGTGCAAAAATTGCATATGTTCAATTGTTATATGGAGTGCAGGACTAGGTATATACGCTGGCACATGAATTTATTTTGTGTGATAGCGTAGGACTCTAGTTTGTGTGCTAGACCAGGACTTTCATCCTTGTCGATAAAATATCCAGCTCATCAAAAATTGATCCCTCAAATCTCAAGTGACACAAGCATGCATGCAGATAACTTAGAGTCTAGAATTCTAGCTGGCAACATCATTTGCTACCAAGAATCATTTCCATTTATCAATCAACATTCAAGCCACAAGAAGAATGAAACAATAATGAATGAAGACTCGCCATCCCTTCAATTTCTTCAATTAGTTATGATTTGGAGAATATTCTATGGGTGATTAACTCCTTCAAGGAGTCAATCACAAATCCCCTCTTCAATTATTGTAAATTATTCAAGATCAAACACCTACAAATTGTTCCCGCCATTAATGTATTACAAAGAATCAAGGGAATTGTTTAGTTCAAATAGGTAGTTAGATTTAGAATTAGTCATTCAGAATAACTATGTCCCATGGAGAGACTAGGACTCTTTTTTAGTATAAAAGAGAGAATGTAATTAGAGTTAGAAGTTCCATATTTTCCAGTTGTAACAGCATATTTTGAATTCAATAAAGATCAAATTCAGGATTAAGTTTATTTTTCTAGAAGTTTGGTACAAACCTGGTCGAGGGGCAGGAGCAAGGGCCACTCCTACCCAATGAGAGGTAGATTTTCATTCTTACTTTCTTGCTTTGTTATTTAACAATTTTTGTTACCATTTTACTATTTCATTCCAAATGCAATGCAGTCTTTAATGTTGATGTTTTAGTTAACTCTTGTTTCTGCTTTCAATTCCAATACCTTAATTTCATGCATTTCATTTGTAATCATGATCAGATCAATGAATTCTTAGTGTTAAGATAGAAACCCATGCTGAGACTTCATTCCTAATGTTCCATTTTTTGCAAACAGTTGTTGGACGCCGCCCTGGATTGACAGATTAAACTGATTAAATTACGATCCCAATGACACTCGTCATGTTCAAGATAAATATGAAGATATATCTCGACACAATGAGTGCATGACATAATGGAGAGAAGGTCTGGTAGAGGATTGTGTCATAAAAGAGCATAAGCTAGACTTGGAAATTAGTAGATAAGACAAATACAATGTCAGAAGGAATCCAAGGAGGATGAATAGGATCAATGGATAGAAGAACCTAACTACCATATCGATATAGCATAAGAAAGTAATGCCTAGATGAGGTATCTCAAAGCATTTAATGTGCTCAATTCAAATTTGAATCTTAGCAGTATGATTATGAAGCATCTAGAAGGTACCAGCCCACCTAAGGGAAAATCCAAATGAGGAGAGAGAAGTACGAATGTGTGGGTACAAAAGGAGGATGATTTTACCATTTTGAGGTTAGTATGGGTTGTTGAGGAGGTTTTGAAATGTTCTTGCGATGCACAAGTAGCCAGCTAAGAGCGGTTAAATACTTGTAAGCCATTAGAGTTAAGTTGAAAGTGTATCCAGTCTAGATTATGTCCTTAGGAGTAAATAGAATAATTTGTAAAGCTCCAAGAGAGAGATTCTCTAAGCTTCAAAAAGATGAGCTGCATATAGATGTCCTTAATACTATTGATTAAGTAAAAGAAACCTTTGATTTTTATTTTGCTAGGTGAACTCTATAAACGGTGCTAGATCATCTTAGTTCAGCATGCCATATCATTATATGTATCATAGCATATTACTTTCCTACACATAAGAGAGGGAATAAATTTGGTAGAGCATAAAACATGAGGAAATTAGAAAAAAAATTGTTCTCCACTGTGAAGAAAAGTTAGGTACAGAGCCCAATAGGATCCAAAAGTGTAGTGGTGAAAGATTTTAGCAGAAGATAAGATGTCATATAGAGTAGGTGATTCAAACTCAACTGTGGTGATGATGTTGGAGGAAATAATGAGGGATCTCAAAGGTGTAAGGATAAAACTAGAGGATGAATACCATTGAAGAGGTGTTGAAACTTACAAAAATGGAGAGAGATAAGAGATGGTGTGAAAAGATAATGCATAATAAATGCTTAAAGGAGTCAATGACATGATAAAGTGAAGCATGCACAAAATACACAAGAGATGCATAGAAGGATAGAACACTCATATAATATTTAACGATGCAACAAGAATTATTATATGAATAATGTGATAGTAGTGCATAGGAGGAAGGAAGTTGAAGAATTCTCTTTATACAGAGAGACTAAGGTGCAGTATTCAATGGATGTTTTTATGTGTGTGAAGAAATAGGGAATCGAGTGGTTGAATGTCCCAAAGTGTGGTAAGGATAGATCTAGTAAAACATAAGCTAGTGCATGGAGAATGATAGAAGGGGAAGGAAAATACATAGAGATGTGAAGAGTACTCAAGGGGAGGAATAATTCTGAACTTAGTAAAGGTTGAGTTACAAGGAGATAAGTGATATATAATTTGCATAAGGTGAAAGAATAAGGAAAAGTATTTCCTAGTGGTGGTTAACAACAGGAGAACTGATAATCTAAGGAGATGGTGTATAAGTTGGGACTAGAACGTAGGAGGCCGATACAGTGTGACCTAGTTAGTGTAAGGTTAAGAAAGCATTATGCATGAGTAATGCAAGGTAAAGATGAAGATCATGAGATTATTTGATCAAGTTTTGTGTGATATCCTACCACTAGATGAATTTCATGTCCTATTGGAGAGGTTTTGGTAGTATGATAGGGAAATTCACTAGGATGGGAGAGAAAATACCATGAAGGTATGTAAATATGGGAAGATATTTCCTCTGTCCCTTTTGAGAAAATAATATGTATAGCACCAAAGCCACATGGCAATGTGCAAAGGAGATGAAATTAAAGTGTGCACAAGAGACTAGATGTAGACACAAAATCACACACATAGTACTATTTTACTATGTCGTCAAGTATGTTATTATATGCATGGATATTAAGTAAGAAAAGTATTCACTAGTGACATGATCCTTTATCCATCTACTTTCTTTGATTGTTTCTATCATATTTCTCTCTCACATATTTCATTTTTGTACCCAGTTTTGGTCAGGTCACAGGGATCCTTATCTGTCTATCTTTTCACATCTATTACCATTTATCCAGAACACCAACACCCACTCTAGAAACTAGTACCCAAGAACTCCTGTCCATTATGGATGCTTCTGTACTCTTTGTTATTTTTACACATTTTGACATTTTTGGTTATCCTTTTTAGTTTTCTAATCCTTATCTCATGTTCATAGTCAACCTTTTGTGTCACTAGTGTAGAAATTCAAACAAGAGATCCATATATATACACAACATACACTTTATTATTTTTGCTGACAATTATAAGGGGCAATCATATCTATATGATATCACTATCATCAAAGGAACTACTTTTTTGGGCTGCATGGGAAGGGGAAGTGTTGAATTCCATATCACACATTTACATCTTATCTAGCTACATCGTGCTATTTTGGCATCATTGGCACGAGGGAAACCTAAGGACACTATTTCACACACGAGAAAAATAACTACATGGATCTTGGAATGTACTTAATGCTCAGTCATAAGTTCATTCATTGGGTGATTTTCAGGGTCAGTTCAACTTCACATATTACATATTTCATTTTGATTTGATGTTTTTTTTAGCTTGTACAGGTAGTTAGGGTTTATTTTACAAGTTATAGGTACCCCCAATGATCAAAGAGTGAATATCAAGTGACTGATAGGAATTCATAGCTAATGATATAGAAGAAATAAGATCTCGAGTCTTTACACAATCACCAATGCTAAGGATTAGTCACCGGTGCCCGAGCATCTCTGTCATGTTTTGAAAACCCCTATCTGGCATCATTCTCAAGTTCTATAATTCACAAGGAGTATTTATGACATTGTTTACATTCTATCCCACACTTTACACTTCCCAAATCATTTCTAGATCGCACAAGAATTAGCTAAGTCATGTATCTCTCCCATTTTCTTATATTTTTACATTTCTTGAGTGCTTAACATTTGTATATTTATTATATTTTATCATATTAGTTACATTATTATTACTTCACATGTTCTATCCATGCCTTGCATGCATCTTAATCTCTAGTAGATGACATCCATTTTTCCATTTCATTACCCTATGACACACTCTTGTGCTATGGTTCACACTTGACTGTTGAGGGAATACTAGATCAACAAACCTTTCAATTCATACTTTCAGCTTTGTCCTTCATAATGCATCTTTTATAACCACTCCTCGCACATGACAGACACATTTCCAAATGACACACTCTTGTTTTATGGTTCATTCTTGAATGCTTAGGGGGCATTTATAAATCGCTCTTCTTTTCCACTTCATTCTCATCACACGCAATTACGAACATTATTTCACACCTCATCATTATTCATTTATCAACACATCATTATTACTAATTTTATTTATCTACCACATTACATCACATACAAAAAAATTTATTTACCACATGTTATACTATTCATTATTATTCACACACAATTCCTAGTTAGTCCATTACTTGGTTATTCTTTCCACATCAGAACAAATTTCAACTATCAAAAATACATATCAAATCAACCATCCCAAAAAAATCCTATATAATTCATCAAACTCAATAAACACTATCAAGAACATATCATCATCATCACATAGAGTACAATGCACATAAACAAAAAAAAATGCAACATCAACATACATCAATATGTGTGTGTGTGTATCCACCAGAATCATAAGTTATAAAATGCAATCGCTGGGGGGAAATTCCCCATGCATCAAAATAACATTTGTAATGAATAACACATAATCCTTGCTATCACTATATATAATTACAGGAGCTCTAGAACTAAATGCTTTGCCACTCACTCTACACCTCTGATCTCATTTTCTATACCTCTCTAATTGACTTCATAGTACATAAATCTCAACCATCTTCTCTAAAAAAATCAGCCTTGTAGCTCAACATATCTAGAAAAAAATCCTAAATTAGGGCTCCTCCTTCCAAGACCTGTGTAGCTCACTTAGTCTGTGCATGAGCCTCATTGCGCTCACTCAATAACACAGTAGATGTGGTTTTTAATCATGTCTACCTTCTCTAGCATACATCCTCCCATAAGCACATCTATAGGTATGTTCCACATCAACGTGTGTATCAAAAAATCTACAATCAATGACCAATAGGCATCACCTATAATCACAAAAACCAACATTAGTTACTACACACCTTTGCAATATCTAATAACTAAACAACTAAAAACCACACCAAATAATACTAATGTTTGGCTTGTGTTGTTGCTACATCATCTACCTCGGGGGCAGGTTCTTGTCCCTCTACTCTTCCAACTGTTGGTCCACCAGCCGCATCCACCACTACTAGAAATAACAACACCCATTGATGTGTCACCCACCACTCACTATATGTCTAGGTGCACCCCGCATCGTTGACCTGTATAGGATCTATAGTCACATCTGCCTCATCTAGACCAGGATACACTAACTATACTCCTATCAAGCCTATTCTTTCTCATGTTCGTATTGCCACTCTAGTAGATCTCAAACACATATATGGCTCCAAGGGAACATCCTAGGCCATTAAAAACTTCCTAGATACTCACTCACTCTGGAAAAACTTTTTCACCCCTAGGAAGTGATCCTCTAACCACATGGTGTGTTAAATGCACCACATCTCCACAAAATCCTCTAACCAACCTCCATAGTCTTTGTATGGTCTCGATATAATGGCCTCGGGACCCATCTTATGTATCATCGACCTACATGTGTTTATATCCATGCTCCTACTATGAGTTCCTACCCACCTCACCGCAAATATCTTAGGTCAAGCCTAATCGTCCCATGGCCCACTGAGTGGCCTCAATATTTCTATATCCTCATACACCCATATGTGCAACAAATTCATGGCTCCTAGTCCACCTCTATGATCCTCCTAAGTAAATCTATATAAATCTCTAAACAAGTGGGCCAATACACACCGTGCCCATGCATACCTAATCCCATGGTCCTCTATCTTGTAGTAAATATCATGCATCTTGTACAATATCCCAACTCTGCCATTGACGATAATAGAATCATTGCAATAAATTCCATAACCATGGAACACTAGATCTCAATATCACATCTAGAATATTATGAGTCTCTACATGTACTAGTGTGCTTTTGAAATACCACCTCTCTTCCCTCATCTGACTATGGGCATCCACTATAGTCATCTCGTGTACTCTCTCCTATAATAAGCAACCACAATATCTGGTATACATCCTCTAATTTCACTGTCATCTCGCCTTTTGGCAACCAAAATGTACACATATTTGTCCACCATCTATCGCACAAAGTAATCAACATAGGCATATTATGGGGTACTTCCCCTAATCTAGCAATGTATCATAGGTCGACACAGTCAAATACATCCCTTTATGTGTCTGACAACCCCAAAGTAAGCAATGTACTCAAGTGACAGCCCGCACGGAACTCTCTAGATTGTATATCCCTTTATAAAACACAAAACAACAAAGAAAACCTTATATCAACACACCATATAGCTCATCATAGCCCACAATTAATCAAAATTTATGCATTTTACAACAAAGTTCCCAAACCCTGCTCTGTGATGGTAGCACCCAAGAGTAGGTCACAGGCGCCCATAAGCAAGTCACCAGCACCTGTATTTGGTCACTAATTTCCCAGGGGAAGAAATTTCATGGCCACTTCCATCCAAGTTAGAAACGTCGAAAAATATAAAAAGTAGTTTTTACTAAAATTGATGAAAAACAAACATATTTGACAAAATTTTCCAAAACTAATCCCACTTACCAACTCACCGGTCATCTACAAAGCCACAGCCGTTGTTACTCTCTCAAATCTAGTCAAACTCATTGCTCTAACACGTGTCATCCTCACCTCTCAAAGCTCCAAATTTCACTCGATCTCAGTATAAATGAGCTTATTGTTCACTTTTCAATATAGTAATTCCTATTTACCATATACTATACTCACTATTTACAACCACTTTTACAACTAATACACATTACACATTTTCGTTCATATCTTGAGACTTGTAACTCTGTTTGTCTCGTTATTTGTGCCATACGAATCATAATTTCCTCTAGCACCATACTATAAAAATTTCAACATATCATATTCACATATGATATATGTACTACTTAACATCTATTAATATTGTGACTCTATTATCCCATACTATTTCTCATTTATTATTACATCTTATATGTCTTGCTTTCGTCTTAGTACTCATTTCTCCACACTTCACCCTTTCATCGAAAGGGGGGAATATAATCAAGATCATCCCATAATTCCTCTTAGGTTACAATACAGTCAATCGACACTCATAAGATATTACTATTACAACTTGTGTTGATCTCATTCGAACAAAAGTATAATCATTCTATGCTACAATAAATACTTCCCACTATTTCAAACCTATTCCCCCAAATTACCTAATCTGGGGGAAAAGCTAAAAACTCAATGTGATTAATCTCTTAAGTACATATTATTTCAAACAATCTTCTATTACTCAAATCAAATCAATCAATCCATACAATAAGCACATTTACTATATCTCCTAGATAATCTAACTTGGGAGTTGTAGTTACATTATTATCACTTTTAGATGACCTAACTTGGAACCTATGTAATACTATTCAAATCAAAACACTCGATATTGTAGGATTGGGTGCAAAGAGACATCGTTTCCCTTCCTATACTGCTCATATATTGGTTCTTCAATCGGAACAAACTATTTTTCAATCGGAACTAATCGAAACTAAATTTGGTCTCTATCCATCTGTAGTGGTTGGACCTTTTGAGGATGCAATCATGGATGGTGAGTAAAATTATACCTCTCTCCCCAACACTCTTCCTCTGGTGGCATGACACCCAAATCCTCCCATTTACAAACAAAATTAGGTTGGGAATTGATCACTCCCTACCTCTTTAATCTCCTTTGGCAACAATTCAAAATCTCTAAAGTCTCTAAATCATTTCAATTATTTCTCCAAGTACTACTTATGATGGTTTTCCACTTACTCTACATTGGTCAAAGTGTTTATCCATGGCTCACCACACTACAAGTTTCTACATTATACATACACTTTGCAACATGGATTCTCTAAAATCTATACATGTATGTTCCTTACTTCCTTTACACTACTTGAATGTCATTCAAATAACATAAAGGGGGGGGGGGGGGGGGGAATGTAGACACAAAATCATGCACATACTATTATTTTAGTATGTCATCAAGTATGTTATTATATGCATGGATATTAAGTAAGAAAAGTATTACTAGTGACACAATACTTTGTCCATCTATTTGTTTTGATTATTTCTATTATCTTTCTCTCACACATTTTTCATTTTTGTACCCAATTCTAGTTTGGTCACAGGGATTCCTATCTTTCTATCTTATCAGATCTGTCGTCATTTATCCCAAGACACCAACATCCACCATGGACACTAATGCCCATGCACGCATGTCTATTATGGGCGCTTATGTAATCTTTGTTCTTTTGACACATTTTGGCATGTATGGTTGGCCTTTTTAGTTTTATAATCCTTATCACATGTTCATAGTTAGCATTTTGTGTCACTAGTGTCGAAATTCAAACAAGAGATTCATATATCTATACATAACATACACTCTATTGTTTTGAATGGAAATTCTAAGGGGTAATCACATCTACATATTATTACTACTATCAAAGGGATTGCATTTTTGGGCTGCATACACTACATAGGAAGGGGAAGTGTTGAATTTCATATCATACATTTTCATCTTATCTAGCTGCAACCCACTATTTTGACACCATTGGTGTGAGAGAAACCTAAGGACACTATTTCATTTATAAGCACAAAGAACTACATGGAATCTGGAATGTAGTGTAGTGCTTGGTCATAAGTTCACTCATCGTGTGATTGTCGAGGTCAATCTGAATTCACATATTACATATTTCATTCTTAATTGATGTGTTTGTGAGCTTGTGCATGTACCTAGGGTTTGTTTTGTAGGTTAAAGGTACCCTCAGTGATGAAAGAGTGAATATCAGGTGACTGAAAAGAATTAGTAGTAAAACCCTAACAACACAAAAGAAATTAGATCTTGAGTCTTTGCACATACACCAATGCCCAGGATCAGTCATCAGCGTTTGGGCACCTCTGTCCTATATCGGGTTCCCATGTTTGACATCATTCTTAGGTTCTAGAATGAACATAGAGAAATTACAACATTGTTTACATTATGTCCAACTCTTCACACTAACCAGATCACACATGAATCAACTAAGTCATTTATCTCTCTCGTTTTCTTATAGTTTTACATTGCTTGAGTTCTTAGAATCTGTATCTTTACTGTATTTTATCATATCAGTTACTCTGCAATTATATTTAATACAAATTAAATTAAATCACCAACAAGGTGGTGTATAGAATAATCTAGGGAATGTTAGCTCTGGGGTGAAAATAAGGTGAAAGGAGAAGATGGAGTCACCTAGGAATGTGTAAAAAAGAGTACATAAGAAAGGAAATATAAGTGAGTACATTTCAACCTAATGGTAGTACACAAAGATATTACATAGGAAGAAAAAGGAGATGAGAAGGAGATGGTCACTGAAAACCATGAGCACATAAAGGATACCCTTATGTCATGATTGGAGGCCATTGAAAAGAAATGACAAGTAATGTGTGGATTCCAAATGATGGACCATGAGATTTTGTAGTTTGAGAGAAAAGATCATGTAGAAGAATAAGTCCTAGAGGAAGGACTGAAGGGGTTAATAGTTGAGTGCATTGAAGAGGAGACCCCAGTGGAAAGAAAATATTTCACATGAGAATGTATAAATGGGGGAACTCATAGTAGGGTATTTAAAGAGTGTAAGAATAAAAGATCACATGGTGATGGGAAAACCATTCCAAAGGAAGTAAAGAAGAGAAACGAATAAGTTTCCCTATAGGAAACTAAAGAAAATTGGTCTGAGGAAGAGATTATGGGAGTGCTCAAGGAGAAAGGTGCATAAGAAGAGGAATGCACAAACATTATAGGGCACTACAGTAGTGCAAGACTATTGTGAGGAGAATAAAAAGTTTTCCCACGTGTAATAGAAGGATAGGGGTAACAAAAAGGAGATCTATAAGTTTTGTGCAATGAATTAGATATAAAGAGAGAAGTGAAGGAGAAGTGTAGCCCAGTGGAGCTTCCCAAGGAAGAGGGAGAGGAGATGTGGCTGTAAACACCTAAAATACACATATGCAGTTTTAATACTAAAATTGTACTAATTACCCTCTTTCCCATCATTTTGGTTATAATTAGTGATTTCCCAATAATTAACAAATGTTTCCCTCCATTTCAATCATTTAATGACACTTGGTTAATTAACTAGTCTTTATCTCATTCTGGATGTCAATTAACGACACTTCATTAGTTATAATCCTCTTTGAATCAATTAATTAACTATGTTTAGTTAATTAAGTCATTTTAAACTTGTATTCAATCAAGAAACCTTATTATTGCTTAAATCCCCCTCTCAAATCCTCCAAATCATACCTATTTTTCTCTAAATCACCTTCAAATAGATTTTTAAGCTTATTCTATCCTTTTAATTAATCCTACTTTATTAAATAAATCATCTCTAACTCTAATGAGTTGTTAATCACTTGTTAATTCCTCTAATCAAGCTTATCCCTTCTAAATATGCTTTATCCTTTATCCCACATGCAGTAGTTTGCAAGATTCTCCCAAATTAGAAAGCTATATAAAGGACCATCCTACATCCTTCACACCTTATACCTTTACAAACTTTCTCATTTCTACAAGCTTATGATAAGAGCCTTCTCCATTGTTCGAATAGCTACTTCATCTTTGCATCCATTCTCTTGTATTTTAGTAGTAAAGGAAGATCTAAACATAGCCTTGTAGCCATTTTAGTAAGATCTTTTCCTCATCTGGAGAAAACAAAAAAATTGATTGCTTATAATCTAAATAGGTTCATAATTTGATAACAATCATACATTTACAAGATTATGAATAGTTTAGCATTAGATGTCCATTCATGTTTATGCATTAGAATAGTTATCTCCTTTAAGCTCCTATCATGATGTTAATGGTAGATTTAGTTTTAGTTTGAGACTACTAGGTGTTAGTTTATTTCAATTAGCTTAGCAAGTTTAGCATACATACATTTAGCATACCCGTTAGGACTTGCTCCATTGTCCTTTGCATTAAATTCAAGTTTTTGTAGATTAGTTTCAATTTTTGGTTACTAACCCTCTTTTTAGCATTTTTTAGATAAATCTTGAGTTTCTTAACTTAGTGCTCTTTACAGGAATAAAGAAGGTGAGGTGCTTCTAAATTTGAAGTAAATTGGAAAATATTTGATCTTTTTTAACATTATTCTTGTCAAATCCCATGTTTTGATGTTACACAGATGTTTTGCGCTAGTGGGAAGAAGGCTTGCACTACTACCAAAACCCTTGTGTTACCACTGTTAGGATTGCGCTATTGTTGTTAGGCTTGCGCTAGTGCCTCTCGACCTACATTTTTGTTGGCTTGCATTTTTCTCCTCTATGTTAGGCTTATGTTACTGCTTGTAGGATTGTGCTACTGACTCTCTGCATGCACTATTGTTACATTATTCTTTTTTTCTATCATAGACTTGCGTTTTTGTGCATACCCCTACATTAGTGCAAGTTACCTTCTGCTAGTGTCATTATCCTTGCACTACTGTAAAAATTCACGCACTACTGTTATATAGGCTTGCGCTAGCACTCTGTGTCAATTTTGGCTCAATTTTTAAGGTTTCCAGATTTTGATTTTTTATGTTTGTTGTTGTTTTACAGCTTTTCTAACTCTATTTTACAGGTTTTTTACATTTTTAATCATATTTCTAACATGTTGTCAAGCTTTAATGAATGTAATTTTCCATGTTTTTCTTAAGTTAGAATAAAGTGTGTGTATGCTATTCTCTTACACCTTTAGGTGATCTTTAGAAACAAAATCAACTTTAGTCTTCATTTTTCTAACAGTTGGTTGATTTGGAAACTTAATCTTTCATTTTTCTTAAGGGAATGAACAATTTATCAAGCATTTCTATGATTCATTTGATTTAATTTTTCCTTTGCATCTATCTAGTTGAATCAAATTATTGTGTATGTTCTTCTCTTGCATCCTTGGTCAATCCTAAGAATCAAAAGAAAATTTGATTCACTTCCTAAAGGAAACTACTAAAATATTTTGTGCGTTGGATAAGGTTTCATTTGTCATATCAGGAAATGTCAATAGGGAAGGTTCCATCATAAAGGTAATTATAAATGTCATTATACCAAGGGGATAAGGGACCAAAAAATTCACATACAAAACAAGACTCTGGCATACCATATTATGGTGTCGCTAAATGCTCCATGAATAAATGCATATCATTTTTTCCAAGTGGGGTATATAGCAAATAACCAACTTTAGCCATAACATCTATTGCATGATTACATCCCCTAGGTAGCTGCTGGAACGTGATCTGTATAAAGAATTCCTTCAAATTTTTAACCATTTTCTTATAAGGAATGAGCTTCTCATCCTTAACTTTGTACTCATAATTTACTTGTTTGATGATTAACTTAGAATCACCAATTACATTGACCAGCCTGATATCCTAGTGTATAGCTATTTTCAACCCTACAATGAGAGCTTCATAATCCACTATATTGTTTGTACATGGAAAACCAATCCTGAATGCTTTTGGAATCATATCTCTTGTGGGAGTGCTGAATACAACTCCTCCTGAACTACGGAGAGTAAAGGATCCATCAAAATACATCGGCCATGTAATGGACTCCTCAAGATACATCATAGAAGTGCCTGGAAGTTCCATACTCAATGGTTCAGTTCTTGGAAAAGGGGCTTCATCTAGTTGATCTACTAGTACCTTCCCTTTAATTGATTTTTTATTGACATACTCAATAAAAATCACTAAGTAGGATGATCCAATTAGCCATCCTTTATGTAAGTACATGTTTAGATGATAAGTAATTCAGTGGATAAATTCTAGAAATGAGCTTGGTCTTATTATTTAGCAAATAATGATGAAGTTTTTAAAAAGTAAAAATGACAGCCAAACAAGCCTTTTTAATCTATGGATAGTTGAGATCATAAGAAATCAATGTGTCCATAAGGTAATAGACTGTCTTTTCTTTCTAATTTATATCATACTGAGCCAAAAGTGTGCCAACTACAAATTGAGTAGTAGAAATGTACAGCAACAATGGTTCACCTACAATAGGAGGCATTAGAACAGGGGGTTTTGACAAATATTCTTTGAGAAAATAAAATGTTTGTTGTTGTTCTAGACCCCAATGAAAATACAAATATTTCTTCAAAATATGTGTGAATAAATGACACTTGTTTATGAACTAGGACATAAATCTTTTGATAGCTTGAATATTTCCCTGTAAACTGCATAGTTGTTTGATGTTCTTAAGAGGAGGAATTTTTGTTATGGTAGTAACTTTCCAAGATCTACTTCAATTCCTCTCCTTGAAACAATAAATCCTAAAAAAATTCTTGATAACACCCCGAAAACACATTTCTTCAGTTTGATTCTAACCTTATAGACTTTAAGATGTTGAAAGATGTATCGTAAGATCATTGGATGGTCCTCTCTATTATTGGCTTTTCCCAAGATGTCATCCACATAATCTTCCATTATATAATTTATCATATCATGAAATATTAAATTCATATCCCTTTGATAAGTTGCACCTGCATTCTTGAGGTTGAAGGGCATGACTTGATAACGAAATGTCCCCTAAAGGGTAGTAAAAGCTATCTTGTGTTGATCTTCCTCTGTAATTTTAATCTTATTATATCCTGAAAATCCATCCATGAGGGATAGTATTTCATAACCAGCAGTTGAATCGGAAATCATGTTGATGTTAGGAAGAGGAAAATAATCCTTATGACATGCTTTATTAATATCTCTTAAATCTGTACATATCCTGATACCAATGGGTTTATTTTGTATAGGTACTATATTAGAAATCCATTCTGAATAATCAATAGGCCTGATGAAGCCTACTTTCAATAATTTTTATAGTTCTTCTTTTACTAGTAGAGCAACACAAGGATGCATCATTCTAAGCTTCTACTTGATGGGCTTTGCTTCTTCATGCAAAACTAGATTATGCACTAGTAATGAGGAATCTAACCCTAGCATGTCCACATAGCACCAATAAAATATATCTAAAAATTCACGCAGAAGCATGACAAAGGTATCATGTTCTTGTGCTAAAAGTGAAGCTCCCAACTTAACCATTCTAGGTTGCTCCTTTATTTTAATTTCCACATATATAGTCTCCTTCACTAGAAATTTAGATTCTTCCTCCATGCACGTAGGATCAGGGGGATTGAGATCTTCATCTAAGGGTGTCTCAATGAGATATTCACCCTTAGAGTGGTCACTTTATATGTCCAATGATTTTTCCATTTGTTTGTCTACAAGTGCCTCAAAGATATTTTCACTATAGGACTTGGATTTTTTCTTTTTACAAGGCTTCTTTGAAGATATCTAGCCCTTTCTTTTCTTTTGATTTTTCTAACCATGAAATTCAGCCTCCTTCCTAAAGTATGTACATGCATCAATATTAATGGAGAATCCCTTCTTATGATCACCAATAGGAATGCCATCACAGAAACCCATAAAATCACCAATTGTTTCATCGTTTTCAAAGAAGTCGATTGGTACATGTTATTTTTGGTCCTAATGGACAAGGAAAGGATAAATAATATTTAACTCAAGAATGGTAGGGGATATGGTTAATATAGCCATGTCATAAAATAAGTTCTTAGAGGAAAGGTCTTTGTAAAGACTACACCATGAATTTGTTTCGCTTTCATAATCAGACGAACTATCTTCCCATTCAGAAGAGGTTACTTCGACCTTTGGAGGATTGGACCCATATGGTCAAATACCAATATTGTATTTACAAACCTTGCGATGTGGTATCGGAAGAGCTTCATGTATACCTTGCTCGTTTATGCCACATCCATATCCTTTATATACCATAGCATATATCATTTTTTTGGATAATACACTTGGGTGATTGATAGCATGGATCCATCTCATCATCAAGTGATCGAGATATGGAATTGTCTAACATATTTTCATCTGTTAAAAGACCACTACAAAGAAAAATTCCAATGTTACAATGCTCTCGGGGTCATTGATATTTGTATTTGGGCCTACCCCACATCTTCGGTGATAGGGGGAGTTTGGAAACTAAAAGATCATATTGGAGGTCATATTCTCCACATCCATTTACAATAAATTTCATCTCCCATGAAGAAAAGGGAGAGTATGATGTAGAAGCACCATCTTTACAGGAGCCCAAGGTATCTAGATCAACATGTGAAGCAAGATCCTTTGATTGAATGTAAATAGAAATTTCTGTAGAAGGGCATTCAAATGTGGTGGTAAAATAAGCTGAAAATGCTTTGCAATGAGAAAAGGGTTCAAGATCCCATTGGATGATAATATGTTGTCCTTCATGGTATAACTTTAGACACTGATGGTATGTGGAAGGAATGTCCTATATAGCATGAATCCATGTATGGGTGAGGAGCATATTGAAAGGAAGTTCCAAGTCTAAAACATGGAACTTGGTATCATGAGTAGTAGGCCCAACTTCCATAGGAAAAGTGACCATGCCAACTAATTGCTACTCTTTATTATCATAGGTCTTAATGGTGATAACCTTAGGTTATATATTAGCATCAATGTGACCCAGTTTTCGAACCAGCTTCATATTACAAATATTTAGGCCCGATTCGTTGTCTTTTTATCTTCTTACGATGGAAAATGACTTCAATATGTAAGGGTAGATTATGCGTAGGATCCTCTTCAAGAATCTCTTGATGACTACGGCTATGTGCTCAGTAGGAGAAATCTACGTGAATAAGGCTTAGAAGTGCATAGGATCAATATCAACTGACACTCTTGACCCCTGTAGCATTTTGCAAAGGATTTCTTTGTGAACATTAGATTTTTTGAAAAGATATAATATTGAAATCTTAGCATTGGTTTTCTCAAATTGTTCGAAAACGTCATAATAACTATCCTGAGGGGTAGGTAGAGAAGGTTCTAAGATAACAAGGTGAGCACTTCGCATTGCCACAACACACTCTCTCACTTTAATCTTAATAGTTTTGATATGTTCAATAGGTGGGTTAACACAACCAATTAGAGAATCAAAAGAATTATTGGTTTTGGCAACATAATTGGTACTCTTGTTCTGGGAAGACTGACCTTGATCCAAATTTTTCTCCCCTTTATTATGCTTAGGGAAAGGTTCCTTGTAAATTCCTAAGTTTTGATTGGAAGACTTGTTAGGTCCTGAGAATCCATTTCCACATTTCTGCCATTGGTTATATCTTGTATGAAGTTCTTTAACTTTAGAAATTTATCAGTATTGTGACCCCTAACATGATGAAACCCGCAGTATTTATTTTCTTGGAACCATGTTGGTTTCAATGCATCATCTCTGTAAGGTATATTCTTTGGTAATTTAACCATGTTTACTTCTCTAACTATTTTAATATAGATGAAAAAGAGTCTGTTAGAGGGGTGAACATACGATGCTTAAATTTAGGTACAACAGTTCCTTTGGTAAGTTTCAAGGGAATGGTATTTAGAACTTCATATACATGTTTAGAATCAGTTATACCATCACCTACGACATTTTTATTCTTATTTTGAAAGAGCTTAGGTTTACCTATAGGTTTTGATTCATGGTTATCTTTGGAAAAGGGTTTTAAGGTCCCTTTGGCTAACAACACTTTCTCGATATGGATGATTTTTTATATAACTTCTTCAAAGGTGTTTCCACAATGTATTTACAAGTGGAAAGAAATTGCAAGGTGTAGATTAGGCATGAAAAAGCTAACCATCTATTTCTCTGGTATGGAGCAAGGGAAGTGACTAGAGGATCCTCACCATCTTTATAATAAACTAGCGAAGTTTTCATTATTTTATTTTTTTGCATTGCATAAATCTATCATGGTGACATCATTTTCCATGTTAAAGGAAAAGTGATGCACAAATTTTTCTGCTAATTTTGACCATGTAATGATTGACCCCTTAGGTATGTGTAAGAACCATTTGAGAACTTATCCCCCTAGAATCTGTGGGAAGAGGCGAATGAGATAATTATCACTATATGCAACCTCTTGACATGCCATGAATAATTCTTTGATATGGTCTCGTGAATCACCTTTACCTTTATACTTATCAAATTTTGGACAATCAAAGTGATGAGGAAAAGGTGTTCTCAACATATCTCTATCAAATGGATATGGACATAGCTCTTCAAATTGATACTTCTTGATATGTCCAACATTTCCTTCTTGTAAAGAAGTGAGGTTGTTCTTCATAGATAACCATTCCTAGTCGAAGATTTACCCACGCGTAGGTGAAGTAGAGATATATACATGGTTAAGTCTAGATGTTTCACCACCTTTATTATCTATTTATAACTCATGATACGCCTCTTTATGTTTCTCTTTACACAGAGTTTTGGTGTAAAAATCATGATACGAAGCTCTACGTTTTTCTTGTCTTGGAGTCTTCGTAGGCTCTTTTTAGACATATGAAGCTAAACTCGCCAATTGACGAGTAAGAGCTTGTATTTATTGTTCTATTGTAACCTCTTGGTTTTTTTTCCCTTCATGATTCTCACGAGGAGGGGGTTGTTTATTGTTTTTGTACTCTTCCTCATCCTCACAATTAATTTTAACAATGGGGATGCAATAACTGCCATTATTTTGAGAAGGCACTTCTTCCTCATTTGGTTTACCCAAAGCAGAGGCATGTCCTAAGTTTAGGATTTCATCAACATTGTGAATAGAATTCTCTACTTATTCGTCTCCATTAACCATGTTCATGAGGAGAGTGTGATCAAATGTAGGCGGTAATTTATCCCCTAATTATATGACGTGCATAAGGACTTCATTCCTGTTCTGAAATAGGAAGTTATCCATGTGGGTGGGATCAAATTCAAATTCATTCCGATGAGAATTCCCCTCATCACCAGTATGGTCAACCATGTTATTTTCTTCATAAAGAGGGCTTAACTTGGAATTAATAAAATGGTTTGACCCTAATCTTTGATGCCCCATCCTTGTGATAAGAAGCATAATGGGAAAGGTTTTACTAAGGTTTATTAAAATGGACCCTAGGAAAAACCAAGCAGTGTGACAACATCAAATTGTCAGAAAGGGTGCCAACTAATGAATGGAAAAGAATCCAAAGAATCAAGGAAATATGAATCAAGGATACCAAAGCATAAATAATGACCCAAAGATAGGGTACTATATATTAAGAAGTATCTAGGACAAATCAATCAAGTTGAAGACCAAGATCCAATCAAAAAAATAACTACTCCCTACGTTCTCAAGGATAGGTTTTGTGTAATAATGATAACACACAATGTCAATACTTCGATCAAGTTTGGCATAATCAAGACCTGAATACTAAGATGGTGTTGATGTGATTTCCAAACAAGGTATAATTAAAAAAAAATAGAAACCCACAAATTCTAAGTCTTGAAAATAGAAGCTACAAATGTGATCATCGTAATAACATAATTCGGACACGTTAATCAAGATTTGGAGACAAAGAAATATATTAGTATAAAAATGATGTTGACACAATGTGAACATCATAACAAAAACACTTTTCAAAACTCAAAGCAATGTTGGAATAAAAACAAGGCCTAAGTATATCAAGAATTTGATAGTTATGTGAGCAGTGTAATAGTAAAACTTAAAGACTTAAATCAAGTTTCACAAAGGAAACAAGATGTAAGTATCAAAACCGTATTGATATGATGCAAGTAATGTAACAACTCAAGATGAAGTCAATGACAAGATAACCTAGACATAATAAGATGTCTCAATATGGATATCGAGATAATGGCTACTAAGATATAAGGATGTACCAACACACTTTCAATGTTTACTATTGCAGTCGCAATAAGGAAGGATGTAAGTAGGTGTAAAATTAGTGGACACAATCTTGATAGCACTGCCTATGTATGTTCTATTTTGTCCCAAAAAGGGAAATAATAAAGAAAAGGAGTAGATCAAGTGGTGATGAAAAATAGTTAGCCTAACTTTGGCAGAGTTTTGCCTTGTCTTAGGACAAGGTATAAACTAAGACAAAGTAATGCCTTATAAGTTTCATAATGAATAACACGTAGCACAAACTTCAATGAACTCTTCCCTTGTTTAATTAACAAGGTTTTGACTCCGAATAATTTTTTGCTTTGTGAGAGCTCTTTGGAACATGATGGATAAAATCATCTTGGCCCCAATGCCAAATGGTTTCCTACTATTTTGTTCACAAACTCACCAATTCTTACCTAGGAGAGGTATGCATTTCTAGTAAACTAGACAATGGACCATCACCCCATAGTCAAATTAATAAATGGGGCCTCATAAGGGTAACTTGAAACTTTTCTCACATGGGTTTTCAACTAGTCAAGTGGGTAATGGGGCACTTCCTGTTTCGTCCACCAATACCCTCAAGGTGTGGACTAATTTGGGGTTCATGTGGTAATCCTCATAATGAGTTTTATGGCTTATACTAAGATACTTCCCACAGTTTAAAGTGGATGCATTTAAGCCCTTATTTGAACCTGCAAATATAGTGTTTTGAATGAAGTGGTGTGTTTTTTATCTTGAATTAAGAATGTGGTTTATCACACCATTGGCAATCTGCAACACACTTGTAATTAGTATTTTTTCAGATCCCACTTCTTTGAAAAGCATTATGTCTTGCACACAAAGTATTCAGTAGTTTCCTATAGAAAGTGAATCAAATTTGCTTTTGATTTTTAAGATCGTCCAAGGACGCGAGGGAAGAGCATACACAATAATTTGATTAAACTAGATAGATGCAAAGGAAAACTTAAATAAAATGAATCATAGAAATTCTTGATAAATTGTTCATTCCCTTAAGCAAAAATGAAAGATTAAGTTTCCAAATTGACCAATTGTTAGAAAAATGAAGACTAAAGTTGCTTTTGTTTCTCAAGATCACCCAAAGGTGCAAGAGAAGAGCATACACAAACTTTAGCCTAAATTAAGAAAAACATGGAAACATTACATTTATTAAAGCTTGAGAACATGTTAGAAATATGATTAAAAATGTAAAACCTATAAAAAAAAAAGTTAGAAAACCTATAAAATAACAACAAACATCAAAAATCGTAATCTAGAAACCTCATAAACCGAGCCAAAATTGACACAGAGTACTAGCACAAGCCTATTTAATAGTAGTGTGTGAATGTTTACAGTAGCACAAGGATAATGATGCTAGCGCAAGGAATCTTGCACTAACACAGGGGTATGTGGAAAAATGCAACTCTATGACAGAAACAAAGAATAGTGCAGCACTAGTGCATGCAAAGAGTTAGTAGCACAAGCCTAGAAGCAGTAACGCAAGCCTAACATAGAGGATAAAAATCCAAGCCAAAAAAACATAGGCCAAGAGGCACTAGTGCAAGCCTAGTAGCAGTAGCACAATCCTAACAGTGGTAACGCAGGGGTTTTGGAAGTAGTGCAAGCCTTCTTCCAGCTAGCGCAAGGCATCTATATAACATCAAAACATGTGATTTGACAAGAATAATGTCAAAAAAGCTAAAATGTTTTCCAATTTACTTCAAATTTAGCATCACCTTACCTTCTTTATTCCTGCAAAGAGCACTAAAACTAAGAAAACTTAACTAATCTAGTTAAGAAACTCAAGATTTATCTTAAAATGCTAAAAAAGAGGGTTAGTAACCAAAAATTGAAACTAATCTACAAAAACTTGAAATTAATGCAAACGACAATGGAGTAAGTCCCACCGTGCGTGCCAAATATACTTTTCCGAGTGTGCATAGCCTACTACATCCTACTTGGGGGCACGCTTTATCGTAGAGGCTATGATGGGAATCTACTATGTTGCCTTAATTCAGAAGAATTTATCTTAGCGGTCATATGTGGGGCCTATACAAGTGGCATGGTTCTGGCAAAAAAATTGTTAAGAGTAGGCTATTATTGGCCTACCATGGAAATTGAATTTTGTCAGTATGTTAAGAAATGCTTATTGTGCCAAAAGTACAACAATCTGATACATACCCCAACACATTTTTTGCAGCCAATCACAACGTCGTGACCTTCTTCAAATTGGGGACTCAATCTCATTGGAAATCTTACCCCTACTTCATCTAATGGCCACATGTTCATTATTATTGCCACCAAGTATTTCATAAAGTGGATAGATTTTGTTCCTCTTACCTATGTCACTGGTGTGCAAATTTCAAAGTTCATCATGAACCACCTCATTTTCCATTACAACATACCCTTTACCATTGTAGCTGAAAATGGTAAGTCTTTCAAAAATAAAAAATATGAAGTAATTGTGCCAACATTTTCAAATCCAACTCAAGTGGTAAAATCCCTATTAGCCTCAAGGTAATGGACAAGCTGAAGCCTCAAACAAGAATCTTGTTCATATAATGGAGAAAATGGTTAACAAGACTGACCGTAATTGGAATTTACATATTCATCCTACCCTCTAGTCATATCAAACATCTATTCACACCCATACTTGTGCTACTCCATATTCCTTAGTTTTTGGCACATAATTCATCCTACCCCTTTAGATCGAGATCCCTTCTTTGTGCATATATTTTTGATACTATTTAGACAAAGAGGAGGATTATAGAGTTTCCAAACTCTCGAAACTAGAGTTGTTGGATGAGAAACACCTTCATACACTAGATCACCTACAAGTGTATCAGAATCGAGTGCACCGAGGATATAAAAAAATAGTCATACCTCGCCAGTTTGAGGTAAGATACATTGTATTAAAATAAAATAAATTCAAAACAAAGAAGGATCATGAGAAGAAGGGTAAGTTTGAGCCTAACTAGTTAGGACCATATGTTTTTGTTGCTAAGTTTGGTTCAAGAGCATACAAACTTGTTGAGTCTGATGGTGACGAGCTACGGAAGCCTATGAATTCAATGCACATCAATTATTTATAAGCTTAAGCATGGAGGACCTTCAATATCATAAAATCAACAAAGTATAAAAATCAAAAAAATAAATGAAAAAGTATAGAGAAATCAATCCATCCAAGTTTGAAAACCATGCAATTGTGGCACTTTGGACAAGTCCTTTGGTGAAAACTGGTTTCCGACACCATCGGAGGGTCCGATATTTACAAGCATCTCATATCTAGGAATAGGGTAGCTTCATCCTAAGCTATTTTTTTTGTGTCTGAGATACTTTTGATCATATCCTTCATGGCCTTGATTCGGCTGATACTACTCATGTATACGAAGAGTGTGCCTTTGTACATTCCCATCTCATGTTGGGGGCATTTTTCACATCTTCACTTTCTTGCACATACACATGAATTTTTCCCTTGTACATTCCCATCTATCGCGAAGGGGCATCCACATTTCTTCATTTTCTTGCACATAAGTCTAGAATTTTTTTGGAAAACTCTAAATATTCGCATAAATTTTTAGAAAATTTCAAAAAAAAATAAATATGTTTGTTTTAAAATCCCTAAACATTCAAATACATTTCATAGAAAACTCAAAAACAATATAACGTTATATCGAGAAAATACATAAACAACGTAAGATGTTTCAAAACTATCCCACAAAGCAAAGGATTATTTCCTTACTTAGCTATTTGTTTGTACATAGTTTTGTTGGCTTACTTTTTCGTGTGGTATGCTTTTATAGGATTCATTGGTTCTTTTCTTGCTTAGATTAAAATTTTCTTTAATTTGTTGTGTAGTTTGTGAGATTAGTTCTACTTGCATACATGTACATAGTTGTGTTGTTAAACATGATTTGATTAAATTTTGCTTTTGTTTTCTTGTACAATTTGTTATCATTTCATCATAAATATCATCTATCATCACATCTACACATCATAACATATCAATAAATGCTAAGATACATCATCATACAAATGAAAATTGCACATGTATGATAAGTTAACATCATATAATATCATCAAATAGAGGAAAGAGGGATTATCTTTATCCCCCCTCATGATATACCATAATAAAAACATGGACTAAACATCATATCTCATAAAACACAATGTGATATCATAAACATGTTATCTTATAAAACAAAAGTTGATATAATCAAAGTCCATAATAATCATGTATCTATATCAAATGTAAATTTCCATTTACAAAAAGTGTCTTGATATACTTCTAGTATAAAATATGCCATCATGGGAATGGATCAAAAATGTGCCTTAATCTCAAGGCATAATCAAAAATAATACATATGCATCATGTCAAAAATGTGCCTTCATCACGAGGCATATACCAAAAATGCATTTATAATAAGAGATTCAATCCTGACTCTCACCAACATCGGGACTGCCTAGCGTATGTTTTGGTTGAGGCGCATGTTGTGGTGAAGGCATATGTACTTATCTAGTAGTCCTAGATGGTCTATGAGATTGGGATCTAGAGCGACTACCAGTAATTTGACTATATGAAATAGCCCTCTGTCCCTTTGGAAATGCTCCATAATAGAGAGATCTATAATAGGTCACCTCACCCATAGCTAAAGTGAAATCATACACTAAATCCTAATCTCCTCTTGTTATAGTTTCCTAGTGGATGGCATCACGCTCTTCTGTCAATCTAGCATCATCTTCCTGTAGTTGGGTCCTCTTAGCTCCCCACTATGCTCTCTTGGTCACAAACTAATCCCTCTAAATGGTAATCTAATTTATCTATTCCTCCAAGCAGCCTAATCCATGACACCCCAATCCACTTGTATATGTTAGGTCTATGCTGCAATAGAATCTATGTCAACACCCTACAAAGCCATGTCTCTCTTAAACTATAATGCGTTCACAGATGGCCCACCTGCTCCTTTAATGAGACTATATCCAGGCACTTGTATCTGTATTTCTCTCTGTGGTGACCTAAATGGCGATCCCCAACCCCCACTTGCTTCAATCTATCTCAGGGGTGGTCCCCATCCATCCTATAAATCTCCATCATCCCCACCTACTATCATATATCAACTCTCTACTCGAGGCAGTGAAGGTGGAACCTATACCAAGGGCACCTATTATGCCTGCATCTGTACACCATGTATAGGAATATGTTGTATAATAGTCACTTATTGTGCATGTACCTATTCCTACTACTGTAAAGGCTATTGTGGGGAAGGACCCTATGGTGGTACATGTATCTGTGGACCCTAGCCCTAGGCCTATAAATCCACCTCCACCTCCGCCTATCCTAATATGGATATGTCTCTCACAGCCTGTCCCTATAAACCCTATATTATTACAAATATACTTACATCTATCGCATCATGTGGGATCGTAATACACAAAGGTAATACTTTCACATATCAAGGCCCATAATATAACATGGTCTCGGGGTCTATCACTTGTGGTTGTGCAACCCATGGGTACAAGACAACATGACTAAAGTTATCTTGAGCTTGTCATTGTCTAATGTGTGTCCCAAAATCAAATGTCTCACATGTCTTGCACGCATACCACATATCATCTCCCGATATACTCTGGATATGTCCCAATTGTCATTGCACCTGGTCAGTATGATACCACTCTGTAATATCGCTCTAGCTTCTAATAATGAATTTATCAACCTCTACAATGCTAAGCTCTACTACATCACCATGCCATTGTGCTACGCCCTTAACCTATTGCTTGTATTAGGATATGAGTAGATGACTTGTGGCTTACCATATCATTTTATTATATCATTTATACTTTCTCATGGTTAATAGGTCAGCCTTGGTGATGGCCATAACATATGAATAGTATATATAGGGGATTGTAGGTAGTAGTTCATCATCATTTCGAGTATTTGAGTCTTATTATATGGTTTGGAGGTTTCCCCCTTGAAGTGGTGAAGATATTATAATTGCATATTGATATCATTATTCTGAAATATTGTGTTATTTGGTGTTCTATTGCTGCTCATAATCTGAATTATGCTAGTAATTTCATTACAAGTGGTATCAGAGCTATGATATGGGCCAAAATTAAGGCAAAAACCCTAATTTTTTGTTTCCAAAATATATTTTGAACCAAAGAGAATTGAAGGGATATATTTTTACCAGAGTTGTGAAACATTTCAAGTAAGGTTCCTTGAAAATTTTAAACTTTTTTTATTTATTTTTCACAAGTTATTACAAATTTAGGGTTTTTCATAAAATCTCTCCCTATGGTGTAAATTATGGAATTTTTTCAAGTTCTTTACATTTTCGGAAAGCTCTAAAAAAATAGTATTAGTATCTTCTCTTTGTGTTTTCCTTTTTAGCCGAAGTTATATCAAAACCCTAAACCCTAAGGTTTGATATCATGGCGGGGCCTTCCACAAGAGCAAAAAAGAATCTAGTTACTCCAGGTAAAACCCCAGATAAAGATGGGATCGTGATTGAAGAGATGGAGTCAGAAGGGGTAAATACAGATTCCTTAGCACTAGGGTTTACCTCATTTGATCATAAGGTGAGCCAACTTGAGTATGAGCTGTGAAATGTACAATCTAAGATGGCCTCTAAAGGAGATAGCCCAAATCAATCATCGGTTGGATGATATCATGCAACATGTAAAGGGTAAACGGTATGGCCCAAATCCATACCATATCAACCAAGGAGGATCTTCAATTCAAAATCATGGAGAAAATAACCATGTTGGATCACTTTCCAGCCCAATCAGAATCCAAATTATTCGCAACCATGGAACATGATGCCAAAAGTGGATATGTAAAAATTTGATGGTAAAGATCCCCTAAATTGGATAAATCAAATGGAGAAATTATGTGAGCTGCATCAAACACCATCATGACGAAAGGTGACATTGGCATCCCTGTATCTTGAACCAGACCAATTCGTTTGGTATCGATGGTTATGTGCTCAAAGGCAGAAAAATGGTCTCATTTTCACTTGGACAAATTTTACCAAGGAGTTACAATTGCACTATAGTTCCAGTGTTTCAGAGAATTACTTTAGTCAATTAGAAAAGTTACGACAAATAGGATCAGTTAAAGATTATGTGCATCAATTCCAGAACCTATCCTTGAGGGTGGAGAATATACCAAAAGAGAATCTGAATGACCTATTTCTTGGGGGTCTTAAGGACCACATCAAGAATGAGGTACGTATGTTTGATCCACTCAAGCTTTCTTATTCTATTATCATGGCACGTCGAGTAGAGGAAAAAGTTCTTTGTAGTTGGAGGCTACCTTTCATTAACACCAGAGACCGTAGTATCTCTTCCCTTTCATTTTCTAGGTTAATTAGACTGACTCCTCAACAAATGGAAGAAAAGAGAGCAAAAGTATTATGTTTTAACTCTGATAGAAAATATGGACCAGGACACAAATGTGATGAGAAGAAGTTGTTCTATATCAATGGAGGTAATGAGGATGATGAGGACGTTGAAATTATAGGAGAGGCTGAGGAACTAATAGAAGATGAAGTAGAGGATCACCAACCTATAATTTCTTGCCATGCATTGTCAGGTATTAATACTCAATCACTCAAGGTTATTGGCTATCTCAAAAAATAGAAGGTGACAATGTTGATTGACTCAGGGAGTACTCATAACTTCATAAATAGTAAGTTAGTTACCCGCCTCAATTTTTTTATTTACTGAGCTCTAGAAATGCAAGTTATGATTGTGGATGGTGGGATAGTCAAGTGCATAGGAAAGTGCCATAGTATCAAGCTTTCCATGGGAGACTACATGTTATACTCACCTATGTTTACTATTTCTATGGGAGGGGTAGATATTGTTGTGGGTGTCCAATGGCTCACAACCTTAGGCACTATAGAGATGAATTTCCAAGAATTGTTCATGCAATTTCATTCAGATGGAAGGACAATACAATTGAATAGGATGGTATCTAAGTCTCCATAGATTATTAGCTCTCATCAGATGTAAAAGGTTCTCAGAAAAGGAGTAAATGGATTTATAGCAAAGTTATTTTGCATAAAAGTATAAAATACAGAGTCTTCAATGCCACCCAATCTTCAGAAGATTGTTGATGTCCACTCATCTATTTTTGATGCAATTCCAAAGGGACTACCACCAATTAGGGATCATGATCATGCCATTCGGTTGATTATAGGGATCCAAACACCTAACATCATACCATACAGATACCCATATTCCCATACAAGTGAGATCGAGAAAATGGTTCAAGAAATGTTGAAGGCAAGTATCATCAGGCCTAGCTAGAGTGCATATTCTTCACCAGTGGTCATGGTACGTAAGAAGGATGAAACATAGAGGATGTATCTAGATTACTGAGAACTCAACAAGTACACCATCAAAGATAATTTTCCTATTCCAATAATTGATGATTTACTTGATGAATTACATGGTGCTATGTATTTCACAAAATTAGATCTTCGTTCGGGGTACCATCAAATTAGAATAAAAGAGGAAGATGTTCATAAAACGGCTTTCAGGACTCATGAGGGCCATTATGAGTTTTTGGTAATTCCTTTTGGTCTTACAAATGCCCCTTAAACCTTTCAAAGCTTGATGAACACTGTTTTCAGACCATTTTTAAGGAAATTTGTATTAGTTTTCTTTAATGACATATTGATTTATAGTAAGACATGGGAAGAACACTTACAACATGTAAATAAAGTGTTGGAAATTTTGCAGAAACATACTCTTTGTGCAAATCCATCCAAATGTTATTTTTGTGTACAAGAGGTAGAGTACTTGGGTCACATTGTATCCCATGAAGGCATCAACGTTGATCCTTAGAAGATCAAAGCTATGGTGGATTGGCCAAGGCCTAAAACTCTCAAAAATCTTCAAGAATTCCTAGGACGAACAGGGTACTACAAAAGATTTGTGCGGGGATATGGTAGAATAGCAACCCCACTCACTGCGTTGCTAAAGAAGGATGCCTTCCATTGGACATACTTAGGCACTAAATCATTTGAGCATCTGAAGGAAGCCTTGTGCAGCACCCCAGTTTTGGCTACTCCCAACTTCTCAAAAACCTTCATTGTTGAATGTGACGCTTCAGCATCAGGATTAGGAGTAGTTCTAATGCAAGAAGGAAGACCAATTTCATTTGAGATTCACTAATTCAAAGGAAAATATCTACTCAAACCTGTCTATGAGAAAGAAATGATGGTTATTCTTCATGCAGTCAAGCAATGGAGGCCTTATCTCATGGGTAGACACTTCAAGGTAAAAACCGATCAAGATATTTTCAAATACTTTTTAGAACAAAGGTTATCATCTGAGGAACAACAAAAGTGGGTAACAAAAATGTTGGGTTATGATTTTGAAATTATATACAAAAAGGGTAAAGAAAATGTAGTAGTTGATGCGTTGTCCAGAAGGGATACATCCATAGATGCCTTACTATGTGGAATGTCCATGTTGACAGCCGATTGGGTGGATGAAGCAAGATTGGAATGGGATCAAGACAAGGATACACAATCTCTAATATAGAATATCAAGCAAGGATCTATGACATCTTACAAATTTGAGTGGAAAGGTAATGCCCTATGGTACAAGGACAAGTTATACTTGATTAAAGATTCTAAGTTGAAGCATAAGATTCTTGCAGAGCTACATGCCTCACCTGTTGGAGGACACTCTGGGTTTTTAAAGACATATCATAGAATAAAAAGAGAATTATTTGGGGAAATACTCAAGGGGGATCTACAAAATTTTGTATCAAAGTGTTTAGTGTGCCAACAGAACAAAGGGGAAACAATTAAGACACCAGGTCTATTATAACCCTTACCAACTCCTAGCCAGAAATGGGAAGAGGTCTCCATGGATTTCATCACCGGATTGCCTTATTCAAAGGGTAAGAATGTTATTTTCATGATTGTGGATAGGCTCACAAAATATTCCCATTTTTGTGCCCTATTACATCCATTTGTAGCTAGTACAGTCACAGCTATTTTTTTGGAGATAGTTCAAAGGCTACATGGAACCCCAAAGATAATTGTAAGTGATTATGATCCTATTTTCATAAGTAATTTTTAGATGGAATTATTTTCATGTTTGGGTACTCAGCTAGCTCACAATTCATCTTATCATCCTCAAACTGATGGGAAAATGGAAGTGGTCAACAAATTCTTACAGTGGTATCTACGTTGTTTTGTATCAGATAAGAAGGAAAGGTGGATTAAATGGCTACCACTTGCAGAATGGTGGTATAACACATATTTGCATACCTCTTCTCAAATGACCCCATTTTTAGCATTATATGGTTACTATCCACCTTCTATCACTTCCTCCTTGAGGGTGCAAACTAAGGTCAGAGATGTTGAGGAACACATTCAACATCAACAACAGGTTTTGGCTAGTTTGAAGGAAAATTTAGCACTAGCAAAAAAAGGATGAAACAAGCAAATCAACACCGTAGTGAGAGACATTTTGAAATTGGTGACTGGGTTTTTGTACGTATCTAGCCTTACAAACAGATGTCTCTAAAGCAATATAAAAAGGACAACAAACTTGTTCCTAAATATTATGGCCCTTATCATGTTCTACAGAAAATTGGCAGTGGTGCTTATAAACTAGAGTTGTCTCCATCTTCACACATACACCCAGTATTCCATGTTTCATGCCTGAAGAAGGTTATTGGACAGAAATTTGAAGCCCAGATAGAGTTACCAAAACGTGACAAGGAAGGAAGAATCATTTTGGAGCCAGATAATATTTTACAAACATGTACTAAGAGGCTGAGAACCAGAGACATTAAGGAATATCTGATCAAGTGGAAGAATCTAAGCATAGAAGATGCAACCTGGGAGGATGAAGGTTTTCTGCAGCAACATCTAGGATTATTCGATGTTGAGGACAATGTTGGTTTGAAGGGGAAGGGCATGCTATGCCTTTAACCTATTACTTGTATTAGGATATGAGTAGCCGACTTGTGGCTTACCATATCATTTTATTATATCATTTATAATTTCTCATGTTTAATAGGTCGTCGGCCTTAGTGATGGCCATAACATATGAATAGTATATATAGGGGATTGTAGGTAGTAGTTCATCATCATTTTGAGCATTTGAGTCTTATTATATGGTTTGGAGGTTGCCCCCTTGAAGTGGAAAAGCTATTATAATTGCATATTGAGATCATTATCCTAAAATATTGTGTTATTTGGTGTTCTATTGCTGCTCATAATCTGAATTATGCTAGTAATTTCATTACACATTGATATAGTCGGTACAGATGTCAAGTAATCATACAAAGTTGTAGGTCATTGAAGGCACATCTATAATATGTGGTATCACCCATGTTTGATCTGATGTCCTCACCCACTAACTCCCATCCCATCCAAGAATGGCTCATCTAGAGCCCTATCTCATAACATTCCATGTGGGCACCTGATCGCAATATGGTCCCATGCCCAAATCTATAGTAGTTTGGCAGGCACCAAGCTCCTCATACCTATGTATGCGATCAAATGCAAATCCTATTACATGTGGGTTAGTATACACTGACCCTAGCAGAAGACCTCTCCATCCATAATCTTTTGCGCTACTCATGTCAATCCAAGTGGGAAATGTGTGTCAGTCTTGTCAGGAAACAAGTAGCCACTGATAAGAGCCATGAAATATATGAGTATATGTGTAATCCGTCAATCCTCAAAACATCTATCTAAGAGCACCGCTATACCATGTTCAGGTATGTCCCATCAAAGAAACATGTTCCAAATGAAATCTAGGATCTAGTGGTGATCTCCGACATACGTCACCAAGCTGCCTTGAATCGGCACTTTGAGGATCTGATATGCATCCTCTAGAGTTATGGGCATCTCGTTGGTCAGTAAATTCTGGCTCTCGCTCCACCACCTCTCTGCTAAAGCATTCAGGAGAGTGTGATCTAACATAATGTGAGGAATTTGTGCAATGTAAGAGAGGCCTATAGCCTCCAATGTCACTATCAGAAAAATATACTCTCGGCGCGAAAAATTCTTCTCATAAGTTCGAAGGTGCCCATGTCACTCGCACACCTCCAAATTTTGTAATCTCACCTACAAGATTACATTATGTACTTGATTAACATCATTTCTTCTCATAAAATATTCTTAAGGTGTTCTAATTGATTATACATTATTTTATTCATCCCTAAGTTCTTCTACAAATCTTTAAAGTTCCTCTAAAAAATTTCTAAGGCACGAATTCTACACTAGTGCAAGCCTACTTACACTAGTGCACCCCTTTTGGCACTCACGTAATCCTACACTAGTGTGCACATTTTCACACCCCCTCACTCATTTTTGCACACGTGCATGCTTTTCTTCTCTCACTCACTTAATTCTACACTAGAGTGAGCCTAAACTACCCTCAAATTCATTTTTGTGCTCATGCACTTATATTTACACTAGTGCACGACCCCTTTGCACCAGCGTGCACCCTAGCTGCTAGCACACCCTAGAATTTGTGCTAGTGCGACCCCACTGATTTTCCCTATCCTAAAAATGACATAAATACACTCATAAATTAAAAGAAAATTGCGTACCAATGTGGCATCCATAGGAGGCCTCCCAAACTCTCAAACTCGATCAATGCAGTGTTTACATCTCTGAATTTGTGCCATCTCTCTCCAATTTCAGAGCAAAAATCTCTCCAAATCTAAAAAGGGTCTAATAACAATAACTCGTCGCGATGGATTTTAGCCCTCTCGACCTCCTATTTATACTCATTTTGACCTAGTTCATCATTTTTCTCGCCTTCTAGGGGATAGATAGCTAACGTGATTCTTCTATATTCTTCCCACCACGTGTTAACATTCCTTCGTGATGATTATTTTTATTAAATGGTCATTTTTCTGGAATTGTTGTGCTGGGGAATATTTTTGCTTCCCGACGACCTTATCTTCTACCTAGGGCATGTTTTTGCTTCCAAATGATTTTTGACGATGTATCACAACATTTTCATTCTTCTACATCATTTTCTTCCTAAAATTTAAAAATTGGTTAAAATCTAAAAATCTAAAAAAATTGTAAAATTTCAAAAAAAAATCAAAATTTGGTAAAAAGCATACTCGTAGTTGTAGCATTTATCATATGCATCATCCTTAAACATCAAAATTATCCTACAAAACATCTTTCTTTAATCCTCAATTGTTCTCAAAAATGACTCTCGTATCATCTAGATCTACCTCCATTAACAAAGCTAGTTTTCTTACTATGTATGTACTCTCTTACGCAACGAGTTGTTTGGTACTGTTTCATAGTGCACGGTTTCTTTTTCATAGGACCCATGTGTCCTTTGTTTATTCTCCTCACATGTAACTTTGCTTGGGGTGACATTTTTTTAATCCTTTTCGTTATCTCAAATATTTGGGAACTGAAGCTCGATAACAAAAACATTGGTACAACTATCTTAAACGTTGTTTATTTGAGTATGTGTGTTTGTAATCTTTCTCGTATTGCATTATGTTATGTATGTTGCATTGAGTTAGTGTTTTAGCAATGAAAAACATTAGTATTATAGATTTTCATGTTATTTCACACTTTTATTGTATGCTTATGTATAATAAAGGGCCAATGACGTAGATCATAAAGCAAAATGACGAAACAAAGTTGCTCTTGAGCTAAGCTCGATGAAAGCTATTTCCATTCTCTTCATCTCCATTCTTCTTCATATTATTTTCTTCATTATCATAATTTTTCTTCAATCTCACTTGGGGCAATAGGGATTATTTTTATCCCACCTCCCCCTTTGTTTCTTTTATCCATTAAAACACTTTATTTTCTTTCTTTCTCATTCATATTTACACACTCACCTACCAGGTTTGTGTTGACCCTTCTTTCACATTCTTATTTTCGATCGTCGATTGACCTCTTTCATCCCCCCATCGAAACTCAATTGGGCATCCTTCATTCCACTAATTTTTCTTCTATCCCTTCAAAATTTACTTGTCTATAATTGTCTACTATCTTTGAAGGGGCATCGCTTATGCCACCCCAAAGAGGGGAAAATGTAGACACCTAAAATCCACATACACAGTTTTAATACTAAAATTGTACTAATTACCTTCTTTCCCATCATTTCTGTTATAATTAGTGATTTCCCACTAATTAATTGATTTTTCCCTCCTTTTCAATCATTTAATGACACTTTGTTTATTAACTAGTCTTTATCTCATTCCGGATGCCAATTAACAACACTTTGTTAGTTATAATCCTCTTTAAATCAATTAATTAACTATCTTTAGTTAATTAATTCATTTTAACCTTTTAGTTAATCAATAAACCCTCTTATTGGTTAAATCCCCCTCTCAAATCCTCCAAATCATACCTATTTTCCTCTAAATCACCTTGAAATAGCTTTCTAAGCTTATTCTAGCCTATTAATTAATCCTAGTTGATTAATTAAATCATCTCCAACTCTCATGAGTTGTTAATCACTTGTTAATTCCTCTAATCAAGCTTATCTCTTCTAAATCTAATTTATCCTTTATCCCACGTGCACTAGTTTGCAAGCTTCTCCCAAATTGGAAAGTTATATAAAGGACCCTACTACATCCTTCACACCTTATACCTTTACAAACTTTCTCATTTCTACAAGCTTATGATAAGAGCCTTCTCCATTGTTCAAATAGCTACTTCATCTTTGCATCCATTCTCTCATATTTGAGTAGTAAAGGAAGATCTAAACATGACATTGTAGCCATTTTAGTAAGATCATTTCCTCATCTAGAGACAACAAACAAATTGATTGCTTATGATCTAAATAGGTTCATAATTTAATAGCAAGCATACATTAAAAAGAGTAGGAATGGTTTAGCATTAGATATTCATTCATGTTTATGCATTATAATAGCTATTTCCTTTCAGGTTTTATCATGATGTTAATGGTAGATTTTTCTTTTCTTTGAGACTACTCGGTGTTAGTTTCTTTCAATTAGCTTAGCAAATTTAGCATACATATAGTGGCATATATCCACAAAGGAATATTGTGTGATGAAGAAACATTAGTGCCTCTAGAGGATAAGGCATAAAGGAGAGTGCGTGAAGGACAGAGTGCACCAGAGGAGTGAAGATATCCAAGAAGTCATGAAGAAGAGAAGAATAGGAGTCTATAAGAGTTCATATAAAGAGGGTTTTTAATGCATGCGTGATTGAATTGTGGCCCAAAAAAGGTCTAGAGGAGAAGCGTGAGAGAATATCATAAAGGCATAATGGGCATAAAGGTGAAGAGTTAAAAGAGGAAAGGCATGAGATATAGAACATAAGAAAGTGGGTGTGTAATGGAGAAAGGCCCAAGGAAAATAAGGGATAAGGTTCAAAAGAGGAGGACAATGGCCAAAGGTGGATCTAAGCCCACATGTGTATGAAGAGATAGACACACAAAGGAGATAGGTGCAGAAGAATAAAACTTATTAGATAACACAAATATGAAGTGAAAAACATATAGCACAACAGGTGATTGTGTAAAGGGATTATGTAGATAGAGGAGATGTCATAGCAAAAAAATCAATACAAATATTGAATAGAATGAGAGGAGGTGCAAAATAATCCCACAAAAAAGATAAGGGCTTAAAGGAAGGAATCTTAGAGGAGAAGAAAGATTGCATGGGGAAGAGATCCATAAAGGATGAGAGTCTAAAAATGAATATGGAAAGGAAGAATGTCCCCAAAGACTTTTGGTGGAGGTGGAAGGACAAGGGCGAGTATAGACTTGCAAAGGAAGAGGATGAGAAGAAAATCCTTATGTGGAGGTAGACGGTCAAGGGTGAGTAGAGACTTGTAATGGTTTAAGGAAAATAAATGTTTGCAGGAGAAATGGATGAGAGGAAGAAATCCATTTCGAGCAGATGATGAGTGTGTGGTGAGAAGAGGCTCACAAAGGTGCACAAAATAGTGTGAGTAATTCACAAAGAGGTGACGAAAGACTAGAAGATATCTCAAAAGAAGCATTGAGGCTATAACAAGGCTCATAGGATGAAGGAGCCTAAATAGTTCAAAGGTTGGTTATACTTATTTGTTATTCTAATTGAGATAGAACTCAAGTTTTAAGTGCCTTGGGTGTTTGATGCAGGAGAATCCAAGGCCAATAAAAATCCTACACAAATTTTCGCTAGGACTAGGTGATGGTGAGGATGGAAGGTGCATGGAATGAAGAGAGAAGGTGCACGAGTATTTTTCATAATAGATAAGGAGGAAAAGAAAGTTTATAGTAAAATAGGGCACATAATAGTGTGTGGAAGGTTTAGTAGAGTGTGAAGTAGAGTAGAGTGTGTAATGTTTTATGGTGGAAGGAAGGAAGGCAAGCACAAAATAATAATACGCAGTGGTGCACATAGGAATTTTGATAGTGTAGTAGAATTTTAGCCCAACCTAGTTGACTAGAGTCACATAAAGATTGTGGAGGAGTTATGTGTAATGACATGGAGCGCATAGTAAGTCTACGAGCATAAATGGAGGAATGCATAATATCTTGGATTGCAAAGGAGGCACGCTATTTTTTTAAGGAATCCTAGGATCCCATAGGTATTGTGTAAGATAAAGGTGAAGATGTAGCTTGATACTATGAGTGCATGAAAGAACATAAAAAAGGTGTGGTGAAGGATTGTGTGATAAGGGAGTGTATGATAGAGATTGAAATTAGTAGATAATAAAAAGAGAGTTTTAGAAGGCATCTGATAAGGAGGATCACTAGGATCAATAGTTAGAATACCCCAACTACCATATCGGCATGGCACAAGAAGGTAACACATACATGAGGTAGACTAGAGCATTTAATGGGCTTACTTCAAATTTGAATCTAAGAAGTAATATCTAGAATCATTTCAAAGGAACCAACCCACCCAAGGGAAAATTCAAACAAGGAGAGAGAAGTGGGAAGGTGCAACTACAAAAGGAGGATGAGTTCACTATTTTTAGGTTAGCGTGGGTTGTTCAGGATTTTATGAAATGTGATTATGAGGCACAAGTAGACAGTTGAGAGAAACTAAGCAATTATAGGCCACTATGGAGAGTTGAGAGTTTAACTAGTATATTTTATGTCCTTATGAGGAAACACAAGAGGATATAAAGATCCATGAGTGAGATTTTATAAGCTCAATAGAGAGCAACTACATGTAGATGTCATTAAGGCCATTAATTTACTAGAATAAACCTTTGAGTTTCATTTCGCTGTGTGAATTCTGAAAATGATGTCACATCATCTCGTTCCATCATGTTGTATCATTATATCAAGCCAAATGTCTAGATCTAGTAACCTCCTTCATTTTTATAATCCTCCTTACTCTAACACTTAGTTGATCTTTTCTCTTAGATTTAGATTTTCTATGGGACACCAAATTCCATTCATCGCCATCCTCTACATACTCTTAGAGAGGAAATGTCTCAACACCCTCAATCATCTTACTTTAATATTTTGTATACTTAGATATATCCTAAAAAGAAATAACCCTTATATTTTCCTCTCATTTCTCTATTTATGAGTTTGAATTTTAGTTTGTATCTCTAAAAGATCTCCTTCAAGGGGTTCATTATTTTATTCTCCCCTTGTTGATACTTATCTTGGTTTTATCCTTGATTTGTAGATCATATCACTTAATCCATATCTCCAATTTATCCTTCCTCAATATCTCAATTGGGCCCTTCCTCTCCCTTGTTTCTTTTTTAGTTTCATTTCTTACTTCTTCCTCATTATTTACCTTCTTTAGAGCTTTGTCTCTTCCACTTTCTTTTCCTTCAACCTCTTGTCTCTATTCCTTATTACTTTCTTGTATTGATTACCTTGAGTTATGTATTTTTTGTTCCATTTTTCCTTCCTCCAACTCTTCTAAAGTTTTTTCGATGTGTTTTGAGTGTAGATCCTTTAGTACATACCTTCCATTATTTTCCTTTTGAGGTTGTGTTTTTCGGATAGTCTCTCCATAAATATTTTGATCCTTATTCGATAAAATTTTATGTAGAAATGATATCAATCTCTCCTTCTTTGTATATTTGAAGGTTCCCTTGTCTCTCTCTATTGAAAATATGCATCCATCTTCTTTATCCACCTTATTTTTCTTTCATTTTTTTCAAATAGGATTTAACTATATGGTCCAGTTTTTGGCAATTTTAACACACTATTGGAGTATTCTCATATTCAATAGTTTGGACCTATTCCTCATATTTTAATGAAAACAATATGGATGATCTTCCCAACCTAATAATTGATATAAAAAGGATAATAGACAAGGTTACTCTTGGATTTGGTAACTGCATCAAAAGTTATCAATTGCCCAAAGGACTTAGCTATTCTCATCATAACTTCCTCTTCAAAATCTCTAGGGTAAGTCCTAGTAACCTAACCCATATTGGAAGTTTAATTGTATTCTATTTATTAGGATCAAAAATTGGTTTCCATTTTCTCGGGAATAGTCATGTCATCCCCAATAACCATGGGTCATCTAGTAGTTTTTGAACACAATCTTCCTTTATGAAAAATTTGATCAGTAAAAACCCTTGCTAAGATTTCAACATGCCCTTTTTTCCATCGTCCCACAAGTGAAATATTCCTTAGGGACTTACTATGGAATATTACATTCATAATTTCAAAACTTTGTAACATGTTATCAATAGTCAATAAATATACAATACATTAATACCATATCAATAAACTAGTCCACTAAATAATTAAAAATCACATGAATACACTAAAACCATAGTAATTAACTAGTCCCACACCAATAATAATAAATAATAAATAACCAAATACACTAATACCATAATATTTAACTAGTCTCGTATATGTAGTTTAAAAATCAACACTTTTTTAATGAATAATAATAACATTATAATTAACAAGTTTATGTAAAATATGATTACATGGAAAATATAACTAACAACATTGCCAATTAAAGATGCATTATTTATAGGCATTGTGTAGAAAATTTAAACAATGGCATTTAATATTGCATAAATTCCAATTTAATGAACACATATAATATTATTTAACAAATTTATAGGTCACGAACTTCCCTAAATCACATGTTCACATTTTATGGGACCATTATATTCAATTAACAACAAACTTAAAATTACAAATTCTATAGTAATTTCTTGAATAGGATTAAACCATTAGGTGGCACTTGGTTTATGTGAATGAATAAAATATTTTGTCGATGTCCATGAGACCAAGTAGTATATGTGACCAAGATCCAAAATAAAGGTGTTCCTCACTAACATGACCATTTGACACAAGGGCTGCCCTATTAATTTTTTAGAATTTCCAATCCCATTTTTATGATAGTTCTCTCACTATTGTGGATCTTGATTAAAAAAATGTTTTCCCACCTTGCCTCATCAAAAAATTAGATAGGCAATCTACCCTCATGTTTTCCTTACAATTGACACATATGTCACTATATTTTATGCACTCCTTGATGTTATAGTGTCATTCGGTCTCCACACCCCTTGTCACAAAATATGCATGTTCTCGTTTTCCACTCCACCTTAGGCGTTATCCACAAACCATTTTCACACCTAAGATGATACGAGCTAATCCTCAATTGATCCATCAACATTTTTTATCTTCCACTTATTTTTGCTCCTATTTATGTATTTTTCGTCATGGTCCCATGTGGGATTTAACTCTTTGATACAATATACTTTCTTCCTCCCCACTTTTTTGGTCTTGTACACAAATAAATTCAGAAATTTATTATTTGGAAATATTAACTTTGGATTCATCCCTACACTATAACTTGTGCACACATCCTAAGCCTAGGTGTCATATTATCATTCCCATCACATGACTTTATCTATTGCATACCTTGCTCAATTATCAATATATCTTGTTATTTTAATTCAAAGTAGAGCATAACTTTTAGGCATATTGCCTTAAATTCAAAATTAATTGCATGAACTACATGTCCAAAACCATGTACTCCTTCCATAATTTATCTCTTTACTTTGAAAATATACACATGTACACAACATCATTAGCTTATTCATGCTTATAAAGTGTAAAATTGAACAACTTGATTCAACCTAGATAAACAAATAAATGCAGGGAAAGTAAAAGAATTACTTACTTAATTTCATATTAGAGTTATAAATAGGATGTATATTAAGATTATTAATTAAACATTAACATTCATATCAAAATTACATATATAACAATTATAAGATAGATGGATTAAATCATGAGCTAAATGTAGTAAAACACGAGGAGATAAGTGTAATTAGCTATTTGACTAATTTAAATGTGAATATGGGTATGAAAGAGGGATGAACTAATTGTAAATTTCCTAAAGATGTTTTGTCTCTAATTTTGGCTTTGTGTTATTTTCTAGGAAAAAAACATTCCTTTAAAACTAAATTGTTTGGCAGTTTAGTCTCTATTTATTGGTTTTTTATGAGGTGTTAATCGATCTATGTAAATTTCATTGCCTTTTTTAATGACTAAAATACGATTTGTTGTAAAATGTTAGGTCTCACAAATGTGTGAAACCCTCTATAATCATCTGAAATGACCCAAAACCATAATCATAAGTAAAATCCATATAAAAAGGATAAATTTTTGGTTTAATTTAAATTTGTATATTTCACTACTTTGAAGAGCACTCAAACCACATATAGTTCTCCACCTAAAGATATAATAATATATAGATGCAATAATAATCGATAACATAATCACTTGATAATGTTTTGTAATAACTTCAATTTGTTGTTCTTGAATTGGTTTTTGAGGGCTCTTAGCTTGGGAAACTCGACTCTAGAACCTAGTTTGGAGTGCTTTAGATCTATTTGGGGGAATTCCCTATTATTTGCTACTAGTTTAGGGAAATTTAGGAGATCTATGTATGCCTTTTGAGTGATATTTTCTAGTGAAGCTCATGAAAGTTGCAAGTGAATGAATGAGAGCATTTGGCTTACACATATAGGGTTTCATAGGTATAATTCCACATTAAGGCCATCCCATAGTGAAAGTACTGACCCATAAAAATATATCAAAGAGATAAACTAACTTTTAGGTGGCCTTGGGGAAAAAATGTTATTTTTAAGACCAAACCGTTTAGTAGTTTGGTCATATTTAACGGTTTTGTACTTAATGGTTTGGTGTAGGAGGGAAGTGCAATGTTATAAATCTTTGTGCATGATAATTAGGATAAGTGGACTACCTATGAATGTATGGATTTATATGGTTAATTGAGTAGTGAAAATGAGGAGACAAAATATTTTGGTAGGACTAAGGATATATAAATTAAGTTTATAATAGGTGTATAAGTCATGACGTAGGGATTAAGCTAATACTGAAATTATCAAGTGATAAATTACCAAATTTGGGTGTCTACATTTCTCTGTCCCCTCACCCCTAACCCTTTTAAAGATAGAAATGAAATTAAATTTTGTAAAGGAAAAGATAATTGAGTGTGTACACATACTTTGTCTTTGTTTGATTGTGTGATTATTTGAGATGGTTGGGTGGTTATAAGATTCTAAAGTGAAAACCTACAACATAAACTATAGTCAATGTCCATATAGAAACAACTTAAGTTCAACCCTAAATAAAATTGAAATCAAACTTTGAAAATTGAAAGAGAAAAAAGCATGGAAAGATTTTGCCCATTTTCCTTATTGAAGGAATAGATTACCATATGAAGAACTCAGAGAGAGGGATTGGAATTACACCAATGAAGGAATAGGGGTGATTATTCCCTGATTTACAAGAGTATTAATAACCATGAAAGGAATTTGGTGTCCTAACACACCAGATAATGGAAGAAGATTGAAGAATTGATGGACCCTAGGGCCATGAAGCTTTACCTCATTATCCCACCTATGAGAGAGATGAAACAGGTCAGCCCTAAATAACTACAGCTACAATTGCAGCTACACTAACTCATACCAGCTACACCGACTGAACTAAACTCAAGGTCAATCAAGATAGTGAGGTATAGATGACTAAGTGACACATAGGAGGTGGTGGCGACAAAAACATGTCAGATGGCAACTCCTTGAGTGGTATTATTGACTAGTGCAAATTCATTCATAAGAGAGTAATGAAAATGGTTTTGTAAGGCATTTAGTCACCCCAAAACATTCAAAATATAGAGGGGAAGGGTTTAAAATATTTTATAGCTCTCCCCCAAAACAAACCACCCACTGAGCCACACTATTACAAATAGATCTTAGTCCTGAAAGTAAAAAACTTGTGCAAACCTTAAATGGAATGACGAATTTTTCCCTCGCTATGCATTATATACATGTCAATGTGCCAAAGGTGAAAAACTAAAAGGTAATGAAGTATGTTCATGCCCCCATACTATGCATTATAAAAATATCTTAGAATCAAAGATTCCACATGTGAAAAGTTGAAAGGGAATGAATTACATTCATGCCCCACACATTTTGTATTGTAATGTAGTGAACCCTACTTTGAATTTTGTGTTTTCCCCTAAATATGTACCAAAAATATATGAAAACCCTATATATTTTATGAAATCTTTAATTGGATGTTAAAAATATTCCTAGGATAGAATTATACATTTAGGACGGTAACATCTAAAATTTTCATCCTTTGTTGGACAATTTTTCCCTTACTAAATCTTTATCAATATTTTGTATTTATTTTTCTTCTTGTTCTAGTGTCCTTGAATTGTGTTCCATTATATTCTATAATTTATAATCTATCTGTGTGCCTAATTTAATTTATACTTAAATGATAACCCCATTAAATGTACCCTCTTTCAAGGTGAGAGAGTTATTTTGTAGATCTCTCATCTCAAAAGAATTAAATTATGTCCATGTCAGATATATCATATAGATGTTTACGCCCTATATAAATATATAAGGGATAGATAGTTGTAAAATTTCAACATATGCAGGAATCACAACTGCGATTGGCTTGTGATCTCTATGTGATTTTCGGTGAATCACAATTGTAATTGTCATGCGATATCAGTTAGGTATATTTGTAATTTTCATTTCTTTTTTATCCTTAAAAGGGTTAGGGATCTGACTGAGGCAGGTCCCCTAGCCACCAAATAGCTAACATTTTCCAACTGTACTTGTGTACAGGTCTAGATTCAAATCTGAAAGAGTTTTACCCACTTTTTTTAATGAAAGAAACCACAAATTTCCCTCTCTTCACAATGACATCATAATCCCATTATATTTTAAGTAGCATTGATTTGGAGGTTTCATATCAACTAATCCATCTTGCAGGTGATCTAAATCTAGGCATACATTTTGGTGATGTAGACACAAAATCATGCACTCTAGACATTATTTAGTCCTGGTCTCATACTAATATTCATATGGTTTTTGAGTGAAGAGAGTACTAATTAACCCTTGTCTCTTAGTCATTTTTATTTACTTTGTGTCGTAATTCTCGACCTTCACTACATACATACCCAGTCAGTTTTCATTACTTTACGTCATTTTATCCTTGACCGGGGCACCTAGGCTAGTACCGAGGCATCCGTTGATGCCCTAGTCCCAATCCGGGCGTCTTGATCCTATTTCCACTTTCCTGCCACATTTTGAGCACTTTCTAGTTGTTCGAGCTTCTTATCTTTTTGGTGGTCAATATTTTCGGGGTTAATTAAGAAATTAGAACAAGAGAATCATATAAATATAAATTTATATGACCATAATGAGGGACCAAGCACTAGGCACTATTATCATCATCAAAGGTTGCATCCATCTAGAGCTCATTTACATCCATCCAGCTCAATCACAAAGGCACAAGGCTAGTTCATCTGCATCACACTGTATAGGAGGGAAGTTCATTATATTCCATCCACCATTCTATTACATTTTCTACACATAGTTATTGCTTGTTACTTTCACAAAGTGTGACTGGTACAAGAGAAACCTAGGGCATGATCACACACACAAACACATAGAACTACATCGGGTCTGAGATGTAGTGTAGTGCTCAATTAATAAGTTTTTCACTGTGGTGACTGAGGATAGTCTGACCCCTTCATTTGTATTTTTCTTTTTTTAGAGTTTGATGCTTGTTTAAGGGTCTTGCCGGTTGTTCTTTCATCATTGATCATTGATGACATTCGGCATAGAGGATCGAATTACATACAACACACAATGAACGATTCAGATCATCATCCAACCCTCCAAAATTGTTTTTTGGACCTCCTAAGCAAACCAGGACACCCATAACTCAAACTAGGGCACCCACAGGTGCCTTGATCCTCTCTTAGGCACCCCAGTCTAGCTACACAGCTTAGATATTTTCTTTTATGTACATATGCATGATCATTCCTATTTCCATAATATTCAATTGGTTTTACGAAACATTCCAGATCAACCTCCAAATTAGCTAAGTCACTTCCTTACTCTTCTTGCACATTAGGGTTTCTGTTTTCATCTACCTTGTTACTTAGGTCATTTTCTATATTTATTCATTCCATTTATTTATTGTTATTTACTATTTTTCGTAGTTAGATTAAATTAATAAATACTATGTTTTAGTTAATCAAGAAACCACAGTGGGACCATTTTGGTTTTGGGCAACTTCTTTTTATTTTCTAAATCTAACAGTGTTTTCTTTAGGGTTTATCTACTCTTTTGTAGTTTATCTTTCTAACATTTTTGTTGTAGGTCTAACATCTTGTTTTGCATATTTGTTGAAAATATAAAAAAATTGGTTGCATGTTAGTCACAATTTTGACTGGGTTGGGATATTTTGCCAAAAAACTAACAATTTGGTTGCAAGAGAATCACAACTCTGACTGTGCTATAACTTTATTTCTACAAAATTGTTTTAAAAACTTGTTTATTCTTAAGGGAATGAATTAGGAAATAACTACACGTTTATTTCATATCTAGATAAGGATAAATACCCATCCACAAAACTATGGGAAGTGTTTGGGCATAATCCCTAAAACTCATTATGAGGAGTACCACATGAACACTAAAGTAGTTGGCACCTTAAGGGAATTAGCCAGCAAAATGGGTTCCCCCACCTACTTGAATAGTAAACCCATGAGATTAGATCCAAGGTTATCCTTGGTGACAACCCTGATTTGATTGATCGAGCAGAGTAAAATACAACTTGGTTGATCAAGGACGATAAAGTAAAGTTGATAACTAGAAATTTTATAGTATACCACACTCATTCGGGTAACCCTTAATATTTAGAGATAACCTTTTATAGGAATCCAAATAGACCAAGCCCATATTACACCTTGAGATAAATGAATAGAACTATTTCTGATTCGCACATGTGACTATTTTTTCCTTCATAGACTCTTCTCACACTGTCATATTTGTGTTGGTCATTCCTTTTGAGTTTGTATTTTACCTAGTCTCAGCTACAAATATGACTTTACTGTGATTGTTAATCACATATTATTCGCATAGTCAGTTGCAACTATGAATGAACAATCACCATCCACAAATCATCCATTCTACATTATGTTTTGATTCCTGATTCATCCTAGACCCAGTTACAACTATGACTGACCTATAATTTTTTGGTCATACCATCTTGCTGACTTTTTCCACTCATGTTTCAAAGTCCCAGTCACAGGTGTGACTATCATTCCCCGTGGCTTCTATTCATTTCCATATTCATTAACACCCTAATTTTTTCCATCAACATATCCTTAATCACATCACCAAGCTTGAGTTCCAACACTTAGGGGGACTTTCACCCACACCAACTTATCACTCAGTTTATAATTAACCTATCCACATCATAGTATGATGTCACCCTTATCCACTGCATTTCAAATTACCCACTTTTAAAAAAACTATCGCACCAAGGACCTCAAAACAAATTGCATCTATTTTGCTATGCATAACACCTCATTCAACATAATAATGCTCTCATTCTCTTCACTTTTCCACTTTCATTTACTAATCAAACACGTGATTGTTATTCACGTCTCCTATGACATAACCTTCATACATTCACATAACTTGTGGATACCTTCTTATCTCACTTATCCATACACATTGTACCTAAATAAATTTTCATTAACGTTCACATACTTTGGCAATCCCCTAACGAATCTATTGTTGACTTTGTCATGTGTTGGTGTGCACTTGTTCACCGCCTCTCATTTTCCCTCTCATAATACAAACTAGTTGACCTCTTTGCAAAAAATTGTGTCCCTCACATCTCACACCAATTACAAATTCATCCACTACGTACATTTTATGATTCTGTGCACATAACACAATGCCTCAAGGATGTTCATTTTATTCATCCTCCTTGCCGGACATTTTGGTTCCTCCTCCACCTAATACACCTTAACACTCCCATGTTCACAATGTCATCCAACTGGATCCTCCTCACCTCTCACTGCATTCTCCACCCACATCTACACATGCATTATGTTTTCCTAGGGCTCATAGCTTCATCCAACCCCCTCACAAATTCACTCCATTAACCAAGCCACTTTCTTCTATTCTCCACAAGTTGTTTAAAGCAAATCTCATCACTCTCCCTCCCAAACCTCTCCCACCAATGTGGCATTCCTCCCAAGAAATGTGTTCTTATCATCATACTGATGATCACCCCATTGACTCATGTCCCCAACTCTGGTAAACCTCAGTCAAGACCTTATCGACAAGAGGGACATTATTATTGAGCCTTCATCTCCTCCAAGACCACCTTACTAACACACAATCCAACTCACTTCCCACACTGTACTATTCCCACTTCTTCCCCATGTGCCATGTATCTCCCTCATTTGAATCATCATTATTCCTTAATACATCACAATCATCATTCACACTAGATACATCACCATCTAAAACATCTACTTCACAACCCTAATTATCATACACTTCTACCTTAGACTCAACATCATCATGTTTTCATAGTCTCTTGTCATATATGTCCTCTACTTCTCAATCTACCTCATCATGTGTGACCATTTTGGACGTGGTTTCATCCATATCCTTTCCAAAGTCACCCCATATATCTAGTTATCCATTGTCTCTATAACCATGTGATTTTGTTATGCCCGTCATGTCCTATACTTCCTCACTATCTTTGTTCAATTATATACACTCCACTTATCACACAACCTGTTACTACACCTACATTTTTCTCTTCATCACATATGGATTCCAATCATCACATTCACCTATCTTCATAGACCTTCTTCCACATGCATATTATTGCATCTTCATCATCACTCATTCAGGATTACCATTCTTTACTACATGACACCTCCATTACATCATATACCATCTATTATGCATTCATTCACACTCCACTTGTATTTATGCCCCATCATTTGTATCCACTTGTTCTTTCATATCTTCTTCGCAAGTCACCTACACTTGCTCCCATTGTTTCACCACTTTTGGAGAATTTCTTCTACATTTCCACCTTATTACTTCTATCACCACCCATTTAGGCACCATTATCTATTAGCAGCTTCTAATTTGTTCTATATTCATCATCATGAATCACACCCACATGAGCCTTTGTTCTTCCACATGTGTAACTCACAATCCTCCTCCCCATCTAATTATTCACTTTCAAATCATTTTTTATTTTCTCCCACATTCTCATTTGTTTGATATTCCACTCTTACATACCTCTACCTATATCATGCACTCATCCCTCTCATCACACACATTCCTCACAAGACCACACCACTTGGCTCTAACACTTTTTGATTCAGATAAACTCTGGATATTTTATTAAAAATTGAACATCAATGACTGCTACAATTACCCTATATCAATGAAATACATATTTTCCCAAATTTATTTGATTTTCATGTCCATGTCCACTAAACATAGAAGCAGATCCACCACACTCCACACCTTTCTTTCATGATTTGTCCCCACACTCACATCCTTCACACACCATCATACTCTTGATTTTATTTAGCATTTTTTCTACACTCATCACACACACCCTCCAATCCACTCTAATTATTTATCTCATCTATGCGCTTACCTAGATACAGGGTCAGGTATCACACTCACCTAGGTTCCCTATACCTCTAGTGGGTGTCGTGGACTATGAAAAATATCTTCATCTACCGCATTCTACACTTCTCCCTAGGGTATTCTCACTTGTTCTCCATCTGATCTAGATTCGAAACCCATACTTTGATTCTGTACACAGTATGTATAAAATCATACAACGACAAATATCCTCACTACAAGACCCATTAAAACATACATCAACATCCTAAAAAAAAAGATGAAAAATGAGGGATCATATTTATCCTTCTATCAACTAGTGAAGTTAACAATGCTTGTTTACGGATGCACTTTAGCATCTCAAACCCATTAATTCATTTTTCATGTGCTTGTGTGTGTAATCAGTCCTACTTACATTTCCCTTATAGTTCATTGGCACATTCCAAGATAGTGGTTGGTAGCTAAATAAACACAAATGTGTGGGATGGAAAAATTGATGATCTTTTTGTCACATTTTGTTAGTCAATAATCTCTAGTATAGTTGGTTGACCTTGGTCTCTCCCTAGTTGGTGAATTAATATTGATTGTACTCTTTGATATCCATGCACGCTTAAACACTTAAAATTTTGTTGTGAAGACCCTCAAGCATTATTTGTTGAAACTTGCCAATTTTCCTCTCCATCATCACTCCCACTCCTCTATCAAGCCACTAATGGTTCTAAACCAATTGGTAAACTGAGAGAGTTTCATATCATGTGAAAAAGAAATAATGAGACAATAAAGAGGACAAGGCATATAGGATGGACAGGAGCCACCTAGGTGCTAGAAATGTCCAGTCACTTGGCACTAGTGTCTCAGGGGTCCTTCCACTAGTGTTTAGTCCTGGGTGCTAGTGTTGAGCGACATCTAAATGGTAGTAGAGAGACAGGGATCCCTATGACCTAGAATCAGAACTGATATGTATGAGTGACAAGTGCTGAAAGATAAAACAATAGAAACAGAGAAATAAAAACAAATAGACTAGACAATAGACCATTCCATAATCACTACTCTTATGCAAGATCACATATATAAAACACACATACATGTTCAGTATAGTAGATAGTAATAAGTGCGTGATTTTTTGTCTACATTTTTTCCCCCCCTTTATGATATTTGAATGAAATTTCAAGTAGTATACATAGGATCTCAGTAAGGAACTGTAAGGATAAAAAGTCACCTTACGTGGTTCAACACCGCACTCGAGATCCCAGGTTTAGCTCAAGGCATCTGTGGAAACGTTCATGTATCATGGATGAAAGTGTGCCAAATGGTATGGATAAGGTTAAGGAACACTACAATGTCTTCAAACTATGCAATAATGGGATCTACTCAACAAGTGTAACTGAAAGCCTCTGCTAACCTAGACACCTCATAGGATGGATCATAAAAGGATAGCCACACAACTACTTTCAGTCGATATCAAGCTCTGTAGAGATCCTTTCTACTTTGAATAATTCTCATTGGGACATTACAAACATTATCTTGTCTCACAAAAATTACATCCATATCTCTGTCACCCTCACCTTTCCTCTTCACCTGAAATCACATTCGGTTGGTCAGAGAGGTCAAAAAAGTGAGTGTTTATCAGAGAATACTTGTTAGAGAACACACAAATATTCCATGTGGGAGAGAAGGCTAGGATCAAGGGTGCGGAGGAACAGGAAGGACCTGCGCATGGAATGCAAGTTCAACTTTCAGGACTTAGCCGATTTTGAGCATGAAGACCTATTTTTAGAAGATGGCATGCGGAACACACCAACGATGCAGAGATGTGCGTTCCATGCATTGTCTATCTTTGGAGGATCAGATCAAAGCATTTTGCATGGAGATGAGCTAAGAATAGGATTGTCACTTCAGTTAACTGTAAGAGGTCTATAGATAGCACACTTGCATGTGTGGCTATGCCTATAAATGGCGTGTGGCTATTAATAGCATACAACCTATTTCTGGAATAGATAAGTGGTGAAGGGAAAGTCCCCACCCTATATATATGATGTGAAGTCACATAGTAAAGAGATATATAGATATGTGTATGTGTAGAGATGATGGATGTCTGAAGGTATAGAGATATATGCATATGACTGAATTATTATATCAGATCCATGCATGCATTGGTATAGATTGACATTATTGTAAGGAGCTTCTATGTTTATTAATAGATGGAAGATATTGGCTGAATCTAAGTGTCATTCCTATGTGTAATTGAGTAGTGCATGTTATTGATTCAATCATGATTACTGTTTAAGCTTGTTCTTTCATAGTTCTGAATGTAGCATGCATTGTAGAATGATGGATTAGTTATGGATCTATATGTTTCTTCCTTCATCATGCTAACATCCTGCTACAGCAACCCTAAAGAGGGACTTGGTACCTTTGCACACTTTGGGTGAGTGCTCAGTCTAGGCTGAGTGATGTGCCAGCATGACTAGGGTGTTATCTGGTAAATTCTAGGCTGCATCATTGGTTCCATTTTCGGGACCTCTTTTTCAGTTATTTTCAGGATGGTTCACGATGAAGATGTACCGATTAACTCTAGCAAGTATTGAGGAATGGATACATGATCTGGAGGAAGAATATGCATAGTGGTTCAACAATGGATCTAAGTTTAACACACGCACTTGGGTAGAACAGAATTTGTATGACAACTTATATGAGAGATTTTTTTTGCTATCTTTCTAGTAGAACTATACAAGTGGCTTACTGCCTATGCATCTCATCAGAATTAGAGGTATCACGCACTTGTCTAGACACATGAAGAATTTTAGGCCCTTTATGATGTTGATTTGATTTGGACTCGTGCTGTGGATACGTGGTTTCGTGGTGTTCTAAACAGTTATATTCTGGAATATTCAATTTCGACGTACTCTTTCCCAGAGGTAGCTGAATTCAAATTTTTGTGGTATCCAAGAGGAACATATCTGCAAGGTATTCCACTGGCGATCAAGATCTTGATGGTAACTTTGAACCTAGAGAGTAAACCAATGGCTAACTAAACTTCACCATGCACAAGGGCAGGAACAGGTTTGGTGAAAGATGGCAGACCTAGTGGTAGAGAGGTAGAGAGAGGAAAGGTGGCTTAAGTATAATGAGGCACACGAGAGGGAGATAGAGAAGCAAGGTTTCCATTGCAGAAAGTATGGTGTTGAGGAGAGAGATGGCTCGTGAAGGATTTACATCTCACATAGAAGACATGGAGCCAGAGCATCAGGAACTCCCCCATCTTGGAAAACATGACAGAGATCCCCCCTCGGCCTCACACAGAAGTGCACCAGCAGAGACTACCTGGGCCATGGGCACGCATCTTAATCCACCTGGTGACCTAGCCCTTGCACTTGGTTTTCCAGTATCTAGTATGATAAGTAACTAGCAAGTTAACTTGGGAAGTAAGAGAGCAGGAGTAAGTCAGGGAGCAAGTACATCAATGGCAGGGCAGATAGCTTCAATGATATTTGGAGGAATATTCTTAAGTGCATCATCTGCATAAAATTTGAGTGCGTAGAATGTTGGATTCACCTCTAGAAGTGGAACTACCTCACAGACTGTAGGGGTTCAGTATAGTACTACTATCGGAGCACAGGGGAGTACATCTACAGGTCCTATTCCAGCTACAGGTGGAGGATCAGGAGGTATAGGTGGTTCTAGTTCCAGTGGATCTAGTGGTTCTGGAGGCAGAGGGAACACAAGAGGTTCTGGATCAGGTGGTCAAGGCCCACAGTAACCATAGAATATTTATATGGAGATGTCTCTTTGTCTCCTGGAATATAGAGGTATAGAGGATGTTGTCGAACATGTGCATATGTGTGAAATCTTATGGCGCATGAAAGGGATCATGGCTGCTAAGAAAAAGGCATGTCAATTTGCTACTACATTATAGGGATGTGCACACAGCTGGTATAGGAAGTTTGACCCTAATCAAACTTGCGTGGATTATGTAGCATTGAAGGATGCTTTCTTGAAAGAGTTCCATATCCCTAAGTTTGAGCAGAAGAGTATAAGTGCACTCAAAGATATCAAGCAAGGCACTACTGAGAGTGTACATGAGTATGATGCCCATTTTAAGACACTTCTATCTAAGTTATCTTATGATATTCACGTAAGCCAGCATGCATAATGGTTTGTTGGAGGATTGATTACACCATTTAGAAGGGCGCTGTCACATAAGACATACACTAATCCACGTGAAGCACTGGAAGTAGCTTTGCGTGCTGAGGTAGTTGTGAGTATTGACATTGGCGTTAGTCCATTCTTAGAGGCACAGATTGTAGCTATGGAAAAATAGTTAGAGAAGCTATCAACAAATTCAGCCCAAATTGTGAAGTGGAAGGTCACACTAAGGATAGTTTCCCTCATAGATCTGTACGCTCATTACTATTGGATTGTGAGATCTATCATTTGAATCACGATGCTAGCAATTGTCCTTTGTTACAACATGCGATAAGGAAGAATGTATCTTGATTTTGTAAAATTTGTAGGTCCACGACCCATGATACTGAGGATTGTCGGCTGATTGGTCAGATCCAGGATGTTATAGACATTGGGGTATGACAGACAAGTGTAACAGATAATTCTAAGGGTAAGAATGAGCACCAGGATCGAGATCATAATCAAACATGCTATGATAGGAATGAGGGGTGTTTTGAAGGAGGTCATGGAAGGGGACGTGGATATCGTGGTGGATATGGAGGATGAGGCCATGGTGGAGGAAGAGGTGAGTTCCCTCATGGAACATGTTATACGTGTGGATCTCCTGACCACTATAGGCATGAATGTCCTCAAAATATTGCATGTTCTTTATATGGAAAGAACCATAGCTATGAAGAGTTCCCAAACTTATATGAGCATTTGAGTAAGCAGCACAAGAAAGAAAACAAAAGCACTGGGATGGTTAGAATCCAGAGTGTGGTAGAAGATCAGTGGATGCCCAAGATAGTAGAAGGACTTGAGGCATTGACAGTGAAGATTACTACACGCGCTGAAGTAGCATGCGTGCAAGAGAGGCATTGCACCAGAAGCCTATGATCACCAAGGAGGAGGTTTTGCATGCAAGGTACCCAGATCCTTCTCATCAGAAGGAAGTTTACCAGGATACCATGGAAGTGCTAAGGAATCTTCAGGGTGAGATACAATACTTAAAGGAGTAGAAAAAAGCATCAAAGACAGTCAAAATTGATATCGATGATCTAAGAGAAGTGTGCAGAATGTTGTGCTAGGAGAACATTATTCCACTATTAGGAAGTTGGTTAAAAGGGAAAACTCCGTGTACATGTTTTGATACCGGACGGTAAATTCTACATGCAAATCTTCCCCCTGATAGCATTGACTATGACAAAGAAATTACTTTGAATGTTGTTGTAGATGGGTGGCTGTTGAGAAACATATTGATTGATACAGGTGCGGAAGTAAATGTGCTTACATTAGATGCATGGGTACAAATGGGGAGGCCTCCATTGCAGCCATCATCTAATGTGTTTTTTATGGAAAACCGGACTAAGGCCACTCCCATAGGAGTTTTGAAGGATGCATCTATAACCATACAAGGGGCCAAGTTCACTGGGGATTTTGAGGTATTAGCACTTGCAGAAGCAGACAATTTTCCATCCTTACTTAGATGCCCTTGGTGTTATGTGAATAATACTGACTTGAGATTCAATAAGGGGTATATCAGCTTTGAGAACAAGGAGGAAAGGGTTGTGATACCTTTGATAGATGGGAAGTCTACACCATATGTTGAGACTCTAAGTGAGGAGGACTTAAACAAAATTTATATATGCGTTATTGAGGACCCATAGGTCAATGAGCCATCAAAAGAAGGCATCCTATAGTGTGAGGATTCTCATTTTATTAGTGATACTATGAGTATTTCTTATGACACTTAGGCTCATGGTACATATGAACTGGTAGGGCACGAGGTAAAAAGCGTGGTTGCACACAAGAATGGACTTCGTTCAGTTTGATGGATAGGTAGCGCAGTACCTTGGTATACATGGGGTAGAAGATCTTCCTGCATTTTTGAAAGCCATGGAAACACAGTGGATAGATCAAATTAAGAGAAGAGATATGTTAGTATATACCTTACATGGGATAGTAGCGCGCTGGTGGGTAGTCCATAGAGATAATCTTATAGAATGGGAAGAGATTAGAGTCACCTTATCTATTAGGTTTGTAAGGAACAATGCACCTACGTAGATCTACACTTATCATGGTGATCAACTTGTTCAGCATCACATTCAGCAGTGTGAGAGACTATGGACAGCAGGACGAAAAGCATTACCACCTTCACTCTGGGTGCATAGATTGTATTCTACTCTACAAGGATGTGCACGCACCTGGTATTTATATGCAGAACTACATTGAGAGACTAGGAACTAGAAAAATTTGACTGCAGGAATGATCCAGACCTTTGACTACTTTTCTTTCTAACCTCCAATAGAAGAGGCATTAGAATCTATCAAGCGCTTAACCATGGAAGATAGTGCAAAATTAGAAGATTATATTCAGGAATTATTTGGTGAGGCAGAGTCTGGAGTGCTTTTTGAAAAGGAAGAAGAAATGGAGTGCATACTACTTAAACATGCTTACCTTGAGAAAAAGAAAGGAAATATGGTTTACATTTTGGATGATGAGGAAGTTGAGAACCTGGATATGGAACATTCACAAGGGGTGCGCGAGGTTTTGAACAGTGCAGACAAGGATATGCGTGCCTATCACGAACCCATGAAGACAAAGAAGGTGAATATAGGTTCAGATGCTCAGCCTAAGGAGGCCATCATTGGAGACTACTGGTCAAACTTGGAGTTAGCAAACATCATTGAGTTATTCAAGGATTATCATGACTTATTCCCTCGAGGGTATCATGAACTTAAAGGCATGCATAAATCACTTAGGGAAATGAAGAAAAATCTTAAAGATGGTGCATGCCTAGTTAGAAAAATACCTTATAGAATGAATCCTAATTTACGTGAAAAAGTAAAAGAATAAATTGATAAAATGTTGAAATCTAGAATTATCAAGCCCCCTGATGAGTCAGAATGGGTTAGTCCAATGGTGACCAATATCAAGACAGATGGATGAATTATAATATGTGTGGACTATAGGGAAATGAATGTTACATGTGTCACCAATCCATTCCCTACGCCATTCACTGAGGAAATATTGGAAGGTGTGGCAGGGCACGAAATATATTCCTTCATAGATGGGTTTTCTGGGTATCATCAGGTTAGGATTGCTCTGGAGGATCAAGAAAAGACAACATTTACTACTGAATGGGGCATTTTTTCCTATACTGTGATGCCTTTTGGATTGAAAAATGCACCTACTGTATTCTCGCACATAGTTGTTCAGGAATTCAAAGATTTTATTCACAACTTCTTACAGGTCTACCTAGACGATTGGACAATATATGGGCTTATGAAATATCATTGTGACAATCTGCACTTAATGTTTGAACGATGCAGATAGTTGAGTATATTTTTTAACATTAAGAAGTGCATATTTGCTACACCATTTGGAATACTATTAGGACATATAATTTGTAAGGAAGCTTTGTTGGTTGATTCATCTAAGGTTGTAGTCATTTTAGGCATAGAAGCGCCTACCAGTCAAAGTGATCTGCGTGGATTTTTGGGTCATACAAGTTACTATCAAAAATTCATCAAAGGGTATGCCAAATTTGTTGCACCCTTGGAAGAATTACTCAAGGGGGAAGGTACATTTTATTGGGGAGAACTGCAGCAGTGCACGTTTGAGATATTAAAGGAGAAACTTACTACTGTGCCCATTCTACACTTTCCCTCATGGGATAAACCATTTCATGTGCATGTGGATGCCTCTGGCATGGCCATTGGCACTGTGTTAGCTCAACCTGGAGAAGGTATTATCGATCATCCAATTTGTTTTGCTAGTAGGAAGCTGACTCCTGCTGAACTGAATTATACAACTACAGAGTGTGAAGCTTTTTCCATGATCTATGCATTACACAAGTTTCGACAGTACTTGTTAGAAACACCATTTTTGTTTTATACATATTATATGGCATTGAAGTACTTGATAAACAAGCTCATCTTATAGGGGTGCATATGTATATGGGTACTCCTAATTCAAGAGTTTGATTTCACGGTTGTGGTGAAGCCATGGAAAAGCAATTCTGGACCAGACCACTTGTCTAAAATTAAATCAGAAGAAGAAGTATAGACAATTGAAGAAACCATGTCAAATGCACAGTTATACAGGTTACAACATGTGCCATCAGAATTAGAAGGCATTGATGTCTTTCTACAGATTGGTGTGGCACCAGAAGGATTGAAGGAATTTAAAAAGAAATAGCTTGCTATATGTGTGACATTATTTATGTTAATCAGTGGTGACCTCTACAAGTTAGGCAGAGATGAAGTATAACACCGTTGTGTATTAGAGCATGAGTGCAATGATATTATGGAAGAATCTCTCGGTGGCATTGTAGGAGGCCATTATGGAGGTAATGCGACTACCTCGAAGATCCTACTTGCTAGATTATGGTGGGAGACATTGTATAAAGACTGTAAAGAATATTACAAGGTGTGTGATCATTGTTAGCGCTTAAGAAAACCAAGGCAAAGAGATGAGATGCCTCTGAGACCAATTACTAGTGCCGAACCATTTGAGAAATGGGCCATTGACTTTGTAGGACCTATTTTTCTAGATGCGTGTGGGATTGGATCATGTTATATCATTACTTGCATAGATTATCTCACATGGTGGGCAGAAGTAGCACCTACGAAGGATTGTACAGTAGCTACAGTAACTAGGTTTCTATGGGAGAATGTTCTTACAAGATATGGATGTCCTTTAAGCTTGACAAGTGATAGGGGTACACACTTTTTGAATGAGACAATCAGGATCCTATTAGATGAGTTTATGGTTGCACACCATAAAACTACACCCTACCATCCTCAATCAAATGCAACTATTGAGGCTTTCAACAAGTTTTTGAGCCAAACATTGAAAAAAAATTGTGATGTTGGAAGAAAGGATTGGGATGACAAAGTGTCAGTTTTTCTTTGGGCATATATAACAACTTACAAGAGATTTAACAAAGCCACACCATTTCAGTTGGCATTTGACACAAGAGCCATTCTCCTTATAGAATTTATGTTACCTTCTTTTTTCATTGTGTGCGCTGGAGGTCTAGCTGATGAACAGGATTTAGAAGAGTATTGAGAAGATGATTCAACTAGATGAGTGATGAGCCATAGCATGATGGAGTCAGAAGTAGTAAAAGGCTAGGCAGAAGGCATGGCATGATAGAAACATAAGGGATAAGAAGTTTGAGATTGGACAAATGGTACTTCTTTATGACTCTAAGTTCTTACGCCATCCAGGAAAGCTCAAAGTACATTGGTTGGGGTCGTATGTCATCACTTACATACTTGAATCAGGTGCTTTCCAGTTAGAAGCACTTGATGGAACATGGCTACCTGGTTACTTTAACAGGAGTAGGCTGAAGCCCTACTATAAATAAGTCTTCTTGGTGTTTGTAATAAGGTAGTATTGCCATTTAGATTAGGTTTTACATTTTGTATTTCCTTAATGTATTTCCTTCATTGTCACTATGCTTTGTCAATTTAGTAGTTGTTTTTGTGTAATAACCGCATTTCGCGCATGAAGCTAATTACTTTATGAATAATGTATATGCACAGAGGACTACACATACCTTTAGTGTGGGGTGGTTGTAGTTATACAAGTAAAATATTGTGGGAATTTAAAGGTAAAAGGAATAAGCTGCTACATGTGTGCTTTAAGTCAAAAGAAGATTGCTTCTCAAAAGTGACCAAGGATGGAGATGAATGAAAGGACATTATTACGCGAAGTAAGTGTAGGCCATGATAACTACTAGGAGAAGGTATAGTGATAAGGTACTAGGGCGCAAGGGCGTGCATTAAAGAGAATTTTGTGACCATAGGGTAGGAAAGTGCGCTAGAAGGTTATAGCTGGGGTACGAAGATGTACCGTGCGGAACGAATGAATTTGGTCAAAGAATGAGAGGATATTTGGTATGTGAAGGAACAATAAATGCATCAAAATTTGAAAACTATGTATAAGGATGGGATACGGATTCATTTTTACTATTACGACTAAGATATTTTGAGGAAAGAGCTAAGTGTGAAGAGCCAAGTGATCGAGTTAAGGTGTGAAGGGTGTGAAACCAAGCGTGATAAATAGATCTATGTGAAAACAAGCTTGCGTCCCTAGTGGTGAAGGGTTTGAGTGAAACAAGGAGGAAGAGAGGAGTTAGGGCACGAAGTTTCCACCTAGGGTATGATTGAATCGAGCTAGGGTTTGATTCACAAGTTACAGAGTTAAAGAGGAGATGTTTACAAGGTAAAAATGGCACCCAAGAAGGTATCTGCAGCAACAACAAAAGGAAGGAAGAAGGTGTTCGTTGAGGAGGAAGAGATGGCACCCGAAAGTGATTTTTCATAAATTCAATATCCAAAAGGCATCATCGTTAGCCAAGAATGGGATTCATCCATCAGAAAGAGAAAAGTGAGCAAATACAATCAAAGGACTGTGGAGAACAAGAAGGAGCTTGATTCCTTGCTCACTGCTAGGACGAACAAGCGTACGGTGGATGACATGCTAGTTTATGATGATGTAGGTGAAAAGCTTCTGAAGAGAATTGGGGTCTACCAATTATATGAGCTTCCATATTTCGAGAAGTATGAGCCCTTGTATCAGTGGCTCATGAGCAGAGTGCATGAGGACTTCTTCTACTTTGCAGGACGCAGAGTTAGAATTTCATCTGTGCTTATCTCATCAGTTACAGGTTTGAAGGCCACAGGAAAGGACATAAAGAGTGATCTCAAGAATAAAATCATGATCTTAAAGACCAGACAGGAGTTGGGGTACATGAAGGGTCCACGCGGTATGGATATAGACAAATTGAACTGTCTGGTTGTGCAAGTAGTAGCACACTTTGTTACAAAGTTGAATGATTAGGAGTGGTGGTCACAGGTAAATACTATGTGGTTACACGGTTCTCATAAGATGTCAGAAGGGGAAATCTACAATATTACAAGCTACATTGTAGAACAAATAGTCGAGGAAGCACACACATGAGGGAAGATCAGCTTTGGGGTTGTTCTACTATCACTAGTATTCATGGAAATTGGAGTACGAGATGGGCCAAAGGAAAAGGTATGGGAATACCCCATGGAGAAAAAGTCACCAGCTGAAAGGTTCAGCAAGTACCTATGTAAAGGGGTCATGACAGATGACGTCAAGAAAAGGGTAGAGAAATTGTATGACAGGCTTTACGCGGCATTTAGAGAAGAGTGGTGCATCCCAAAGGACCTACCATCAGTAGTAGGGAAACAAGTCCATTTTGTTATATATCGGAATTTCTACATCTTGCGCTTCCTAATGAGAGATGGAGTCTGGAGCCCTTGGTATAAAATGCCTTACGCATTCACTGCAAGGTATTTCCAAGCATCTGTTCATAGATTTATAGACATCTACCGACTGGTATTCAATGCAAATAAGGTAGATTATGACTATCATATGTTGAGCAAGAAGCGTGTGTATCCTAGAAGAAGTGCATACACCAAGATGATCATTTCAGAGGTGCTAAATATTAAGCCAATAAGTTTGGTTATAGCAGATGTAGGGGCAACATTGGTGTATCTTCAGCTGAAGCTCAAGATAGAGAACAACAAGTATGTGGAGAATGAATTCGCGCTCCAAGGGCTTCCAAAGGGTAAGCACACAATAGAAAACATACCAGTGCAAAGGCCCACAAAAGTTGTTGAAGTAGAGGGTGAAGAGGAGGAGCGTGAAGATAGTGGAGGCTTGGAGCATAGAAGAAAGAAACCATACAATAGAGAAGAGTCACAATGCATGACCACTCCACCTCAAGGATAGGACAAAGAGGAAGATACAAAGGTTGAATAGGGGAATAGATTTAAGAAAGTCTTCAGACGCAGAAGGACTCAAAGTGGAAATCTGTAAATGGTACGGAAATCACCTCATATCTCTCCACTCAAGGAGGCCACTGAACCAAAGAAGAGAAGAAAGTTGAAGTTGGATAAAGAAGTGAAGGAATCAGAAGCGAGCGAGCATGCATCTCTGACCCCACTTGAGTAAGAAGACGAGCCATAGAATGAGGAAGAGTAAAAATATGAAGAGATGAAGGACGGGGAAGAAAAATAAATGGAAATCTTTGGATCCGTGCATGTGACTACTCAAGATGTAACGAGACAGGCTCCTAACCTTGAAGCTATAATTCCCAAGGGTCCTAGATCGAAGAGGATGAGTGGAGAGCACATTCCACCAGCCATGGGGTATGTAGAGGATGCATGTAAAATTGTTTGTGCCCACTTCCAGAGCACAATAGCACAAAAGGATTTATTCAGCTGGGAGCTAATGAATGAGGATATGGTGAATGTGTGCACTCGAAACCAACTATCATGGTCAATGCACACCCACATGGATGAGCCTGACTTTGATGTATATGAAGAGTCATGCATTTCGAGATGGATGAAGAAGGAACCCGAAGCTAGACACATGAAATTAAAGCCTACTATCATGTCAAATGAGCAGGTCAGCAACACATTGGTAAAGGTTTTTGTTGAAGTTGCTAGAAGAAAAATGGTTACAGCTTCAACAATTAGAGCATTATGCAGGGAGCTAAAGACAAAGGATGTGGAGATATTGCACATAACACAAGAGAGGGACTTCGCGAAAAAGAAGAATGAATTATTTATCAGCATCACAGAGGATATTGGGGACAATGTCATCAGAGCAAGGCCACACTTGGAGGCCAAGGTACCACAAATGTTTCCTTCAGTGATACACTATGTAGGAAAGTTGGTGGACTTGGTACTTGAAGATGAACCTTTGTGCATGACAGTGCCAAGGAAGTCAGAGTAAGAGATAGAATGAGAGAAAGCCTCAGTGATGTGAAAAATTACATCCTATGAAGGGTTGTTGCAAGCGCTACAAGATGTATTGAGGAAAGTAGACCAAGATTTGAACATCTGCACATCTCCAGAGGTGCTTATCAATATAAAGACCCTAGAATAAAACAATGAGGTACAAAAAGCAATGAAGGATGAGACATTGGGCCATGTAGAAAGATTGTCAATAGTTAAGCAGAAGTGCAAGGCCCTGGCAGCAGCACAAGAGCCACACAAGACTCTGCTGGAAGAGCTTGGGAAGCTAATTGTGCAGAAGATGGATCTTCTAGAAGGAAGAATGACATCAATGTCTAGCGTTGTGTTGGTTCTGCAAAATGAAAAATGAGAGATTGTAAGGGATGAGTTGGAGTCTATTGTTGTGGAAATTTCTAAGAAAGCAAAATAAGCACTCATTGAATGGCAGACCTTGGAGGCCAAATTAAAGGAGGAGAATCCAGAGTTAATACTTCAAACTGATACAGAGGAGGCTACCTCATAGCCTCATAAGACTTCTTAATCTACATTCTTTCATTCTTATTCTTTCCATTCTTCTATTCTTTACTTCAATTTTTGGAGATACCCATTGTCGGGATAATGAGATTAGTGTGGGGTAATGTTGATCAGATAATCCTTGTTAGAGAACACACAAGGAGTCCACGCGGGAGAGAAGGCCAGGATCAAGGGCACAGAGGGATAGGAAGGACCCACGCATGGAAGGAAAGTTCAAATTTTAGGACTTATCCAATTTTGAGCATGAAGACCTATTTTTAGAAGATGGCGTGCGGAACACACCAATGATGCAGAGACGTGTGTGCCATGCATTGTCTATCTTTGGAGGATCATATCGAAGCATTTTGCATGGAGATGAGCTAAGAATAGGATTTTCACTTAAGTTAACTATAAGAGGTCTATAGATAACACACTTGCATGTGTGGCTATTCCTATAAACGACGTCTGGCTATTAATAGCATGTGGCCTATTTCTAGAATAGATAAGCGGTGAAGGGCAAGTCCCCACCCTATATATATGATGTGAAGTACTTGGTAGAAGATATATGTGTGATGGATGTATGAAGGTATAGAGATATAAGCATATGATTGAATTATTGTATCATATCCATGCGTGCATTGGTATAGATTGACATTATTGTAAGGAGCTTATGTGTTTATTAATAGATGGAAGATATTAGTTGAATCTAAGTTTCATTCCCATGTGTAATTGAGTAGTGCATGTTATTGATTCAATCATGGTTATTGTTTAAGCTTGTTCTTTCATAGGTTTGAATCTAGTATGTATTGTAGAATGATGGATTAGTTATGGATCTATATGTTTCTTCCTTCATCACGTTAACATCATGTTACAACAACCCTAAAGAGGGACCTGGTACCTTTGTGTGCTTTGGGTGAGCACTCAATCTAGGCTAAGTGATGTGTCAGCGTGACTAGGGTGTTATCTCGTAAATTATAGGCTGCATCAATTCCCTAAGCCCAGTCCCTGACTCATCACTCATACCACTTTACCTTAACACCTCAACACTTGACATCCTCCCCATAACCCACTGTCCCTACACTCTACAACATTCCCTCTACCTCTTTCTCACTACTACCCCGAGCTCCACACACAATGCTCACTCTTCCTAGTACTCACCCCAATAAGTCACTCTAGCAGATTACCGAGTCACTCACCCCAACCCACACCCAATCCCAAACTCAATCTCTATAAATATCAATCTCACCAACCTTCCAATACCTAGCCTACCCCTCTAAACTCCTCACCAAGTCACTATAGCAATTTGGTTGACTCCCTTTCATTGTGCCTCCCTCACCTAACTCTCCCCATGCTAACCCACTACCACATTGGTGAATCATTCTTGTGACTTTCCGCATGCCCGAACCTCCCTTCCTTGTCTCACTTCCCAAGCTCCCACCTCATCCTCCTTCACCCTCCACCTCCTCGCTTGATGAGTAGCCTTAGTGAATCATCAAGCCACTCCCTCTCTCACACCAAAAATCCCCTCCATGGATTTATGAGCCAACACATCCCACACCTATCCCCTAGCTCAGTTGCTATAGTCATCGACCTTGCCTGCCTCACTTCCCTTCCTCACTACCCCACGTTAACCTAAACACTCCAACTCACCAACTAAGCACAATCACCTGACATCCCATGCCTCTACCTCCTCATTAACTAATTTAGCCTCCTCACTAAGTCACTATAGCAACTTGGCTCAATGACCCACTCCCCTTACTAACCTAACTCACCCTCCCTTAAGTCATTACGATGACTCTCCCCCTTCTCATAATGCTCTCCCCTAACACTATCCCATTCTCTTTTCCTATCTAATTTGTATAAACAAGTCATTCATGTAACTCATCGAGCTCTCCCCTACTCACCTTTCATTTTCAAGTTATTATTCTGTCGCGAGTTGTTTCCCACTCCCTCAACAACTGGCCTTGTCAAGCTATGTCCTGATACTCACCCTCACATCTACCTTATCTCACACTCTGAATCACGACCATGCCTTGATCTCCACCTAGAGTCACTCATGTGACTTCATGCTACCTTCCTCCACCTAATTTACACTAATCCAAACTCACTCAGTGAGTTATGTGAGTGAAAACTAGAGCCCTCCACATCACTCCCTAACCTTGACCCTATTCACTCTCCCCTAACACCCCTCCCCACTGAGATCCACCCCGAGTTCACCTAAATGGCTCACTCTCTACCTTTTGTCATCAGTGTGACCCCTCACCCAACACCACAACCTGTCATGCTCACCAAAACTCGTAGCCCTTCCACTCCTCTCCCAAAAAAGCAAGTCAAGCTCACCTGACCCAGCTCACCCACACCACCCAGTTAGCCTTCCCAACTTTCCTCGCCCACACCACCCATCTCACCTTCCTAACTCACCTCCCTAACCATCTTGGCCAAATAACTCACATAGGAATCTTGCCCAACTAGTTCACCCAACCATCTGACCTAGCTGGCTCACCCATTCGACCTAGCTGGGTCACCCATCCAAATTGTTACTTAGCCCATCTAGTTCACCCAACTTTCCTAGCTTCTTTCGTATCTCAGTCCACTCACCCACACTAGCCCATCGGTATATAGCTTTTTTTGTAAGAAGTCGTGCTTTCCCAACTCACCGCATAGATCGTTTCATCACTACGCAGCTCATTTCCTCATCTTGCTCATCATCAAGTCTCTCCACTTACCCATATCACATCCTCTACAATTACATTCATTTTTATGTCAATTTTATCATCTCATTTTAACATGAACATGACTAGGGCAATATTGACCCAGCTCTCACTCAACATGCCTTTCCCACGGTCTCTTTTCTATCATCTCCAACTGTCACTTTTCATCCCACGTCACTCTGGGGCAACCAGTGGCTCCAAAAATTGTCACTTGAGGCCTTCTCATCAATCATATGACATCCAATTAACAATCATCATAATCAATTGACCTTATATTTTATACCTCACAAAATCAACCTATCGATCCCTTCAAAAAATCTAGTTGAAGTGGCCCATCAATCACATTTCTAAGTTCCTATATATCCATTAAACCATCTAATCCCACTAGTGCATCAACCATTGTCATAGGGTTAGATGATCCCCAACTCATCTTCAGTGTTTAGGCTGCATCTTATTTGTTGTAACACGAAGCCCAAAAATGGGGAAAATGTAGACACTAGAAAAAACACCTTATGCATAAGGTCTCTTATTCAAAAAATACCAAAAAATCATAAAACATAATAACACCAAAAAATAAAATAACCCCACAAAAGAAAATAAAAAATAAAAAACCCACCAAAAATGGAGATAAATGACACCTCACCACTTATTTACTAGCCCTCACCCACTCACATTTAATTTTGTCCATCCCACCTACCCATGTGCATTCCCAATGTACTATGGACTCTATCTTTGCACCCATATGTGTCCTATTCCCCCATATGCTAAAAAATCTATAAAATCAATCTCTCCCACATCATTTGATCCTCTTTTAACATATATTGGACCCTTGATGCTTTGTGCACTAAGGCTATAATTGAGTTTTCTTGATCTCTTGTTCGCATATCTCAATTTTTCAGGTCTTAAAGAAGTGAAAGTGAAACATAAAGGCTAGATACAACTTGTTGTAGCACTGTTTTAGGAAAAAATCAACACATGTATGAATCGTAATTGTGACTAGCTTGTGATCATTGTGTGATTCTTGGTGAATCACAACTACGATTGTCCTACGATCTGAATCAGGTATATTTGTCATTTTCATTTATTGTGTTACCATTGTAATCAATAAAATGTTTTTTATATCCTTAAAAGAGTTAGGTATTTGACCAAGGCAAGTCCCCTAACCACCAAAAGTAACTAAAATTTTACAAATGTATAGGTATAGATTCATATCTTTGAGAGTTTTACCCACTTTATTCAATGAAAAAACCACAATTGTCCCTCTCTTCACAATAGAAGCATAAAGCTCATTCTATTTTAAGCAACATTGATTTGGAGGTTTCATATCAACTAATCCATCTTACACGTGATCTAAATCTATGCATATAATTTGTTTCTTTATTTATTATAAGGTATCAGAATGTGTAAGTAGAATATTATAAATTAATTAATAAACATCAACCATACAAATTGGAATATAGTTATTATTCCTATATGTGAGGATGAAATGATAGAATGATTGCTTAAAACATAAAGAGGATGAGTACTTATTTGAAGAAATATGTATTATGATTATCTAAGTGTGCATAATGGATGTATAGGCTGATAAGAAATTGTAATTACTTCATCTCTAGAACTATGACTTCATATTGATCATGTACAAAATTGTGCAACTTTTGTTAGGGCATAATATAATCTGGTTATAGGTTATACAGTCTTAGAATAACATGTGTTAGGGTTTTGCAACTTTTAATGGTGGTTAATGGCCTGAAAATATACGTTTTTATTTGTGGCTAGGGTTCATAGCTATATGACACCTTTCTGTACTGACCTGTAATGGATAAAACCCTAGGATACCTACACTAGTACTTCATGAACATTATTACATAACAAAAGGAGAAATCCATATGTGGGTGGAGTTGGTTGACCTTGATGATCAATCATTTCCAAACCAATACAAGTGTTGAATGCTATCACCTTAAAATCAAGATAAAACTCCACATAATACTTATTGTGTAAGTGTAATAGTGTATGGAAATCTAAGCCAACCCCCTATGTTTTCCTTACGACTCCTAACACAAAGAGTATGGGCATAATTATAGATGGAATAGAGATGTACCCTAAATGGTAGTGATATAGTGTGATGTGCCACATATGTTAAATTGATTCCCTTTGTCGCTTAAATAATTTGGAAATACTTCATGTGACTCGCTCTTGATATGATTTGACTCTAGTACATTTAGATGTTTGCTAATAGAGGAAGCTAGAATCTTGAACTTTTTTTGAGTGCTTCAGAATTGAGTGGTGGTTATTCTATAAGATGTGTTATTTCTTTAGGTATATTTAGGAGAGACTTGAGTGATTTAAGAGTGTAATTTTTTATGTATGATCTTAATAATACTAGGTAATTGTCATGTAAATAATGAAGCATATTAAAATTGCTTATATAGGATTTCATAGATTAGATTTCACATTAAGATTGACATATGTGATAAGAATAAATCATAAAGGATATTAAAAGTAAGAGAATATTTGTTAGAGAGTGGGAAATGAGACCATACATGTCAGCCCATACCGTAGTATAACCTAGTCCTAGACTGTACAATTCCAAGCATACAGTTCTTAATGCTAGTGAAAAATTCTATGCTAGATGTGCGTGAGTGATATTCTACTTTGCATAAATGTAATTGAGTGAGTGGATGATAGAGAAACATGTGTAGTTAAAATTTCAAATATGAGAGAGAATGATGTGTCAATTAAGCTTGGGATACATGCCCAAGTCATACTATAAAAACAAATCCAAACTTGTCATTACCAAGCTACCAAATTAAGGTGTCTACATTTTCCCCTATTTTAAGTTTGTAGTTAAAAAATTACATAATTAAAGGAAAATATACCTAAGTATGCACACACACTTTGTCTTTTCTCATAACTAGTTGTTCTTTTGTTGGTGTTGGCATACTCTGTGATGAAACTTGCAACATGTAGAGTGTATTCAATGTTCATAAAGTAAATTTAGTTATAACTCAAATGTGGATAGTATATTTGTAACTTTGAAAATTATATTTTACATAGTAAAGTAAAGAAACAACGCACGAAATTCACCATTTGAACTCAATTAGCACTTTGAAGAGACACTCTTGCAAATACAATTCCAAAACACTCTTAATATCACCTCTCTCTCCATCTACAATAACAACGCATACTTCGGATAAACTCATACATCATGTTTTAAGTACTTAACTAGGTCAAAGAGTTTAGCTTCACTATTTATGAGCCAAGCCATATCCAAAATCAAGCTAAGGTTGCACATTACTAAACATATAAAATGTCAAGAGTATTCATTCTAGGTTCACATATACTAGAACTATATACAAAATCACAAAAAGTGCATCTTAGTCTATATAGTTATGTTTTTTATTTTTGGGTCAAGAGACTCAAGGGCACATTAGGGGGTTGGCCTAGATTTTTAGTCAAACTCACACTAACACTAGTATAACAACATTAAGTTTACTCTTGATCAAGGGGATGTAGTGCAGTGCCTAGCTTAGTTCAACAAGGGTTTGCCACTAGAGTGATTCCAACCTATCCACACACAAGTTTATCCTTTTTCTATCTGATTGTTACATGAAGTTTGTTGCAAATATCTAGAGTTTCCTACTTGTCATAGGTCATTATAGGTAGTGTTACATTTATGTGAGCCCCAATCCTTGAAAATGAAACGTATTTCTAAACCACATAAGAACACCCAAATTTGTATAACATTAGCACATAGGGATCCAAAACCATAGAAAAATGGACCTATTATTGTGTCCATAATACGCACCTAATTTAACAAGTGAAATCAATGAATGTTTATGCCTTCAAAAGGTTATCCATAATTATGCACCCCTACTTCACATATCTCACACATAATTCCCTTTATGCAAACATTTCAAGCCTTATCCATATTTTCTTGAGTTCCCCAAGATAATTTCCTCACACCCCTTTTCATAAATATTCTTATCTTACATTACCAATGATATTTTACTCACCCTACGCAATAATTAAGCACCATTATTCCATTATGCAAAGATATTTCACACACACCATTGTGAAAAATCATCATGTAATGCCTACACTCATTCTTATATGCCCATGAAACCTTCATGTCTAGTCTGAAGTCATTACGTGGTCATCTTCGTGTTCAAAACTAGCTTCGTGCAATATTTGCATAGTCATATTGTGAGTCTCGCTAACCCCTTAATGCTCTATAAAATATTCACCCACTATAAGCTATGCGAAAGGTGATAGAATCCCCATGTAATCCTAAAACTTATCAAATTTCTTAGGTACATAATCTGAGCTAAGAGACTTCCCACACTTTCTAAAACTAGTCATTGTCATACATCAACAATAAAAATATTTGTTGGTTGGGAAAATGATAAGGAGTAGATTGAAAATTCATAGGAAAGAGTGTGTGCATGGTTAGGGATGGTGTGACAAAGGGCGTGCATGGATGAAAACAGGGTTACGCGCGGGACTACACACACACAAGAAATAGTTCAGGACTTATTTGATTTTTCGAGGACTGGCTAAAAATAGACTTGGAGTACTAATCACGCAAAGAAGAAAAGCATGTAAGCTTGGCGATTAAGTAAAGTCTATTTTGAGGAAAAGCACATGCAGATATTGGATTAAAGAAAATGCATGGATAAGGCTAATAATAGGATTAAATCAAGTCTTCTTTAAAGGATTCTCTATTATTAGTTGTTTTGTAAAAGCATGCATGTAGTATATTTTTTGGCACACCTATTATTAGGAGAGAGCATGGGTAGTGAAGGGCAAGTCCCCACCCCTATAAATACTTATGAATGACTCGTTATGTAGTATCATGTATGTTTTTGGGTTATGTTTCTCTCAAGGGTTTAATGCTTGCGCGCACCTAGGTCTGCACATCTTTGTAATGATTGGTTTTATATTCAACCTCTGTTATGTAATGAATTCTATTTATTAATGGATACTTGTGGTCGGATATTGATTGTTAATGGATCTGAGAATGGTAATATAATAGTGCAATTGGTATTAGTAATGGTTTACATGGATTGATTATTTACTCATTATATGTGTTTCCAAAATGAGTTGAATATAATGATTAAATATGAATGAATGAACAATTGATTGAATATTATGATAAGTATGCATGTTAACATCTTGACAAGAAAACATAAAGGAGGGACCTGGTAGCTACACGTGCTTCAAGTGAGCGTTCATAACTGAATGAGGTATCAGTACACATAGTTCTCTAATGAAATAAAAGACTACATTTTGGTTCTATTTTTTGGGACCTCTTTTCAAATTGTTTGTCAACATGTTGCATTCAAATGGCATACCAACTATCTCTAGAGAATATTGAAAGTTGTGTAGAATACGGACAAGATAAGTTTACGTAGAGGTATAGCATTGGTTTAGACTTTAATGTGCACAATTCAGTAGAAGATAATCTTTACCATAAGTTATAGGATATGTTCTTCAGGTTCTTTCTAGTAGAGTTATATTAGTGGTTAGCAGCGTACGCATCAAACAAAGCTTGGTATCCTAGGTTGAGGGTTTGGACACAAGAAGATTATCATATGTAATTTGATTCAAATGAATAATGGACTAGAGTTGTAGATTTTTGGTAGGCTGGTGTGTTGCGTAATTATACATTGGAGTACACAATTACCACATATTATTATCTAGAAGAGGTAGAGTTTAGATTCTTATGTGAGCCCAGAGGATCCTATTTCCATGTTATCCCTTTAGTTATAAAGATATTGATAGTAGAATTGGAATTGGAAAGATTACTTATGGCTAGCTAAACCCCCACCGTATGCAAGGGTAGGAGCAGGTGTGGATAAGGATAGTGGTAGCCCGGGTAAAAGATAGGCAGAGAGAGGAAAGATGAGTCAAGTTTAATGAAGCACGGGAGAGGGAAATTTAATCATCAATGGATTTGAGGAGAATGTTGGCTTGTGAAGGTAAGCTCTCATAGAAGGCAAGGATCCACAACATCATGTCCTCCCAACCCTTGGGAAAGTGCATTAGAGAGTCCCCATCAACTTTGGATGTGAGTGTTATCAGAGGAAAGAATGAGAACTGGTGGGTGCGCATCTGACTCAACCTAGTCTACCTAGCCTTGCACAAGGTGTTCCAGATCCTAAGGTAGTTGAAGGATAGAGTAGTGAAGGTAATCAAGGAAGATACAGGTAGATATGATTTTGTGTTGGAATCAAGAAGTGCATTAAACTAGTAAATACCACCCATGGCAGTGCAACATGCACTAGATGTTTGGGAGTACCCTTATCAGGATTGTTTTCGGGAGCAATCATCAGGACAAAGGGATTGGCACGTGCAGACCATTGGATAGCACTTCTATAGGTGCATTCTGACAATGCTGACAGATAGGTGTGTCTAGTTTACTAATACAATTAGGACATAAGGGAGTTCATCAACTGGGTCGCAGTCCGTAATAGGGGCCATGGGAGGATCAGGAGGATCAAGTCAGCCACCAGACGAAGGGAATCCAAGAGGAAGTTTGGAATCTGGGTCAGGTCCTACTCCTAGGGAAAGATCCACAACCACAACCATAACACCACCAAATCAGCCTCAACAAACACCACCTCAGGTTTATTTCGAGATGTCACTCCACTATCTAGAGTACAAAGGAATAGAGGATGTAGGAGACCATGTGCATAAGTGAGAATTACTATGGTGCATGAAGGGAATTACAGGCTTCAGATAAGAAGGCAAGTCAATTTTCCACTACGTTGTAAGGGGCTCGCACATAGTTAGTATAGGAAGTACGACCCACATCAGACCTTAGTAGACTATAATGTTTTATGCACTACACTTTTAGTTGAGTTTCACATTCTAGAGTTCGAGCAGTAGAGAATCAACGTGCTCAAGGATATCAAGCAGGGTTTATCAGAAAGCGTAAGGGATTATGACGTGCACATTGGTAAGACTTTATTGTCTAAGTTGTTTTATGATATTCATCAAATTCAGCACATGCACAGTGGTTTTTTGGGGGGATTGTTGACTCCATTTTGTACGGGAATTATCTCATAAGACATATTGCATTTCCATTCAAGGCATTAGAAGTATATTTCTGCATGCTAAGGTAGTTGGGAGTGTGGATATTGGAGTGAGCCCATTTTTAGAAGCGCAGATAATAGCATCTATGGCTAATCAATTGGAGAAGCTTTCTGCCAACTTTGCATATGAGAGACTAAAAGTGGTAGTATGGTGTACAAATTGTGAGGTTGAAGGACACACTAAGGATAGTTACTCACACATGTCAGTGTGCACGTTGTTACAATCTTGTGATATTTTCCACTTAGACCATGATCTTCATGATTGTCCTTTCTTGAAGTGCACAACTATGAAGATTGAATCTATTTATTGTAACATTTGTAATGCACGCACTCATAATATGAAGGATTTTCAGCTAATAGATAAAATTCATGAGGCATGCAAGACTAGATTACGAATACCACGGCAGTGGAAAGAATCTCTCAAGATACATAACATGTAGCCTTTTGAAGAATGTAACAATGGAGGAGGTGGATTCTACAGGAGGATATAGAAACAGTAGAGGTTGTGGAGGTAGAAGTAGATTTCTGTGTGGGACCTGTTATACTTGTGGGTCCCCAGATCATTACCAATGTGATTTTCCCCAAAATATAGTCTGCTCATGGTGTGGGAAAACAACATAAGTTAGAGGATTGTTTGAGACTTGTATGAGCACACGATAAAAACAAGAAGAAGCAACAAGGGTGCGTGGATGATCAAGGTACAACACATGAAGGGTGATCAATGGATACCAAAGAAGGCACTTGATCTCGATTTATAGCCTTTGTTGGTCACTACATGCACTGAAGCAGTGCGTGCATGCAAACCTCTTAAATCCAAACCACCCATCACGAGAGAAGAAGTCATGCATGCGAGGTATCCAAATGTTGCTCATCAGAAGGAAGTCTATCAAGAGATTGTGGGAGTCATCAAAGAGTTACAAGGCAAGATACAATGTTTAAAGGAGCAAGCGCGCGAAAGGGAACGCGCGAAGCACGTTGAGCTCCCGTAGAAAGATGTGGATGATGTAAAGGAGGTGTGCAATATGTTGTACCAGGAGAATATCATTCTTCTATTAGGGGAATGGCTGCATGAAAAGGTATCACGCGTTGGAATTAAGCGCGAGCAATAGGTACTACATGCAAACTTACCACCACAAAAACATGAGTATGATAAGGAAATCACATTGGATGCAGTAATTGATGGATGGTTGGTAAGCAATATTCTAATAGATACAGGCGTTGAGGTAAATGCGCTCACTCTGGATGCATGGAATCAGATGGGGAGACCTACATTACAACCATCTTCTAATGTGTTGTATATGGCGAATAAGACTAGGGCTATGCCTTTTAGAGTATTGAAAGATGCTACTATTACAATTCAGGGAGCCAACTTTACTAAAGATTTTTAGGTAATAAAGCTTGTTGAAGCAGACAACTTTCCAGCATTACTTGGGTCACCATGGTGTTACGCGAACAATGCAGACTTGCGCTTCAATAAGGGATACAGAAGTTTCAAGAATAGGAATGAGCACGTGATTATACATCTAAATGAAGCAAAAGCTACGCCATATGTTGAGCCCCTAAGTGAAGATCTGAATAGAATTTATGCGCGCACAGTACATGACCCTCAGATTATGGAACCATGCAAGGAAGACGTGTTGCAGTGGGGACATGCACAATCAGTTAGCGACACCACAAGTGTTGCTTGTGAAAACTAGGCCCAGGGCATGTATGAAATGGTCGGGCGCAAGATGAAAGGAAGAGTAACTAGGATGATCAGGCCGCACATGGTTAGGAGCATGGGAAAAGTTCAATTACCGCGATTCACTGGTGAAGAAAAGCCCCAGTCTTTCTTGCACGCCATGGAGGAACACTGGGAAAATGAGGGTGATCGAAGAAATATGTTGGTTTATACCCTGCACGGTACAGGAGTGCGTTGGTGGGCAACACACAGAGACAACTTGTTGGGCTAGCGAGAGATGAGAATCGCCTTCACAACCATGTTCACACGGAGCAATATGCCTACATATATATGTGGATATCATGGGAAGACACCTGTTTTGGCACACTTCATAATTGGAGATACTATGGGTGCAAGGCTAGGAGGCCTTACCACCATCTCTGTGGGTGCATAAGTTCTATTCCATTCTGCGAAGTTACGCACGTGCATGGTATGTACATGCTGAGTTCAAACAAGAGACTGCAAGCTGGCGAGATCTGACTGAAGGTATGGTCCATACATTTGATTATTTTTCTAATAAACCTCCAGTACATGAAGCATTACAGATTATGAAGCGCATCACATTGGGGGATGGCACAAATGCAGAAGAGCTCATGTTGGAGTTATTGGGAGAACCTGATTCCGAGGCGCGCCTGGATGCTGAGGAAAGAGACAAGTTACAATTGGGTCGTGCTTGGAAGGAGAAAGAAAAGGGTAAAATGGTTTACCTCATTAATGATGAAGAGGTTGAGAATTTGGAAGTTAGTCATACATAGAAGGTGCACACGAGGTAATGGATACAACAAATGAGAAGGCCCGCGCGTACCATGTGCCCATGAAAACAAAGAAGGTAAACATTGGCATTGATGATGCGCCTAAAGAAGCCATTATTGGGGATTATTGGTCAGAACAGGAGGTCGCAAAGATCATCGATCTTTTGTGCGACTTCCAGGATTTGTTTCCGCAAGGCTACCATGAGTTGAAAGGAGTGCACCCCTCATTGGGAGAAATGAAAATAAAGCTGAAATAAGGCGCGCATCTGGTTCGGAAGAGACTTTACAAGATGAATCCGAACCTACACATGAAAGTAAAGGAGGAAATTGATAAAATGCTTAAGTCAGAAATCATTGAGTCAATTGAGGAATCTGAGTGGATTAGCCCTATGGTTATAAGTATTAAGGATGGAAGGATCAGGATTTGTGTGGACTACAGAGAACTTAACGCCACATGCATCATAGATCCTTTTCCCACCCCATTCACTGAGGAGACCTTGAGGGAGTTATAGAGCGGGAGATCTATTCTTTTACAGATGGATTTTCCGGCTATCATCAGGTGCGTATTGCACCAGAAGACCGAGAAAAGACCACTTTCACTACTGAGTGCGGAAGCTTTGCATATATTGTTATGCCTTTTGGATTGAAGAACGCGCTAGCAATATTTTCACACATTGTTGTGCAGGCCTTTCATGACTTCATTCACAAATTCTTACAAGTGTATTTAAATGATTGGACTGTTTATGGGTTAGTTAAAGATCACTGTGATAATTTGCGGCTCATGTTTGAGAGATGGAAGCAGTTGAGCATTTCTCTTAACAATGAGAAGTGTATCTTTACTACACCTTTTGGAACTCTGTTTGGGCACATCATATGCAAAGAGGGATTATTGGTAGATCCTGCCAAGATAGTTGTGATCTTGGGGTTAGAAGAAGCCTACCAATCATAGTGAGGTGCGCAGATTTTTGGGTCATACTGGCTACTATAGGAAATTTATCAAAGGATATGCAAGGATTGTTGCGCCCTTGCAAGAGTTGCTCAAAGCGAAAGATAAATTTTATTGGGGTGACGCATAACGACAAGCTTTTGAAACATTGAAGGAAAATTTTACCACTACACCTATTTTGCAATTTCCTTCATGGAACAAGTTGTTTCATTTGCATGTTGATGCTTCTGGTATGACAATTGGCACAGTCTTGGCGCAACCTGGAGACGGAATTGTGGATCATCCCATATGCTTTACAAGCAGGAAGTTGACACCAATAGAACAGAATTATACTACAACTGAGCGCGAGGCATTGTCTATGATCTACGCGCTTCATAAGTTTTGTCAATACTTGTTGGCTACTCCGTTTATCTTTTATATAGATCATATGGCATTGAAATATTTGGTCAACAAGCCTATTTTGCAAGGGCGCATTTGCAGGTGGATACTTCTCTTTCAGGAGTTTGATTTCACAGTTGTTATAAAGTCAGGTAAGAGCAAATCAGGGCCTAATCATCTATCAAGAATCAATTCTGGGAAAGACGCACAGAGTATTGAGGACAATGCCTAATGCGCAGTTGTTTAGGTCGAACCGTGTGCCCACAAATTTGGAGGATATAGTAGTCTTTTTGCACACTGGGTTGGCCCCTGAAGGAACGAAGGCATTGCAGAAAAAACAGTTTGTTATACGCGCAACAACTTACCAATTGATAGGTGAAGACTTGTACAAAATAGGCAAAGATGAGGTCTTGCGCCAATGTGTGCTGGAACATGAGCGCGAAGCCATTATGGAGGAGGTGCATGGTGGAATAGGAGGGCATTATGTAGGTGATGTGACTGCGCGTAAGATTTTGATCGCTGGCCTCTGGTGGGAAACTTTGTACAAGGATGTTAAGGCCTTTGTGAAAGCATGTGATCATTGTCAAAAAATTGGCAAGCCTGAATAGAGATGAAATTCCAATCAGACCAATTGCGAGCGTGGAACCCTTCGAGAAGTGGGCCATTGACTTTGTAGGACCTATTGCACCACCCATGCGCAGGACTGGAGCACGCTACATTATTACTTGTACTGACTATTTGACAAGGTGGGCAGAAGTTACGCCTACTAAAGATTGCACTGCAGCCACAACAACAAGGTTCCTATGGGTAAACATAATTAGTAGGTATGGCTATCCATTAAGCTTGACTACTGATAGAGGAACTCATTTCTTGAATGAGATAATTAGAATTCTATTGGCAGAGTTTATGGTGGCACACCATAAAACCAGTCCTTATCTCCCTCAAGCTAATGGCATTGCAAAAGCTTTCAACAAGATTTTGGGACAAACATTGACAAAGATTTGTGATGTTGGAAGAAAGGATTGTTAGTTGTACTTCAGGCTTACAGGACCACATCTAAAAGACTGAACAAGGCCACACCCTTTCAGTTGGTGTTTGGCGCAGAGGTTGTACTAGTGGAATTCATGTTGTCATCCCTAAGTATTACGCACGCAGGTGGATTAGATGATGAGAAACCCATTCAAGAGCACATTGAGAAACTAATGCAACTAAATGAGAGGCGTGCCATAGCGCGTTGGAGCCAGAAGACTGAGAAGGCATGACAAAAGTTCTGGCATGATAGGCACATTAAGAACAAGACATTTGTAGTTGGCAACATGGTCCTCTATGACTCCAAATTTGTGCACCACCCAGGGAAGTTGAAGGTGCACTGGTTGGGACCTTTTGTAGTAACCAAGCTACTTGAATCAGGAGCGTGTCAGTTGCAAGTGTTGGATGGCACCATGTTGCCCGATTACTTAAATGGGAGTAAGCTGAAGCCTTATTATAAATAAACTTCTTGGTGTTTGTAATAAGGCAATATTACCACTTAGATTAGATTTCCCTTTCATGTTTTGTTCTCTCTTTCAGTTAATTGTTTTCCTTGTTTTGTTGTAATAAGCACGCTTGCGCGCAGGAAGTTGATTACTATCTATTGAGTTCATGCGCAGAGGACCGCACATACATTTAGTGGGGTGAACCAGGTACAAATGCGCAAAAAAAGAGCTTGTACTTGATGGCGGGTTGAAGTGGATGAAGATGTGTGCACGATGTCAAGGATGGTGTACTGGCTGCAGGGTGCGTGCGCGGAAAAGAGGCAAGAGGTGTCATAGGTGCTAAGGATGATGGTGCTCATTAAAAATTGCTCAGATTAAATACCACGCGAGGAAAAGGTCAGGCAGTGTAATGCGAGGTAGGCAACAGCATGATGAACTACTTGGTATATGACGCAGAGGATTATGTACTGCAGCATAGGGAAGCGTGCGCGAGGAGGTCTGCAGCCTAGGAAGTAGTGAGCGCGCCAGAAGGTTATTACTGCAGCGCGCAGAAGAAAGTAGAGGAAAAAGCGCAAAAAAGTAGAAAAGCATAATTAAAGCGACAGTACGATGGTAGGTGGCGAGCATTTAATGCGATGAAAATTCAGAAACCTATACAAGGGGCGTCGGGGTGAGTTCGTTTTCACCTTACCTTGTGAAGAACTTAGGTGTTTTCAAGAGCGAATTGGTCCGATTTCTTGTGAGTTTGAGAGCAAACCGGACGAATCGACTAAACCAGCTTGGAGAAAGTAAACGGCCGAGTAGGGAAGCTCCTTTCTGTGGAAGTTGGAGGCTTGAGTGCGGCTTGGAAGGTTGTTTGCAAGAAAAGAAGGGTTTGTAGGATTCTTTGGCTAGGGTTTGCAGAATTAGGGCACAGATTTGGTTAAGGAAAACAAGGTAAGAAGCATATTTCGGAGCGAACAATTGGAGACGAAGTTACAGGCACCTAGGGCACAAAGATATAAGTTAAGGGGGTAGAGACTTCGCGCAATTTGAAGACATGGCACCAAGGAAGTCCGCAACCGTGTCGCCCAAGGTGGAAGGGAAAGGGCAAGGTGAAGCTCACAGCTGAGAACATGCAACAAGAGTGGTATTCAGAGATGCAATACGCAAAAGGAGTTATTATGGGGCAAGATTGGGTGTCCCATGTCAGAAAAATGACAATTAGCGATTTTAATCATCGCTTGAATTCCAACGAGCTCGAAATAGAGATAGAGTTGATTCGGAGAACGAGTGAGAGGATTGCAGACAATAAGCCCATTTATGATGATAAGGGATACCAAGATTTAAGCTGATCTGGAGGACATTTTGAAGTGAATATGTTCCCTAAACCTACCTAAATCATGACCAAATGATAGATCATCCCAATAGCTTTCCGAGAATATCAAGAACATGAAACACAGAGCTAGTACGCAAAAGTTATCGCAGGTCAAAGATGGTTTTTAAATGGGTCAAACTTGGTCAACTATCCAATCTGGGGTTGACACGTGGTGGAAGTGAAAAATGGGAAAAATGTAAAATTATGTTTATAATGATGGTCTTCGTCACTCATAAATGGATGGGTGGGCCCCACTATTTGTTGGTTGGGGACTCTCGGCTAGGATTGACACACTTTTTATAAGGAGGGGTGCCTTTACCGCCTTTTCTCATATTAACAATGTCACAATTTTCATTGTATATGCCTTATAATGCAATTGTAGGATGCATGTTGGATTTTGTATTGTAGTGTAGTTCAATTATGCATTTTAATTAGACTAATTCCTCGACCATCTCGGTAAGTTGATGTGGTTAGCTCGCCACATAACTCACACTGCTTGACCGACTTACCAATTTACCAATTCACCCGACATTCCACATTATTTAGGCCAGTCTCCATATAACTCAATGATATATATTAAGCCATTCAAACCAATTCAACCTCAACACAATATAATTGGTGTGTTAATTGGTTCCAACCCTACCGAAATATCGACCGATGTGAGATTATTCCTAAATAGGGAATGCAAAATGGTGGAGGGTGCTCAGGGTGGTTTGAACCCCCAACCAAAGGGGTCCCAAATAATTAGCTTGCCAACATGGCACCAAATCTCATCAAGCTATGAAACAAGCTCACTGGCATTTAAACAGGGTTGGTTATAGGTCTAAGACAGAACCAAAATAAAGAAGTTTGTGAAAATCAGAGTTTTTGGGGCACTTAGAGGCCAAATTAAGTCTTGTTGTGAAAAGGAAAATTGTTCTAAATTCTGAGACGATTCCATTGATGTCATTATTTCTTCATGGAGTGTTATAGTTTTCCAGGTGTAGCTTTTTTTCTAACACAATTGCATGAAGATCACACTGTGGAGATACTGCATAGTCATATATTGATTTGGGAACATTTTTTTGATCGATTACAGAGTTTTCAAATCTGTATCAGATCTTTAAGCGGACTACAATGATCTATTATCCACTTCAAAAGGTAAAAATAGTACTTCAAGTGTTAATTAATAGATCGATTCACGATTAAGTGAATTCGGAGACATATCCCATCTAGGTGAACTTCGTTATCAACGTGTGGTGTTTTGTTTCAATTTATTTTGTTGTTTATTATCAATTTTAGATTCAGTCTAAGGGAATGAATAAATTAATGAGCAAAGCAATCAACTATAAAAATTGGATTAAGTTGAATTTCTGGACAAATTATCCACCACAAACAAAAATTAATGCATAAGTCAATTTTGGAATATAAATCAAATTGGTGTGCATCTATAAAATCAACTTGTGATCAATTTTAACGGTTTTATAATATTTCCAATTAAATCAAAAAAGTTCAGTTAAGAAGAAAAATTGATTTGTTAAGAGAAATTGGAAAATTTGGGGTTTCAAAACACCCACAAGTTAATCCATAATCACTCTTGATCAATTTTAAAATAAGAATATTAAAGTATCCAAAAAGTTTTAAAATGGTACACAAGGGGTAAAAACCATTTTCAAATCAAGTTTTGGTATCAGAGCTGGTTTAGCTTGATAGTTGCTTTCAGTTGAATATGACTTAACAATGTGATTGCTTCAGTTTATGCAGTTGGTTCAGAGTGATTGAACATGTACAAGTGCACTATGGGTAAGATGTCTAAAGAGGCAAAGCTCGATGACATTAAGGCTTACAATCACCAGATCTAGGAAGAGAACTCTCTCCTCGGGTCAATGTATTACTCCCTAGAAGAGGAGAATGCTCGACTAGATGAGCTCTTGGTAAAGTTGTAGAGTGGTGATCAAAAAAAGGAAATACCCTTAACTTCAGATGAAGAAACAATGATTGATGAAAGCAATTTAAGTATGTCACCACCAGATTCATCTTCCCATTCAAATTTAAATATAGATAATGATGTTTTTGGTGGTTTTTAAAGGTACACTAAAGGCATCAAATCTAATTTATTAAATAAAATGGGATTTAATGGAAGTGGCCTTGGTAAGAACAACCAAGGAATGTGTAACCCAATACAGGTTGATGATCATCCTCGTTATGCAGGTTTGGGTTTTCCTAGTGTGGGAACGGAAATTGGAGAGTCCTTTAAGCACACTAAAGGAAGATGAGTTTCTGACAAAAAAGTGTACACCCCAATAGCACAACGGAATACATGCGGTAAGAAAAATCAGCAAAGAGGCATTAAGATTCCATCTCTATTTTCTTATCATAATCATAAGCCTGGGAAAAAATGTAAAACTTCCAAGGATCCACTCTTTCCATTTAAGCAATATGGTTTTGATATACAGAAAATGATGAATGATTTTCCACACACTTTTTGTGGACAAAGTAAGCATTTTGTTCGAAGAGAAAGTATTTCTTACAGAAGCAGTTTCCCGATGAGCTTAATTTGAAACACCAATCTTATAGCTTTCAGGCGAGAAATGGTTAAAAAAATTCCTCGTCCCTAAAGAAGGATAAGAGGAACTATTGCACTCATTGTCAACTGAGTGGACACAAGGTTGACAATTGTTGGAAACTTCACCCAACAAGCCATTCGATGTATGGTAAGAAAAAGTCGGTATCCAAGGTAAAAAAAACTTGTTAATCCACTAGTTAAGAATGAAACAACATTGGAACTATCCACATATGAGTCCATTTTACTTTGATATGGAAATTAAAAACTTGTGTGATTTGGATAGATTTATATTTGCATAGCTGTAAATAATGAATAACATTCATTCTTTTCAGATCATTTTGTGGGATTCTGATGCATGTTGAAAGAAAAAATTCTCATATTTTCATTTTCTTTGAAATTGGAAAAATGTTGTCACTTAAGGGAAGATCTAAGGGAAAGGTTAATCATACTTAGATTATACTTCTTACTTGTTAAGGATGAAAAAATCCATTTCTATTTTTAGCAGCAGAGTATGTAGATCTAGAGGACACGTGTATAATGTCTATTATTCAGAAATTTGCATTTCAGTATCTGATGTTAAATGTCATTGTGCAAATCTAGACACCTTTTCTATTTTGTAATTAATATACAAACTTATTGTGTCTACGCAAAGTATTTACACATACATGAAGACCAATATTTTTGGGAATTTATTTGTAACTACCCTATGTGTTTACAATAGGTATGTACATTTATTGCACTAATAGACTGGTGTGCATGTGTGCCTAGTGATCATTTGCAACAGATAGAAGCTTCACCATCACGGGTATACATATAATTTGATTCTCTCCTTTTACAGTTCAGTATGTTGGTATATATATATATTACATTTACATATTCATGTGATTTGGTCTTGACTATAGTTATTTTTGGCATGTGTGGTCTAAACATTCTGGATCGTGATATTTGCAATGCTAGCGATTTCACTAGGATAGTGGACACTAGCTATTTTGGCATGTAGTTATCTTATATAGTTATCTATTTTGGTGGAATTGTAATTTTAGTGATTAGTTGTATCATAGAGTATCAGTTGAACACTTTATTTCTATTGTTGAAAGGGTGTTATTATCTTATCAGTTGTTTGTGATGGCATTACAATGAGATTTGACAATTCATAGCTATTTGCAGAAGTTAATAGGGCTGTAGAGTATCAGTTGGACACTTTTGTTCTATTATTGAATGGGTGTTTTAATCTGATCAATTTTTTGTGAGTAGCTAATCAATGATTTGTAATAATTTAACCCATAGATCTGGAGGACATCCTAAAGTGAAAATGTTCCCTAAACCTTCCTAAACCATGACCAGAAAATATATCATCCCAAGAGCTTTCCGACTATATCAAGAATGTGAAAAACGAAGCTGGTATGCAAAAGTTATCGCATGTCAAAGATGGTTAAAAAATTGGGTCAAACTTGGTCAACTAGTCAATCTGGGGTTGACATGTGGCATAAGTGAAAATGGGGAAAGTGTGAAATTGTGTTTGGAATGACGGTCTTCGTCACTCATAAATAGACGGGGAGGCCCCGCTATTTGTTGGCTAGGGGCCCTCAGCCAAGATTGACACACTTTTTATAAGGAGGGGTGCCTTTGTTACCTTTTCTCATAATAACAATGTCATAATTTTCATTGTATATGCCTTATAATTCCATTGTAGGATGCATGTGGGATTTTGTATTGCAGGGTAGTTCAATCACGTAGTTGTATTAGACTGAGTCATGGACTAACTCAATGAGTTCATGTGGCTAGCTTGCCGCATAACCCACACTGCTCAACTGACTTACCAATTTTCCAACTCGGCCAACATTCCACATTGTTCGGGCTGGTCTCCATATAACTTGATGATATATATTAAGTCGTTCAAAACAATTCAACCTCAACACAATATACTCAGCAAGCCAACTAATTCAAACAAATAGGCAGATCAACAACTTGGCCCACATGTCAGCCTACGTGGAGGAGATCATTTTCCACATAGATGTGGCAGTCCAACAAACCCAACCGCCTATCCACATGGATAACCTGATAACCACCTGCCACATACGTGGCTTAACAAATCAATCCACAATGCAACCTTTACCACATATAGGTGGTAAAAACATTGCATGCATGGCCACAACCACATGCAAATAAAGCGATCACTCTATATTTAAGAGCCAACCCTATCGTAATCCCGACCGATGTGGGATTTTCCCAAATAGGGAATGCAAAGCGGTGGAGGGTAGTTGGGGTGGTTCGAACCCCCAACAATCGGGATCCCAATAAAATAAGCTCACTAGCATTTAAACATGGTTGGTTGCAGGTCTAAGACAGAACCAGAATAGAGTTGTTTGTGAAAATAATTTTTTTTTAGGCACTTAGAGGCCGAATCAAGTCTTGGTGTAGAAAGGAAAATTGTTCTAAATTCTGAGACATTCTAGTAATGTCATTATTTCTTCATGGAGTGCTATATTTTTCCAAGTGTAGGTGTTTTCTCAAACACAATTGCACGAAGATTGCACTGTGGAGATATAATAGAGCCACGAATTGATTTGGGAACGTGTTTATGATCGATTGCATAATTTTCAAATCTTTATTAGCTCTTTCAACAGGTGACAGTGATCTATTATCCACTTCAAAAGGTAAAAATTGTACTTAAGTATTAATTAATAGAATGATTCATGATTAAGTGAATCCGGAGATGTAGCCCATCTGGGGTGAAATCCGTTATCAACGTGTGGCATTTTGTTTCAGTTTATTTTGTTATTTATTATCAATTTTAAATTTAGTCTAAGGGAATGAAAAAATTAATGAGAAAAGCATTCAACTACAAAAATCATATTAAGTTTAATTTCTAGACAAATTATCCACCATAGACAAAATTGAAAGCACAAGTCAATTTTGGAATATAAATAAAATTGGCATGCATCTATAAAATCAGCTTGTGATCAATTTTAATGGTTTTGTAATATTTCCAATTAAATCACAAAAGTTGAGTTAAGAAGAAAAATTGATGTGTTAAGATAAATTGGAAAATTTGGGGTTTCAAAACACCTAAAAGTGAATCCATAATCACTCTTGATCAATTTTAAAATCAGAATATTAAAGTATCCAATTTTTTTTAAAATGGTACCTAGGGGGTAAAAACCATTTTCAGATCATGAACAGCGTGGGATCCGTTCAACTCTATGAACTCCCCTATTTTGGCAAACCTGGATGACTTTATCAATGGCTTATGTCACACATCCATGAGGACTATTTCTACTTTGTGGGAAGAAGGATGCACCTTACCACACACTTGATTGGAAAAGTTACTAGCCTCCGAAGCTCAGACATAGAAATTGCTACTGACCACGAGGATGACGATGGGGTAAAGATCACTACTGCCACCTTGAAGTTTCAATGATGAGGACACACTATGGATATCTCTAAACTTATTGACCTTGTTGTCATGATGGTTACACAACTAATCACAAAGTTAAGAGTGCAAGAACATTAGACACATGTAAATAAGTGATGGATTCATGTCGCGAAGAAGATGGTTGATGGTACTACGTATAATCTTGTTGGGTTTATTGCTAAGAAAATTAAAGAATAGGTGCACGCTGGAGAAAAGATCACCTTTGGCACAATACTCTTGTTGATTGTCTTCTCTAAAATTAGGGTGTTGGATGGGCCAAATGACAAAATGTGGAAGTTCCCCTTAGAAGACAAGTCCCATACAAAAAGTTTCACCGATTACATGAGCAATGGGATCAATAATTCTTACAAGCTTAGGGTGGACATATGGTATAAATGGATGTGTGAGGCATCTAGACAAGAATGGCACATTCTGAGTGAGCTACCTTTGGAGTTGGAAGGGAACGCAAAGTTTGACATTTATCAACATTTTTGCCTTGACAAATTTTATTTAAAGGATGGAAAGAATATTCCTTGGTACAAACTCACATTTGCCTTATAGTGTGATACTTCCAAGCATTGGTGAACATGTTCATAGAAGCACACAAACTATATTTTGATCCAGACAAGGTGGATTTTGAGTATCATACGTTGTGCAAGACGTGTATCTTTCCTGGCAAGGGTGTGTATGTGGAGACAATGATATCAGATGATATCAATATTAACTCATTTACTTTGGAAGTTGGAAATTAGGAGGCTACAAATGTCTATATCTATTTGAAGGGCCAGGAATGGTTGTAGTCATTGTTTACCTCTAACTCATCTTCAAACCCCAAGTGCGTCGGCTTATCACCCAGCCTAGACTGGTCACTCACCTGAGGTGCGCAAAGGTTTTGAGCCCCTCTTTTATATGAGCCTTGTAATAATACTTATCATTAATTGAGGAACATTTACGTAGACAAAATATACAAACATCCATTCCTAGAATCAAGATAAAGAACTGGACCCAAACACAAATGTACCACAACAAGGAAGTAAACATTACAATATCATATGGGAATTATATCTAAGCTATAACAATATAAAGAACACATAAGTTTGAGCCCATAAACATAGGAATACAAAATAATCCATTGTTTATGATTCATAACTATTTACAGTAACTAAATACATCAAGTGACTCATAACTGGACCAGATACATTCACAGGATCTCAATACTTCTCTACAATGTCTCCATTACTAGAGTTACAACAATGTCCACAACATATCTCATCTGGTTTTCCTTACTCTCCAATACACATGATACACCCATTCATCCTAAGCATTTTCTATCAAACCCTTCCATTCTCTCTCTCTCTTATCCTTCTCTTGGCTATGCAAATCAATACATATGAAGGGACTCGAAGGAATCTCCTCTAACCACTCCATCATTTTCCAAGAATATGCCAAATGTCATCATGTCATTCCCTAATCAAGTATCCCCAACATGCAGATTCTAGTTAGTCGTAACTAACTCCACTTTTACAACACCTAATCCTTTCACGATAACTATAATGATACCCAATAATAAGTGTTCCTTGAGCTACAAATCTTTATAGCTTAACTTTATCCATAACTAAATCTGGTCACCTTTCCATGTGTTCCTTTAATGTGGCTTTATCCATAGTCCAAAAAGTGACTAAGTCCTGAACCCGTTTTGCTTGGGCGTGAGCCTTTGTGCATTCCCAAAAGTTACCTCCACACTTGCCTTCACACCCTACTTCTGTGTACCACAACGCTCTGTACCTCAGGTACTTGTTCATTTCAAGGGATCAAAAATGGTTGATGGGAAGTATGTGGAGGATGATTTAAAGGTCCCTGAAGCACCTAAGGGAAGACAAATGGTGTGAACAAAAAGAACCCGTGAAAAGACTCCTCCCCACAGATAAGAAGAAGACAAAAACGAAGCGAAGTGACACAAGGAAACTGGGAAGGGCGAAAGTAAATCTGCTACAACCCCTAGGTCTCTAAAAAATCTAAGTACTAAGAAGAAGACGTGTGTGAGGAAGAAACCCAAGGTGGGTTTGAGTGAGGAGAATGAGGTAGAGAAGTCTGGAGAGGAAATGCCTCAATTTTCGCCATTAATCCACTCTCTGGTGGATTCAGCGGATGAAGAGCACTCAACGCTCCACGAGAAGATCCCAAAGAAGAATGAAAAAGTAGAAGGGCCTAAGAGGAATGATGAGGAGGGGGTGACCTTCTTATTAGAGAAGACCCCTAAGAGAGATGAGGAAGTACATCACGAGTACAGGGTGGAGAGTCCAAAGAAATACCTGGAGGATGAAATGAGTCATGGCTCAAAGAATAATGGAGGGCGCGAGGAAGAGCATGAGGAAGAACAGATTAAGAACTCAGGTGAAAAAAGTTTCGTGCTACACCTTGTGATGCAAGAAATACCTAAGGGGCCTAGAGGTAAAGGAAGAAAAGGACATATTCCCCAAGTCCCTCGGCTATAATATGTTGATGATCTTAAGAAAGTCTTGCACATAAGATATAAAATTATGGTGGCCACTAAGCAATTATTCTTATGGTCATTCTTTAGTAAATAGGAGGCCCTCCCACACACCAGAAATATGTTATCTTGGACATACTAGTCACATATGGAGGAACCATAATTTAAGGTAAGTGTAGATTCATTGTCTGAGACTCGACTGAAGTCCACACTAGGAGAAAGTTTCCCGATGCTTGATGCATACTTCCTAACTGATGAGCAGGTGAGAAACGCGTTGAACAAGTTGGCATCAGAAGTAGGAATAAGGGTGCTAGATAAGAATGCTGAGATGAAGACATTACGTGTTGAGATAGCTCAAAAAGATTAAATCATTGCTCAATTGAAACAAGAGGTAAGTGCAGAGAAGGGATGGACGAGTGTGACATACACCAAGGTAGAATGCATTGCAAATGCTATGATTATCATGCACCCAGATTTGGTAGATCAAGCCTAAGCCACATATGAGACACCACTATATTGTTTAGAGGACTTGGTGTGTATGCTCATGCATGAGAAAAAGAGAATAACAACAAGACCCACAGAAGAAGAACCGGTCTAAGAAAAGAAGGATGATAGAGAAAAGATAGAGGCTCACCTTCAACAGTATCATGCGTTAGATGTTGAAGAAAAAGAATTTGCAGGAAGGGATTAATTTGTATATGATAGTTTTCGATGATTTTGATCAAGTGGTGAGAACACTAGTGATTAACGATGAAGCTGAGCTGAAAGAACTTAGAAATGTAGGCTAGAATGAAGAACAACAATGTCAAGTGAGGAAGGATGTTGGTAGAGGTAGAACATAAGTGAGCTTTAATTACCCATATGAAGGCCACATTCAAGGAAATAAAAAAGGAACTCTTTCCTTAGGTGATGCATAGGATGGATGTGTTAGATGATGTGAGCTCAAAATTAGAGTTGATTGATTGCAGAACTTAATAGGAAAATTTATGAGTTGAAACTAGAGCAAGTGCCTGATATTTTGGATGTTGCGCTGGTAAAGGCAATAAAAGAATTGGAGGGATGGAGGGAGTTAGAGAAAAAATTGGATAGAGAATTCCCAAAACTCCTTCCTAGAAAGGCACAAATGTAAATTCCTTGATTCTTTGGTGCAAGCCACAATCTTTATTCTTTCATTCATGGCATATATCTTTTGATTCTTTGGAAAGTATTCTTTGGTTAGTGTTACCAAGGAAAGACAACATACATAGTGTGGGGTAATATTGGTTGGAAAAATGCTAAGGAACAAATTGAAAATACGCAGGAAAGAGCATGTGTAGGGTTAAGGATGGCATGCAGATTAGCATGTAGATGGAAATAGGGTTACGCACGAGACTGCACACGCATAGGAAACAATTCAGGACTTAGCTGATTTTCTGAGGACAAACTCAAAATAGACTTGGAGTGTTGATCATGAAAGAAGAAAAACATGTAGACTTGGTGGTTAAGTAAAGTCTATTTTAAGGAAAAGCAAATGCAGATCTTGGATTAAATTAAACACATGGATAGGGCTAATAATAGGATTCAATCAAGTCTTATTTATAAGATGATCTGTTATTAGATTTTTTGTAAAAGCATGCATGTAGTATATTTTTAGGCATGCCTATTATTAGGAGAGTGCATGGGTGGTGAAGGGAAATCCCCCACCCTTATAAATACTTGATGAATAGCTTGTTATGTGGAACCTTGTATGTTTTTGGGTTATACCGCTCTCTGGGATTTGATGCTCGTGCGCCTGGGTCTGCACATCTCTGTAATGACTGGTTTTGTATTCATCCTCTATTATGTAATGAATTCTATTTATTAATGGATAATTGTGGTTGGATACTGACTATTAATGGATCTAAGAATGGTAATATAATAATGCAATTTGTATTAGTAATGGTTTACGTGGATTGATTGTTTCCTTATTATATGTGTTTCTAAAATGAGTTGAATGCAATGATTAAGTATGAATGAAGGAACACTTGATTAAATATTATGATAATCATGCATGTTAACATCTTAACAAGAAAACAAAAAGGAGGGACCTAGTAGTTGTGTGTGCTTCGAGTGAGCATTGAGTTATGACTAAATGAGGTGGCAGCACTCATAACACTCTAGTGAAATAAAAGACTACAATATTGTGTAATAAATTGAATAAAGAATTGTGTGCTAGCTTATGCACGTGCACTATAAGTATTCCTCCCTTCGCCTAATATGTTGTGCCCCATACTAATTTGTTTTCTAGATTCACTTTGTGTATACATGACTCTAAAGAGAGGCGTTAAGTTTGATTGTACGTCAAGAAAGATACACACACTAGCCAAATGTGAAGTAGAAAAGGGCACAAGATACCTCTCGTGTCATATTAAAGAAGTCACCATTCACAATATTACATGTGCACTAGAAAGGTTTGTATGTGCATATTCACTATGTAAACCTTCTGTGCATACCACTGTGTGCCACAAATTAAGAGAAACACTACACGATAAAATTTCAAGTTAGCCATGAAATAAATCAGCACCCACAAATCATGGGGTGGTGTCAATCAATTTGTTAGAGGATCTAAGTTCATATACATGTCATGTCATAGGTAGTTGGATACCTTAAATGAAGAATATGAATCTTGTAATCAAGCATGCCATGCTGACTTAGAACCCACAAAACTTGGGCATACCATATCCAGGATTGCTCTTAAGCCTCACACCATTTAATGAAGGTATTTCTTCTTATAAAGGATGTTCCCTGACATGATAGACCTTATAGATGGCCAACTTGGCATTCAATTTACTATGAATGTGCATCTACCATGCAATATTATATTGAGGTTGTGAAGATCCTACCACCATTAATGTTTGTAAAGCATTATTCCTCTAGGTTTTCCTATAAATACCCAAGTCGAACTCATTATAAAGGTCCTCAAATATGGAATATATGAGATTTTTATTTGCACTTTCCTTTTATCACTTGGCTATCCATGTTCTTGGCCTAAGTTAGCTTCTAAGTTCATCTTGTTTAATATTAAATGAGTGTTAAGGATTACAGTGTTGATTGAATGCAATATCTTACTTTTATGGCTAGAAGATCAAAGAATGCATCCTGCATGTTCAATAACATTACACAATCCTCTTGGTGTTCTAAGTCCTTCCCCTCATACTATTGAACCTATCTATGTCTTGATCAAGTGCATATTGGTCCAAGTGTGGGCATGGTTTTCACGATCCTTTACATTCAAAGAAGTTAGAGCTAGCGACACAAATTTGCTACTAATTATTTTTTTCCCCTATCTTATTCTCTTTTTGCATTTTTTAACAACTCCATTAGTATTGGGACCAAATCTTGTAATTTGTAATCATTGCACAATGTATGTCCATGTTACAATTGATAGTCATAACTGAAAAGTATTTTTATTGGCTTTCAAGAATCATTAGGCTATGAATGAATGTTAATTATTTTTTACTTGTAGAATCCCAAAATCAACTCCTTATGATGTATTCCCTAAGCCACTGGTTCCCCACACTAGCTAGTAACATGCCCGTATGCGCCTCCTTTATAGAGAGGTATAACCTTGCTCATTTGTATGAAACTCTCTCTTGGTTTCTTGTACTTACGTGTGCCCCTAACTACCTTCTGATAACATCAACATCTCTTGGCGTTATGGGAGGGGAATTAGAGTTCAATACTCGTGGAGATCAACATGATCAAATCATAGTATGGATATGTCCTAATCCATATGACTTTGTCCTAGCTCATCCTCTAGATCTAGTTTAAGAAACGAAGATTCTTCAGATCTCCTTCAATCTACATAACTAGTTTGTACATCCACATTATATTTTGTACCTTTGTATTAGCTAAGTGCACTCCCTTCTCAACATTTAAGTAATTATATCTTATCACTTATATTATTTATTTCTTAAAGCTATATCCTGATTTGCATATTGATTGTTAAATTAATAAATATGAATATACAACCTATTACCAACCCCCTTTAATCAAAACCAATTTTTGGTTAAATCATATCCACATGGTTGTCGTGATCACAAAGCAACTGGTTTGAGCAAATGATTCAATAATGTATCTTAGTTGATCAAACAATTACATCAAACATAAAGGTAAAGTAACTCCTATAATTTAGGAGTTTGCTCCAACTACTCTACGAACATATACGAGTTGTTTTAACAACTCATAATATCTCATACAAATAAATATTCCCACCCAAATGCCAATACTAATGTGAACACTAAAATATTAATTACTAACATGTCCACAATTTATCTCTTGCATAATTTTTTATTCCCTCATTATTGTTTAGATAATCTTGCATGTTAATGCTCCATTTACTCATCCATTTATTGAATTATTTCATCTACACATTTTCCCTTCTATTTAACCCAACTTTTATCACCATTTTGGACTAACGACGAGTCTCCATTCTTTGTGTCTTTTTTAAATAACTCAATGTCTAAATCACTGTTGATGCCTCCAATAGAAAAGTACCTATTTCAGCTAATAGAATCTCATATGCTACCAATGGTTTGACTTTAAGGTTGCTAGCGATTAAATGTTTTTGGAATCTCTATATGTGTCTTCATTTTTTGTCAAACATATTGTTGCCCCCAACTTCACACCCATATAGGATCACTTGTGTGACAAGTTGATGCAAGAGCATCCAGGTTGACATGTTATTTTGTATCAACCAAAAATAATCGAATCAAATTGAGTCAATTTTCAGTTATTAGCGGGCCACATGGTGTTGCATTTGTTATTGGTGGCTACATAGTACTAGTTAAAGCCATAAAATACTAAGAGTTTGTTTTAATATTGTAAAGTATTGTATAAAACCATATAAAACTATGAGTCTATTTTGATGCCACAAAGTATTGTTTGAATTCATGGAACACTACAAGCTTGTATTGAAGCCAAAAAGTAATGTCTAAAGCTACAGAATACTATAAGTTTTTTGGAATATGTGAAGTATTGAAGGATGTTTTTTAAAGCTACAAATAGTCAAAGGGCCAAACCAACACTGGGAAGTGTTATCCATTTTCACCTCCTAGAGGAAAGTGGACAACCATGATGCCTTGCATGCAAGCAATGTCAATAGGCTCACATGCCAATCCTAGATGTATGGGGTAGCCCTACGTATTTAGGGGCATCATAAAGGTGTCTAGGGAAGTTGGAAGCCATCAGAGGAATTTTTCCTCTTCTAGGTTTTCAAGAAGCTCAAATTTCTATTCTGATTGAGGAAGCAAGCAACGGAGCCCACTTGCAGGCAAGATGGCCAAATATGGTAATTCACCTGGGAGCACTTTGGAACATCTTCACATGCCCCTTGAAATCAATAATCTATAAAATCTTAGAGGTTGGGCAAAGAAATTGGAAAAAATGTAAAATATGCCTTTAGGCCCTTCGCTAGCTCGTCGAAATGGTGGGTGAGTTGGCTCCCATCTCAGCAAACTAGGTGTTTTCAGTGAGCTCCCCGGTTGCATTTCATGGTGGGTGAGCCATTTCATTACACGGTCGATCCATTTTGAGACACGGGACGAGTTCTTGAATGCAAGTGAGCTATGATTATGGTCGAACTGGTTAGGAGGGGCACTCCATGGTTCAAGTCATCAAGCTAGTCCAAGAGAGGACATGGCAAGCTCTTAAGACATAGATCTATGAAGTGAAGTAGTGCGAGCTATGATAGGATAGTGAAGTGCATATAAGTTTGCTTGTACATGACAACAAAATAGGTCGAGCTAGTTTTGTAGCAAGGCCATGGAGAAAACACGTCGGGTGAATATGCAATGTGAGGCCGTGGCGAGGCACAAGGAACTCAAAGGCAAAATCCTAGATGAGAAAGGCAAGCCCAAATCGATAGAAGAAGGGATAGCGGTTCGTCTAACCTAGAAAAAGCAATTCCGCACGATGATAGACCGTATTGGAAAAGGATTCAACGAGCCTAGCTTGGTTGTATGTCCATAGAGGAGATCCAGGGAAATGCACAAGGATTGTGGAATCATGGTGGAAAACACTCAGCTCATCCAGGGAACAAATCATTGCTAAAATCTATGGAAAACTCACAGGGGAGCGAGGTCGAAGACTTAGGAGAAGTGGAAGATTGGAGTTAGCTCGCTAAGCTAACTTGGTGAGCCATTGAAACAAGTTCCCTCAAGGAAGTTGTCAACCGAATCGGGTATGACGCGTCCTTGAAGCACAAAGAGAATTCAGGTCATAGGTACATGAGTTCCCCGTGAACCCGATTCGGTTGGAGAGAAGGATTCAGAGTTGAGAACGAGTACGGGAATGATGATACAACTCCAATGTAGGATTAGGGAACGTTACAGGTCTGTAGTTTACGTGGCAAACTCACTGTAGGTGAGGAATGTTTGGTGTGTTCACGAGCTCGGGTGAGGATGTGGTCGCAGACCCGACAAGGACATAGAAGACACAATACGGTCGAGGTGGGGGTTCGCCGCACAAGAGACACACAAGGCGTTGGGACATCAGTTCTCTGAGCGCCCATCTTCTTTACACAGAGCAAAATCTCACATTGAATGGGGCGAGGTCGCGAAGTATCATTGAGTAAGAACCGAGTGGTCACTAGGAATGTAAACAAAGAATCCCAATTCATTAAAAATGGGACCAGCAATGCAAGAAAGGTGCTAGCTTGATGAGTCAGCTAGCGAGCTAGCTGAGCTAGACCCTCATTTAAGATTTGAACACTTAGCCTTCCCCTTCCAATTAAAATGGTGAAGTCAATGGGTCCCCAAATTTTTTTTTTAATTGTCCAAATCATTCAATCATGCAAGAAAACATTAGGAGAGGGGGTGAAATATGAAAAGGATCATTTCGAGCCAACTTATATGCACTGTCCCGTAAAGTGGAAGTCAAGCCTGACAAGACACAAAAACAACTTCTCTCACTCAGACGCTCATAAATTTCACATTTCTCAACCAAATTGAGCAATCTTATACTTGTTCGAATCATGGATCCAAGATATATGCAAAAAAATCAAGAAATTCAAGGATTCATGGAGTTTCGGGGAAGAAAATTACAGAAAACTATCCCATTTCAGAATAACAACTTCTAGGAAGTTGAAATTGCAATAAATGACAACATGGGTGCAATTTTCTTCTTCTAGATGCCAAAGGACAATAAGGGATATTTTTTGTAGGGCACTCCATCACTTTTGCAAGACATTGAAGGTATTTGGTTGGTATCAAAATCTGCCCCCTTCTCTCTCTTTATAATTATCTATAAATTGTAAAGGGGGTGCACATTTGCAAGGAGTTAGACATTTTCTTCTCTACCCTCCCCCTCCATTCTTCTTCTGGGATGAATGTGGAGTTTTAAGCCTCCTCTCCAAGCTTTGTAATGACATTTTCTTAACTCTTTCCCACCAATGATGTACTGTTCATATTTTAATAAAGAAATAGATTTATGTTATTTGATGCATTGTGTCCATTCTCTGCATGATTTTATTACTTTCACTTGCCTCTCTTCATTATTGTGGTATACTGTGCATGTTTATGATGTTATTGCAGGTTGTGGGAGTTGTGTTTAATGGGAAAAAATGGTGTTATGTGTGAATTTATCTTTGGTCTATGGTGCATCTTGTCCACCTTCTCCATTGCTCACCTCTCTCCATTTCAGGCATAATAATTTTGTCTAACAACCCCCTTTTCTTGGTGCACCACCTCTCTTAGTGTAGTTTTATTTCATACAATCTCTCTCCCTGCGTCCTTGGAATGTTAGAATAAGATTAGGTAGTTTTTCTTGCATTAGGAGTAGTTGTGGTAGGTAGGCTTAGGAAGAGGATTCAACTTTCTCCAGAGGATTATCTCAAGTTCACAAGTCCCACATCTTAAGAGGTAATCCTATGTTAACAAAAAGTAGGGATCCATAACCAAAAATCTTAGGGTGCTACTTTTTTGTGATAACAGTTCTTGCACGCCCAGCAGGATGAGCAGGTGAAAGCTCTATATTTCACAAGTATTCCATTGCAATATCTAGCCACCGTGCTATCGACACTAACAGTTTTGGCACATCCTATGGGATAAGATTGAGGAGATTTATATCTTCCTTTCAGAAAGTTGATGTGTTCTCTTTGGAATTTCAACCTTTGGAGGCACATGCAAAACACATCTGACAACTCCATTGATCCAAACAACCCATTCTCTGAAATTACAAACCTTTCTTCCATCCATTTCCATCTATTTTTCTTCCCATATCTTTCATTTTCTCCCATTCATGAAGTTGTGCAACCATGACTTCATTCCCATCATGGAATTCACACTTACATCAGTGCAATCAACCTCTAATGAACTTCACAACTCATCCATATCAGTGTTATGATCAAATTCAAAATCACTATGCTTACCCCTATGAGCAATATCAAAATCAGTTTGGCTATGGAGCTTATCAAGAGGAAGGGTATGCATGTAGTGATAATAGTTATATGGAGAACATTGATATGCAGGAGAATATTCAAAGAATGGAGGCTAATATGGTGCAGTCCCGGGAAACAACTCAAATGAAAGCGTTCAGAATTGGTTTTAGGGCACCTTATCTATGGGTTAGCCCTTTTCCAAGACATTGTAGCCCACAACAGAAGATTGATTTCATGGTTGAGATGTTGCCCCAACTTGCACAATGGATTGAGAAGATTGAAGCTTGTGAGCTTGATGCAAGACAACATTGTCAATGGGTAAGTCCACAAACAGCTCCTTGTTCTTCCTTTTCTCCTTCCCGAGCTTTATCATTTCAACATCATCATGATTCAATCTCATTGTATATTGCCCCTAGTGTTGAATTCCCTTATCCATCCTCTAATCTTCCACCCCAACTAAAATTTTCTGCCCTTTTCCCTTCCAAATAGCCATTCTCTTCAAAGAAACAAGAAGTTCTATCCCTCCCACCACCAAAAACAATAGCAAAAATTGTTGAACCCCAACCCATCCCTCCTCTTGCATTTCCAAGTTCATCCTGGGAAGATGACAATCAGAAGACCAACCAAGGGCAACAAGGAGAAGAGCTTAATAGAGAAGAGATGATAAAAAAATTGAGAAATTGGGCTTTAAGATTTGGAATCGAGAAAATCCCCTTGATGGTTAAGCCTAAGGAGAAGGCAAAGGTTGAAGAACAAGTGGTGGCTAAGGTTGATTATGTGGTAGAAGTAGAGCATGTATGAGAAGAAGATCAACAGTTAGTGTGATTTGAATGCAATGTCCATGATGGCACTTTAATTGAAAAGATTGTTAATCATCTACCAGTTGCACAATCATTCAAGGAAGAGGAAGAACAACCATCTTTAAGTCTAGCTAAAGAGGAGCATATGGAGGTGAGCAAGAAAAATTCATAGGCATTGAATCATGAGCCGATTGCATAAGAGATTGCAGATCTCTCTCCCATTCAATCTCTTTAAAAATCTATTTTTTTGGAAGAGTTTGAGCTCACAAGCTTCATGTTTGAAGATGAAGCTATACATGATGCGAAAACTACAAATTCAGAGGTCATCAGGAGAAAGGGAGGAGCCTTGGCATGGCAGTACAACGAAGAGCTTGACTTCTTATCTGATTTGGAGGAGTGTTTTGATGGAGAAGAGCCCATGGAAATCATAACATTTACTGCCCCATCATTCATCCTTCAACAACAAGAACCTATTGCCATGAAAGAGTAACCCGCACTTCACAACAATCCTCTTGAATCAACATTGGAAGAGTTGGATCTTCTAAGTCTCACATCAGATGAAGGGGAAGAAAAAGAGCACAAAAATGCCATACCATCCACCAAAAGGGGACATCAGTTGTCTATAGATGTGCAAAGAGAAGAGAATCCAATTATAGACAGTCACCTTTTATAGGGAGGCTTGCAAGAAGGCTTCCTTACTAAAGTTGGAATTTAGAGAAGCAAGAAAATCCAACAAACCAGACCTTGCCCAATCAGGTACTTGGATTCATTGAAGCCAAGGGAGAAGCCACAACCTATCATGTTTAATTCTAAGAATGAGGATGCATCTCAATGTGCCAAAGATCAACTACCATGCCTCTTCGAACTGAATGAGCAACAATTAGAAGAGGTATTTATTTTATTCTTAATTGATACCTTTATGTATGGTGGAGTGGAAAATTAGCATGCAGTCAATTTTTCACTCTCAAACACAACCATTCTTAGTGCCAAATATATCCATGGCTGCAAATTATGAGAAAGGGAAACTAATTTTCATTGTTAGTGTTAGGTTTTATCTAAGTTGCTCTTTTCTCTGGTTAGTGTAGGGTAGGAGTAGGTTTGATTTCAACAGAAGAAGTGTTTGTGCACACTCTCTATGTCTTACTTGAGGCATGTATGATTTGTTTCCTTGTACATATTTTTGTTCATGACTGCTTCAGGAAGTCTATTGTGTAGTGCATCATCACCCCTAGTTGTTGCAACAAACAGATCATAGTTGCCTGAAGAAGTTGCAATCATAAAAATATTCAAATGCAAAGCAACTAAAATAAGTTAAGGAGAAGATCTTAATGATTTTCATCTACTTGTTCCTTCAAGAACATCTGCAACTAAGCTCCTTGTGCCCTTGCAAAGAAATTAGAAAATCAACTTATGAAGAGTAGCTATATTCGAGTAGTGTTGAAAAGAATATCATTTTTGCTGCGGTCCCATTTTTGCCTCCCAAATCAGCATGTGTCTATAAGTCCTGCAATGTTTCATCTTGACAAGGAAATTAATTGTTTGTACTTCGTGTTGGTAAAAATTAGACGTTGGGGCAACTTTAGATATGCATCATACAGTTCCACATGTCAAAATTACAGAGGAAAAAGGTAAAGAATCTAAATTCAAAGTAGTTTTCCACTCTCACAAAACAAACTTTAAGATTTTCTTATTGAGGTTGGAAAATGTAAACAACGTAAGGTAGTCCCAGGTTCAAACATCAGTGTTCCAAGTGATTTGTGGCACAAGTTATCGATTCAAATCAAATCGGGATTATCATTAAGGATTCCGTACCCAATGGATAAATGTACAGGAAACTAGTCATACTCATCTAGCGGGTAAATGGCCACACAATTTGCCAAAATTGTTATCCATTTTCACCTCCCGGGTGAAAATGGACAACCGGGATGCCTTGCATGCACGCAATGTCAATAGGCTCACAGGCCAATCCTAGATGTACAAAGCAATTCTCAGTATTTAAGGGCATCATAAAGGACTTCAAGGAAGTTGGAAGCCATCAGAGGAATATTTTCCTCTTCTAGGTTTTCAAGAAGCTCAAAGTTTTATTCTGATTGAGGAAGCAAGCAATAGAGCCCACTTGCAGACAAGATGGCAAAATCTGGTAATTGGCCCGGGAGTACTCTGGAACATCTTCGCACGCCCCTTGAAATCCAAAATCTGTAAAAGTTTGGAGGTAGGGCAAAGAAATTGAAAAAATTACAAAAATGCCTTTAGGCCCTTAGCCAGCTCATCGAGTTGGGCGGTTACATCGAGCTCCCTGATTACATTTCATGGCAGGAGAGCCATTTCATTACACGACTGAGCCATTTGGAGATGCAGGGCAAGTTCTTGAACGTAGGTGATATGTGATGATGATCGAATTGGTTAGGAGGGGTGCATCATAATTCAATTCATCGAGATAATTCAAGAGAGGACGTGGTGAGATCTTAAGACATAACTATGTGAAGCAAAGTAGGGTGAGCTATGACATGATGACAAAGTGCATATAAGTTGGCTCGTGCATGACAACAAAAGAGGCTGAACTAGTTTCATAGCAAGGCCATGGAGAAAACATGCAAGACAGATAGGAAACGTGAGGCCGCAGCGAGGCACAAAGAACCTGAAGGCAAAAGCCCAGACAAGTCAGACAAGCCCGAATCGATAGAAGAAGGGATAACGGCTCGGCTAGCTAGGAAAAATCAAGTCATCAAGATGATAGACTACAGTAGAAAAGGATTCAACAAGCTCGGCTTGGTTGCAAGGCCACAAAGGTGATTCGTGGGAATGCACAAGAATCATGGAATCATAGTGGAAAACAATTGGCTCAGCCGGGGAATAAAGTATTACAAAAATTCACGACAAACTCAAAGGGGAGTGAGGTCGAAGACTTAGGTGAAGTGGAAGATTGGAGTTGGCTCACCGAGCCAACTCGACAAGCCGTTAAAATGAGTTCCCTCAGGGAGGTCGTCGGCCGAATCGGGTATGACACATTCGTGAAGAAAAAAGGGAGTTCAGGCCATGGGGACATGAGTTCCCCTTGGACGTGATTCGACTGCACGATAAGGATGTGAAGTTAAGAGTGAGTGCGGGAACGACGATGCGGCTCTAATGCGGGATCAGGCAACAATGTGGGTCTGTGGTGTGTGTGGTGAACTCAGTGCGGGTGAGGAAGGTTTGGCACGTCCGCGAGCTCGAGCGAGGATGTGGTTGTGAATTTGAAAAGGACACATAAGACACAATATGGCTAAGATAGGGGTTCACTGCACAAGAGGCACACGGGGCATCGGGACATCATTCCTTGAGTGCCCATCTTCTCCACACATAACAAAATCATGCATTGAATAGGGCGAGGTTGCGAAGTATCATTGAGTAGGCATCGAGTGGTCATTGGGAATGTAAACAAAGAAGCCCAATGCATTGAAAATGGGGTCAACGATGCAAGAATGGTGCCAAATCAGCGAGTCAGCTGGCGAGTTGGCCCCTCATTTAAGATTTGAACACTTAACCTTCCCCTTACCATTAAAATGGTGAAATCGATGGGTCCCCAACACATTTTTTAAATTGCCTGAATCATTGAATCATACAGGAAAACATTATGAGAGGGGGGGAAATATTAAAAGGATCATTTCCAACCAACTTAAATTCACAGTCCAGTGAAGTGGAAGTCAAGCTTGACAAGACATAAAAACAACTGCTCTCACTCAGATGCTCATAACTTTCATATTTCCCAGCCAAATTGAGCAATCTTATACTCGTTGGACTCGTGGCTCCGAGCTCTATGCACAACAATCAAGAAATTCAAGGATTGGTGGAGTTTCGAGGAAGAAAATTATAGAAAACACGCCCATTTCAGAATGACAACTTCAAGGTAGTTGAAATTGCAATAAATGACAACGTGCGTGGAATTTTCTTCTTCTAGAGGCCAAAGGACAATCCGCCCCTTCTTTGTAGGGCACTCTGTCACTTTTGCAAGACATTGAAGGAAGTTGGTTGGTGGTTGAAATCAAAATCCGCCCCTTCTCTCTCTTTCTAATTTTCTATTAATTGTAAAGGGGGTGCACATTTGCAAGGAGTTAGACATTTTCTTCTTTGCCCTCCCTCCCTTCTTCTTATGGGATGAATGTGGATTTTTAAGCCTCCTCTCCAAGCTTTGTAATGGCATTTTCTTGCCTCTTGCCCACCAATGATGTACTATGCATATTTTAATGGAGCAATAGATTTATGTTATGTGATGCATTTTGTCCATCCTCTGCAGGATTTTATTACTTTCACTTGCCTCTCTTCATTACTGTGGTATAATGTGCATATTTATGATGTTATTGCAAGTTGTGGGAGTTGTGTTTAATGGGAAACAAATGGTGTTTTGTGTGAATCTATCTTTGGTTTGTGGTGCATCTTGTCCACCCTTTCCATTTCTCACCTCTCTCCATTTCAGGAACAATAATTTTGTCTAGCAACCCCTTTTCTTGGTGCATCACCTCTCTTAGTGTAGGTTTATTTCATGCAATCTCTCTCCTTGCCTCCTTGGAATGCTAGAATAAGATTAAGTAGTTTTGCTTGCATTAGGAGTAGTTGTGGTAGGTAGGCTTAGGAAGAGGAGTCAACTTTCTCCGGAGGATTATCTCAAGTTCTCAAGTCCCACAGCTTGAGAGGTAATCCCATGTTAGCAAAAAGTAGGGATCCATAACCAAAAATCCCAGGGTGCTACTTTTTTGTGATAACGGGAAGATCACGAGGAAGTCAATTGGTTATGCTTTGAGTCACGAGATGGGTCATTTGGGCCTTGCCTTTGTCTTTAGTCTGTAATTTGAGGAGTCTAATTGGGTGGCTTGTATGTTTATATAAGAAAAACCTAATTGCCTTAGGGAAGTCGACTAGGTTTTGTAGAATAGCTCAGACCTAACTTTACAAAATAAAGTAAAGATTGGATGCGAGCCTAAGGCTCAGGGCAGGATATAATGAATTAATTGCATTGTTAGCGATCGGTCTATGCGTGCACTAATCCTCTAAGTATATGAATAAAGTTTGTTGATGGGTTTTTTGTTGTTGAATTCAATCATGTGATATTTCATGCATCTCTACATTTTTCCCTCGTGTAATTTTGCGGGTTACACGGTCTAAGGTGACTCTTTATTGAGCACTCTAATTACCTCTAATTGAACAAGGTCATCTTGATCTTCCAATCCCATAATTATACATCCCTGCACCTCTTTTGTAATGAGTATAAGGCCTTCCACCCCCTTGTATTGTTATTATTGAGCAAGTTTTCTAACTAAGTTTGTTGTGAAAGTCAAGCCTAAGATATTTGTATTCTTCTACTATTTCCAAATTGTTTCCCTAAAAAGGAAGTTAATTAGTTTTTTTTTTTTTTTGTGTAGAGAGAAGATCATGACTTTGGTTTTGCTGGTATTCACTTGCATTCCCACCTCTTAGTAGAAGATCTCTAAAGCCCTTAGGTGTTCTCTCAAACTATACAATTGTTTTTGCAATTAGAATGAGAACACCCACATATAAAAGTAACTTTACGACATGGTTAACTAGATGAATGCCCCCTCCACCAATCTTATTTATACAATTGTCCAACATATCAATGGATAGCCCAAACAATGTAGGAGATAAAGGACATCCTTGCTTTTGACACTGATGTCACTTCCAAAGTATTTTGACATTCCTTCACTTGTACTTTTTTTGGCCTCGACTTGTTCGTAAAGTCTATGCATTGTTGCTATATATTCATCTAGAACTCCAAGTTCCTCCATCTTGCTCCAAAAACTTACATTTAGGGACGGTGTCAAATACAAATTTTTAATCCTTGAGAACCAGTGGTGATTATATTGTTTCAAATCCATGGGATCATGGGACCAATCTTAGAATAGAAATGGGACCAATCTTAGGCGAATTCCCTTCCATAAGACCGCATCATGCTAGTTTCCTTTCCCTAATAAAATAGTTGAACAAGTCCATGCTTTATGATCCACCGAATCCTCAGTGCCGTCGCGCCTCTGTGTTGCGAGCTCGTGAACACATAATTCCGAAATCTACGTTGAGAATTGTGGAGTGCTGCAAAAACACCACAACAACACAAATGAAGGAGATCTGGATTGCATTTACGTGGGCAGCGCTGATATTTTCTTTGGCATTAAATGCCAACGCTATAAGGGCATTGGACAATGGATCTCAGAATACCAAAAAATTCATCATAGAATTACCTAGGCAGGAGCCCATCGTATATCCAACCAGAGTTGAACAAATTTCATGGAAGCCCAGGTAAAATACTAAATACGTGCATCGGAACTTTCAATTTCTAAACTTGAAGGGGACTTGCAAATTATTGGGGCTGGAAAGTTGTGATATGAATCTCTCATTTTTCATGCATTACAGGGCTTTTGTGTACAGAGGGTTCCTTTCCCTTGAAGAGTGCGACCATTTGGTTTCGCTTGTAAGAATCTCCTTTTCACCCTTCTCAGCTCATATATTCCTAATTAAAGAAATTCTTTGACAACTTTTAGTTAAGAGACTTTAAGCTTCCGCAGTACAGTGTTTAAGATGGTATCAAACATCATAATTTTTTTGCTATGCAATTCATCTGGAATCTTGCCTCTTAAACCGTTTGTCTTTTTACGTTCATACTGTTATGAAGGTCAGCTTAGTCAAGTTAGTCAGCATGTCTTAACCTTCACCCAGCTTTATGTTTTACGCTCTACATTACGAGTTTTAAGTTTTCATCTTCACCTAGTACTCCTGGTGCTTGGCAAGCTCCAAATTACTAACGAGTTTGGTCACGAGGTCAAAACACAAGAACACACAATTTGAAAAATATATATAAAGTAAATGAAAAACAATCTCCTTGTGGCCTTCGGGAGATCTTGTAGACCAAAAATTGTCATTTGTTTGGCAGTGAAACAGAAAAAAAAAACTACCCTTACATTATCTCTGCTGTCGTCTGAAACACGCTCCTGTGAACTCAGCAACAACATGAGAATGTCCTTCAAGTGTGGGACTTGACTCGATGAGACATACCTCCAGAGAAGGTCGGTTCCTCACCTAACTATTCTAACGGTAACACTACTAGCTAAGCTATTGATTTGCAAGGGGAAAAGGGGGAAGAGAAAACATGAAGTAAACAAAGGGGGTGGTGATTGCCCCAAGATAGAAGGGATGTCTCTCCTTGAGGGGAAGCATAGGGGGGAAAAACACAAAGCCAAGAGGGTAGAAACAAGCCACAGTTCACCCTGCATCAAATCAAACTCCATTTTCACATCATTTAAACAGAGAGAAATGAAATCGTGTAAGTATAACTCATACACATCATGCCATTAATGAACAAAGAGGCAAGAAACACAATAATTTAAGCCAAAGGGTAGAAAAGAGCTACAATCAACATCATATTATTGCCTGAAAGTATGCACAGTCTATTACATTAATGGGGCAAGGCATTGGACGCATTACATCAACTCAAATCAGAGGTCTGCAACTCAGAATGTTGAGCCACCATTTGGGCATGGTAACTTCACATTTGGGAGAGGATCCTACTACAATTGAATCTATTGCACATATATAGAAGGAAGAGAGAAGAGAAGGATGAAGAATTTTCTGGAGAATATCCATGTCTTCATCCTCATCTAAATCAGAAAGATCAGAAGGCTCTAGAAGATGCTCCAACTGAAAATATTCGCCTAGAAACCACTCTCTAGCATATTATGAAGGATCTCTGAGTTTTCATGATCACCACAACTCTGAAGGTGCCTTGATCTGCAAGTAAAATGTAGATAAATTTTTAAAGGTTTGATCCTAGGGAAGACACCAACTTGATCCCACGAGATCAAGAGGATTAACGAAGATTAAGCTGCCAATTGTCTACAACTGCCATGATTGCATTTGGGCCACCGCTAACAACTCATCTCCATGCTTAACAACCAGGTGATCCCCTTATATGTTTTTTGGAGGGTCACACGAGCATCTTTTAGTTAGAAACACCTTTCAAAAAGATCAGGATCTCTCGAAAAACATTCGTAATTGAAAATATGTGTCATAAGATTGAGGAAATAAGCTGAAGCTGCCCAATTTTCTGTCATTAAATTCTCTCCAATCCCTCAACCTCTCCCTCTGAATTTTTGCTCTAAGTCTTCCCCTCAAAAATACGTTTAAATGAGATCGGTCTCAAGCCAAACGGAGCCTTCAGTCAAAAGGTATGGCCCAAATACCAGTCCCAGATCGCTCTCCATTGTGACATCCCCCGGCTTAAGCATGCACTAGATGAGATTGTCAATTTTAATCTCGTGCCACAAATACTGTAGCAGGTCACCAGGTGCTGCCACGTATCCACTTGCTCTGCGTGTTGATTTCACTGGTGACTTGCTGAATAATCTTCGCCCAAATTGAAGCCACGTGCTCTCCTTGTATTGGTCTTGAGACCTCAGCTCACAGGGTCACGAGTTTGGCCAAATGACTTTGAATCCTAGATTTTCCAGGAGCCTGAGTCACTCATGATTAGTCTACGTGGACCAATTAGGTGTCATTCAAGCTCTCGGGTCTCCACTCATTTTCATGCTCACCTTAGGCCTCTAGGGTTCGCTTGTGAGTTCTCGAGGGCACGAGATCTCAGGTCTTCCTGCTTGGGTTGCTTTCCTTTGAGCTTTGTCGGGACTTGAGCTCCAAGGGTGGCCGTCATTGGTCCATGTGGACCAATGACTGACCACAATGACCTTGTGACTTGACGCATCTTTTGAGCTCCAACTGCTTAACCTGCAACCAATCTCGGCCTTCGGGCTCTTCTTGGGACTTTTGGGTTCTCAAGTATCCGTGAACCTATGCCTTACCGTTTTGAGCTGATTTTCCTTAGGAACCTGAGTTATAGGGATTATACCATGTGTTCACCTCCTACTCTCTCTGAGCTTCTGCCCCCTCAATGCCTTGGCCATTTCTGCTTGATTTTGAACCCCCAGGACCATAGATTGCCATCATTGGTCCACGTGGACCAATCACGACATTTCGTGATCTCGGGACTTTTCTACCATTCAAGGTTAGATGGATCGCCGATCGTTCAAACCTTAGGACCTCGAGAACCCAAGAACTTGACTCCCTCCAACTCGGCGAGCTTAGACCTTGTGACTTAGCCAATTCGACCTCAATTTGATCTCAGTTCGATGCCGACTCGGTGACCTTCAATCCGCGACTATGTCGAGCTCGGGCAAAAGACGACCCGTGGAGCCTTTGCTCCATTTGAATAAGTAGCTGCCGCCATTTATAAAACCCCATCGAGCTCCTCCCATAGCAAATATGGGATTAATCTCCCAAGTGATCCATTGATACAACGACCGCCATGTGCCCCTCTTACAACCCGATGAAATTTGACGGCTTGGATTGTTAAGGAAATGAACAGAATGGACATCTCCAACCTGTTTTGGAGGCAAAGCACATGATTTTGGCCGTTTTTTTAGGCAAGCTTGTATGAACACAAAACTGTCCTGTGCATGAAAATTTGAAAAGTTTTGAAGCATTAGGGTGTCTGAAATACCTTAAAAACTGCTATCAAAACCTCTAAGTCTTTGTTCTTGACCAGTTGTCTAAAAATAAGCATGGTGCTTATTTTTGAAAACAATCTCTATGCCCTTATACTTGTGTAAGCTTCACAAAAGGTCGAAATTTCTGAGATTTATTTGGTATGTGCATTTTAAACTTGTTATTCACTTAATATCTGAATTATTCTAGGAAAGAAACAAAAAAAATATATTAATGCCCACAAGTGATGAAAATACGCTGGGACTCATAAATACACCCAAGTATGATAGATGATTGTTATGGAAAAAATATCCTCGAAATCCAACTCTAGATCAATACCAAAACTAGAGGGGGTACTTCAAGGTCATTCTACACAAACATTGTTGCTTAGGTGCCTACAAATGAGAATTGTTGTGTGGAGGCGAGAGAAACCCATTACAAAGAGTATACGTTTATGAAGGCCTAAGCTAGAAATTGATGATATGGCAGGATACCAACGTCATAACTTATGTCAATGAACACCCAAACCAGAAGATGAGTTGTCATCATTAATCACCTTAAAAGGCCCAATACAAGATCTAATGATGTCCTCGAAGAAGAGTATGGGGTAAGGGGGTCAATTTGAATAATCCTAGGGGGAAGCAAGGTACCTTCCATAAATCCTCTCCCAAATTTGCAGCTGAAGAATCATTTGAAGTAGACAAGAAATTGGTGTTGTGAACTTTCCTCCAGTCCTTGTGATGTTGGTAAGATAAACTTGAAGGCCATCATCACCAAAAAGAGGTAGACGTGCAACCTTTGATATGTGAATAAGATGATTGGGAAACCCTAGTAGTTGCACGTGAAACAAGATGTCTTACTTGATTGTAGATATATAGTATCCTAAGCATTCTTATCCCCCCAACATCTAAAATAGATTCTAAGGAGGTAATCAACTCGGTGTCTTGAGAACACCTCTACACTGCCTCGCATCTAAAGTGCCAAACTCCTCTCATTGGGATAATGAAAGAAATTGGATACTAAAGCCCCTAGATCTCTCTACAAGAACTAATAGCTTCCCTAGATATCATGATAGACATGGCATCTGCATATGAAGTGCTCCTTAAACTCTACTTAATGAAGGGAACAAAGATGCCACATTTTGTCTCCACAAGGAGTACTTGTACAAAGTGTGTAAAGTAGAAAGACTTATTGGGGCTAAGAGGTCCTAGTGACGTGAATACACTGCTGGTAAATTAGTGATATGGTGGTATTCCTTTACTTGAAATTAGCGGGATCTAACCCTCAACTATGCAATGGGCTATCAATGTGACCAATGGCGTTGTTGGTATGTTAGCATATAATTTTTTCACTTCTATCCCTTGATGAGGTGTGTATCTTGCCCTATGGAAAGTGATAAAAATTATGCAAGAAATGATAGGCCTGCAGTTCCTGCTCGCATTTGAGAGAGGTGGCACCTTATGGGATTTTTGTTTTTTTTGTTTTTTTGTTTTTTTGTTTTTTTGTTTTTTTGTTTTTTTGTTTTTTTGCTCACGTTTGCCAAAAAATTAAAAAGGAAAAATGGATAAGTCTGAAACTGAAAAGGGACAAGTAACCTGAAAGCAAAATGATATGGCTGGGAATTGCTCTACGAAAACAAATAAAGATATGAAAAATAATATTTCTTGTTATGATAATTTAGAAGAATAAAATGCAATGGTGATATCAAGAGATTGATATAGGCCGGTAGGTCCAATTGGGAAGACACAAACTTCTTGTGAGCATGGTGACATTCAAAGTTATCTACCATCCTCATTTACTAAAAAGAAAACCAATTAACAAGCAATATCAAATTCCGAATTCTTGGAAAAGAAAATATAGAGTTCCTTAAACCATGACACATGTCCCATTGAGTAGATAAGCATAACTTCAAGGAGACACTTTTGGAGAAAATCAGACCAAGCAAAATTATCTAGATAGAGTGACAAAGGCTGAAAATTTCACTTGCACAAGAGTTCTACTGGTTTTCCCATAATGCAAGTATTCATCATGAATCATCACATGTTCATTTGCTTACGATAACATCCTTCACGATCAACTTAAAGATCGCAATAGTGAGCGATTGCAACCCCCCATAAATGGGAATAGGAAGGAACCCCTATCCATTTAAATTAGTGTCTTTTATACAAATCCTCATTTAACTATTTATTGACAATGTTTTCCCTGGGAAAATAGGAAGTTGTTTGGTATCTGGATTAAGAGAGTCTGAAAGATGGACTTAGTCAGATCTATATTCTGTGCAAAAGGGCAGATGTTAGGCTGATTGTTTTCATCAATAAAATCATCTCTTGTTTCAATTAATGGCAGTGTAGGACTAGAAATATCCCTAGTGCAGGACTTACGCGCAAGATTTATACTTTTCCCAGTGCAGGACTAATGGTCGCCATTTTGAATTTGGTTTGTATGTTCTTTAATTATGACCATGGCCAGAGAAGAGATGATGTCCTCTGAATCATCCGAATTGTCCTTACTCCACTGTTTATCGTCTTTAGCAAAAGGTTTTGCAGCAGGGTAAATTGATAACTTTTTTTAATCTTGTCCGTTTGTAATCACCATATTCCCCGTTCTGCAGTCAATAAGGGCGGCAACTGTGTCCAACCAAGGGTGTCGTAGGATTAGAGGGTATCCAATCTTCCTATTCTTTGTTTTTATGATCACGAAGTCTACCGAATAATCCCATGATTCAATGGTGATAGCGACATTTTCTATAATTCCCTTTGGCTTGTTTGTAGACTGGTTTGCCATTTGTAAGACGATGGAGGTCGACTGTGGTTCAGGCAGTGATAGTGTGGACAATGTATCTGTGGTCATCACATTAATAGCAGCTCCTAGGTCAATTAGGACGTTAGGGATCTCGACATCTCCTATGCAAACTAGAACAAGAGGACTCCCAAGATCTCCATATTTGGGAGGGGGTATGTTCCCTTCCAGGATACTAACAAGTTTCCCATCAACACGGATGGTTTTAGGTTGATTCTTCCTTCTTCCTAGAGTCTTAAAACATAGCTCTTTGATAGTTTTGTTTATTTCAGGAATTTCCTTAAGAGCTTGTAATTAGGGGAATCCAAATACTTAATTTCCTCAGGACTCTTTGAATTAATTATGACTCTGGTTGATCAGGGACTATTATGTTGTTCTTTTCCAATAGTCTGGATGGAAAGGGAATGTCAATGTTTGGTCGAGGTGTTTTCTTCAACAACAGGACTAGGTTGTGTTTCTTCTATCTTTTATGTTTCTTCAGGGATTTCTTCTGTCACAAGAGATGAAGGTTTTGAGGGTAACCTTCCCTGAACACAAAAGGATATTTTTACAATCAACAGAGTTTACTATGGCATTTTTATCTGTATTCCACAGTGAAAACGTTGGGTAACACTACCTCAAAGTTTTGTGATTTTCCACAGTTTGTGTTGGTATTTGTGGTTAGGTAGGTTAATTAGATGGGGTAGTATTTGTAATTCTAGTTAATGAGGCTTGTTGACCTTGGGGGTCTTCTTTGATTATAATATTGTTGCTTAGATCCTTGAGGTACATTCCACTGTTGTTGGTACTGAAGATTAAATTGTTGAAACAATGGCATGTTTGGATGTGGAGCCCAAGGTTGTTGATAATAATTTAGTGGGGCATTCCACTGTGGGCTCCACTCCTGTGGGGCTTGTTAAACCCAAGGTTGGGGATATGGCCATGGTGCATTCCATTGATTTAGGACCCATTTTGATTTTGACATGTAGGAATAATTTTAGTTGGACTGAAAATTTCCTTCCTTACCTCTGAGCCATATAGTTTAACTCAACATTCATCTTGTGTGTTTTGTTTTAAATGGTTCTTCAATAAGGGAAACAACCCACATTGGTCTAGTATCATGCTTGAGTTCACAAAGAATACATATTTTTGTCTTACCTAAGGGGTAGTATTTAAGTCCATGTTTATCTCTACATCTAGGGTAGTAGATGAACAAAGGCTATGTATTCTAGGAGTTCTCCCTATCCATAGTTGTATTGAGTTGAACCAAAAGGTATGTTCTCAAATTTGCAATTTCTTCTCTTAGTTTGGATATATCGCCACGTGCCATTTCTCCTTTCTATCTACAAAAGTTGGCGCGAGTTTGGGAGTAGTTTCTACAGAGGTTAATGATTTCTGTAAATTCTAGTTTATTCATGTCTCCCTTTCCCATAAGATTGAAGGCTTCCTATGTGTATTCATCCAATCCTTTGAGGAATAAAGTTTTGAGGAGATTAATATCTAGACTAGGACCACACCTCCTGAGAAGGAAGAGGAAACGATAAAGATAATCCTCCACACTCTCATCTTCCTTTTGTTGAATTCTAAATTTTTTTTCCTTCCTGTCCCAAACTCTGCTATAGTCTTGATATTTTTCCAAGAAAATTGTTTCCATCTCTTGCCAACTATGGATGGAGTTAGGGTTAATCCCATAAACCATCTCATAGTTGTGTCTTTTAAAGTGGAGGGAAATAACTTGAGCTTATGGGAATTAGAAGTGTAATCATAAGTTTGGCACAAGGCCTTGAATTCAAAAAGGAACTGATCAGGATCTTCTGAGACTAATACTTGAAAGGTTGGTAAAATTGAGGGGGATATATTTTTCATAAGATCTTGATTGTTAGGATCTAATTGTATGGGATAGGAAAAAATTCTTCCAACTGGAGGGTTTTATTTTTATGCACCATCGGGGTTATCTACTTCATCATCCATCCTTCCTTGGTCAGCAAGTTATTCCACATGCTAGTTTTGAGAGGGGTTTTGAAAATTTATCCTAATGAATCTACCTCTATGGTCTCTAGGTCTAAACATAAATTTTTATCATTCTAAGGATAGTTCCCTAACCATCAGTGCTTAACTTGATTGTTTTTGTTCCACATAGTCAAAAGCATAGAGGATTCTTGTTGTCATTGCAAGGTCTTCTTACTTCAAAAGAAAGAGTTATGGAAACAAAATTTCTAAATGGAAACTTACCATACAGCCAGGTAGCACTTCTAGCTAGCACCTTAGCCTTTGATAATACCTTGAATTCCCCGGCAATAATGCCAAAAAGTGACAAGCGTAATTGATACTCATACTTTATTTATATCATATTTGTCATTCCAAGGTGGTGTCCATGGTTGTTTGAAATAAAGGGAACATTCAGAATTTCTCTCAGCACGTACTTAATAACATAATTAACTGAATATTATACTAACTACAATCACGAAATGAAATGAATTGGAAGCAAAGGAATATTGAGGACGTAATTTAAAGGTATGAAAAATAATTCAATGATGGAATTTAAATGAATGCAAAATAACATAAATGAAATAACAGTAAATCCCCCTTCTCGTTGGGGAGGAGTGGCCCTTGCTCCTTCCCTTTGATTAGGTTCAACGTTGAAAGTTACACAACAAAAAATTACCCTAAATATGAAATGTTAGTGATTTGAAAGAGACTGCTTTTACAATAATCAACTAATTGAACCAAACCTAAATCTTAATACATTAGCTCTTTTATACTAGAGCAATCCTCGTCTCTCTAGAAGAGAACTAGTTTATTTACAATAACTAACATTTACTTAACTGGACGATGACTAAGTAATGACCAAATATTTTAAGAATTACAGTTGTGGAAGGGGTAATCTATGCAATATTTGAATTGAAATATTATTGTTAACTATAGATGAGGCCCATAATTGACTCCTTTTAAAGAGTCAGTCGGTGTTGGAAGATATTTTAGATCTTGGACTGATTTTAGAGAATCATGGTGATCTTAAATCCATAAGTGTATGTTTACATCACGTCTTCCAAGCAACTAAAGTTAAATTGGAAGTTCTTGGAACCCATAATCTACATGAAGGTAGGTTGAGATAGTAGCTCATGTCTCATGCTCATGCCATTATGTTAACTGATGTGCCAGTTGTATCAACTCATAGTTCATCCATCCAAACTATTTATCTCTTTTGTGCAAGTTTCTTATTTTAAGGAAGTCTGAATTAATGATCTGGATGAGTCTTGCATGCATAGCGAGTCATACACTAATGAAAAGGCAAGTTATGCGCTATAAAGTGATTCCTGTGCCAGTGCACCAACGAGACCTGCACTAGTCTACAATTAACTCTTGTGATGACTCAACATATGCTTTTCCAAATATATTGTTAGTACTCATAAAAGGGTCCATTTAAACCATATTTGAAGAAGCAATAAAAAAATAAAAATAACAAGAATATGCACAAAATTTACTTCAAAAACATAGTAAAATATTGATTATAAAACACTAATATTATACATCGTGCAAAATGATAACAATATAATACATGGTTAAAACATGATAAAATAGGGGCTCATCAGAAAAGTGCCATGTTGCACATGAAGCACCCATCAACATGTTAGGAAGATAAAAATTACTGTCAATCACATTGGTATAATCTGACTATAGGGTTTTTGTGCTCTATGAAAAAATGAAACAATAACACCTGTAGTGTATGAAATTGGATGCACCTAGGAGCCGTTGTGGAACTGGTAATAGGTATATGTGCTAAGTCAGTCCATGATTGCATGTTATAGATATGTATATGATCTATCTTATCTTCAACTATGAAATAAAGTGAACGCGCATGTGTCCTCATGGACCTCATTTAATGAGCATACAAGTTTACTACAAGGATTAGGTATTGGCATGAAAATGCAAGGGCATTAAATGATAGAAATGTGACCTCCTACCCTAGTTAGAAAAAATTACAACTCCCCAAAGGATCTCACACTCTATAACTTGGTCGACTGTGGAGTTTGAGCTTTCAACTAGGATATGTAGAGTGAATGATAGGATAAATTTTCCCCCTGAGTGTGATAGATTGTATTGCATTGTAATGAGGTCTCATTTTGCTTGATTTTTATGCCCCCTCAACAGTCAAGAATTTAACTTTTCATTTGACTTTTACGAGAGTCCTAGTCCGTACGGATTGGAAGATGGTATGAAATGTGTGTATTAGAAAGATGCAATCCTCATAGAACTTACACTGTAGAATGTGTGAGTCAATGAGTGAACATGTGAGTGTGGTGAGGTCCATTTGAGATGTATACCCTTAGAATTCAATAATGTGATCTGACCTTAGAACTAGAGTGCGTCATAGGGTAGTGAGTGAAGCACTTAGTAGGAGATGCAAGAAATATATGTATTGAGTGTGTAGATTAGATGCTGCATAAAAGGAGACGAATGTGTGAAATTTCTAGTGTGTAATGTGTATGTTAAGAAAGAGTGAGTGAACTAGTGAAGCATAGGAGTTGTAGATCGCAAGAGATGGTTGATTATAGACACGTTGAGTGTAAGCCTACAATAGGTCCAACACAAGCACAAAGAGTGATAATATCCAAATGGAAAAGAAGATCATAAAAGTGATAAAAAAAACCAAAAGATGCAACGAATGAAGTTATTGGTGTAGGAGATTGACCCAAAAGGGTAGTTGTTTATTTTGTTGCAAGGATTTCATAAAATGTAACGAGTGTGTAGTAGGTTGTGATGAGTGAAAACACGTTGATTGTGTCATGTTTGTGCATTGATGGAGATGTATTTTAGACCTTTCAGGTTTGTAGTAGGTTGTTATCACATACAAAAGTATTGAATAGCGTAGTATTGGTAACGGATATGTAGATCATGCAAGTCTGTGCAGAAGTTGATTATACACAATGGAGACATGTCGTATGATATAAGGGATCCATGTTGTGTGATTTAGGAGATATATATTGTGAAAGAAATAAGTGTGAGGTATGTCATAAATGTGGCAAGTGTGTTGGCTATTCTGTTGAAGATGCAATGAGAGTATATGTTGTTTGTTATTGTTTTGAGGTTGTATTAATAAATATTGTTTGTGTGTTGAGTGTGTAGTATGTAATGTTTGAATGTGTGGTAGCTAAAAAAATTGTACATACATGTGCCTAAGGATGAACATGTGTAGATAGTATATGATGTATAGGGGGTGCCCTCAAATTTCAAGTGTGAATTGTGGCACAAGAGTGTGTCATCCGGAAATGATGATACAAATGTCTATCAATATGTATATGGTGTATGTGATGTACTAGATGTGAAGTGATGGGAAAATAAGATTTTTTTTGATGTTATAAGGGGGGAGGAAATAAGTGTGATGCCTCCAAGTGTGTACTAATGAGAGTGATCAAGTAATGTCATCTAAGAGGTCATCATTGTCATGATCAAAACCAAATGGTGAAGCATCTGAGATTTGATAAGTGATAGTGTCAACTAGTTATGACAAGTAAGGATGCCACTGTATATGTAAATTATACATGGACATAGCATATTGGTAGGGTATGTCACTGAAAGGAGGTAGGTGGAAATCCATGAAGCATACCAGCGAAGCTGAGATTTGGTTGAATAGCCAATGGTTAACAAGTTGTTGGTTGTAATATAAGGTTTTAGAAGATGGAAAGCGTCGTAAGATGCCCAGAGGTGAAATTGAAGAAAAAATATGCATCAGAAGATGCCCCAAAATGTGAGTTAGGAGAAGGATGGGCATTGCGAGATATCCCAAGTGTGAGCAGATATAACAATATATTTGACCATTATAGGTAAGGTTGAGTTAGATGATGAATGCAAATCCATGATACAGATGATGAATCTATGCAGAAATAAGAAGGTTGAAATATTTCAGGTCAAGGTTGGATAACATCCTAGTCAGAGATCAACCCACTCATGTGTGGCATCATAGTATGATAAGCAAGTTAGGGTGGCAAATGAATTGTGTTCCCAATAAGATTCATTCATGAAAAATTTACATGTAAATGGAGGTTTCTCATAATAAGATGAAGGAGATGGAACAATGTCCAATGTCTAGACATGCCCCTGATAAAGAATCATAGTAGTAGTAGTAATAGGAGGAGGTGGTGTTGCAGATGAGAAAGTATCTAGCATAAAAATATCACCTTTAAGTGGTGGCATCAACCATGACGAGAAAATTAGGGTGGCCATGGTAGTTTTTTGGTTCATTAGTAGTATCAGATCGTGGAGTAGGAATTTTAGTGTTGGGATCACAGCTGCAATATTTGAATGGAGCACGATCATTGGCTAAACTACATCATACTTTTTAGCAAAGCTGCCAATGTAGTTAGAAATGCCTGATTTTGTTAAATGAGAGAAGAAATGTGAAAATTGTTGAAGTACACAATTGGTGGCTTCCAATAAAGGGTGGGTGAGAGGGTAGAAAGATGTGAGACCACCTCTAATATCAAGGTGGAATTTGGTATGTTCATAGATGGGAAGATTGTCTTGTGGATCTTCAACCATAGTGGGAGGATGAGAGATGGGAAGCTTCATCCCTTAAGACATTAGTTTGAACCATGGCATACTTCACGAAGAGAACCTTTCTCCTAGTGGACTCATCATCATTAACTTGATAGAAATACCAAGATTTCTCAAATAATTTGGACGACGTAAAAGAAATTTTTTTTTCAAGGTTAGCTTCCTCTACCTGCAGTCTTACTTTTTTCTTCCTTGGAAGGGTTGCTCCCAACCATCCTTCACTTTTGAGTGCTGCCTTTCCCTTGTGCTTGCTGCTGGGAGGCACTCTGTCCTACTACTATTTCTTGTGATGTAGGGAGTGTGAGGTTGGAATCATCAACTTGTATTTGGGGTGTATCCACATGTTCAGTTGACTGCACTTGTGTTTCATCTTTTTCTCTCTTTGTCCTTTGCTTCTCCTTCCATCATAGTTGAAGGATGTTGAGCACTTGCACTTGCAGGTTCGGTAGCTTCAATCTCAACCCCTTCTTTTCTAGATGGAGAAGGCTCCTTAATTGAATGAGTTTGTACTTGTTATCAAAATTCACCGTCTGATTAAGCAAATATTGAAATAAATAAATGCTAATCTAATTATGTAACATCGTTGAATAAATATGCAATAAAGTACAATTTTTTGACCCAAGCAAGTAAGCTAGAAAATATGAAACCCTAGTTGCAAATGAAGGGATAAAAAGATTTAGCTGATTCATAATGATCTTGAAGGTATACCGAGCTGGAAAATTGTTGGAACAAGAACTCAAGAGTGTCGCACACGAACCCAGAAAAATACAAGAGGGCGCCTATGTAGGGTTAGGGGTGCCTGGGACGCCAGACACCTATTCTGGGCGCCTGTGACTGCTCATAAGTTGCAAAACCCAATTTTTCAGGATCGTGAGATGTTCGCTGCTTGTCGCTTTTGATCGCTCTATGTCGTTGCACTTCGTTGTTATTCGCATGAAACCTGCAGTACGAAAGAAGCACCTGCAAAGCCCCCAAACTACATCAAATCCTAAAAAGGAAAGATGCAAAATGGGAGGTCGGACTGTCCTTTGTTGTCAACAAAGTGAACTTACGACCAAGCGCTGCACTACAGTGCAAACCCCATGTAGTTTTATGTGTGTGTGTGAAGGAATCGTGCCCTAGGTGACTCTTGTGCGAGTTGCACTTGATAGCGAGCAAGTAGCTAGATGTAGATAGATGTGTGCATGGAAAAATGAACTTCCCCTCCTATGAAGTGTATGCAGAATAATGCAGTCCCTTTCCCTTGTGTGGATGCTAGATGGATGCTTGAATGCTTTTGTAAATGCCTTTGGATGTAAACTTAGGTGGTGATAGTAAATGTTTAGTGCTTGGTCCTTTATTATTGTTACATAACTTTATATTTATATGATTTCCTTGCTCCAATTTCGTAATTAAGCACTAAAAGGCCGACTAGTTAAAAGAAAGATGCCCAAACGGCTAGAAGAGACCCAAAAGATGTGAGCAAAGTACCAAGAGGTCGGAGGCGTCCAGAGGGGACGAGGGCGCCTGGGCGCTGGTGTCTAGAATCAGAAATGCCTAAGTATGAAAAGACAAACTCGGGAAGAAGGTGTGTGAGGAGAATGAAAATAGAAAGAAAGCAAAGAGGCCCAAGACAGTAGTCAGCCAATACTTTTCTTGCTTAGGAATCAGATGAATAATAGCATGTGATCAGGACCAGATAAATACCCAAAGTGCGTGATTTAGTGTCTACGTTTGCCCCCACTTTATGTTGTTGAGCAAATGCTCGATAACATAAAGTAGATAAGAGATGCATACCTGATAATCATGTAGATCGATGGCAAAAAGTGCCGAGAGACAAGGAAAAGCATGGAGTGATAAAAATATGAAGCGTGGAAGCTAAAGAAGAGGAAGTGAAAAATGATGATGATGACCCTAGGGTGAGAGCGTATGTGTAGATGTTGTGTTGTACCTGTTGTTGATGTCGCTTGATGTGTGATTGATGTGACAATCGCTTTCCATAAGGATGGACCTCCAAAAGAGAAGAACAAACAAGTAGTCAAATACGTGTATATGAAAAATTTGATCAAAACACATAATATGTAAAAAAATGCGAAAAAGGAACATGTGCGCCTGATCCATGATGAGTGAAAGAGATAGAAAGGATCCTAAAGATGTTGTAGAAGAACGAATTGTTTGGGCGATCTCACGCCAGTTGCGTTGAGTGCGATATTTTTGGGCAATCTCACGCCAACTGTGCCAAGTACAGAAGAAGTGTGGGGAGAAAGGTCTAGTTGTATTCTCCAACCTTTGACTGCTTCCGGAAGAGAAAACACCATTGCAGATGGTGTGTACAAATCCAATCCATTTCGATCAAGTCTTATCTGATGTGAAAGTAGAAAAGGTGTAATGCATGCATGCCAAGTGCTGAAGGATTGTCTGTCCTATAAAAGCTCTTGTGTAAACTGCCGTGAACTGTACTGAATTGAGAAAAGCTATGTAACTGCCCCCTAGTCACAGGCACCTAGGAAAGGTCAGGGGTGCCCAGGCGCTACTATTTGTGTTTCGGCGCTGGTGTCTGTGTTGCACTGAGGACCCAAGTCAGATCTGAGCCCTGTTTGAGATTGAAGTCTGTGTTGTACCGATACTGAAGTGTTAATGTAAATTGCTACATGGGGTGACTGATTCACCCAATGATGCCCCCCCTCGTTTGGGGTGCATGTGACATTGCTAGGAGAATGCGGCCCAAAGGAGGACCAGACGTTGAATTGAAACTGAGGCCTTGTAGGGGGAGGGAGTGTGCTTGGTAGTATCCAAGACACACACAAACAAAGTGGCTAGGAAACAAGTGTTAGTGCATACAAGATAAAGATGCATATAAAAGACAATGTGTAAGCTAACAAGCAAGAAGACAATGTGGACCGCAAAAAGCGGGTTGCAAACAGGGGACATCACTCACGATCTCGCAAGACAATTGAGGCCATAGTGGCCAAAAGCATACAGTGTGCACACAAGGCAAAGAGCAAAGACCACAAACAATGGCAAACAATGGAAGACAAGAGCAAATGGTAACAAGCAATGTAGCAGACAACCATGGTAGCAAATAGTTCCTGCAAGAAAAATGTTGTGCATGAAGCACCCATTAACATGTTAGAAAGATCGAAAGTATGTCAAAGCGTGTATAATCCGATATAGTAATGTGCTATGAAAAATGAAACAATAACAATTGTTTATACGAAAGTGGATGCCCCCAGGAGTCTGTTGCCTGATTGGTAAGAGGTACTGCGTCAAGCATCCATGCTTCGTGTAATGATCTGTGTAACATCTGCGATCACAACTAGAAGGCAACTGATCGCGCATGTGTGTATGATAAAGATAATGACATATCAAGTATCTAGCTAACATAGTAAGCAAAGTGTACATGCGAGAATAAGTAAGCAAGAACAATCTGCAACCAAGATATGCAGTATATTGTGAGTGTGAAATGGAATGGAATGCTGAGTGAGTGTGATAAGAGCAACGTGCCCCCTGAGAGTGCGAATGAGTATGCGTGAGGTTCATTTATAAATGACCCCTCAGCAGTCGAGAATGAACCATAAAACAAGAGTGCGTCATCGGGAAATGGTTTGAATTGTGTGCGCTAAAATGATATGATTGAGAAAGCATAGAGAGAGAGTGAGCGTGATGAGGTTCATTTCAGATTAGACCCTCAGCAGTCGAGTATGAACCATGGAACTAGAGTGCGTCATAGGGAAGTGCATCGTTATCAATGTGTGTTAGAAAGATATGTCGTGAATACACTGAGTGTGAAATGTGTTGTATGATGTGATGCAAGAAAGATGTGCCGTGAATGTGTAGTGTGTAATGTGATGTGAGGTTCATTAATGTAGTAATCCCTCAACAGTCAAGTGTGAACCATAGCACAAGAGTGTGTCATCTTGTAATGACAATACAAATGTATTAAGATGTATAAAATGCGTGTGAAGAACTAGATGCGAGGTAAGAAGTGATATAGTAGAAGTGCGAGGTAAGAAGTGATATAGTAGAAGTAATGCTAGAGAGTAAGCATGATGCCCCCCAAGTGTGAAATGATGAAATGATCAAGTACACTGTCTAGTGGTCCTGGGAAACCTGGTAAGGGTGGTGGGTCGTATAAGGAGCCATTGCGATGCAAATTGTACATGCACATTACGTACTCTTCGTCGGTGAAATGTGTTTGTGCACATCTATGTGCATACCAATGAGTGAGATTTCGTGTATAGCTGAGGAATGAATCATTGCAGATAGAAACACGACCAAAAGGCATGGGGAATGTGATGCTAGTATGGTTAGGATCCAAAGTACCTCCAATGTAATCCAACCAAGATTGCCGAAGTGTCAGTGGAGAAGTGCGAGGAGCACGTGTCACAAATATTGTTAGATAGAAGACAAGAAGGCCATAGGTAGCCGTAATATGGACACATCCATGGTAGAGATGGGGTGAATGAGGTGGCGGTAAGATATCATTGAGTGTAAAGCCAAGCCGAGTGAAGCCATAATATGTGCAAATAACATCAAAGCAAGTAAGATCCAACAGAATATGATGCCAATAAGAGTTTTTCATGAAAAGCGTGCATGTGAATGGAGGAAGAGCAAATGCAGATTGCCCATGAGGAGGTGAAACGATGTCCAGAGTATGGAAAGACCCCTGATAAAGTACCATATCATTAGAAGGAGGGGGAGGTTTGAATTTATATTCACCAGGGTCAACAACAACGAAAGTATCATTGAAATATGAGTCATCTAACTCAATAAGAGTGAAATTAAGATTGCACAATTTGTCATCGGTGAGCTCAACGGTATCGACCTCGTCTTCAAAATCATCGGTGTTGGCATTGTCATGCTGGATAACAGTGTCAAGGATGTTGTTAAGAGGTGCACTAGATGTAGGAGCGAAAGGAGTCTCAATGAGTGGAGTAGTAGTGCTTAGTGGAGCAAACATGGTCGGTGAAATGATAACAGTAGTACGAGTGGAGATAGATGGAGTGCTCATAGTGGTAAAAGGCGGATGTGAAGCGCTAGATTGACCGATATCATGTGTTTCAATGTTACTATATGGGATAGGATGCGATGGAGGAATAGGTAGAGCAGTGACAGTGTCTATGCGACAAAATTTGAATGGATCATGATCTGCAATGATGGTATGTCCATAGCCATCATGTAAGAATTTGACGCATCGATGAACAATGGATGGGACCGCATGCATTGCGTGAATCCGGGGTCTACCCAGCAAAAGATTGAACTAAAGCGAGGCATCGATAACGGAGAACACAATAGGGACAATTTTAGGCCCGACTTGTATAGGTAATGTGATAGTGCCGAAGCATGTTCGAGTAGTTGAACCATAACCATGAATGAGAGTCGTATTTTTAGAAATTAGATTATCTATAATGCCAATTTGTTTTAAAAGGGAATTAACACATAAATTAACGGAAGATCCATTGTCAATGATTACACGCTTGATAGAAATGGTGCCAATGACAGCAGTGATAAGCAAAGGTGCTGGATTGTCAATAGGAGATGGTGATATGTCCTCATCAGTAAATGATATAGCACGTGGCAGATTTTTGAGAGACTGAATGAGGTGTGTGAAGGCCCCCGAAGAATTATCACTTTCAATTTGAATAGAATGAAGGACAACCTCTAATGTATGACGACAATCAGGTACATTACGCAATAAGCCATAAAGAGATATTTTGGCTGGTTTTTTTCTTAAGTTGTTCAATGATATCATAGCCCTTAGAAGTAGTAGGAGGAGCCGTAGAAATAATAGGCGGTGGGATAGAAACGGGCGGAGCCATAAGAGGGCGAGTGTAGCGAGTAGTTATTACATTAATAGTAGGATCAACCATAAATGTAATAAAGTGAGGAGGATGCTGAGTACAATCTTGCATAAAATCAGCACCAATAGTAACCATGCCAGAAACTCTAGTTGGAGTGAAAGAAAGATAAGAAGATTGATCCATGACTCGATAAGATGAAGACGTATTTAGAAGTAAGGATTCGAACGGTCAGGTTCACCAAATGATTAAGCAAATATTGAAATAAATAAATGCTAATCTAAGTATGTAACAATGTTGAATAAATATGCAACAAAGTACATATTTTTGACCCAAACAAGCAGGCTAGAAAATATGAAACGTTAGTTGTAAATGAAGGGATAAAAAGACTTAGTTGATTCGTAATAATCCCGAAGGTATGCCAAATTGGAAAACTGATGGAATGGGAACTCAGAGTGTCACAATTAGACCCATAAAAATGTAGGAGTGTTGAAAATGCCAGGACTAGGGCGCCTATGGAGGGTTAGGGGCGCCTGGGGTGTCAAAGACCTATTTTGGGTGCTTGGGGTGTCAGAGACCTATTTTGGGCACCTGTGGCTGCTCAAAAGCTACGAAACCCAATTTTTCACGGTCGCGAGATGTTCACTGGTTGTTGCCTTTGATCGCCTATATGTCGTTGCACATCGCTGTTATTCGCCTGAAACTTGCAATAAGAAAGAAACACCCACAAAACCCCCAAACTACATCAAATCCTAAAAAAGGCAAAATAGAGGTCGAACTATCCTCGGTTGTCAACAAAGTGAATTTACGACCGAGCACTACACTACATTCCAGACCCCATGTAGTTCTATGTGTGTGTGAAGGAATCGTGCCCTAGGTGACTCTTGTGCGAGTCGCACTTGATATCGAGCAAGTAGTTAGATGTAGATAGATGTGTGCATGGAAAAACGAACTTCCCCTCCTATGAAGTGTATGCAGAATAATGCAGTTCCTCGCTCCTGTGTGGATGCTAGATGGATGCTTGAATGCTCTTGTAAATGCCTTTGGATGCAACCTTAGGTGGTGATAGTAAATGCTTAGTGCTTGGTCCTTTATTATTGTCACATAACTTTATATTTATATGATTCCCTTTCTCCAATTTCGTAATTAACCACTAAAAGGCTGACTAGTAAAAATAAAGATGCCCAAACAACTAGAAGAGACCTAAAAGATGTGAGCAAAGTACAAAGAGGTCGGGGGCGATGAGAGGGGAGGGGGGTGCCTGGGCGTTGACGTCCTGGCTAGACGTTGGTGTCTAGAGTTAGAAATTCCAAAGTATGAAAAGACAGACTAGGCAAGAAGGTGTGCAAGACCAAGAGAATAGAAAGAAAACAAAGAGGCCCAAGACAGTGGTCAATTAGTACTTTTCTTGCTTAGGAATCATATGAATAGTAGTATGTGATCAGGACTAGATAAATACCCAAAGTGCGTGATTTAGTGTCTACACTGTCATGTCCCTTTGGAGGCTGATTTCTAAATACCTTAACCCATTCTTTCCCTGCGGGTCTAAGGAGAAAAGCAAGGAGAAATCTGGATTATATATTTATTATTACTCTCATTTATTATCATTTATCCTATTGAAAGCACAATGCTCCAATAGTGAATCTTAAGTAGTTTGATAATAAAGTTTTTTGAGCATGTAGGCTGCAAATACCCTTTATAATATTTAAAAACACCTACTTAAGGGGTGGGCCCATAATGTAATGATTGTTTTAAGCACTCCTTATGGCTATTTAAGGAGGTCTCTTGGGTATTAATGAAACATGTTTTGGAGATTATTCTTATCTTGGTGAAATTTGGCTAGTGTAGCCCTTTTGTTTTCTCTCTCTCAAGGATGGAACCCATTGGGTTGAGGATCTCTTCCAAGGACGAAAACCCTTGGTTGGGAAACTTGTGAAGAACGAAAAGCCTTAACGAGGTTTTGATTGTGCAAGCTGGTTCGAAAAGCAATAAAGGATCTTTCTCTTGCATTTGTGGTCTTCTTGGTGCAATATTGTATTTATTTATAGTGGAGTGACCAACATTGATGTGGAAATTTGGTATGTGTGATGACATTTTGGCAAATCTGAAAATACTCTCATATTCTCTATATTTTCTAAGGCCGGGATTCCGAGTTTGATGAATTTTGGTGATGTTCTACTATTTTTAGCAAGCTTGGGAATGTTCGTTGGTTAGGGTTCCGTAATTAATTAATTCTACATACAATTATGATTTTAACAGTTGCAAATGATTGATAAGGGTTTCCTAATAATTTTGGCATAAATTTGGAAGGATTTTTGCAAGGTTTAACCCTATTTTGAAGGGTAGTTGTTTCACCTAGGGAAGTCGCTGCCCTAGGAAGGGTTTGAAGTTCAGTTTTTGCAGGTTTTATAACAGCAGTGCACATAATTTTGATATGGGATCTTTTTTCCATTTCTGAGGTCCCCCAAAAAGGGACATTACACACCCCCCCCCGAGCCAATTTTGGTGTTCTTGACAGGTTTTGGTGTTGTCATTAAGGAAAATTCAAAATTTTGGCAAGTTAGGGGTAATTTTTTTGTGTTTTGGTCTTTCCTCCATCTTGTCAGGCCTTTACTGCTAAGGAGTTGATTGAAAATGGGCAAAATTGGTCAAAATTGGGGCAAGTTCGGAAAGATCGGGCTTTGGAGGAACTTTTCCTAAGTTCTTACTATTCCCCACATCATCGTTTGGGCCGTAAAGCAAAGTGAATCGGAAAAACTGGGTTTACAGGGAATTGTTGGAAATGTTCCTTTGTTTTCCTGCTTCCAACAAGGGATACAGGGGCACAATATTTGTTATGACGGGGCTTAATGATATCGTTGGAACGTTCAAGAGTTTCCAAGGTTCCCCGCATTGCCGAAATTACCGACCAAAGAGGCAAAGTTTAAGTGGGCAAAGCATAAGATGAATCAGACATTCCAAGCACTTTGGGAAAAATTCCCATGCTCCATTGGTACCCCGCAAACCCGTCATCTTCGTATAGGGTAGTGTAATTGCTTAAGGCGGGGGTGAATGCCACTAACGTAACAGTGACGAGGTACACTGAGTTCCTCGATTAATCGATAAAGCCACAAGGAAGGATGGACAAGGCAGAGAAGGGCATTTAATCGGTCAAGGCAGGCATAAATGGAACTATCGGAATAGTTCAATTGTTCCTAGAGTGTCTCGATTGGTTGACAGAGCCGGCAAACAAAGCAGGGACAAGCTAGTCGGTTAAGGCGGGCAACGAAGGAATTAAGAGAACTGACCAATTGTTCCAGTTGTGCTGCGAAACCCCGACAACTCTGAATCAATGCATTTAATCGGTCAAAGTGTCTGATTGAGGAACACATGGAACATTCCTTGGGTTCTTCGAAAGGCTGATAGGCCCGACTAAAGGCAAAACAGGCCTAGAAACACCATTTTTAGCATATTTCTTCACCCAGAATCCAAATTTGGATCATGCATGAGCAAAAATGGGCAATATCATGCGAGAAGAGCTTTCAAATCATGCACAGGAGTCCAAAAACCACAGGGACATGCAATGGACACCAATTTCTATTTCTGAACGTGCATACTTGTCCCTGAGCATGAGCTAGCTAAAATTGGAGCTTGGAAAGGCTATTTTGGAGCAGAGTAGACCAAATCCACACATATCTTGCACGTCAGTGCGTATTTCTCCTTTCTTCTCTTCCCCATTCTCTATATAACTCCATGAATTCATTGTACACACGATCCCTGCACTTTCTATTCAATTCCGGAGTTTATTCTGAGTTCTGAGTGGAAGAACATGGGTCAAGAGTGGTCTATTGTATTTGTTTCACCTCTTGAATCAATAAAGGAGCTGTTTTTACCTTCCTACAGCCTGTGTATTGTGCAAATATCGTGTCTCTAAGCTGATTTTATCTCGTGATACTATTTAATCCTTGATTTCCAGTCTAAATTCCATGCCTTTATGCAGTTACATATTAATTTGCAGGTCATATATCGTGCTTAATCAAGTTTTGTGCAGGATCTTATTGTGGAGCTCACCAAATTGCGTTACAAAGCCATTTGCTGCCCCCTCTCTATGCTGTCATAGCTTCAAACCCTTATCTAAAATACTTTTGCATTGACATATCCATCGTAGGTTGTGTGTGGTTCCTGTGGTCCATCTGTGTGGTTCAAACAAGTCTTAGATCCTCAAACTTGTTGGTGTATCACCTTCCTTTCAATTTTCACTTTCTTTCCTTCTCCCCTTATCCTCATTTATTCAGTAGAATAGAGTAGTCTTAGGAGTAGAAACTAGCCTAAGGTGTTACACTAGGGGAACCAACCCTCTCTGAACACTCACTTGTACATACAGGTCACTCGTAACCTAGTAGTGTTTCCATTTTTTTGGTTAGAAGAGGAGTTATCACACTGCTCTCCAAAGGGTGCATTCCTTCGTGACAACGGTTGCTTTGCTTGATCCGTAGCTTCTGTTTCTGCAACTTTTTCTGCAACTTCACGAGTTGCAATTACTCTTTCCACCATGTCTAGAGCTTTCTGAAGAGGATCCATGGCTTTTGGTTGTTCATCCTCTGCCAATGGAACCTCTCTAAAATTTGGTTGCTCTATTTCTGTCACTATAACCACTCTTGTGGTGGATTGCTCATGAGATGCTGAGCCTCCTTCCCTCTCTTCAATTGGTGCAACTTGAACAGATGCAACTTGGACATTTAAGAAGGTCAACTCCAACATCTTGACCCAAGCCATGCATCTCTTGTCTCATAACTTCAGGGACATCCTACACCTATACTTCTTGAATTGCGGCAGGGGTAGGAACTTCTTGTGGCACATGAGGTGGGGTAGTGTTAATTGCCTCCTGAATCTTTAAAACTTAAGCTAGTACTTCAAGGCCAGGAGCAGTTCCCTCTATTGGTGCATTAATAATTGCTTCTATTACAGGTGTTGCCACCTTTTCGTTTTTAGACCTTATAAAATGCTTGGTGACTGGTTCTTCCTCTATTTTCTCAAGGATGGGCTCCAATGTTGGACTCACCTTGGGTTGCCTTGGTGAAACACTTCCTCTCATTCTCTTTCCTTCACTAGGTGACCCTTCCGGAGCAGAAGATGATGCACCTATTTGAGTTTTTCCTTTAGCAACAATTACCTTGGGCCTAGAAGTGGGATGGGGGACAACTTGGATTGGACTGGCCTCAACAATAGGGATATCCTTCATTGTTTTCTTCAACATCTCCTCAGTCCTGTAGGTCAGTTTAGATACAAAGGTCCGTGTCTTGCTGGTGGCTGCACTTATCTCTTCCACTGCCTTTGTAGTTGGTCCTTTGATTGAAATCTGTGGAGATTTTCCCTTCAAGTGATCTAAACTTGTGGCTCCCTTATTCAAAGGTGGAAATATATCTTTGATTGCATCAATGGTCCTGTACTCTCTCAAAATTGCATTATTTTGCAAGGATAAATGAACTCCTTTTCTTGTTAACCAAAATAGAGTCTTCTTGATGATATGAGTGGTCCTTTCATGTAAGGATGTAGTCTCTTGTACGGTTCAATCAAGAGGTGACATTGGCTGTGCTGCAATGTTTTTTATTTGTGTAATATTTGCTCACCAAATCTCCTTCATCCACCAAGCCCTTAGGAACAACTGCAATTTTGTAGTCAATGATTTGGGTGAGGGTCATCCTAGAGAAATCTCTAAGTCTTACCTCCTCATCCCTGTAGTCCATCCAGTAGTCTTCATAATGAGGCTCAAGCGTATATGCATTTCCAAGGACTCCCAACACTATCCACCTAATGTCATAATTGTGCCTGGCATGAAATATATGCAAGATAACTGTATTCATTTCAGCCTCCAAGAGTCTGGCCTTAATTAATGCAGGGCATGTATATTTCCCAATACTGATTGGGAACTTGACATTAGTCTTATGTTTTCTTGCAATGAGCTTGTGGACCTCCACTAACTGCCTTGACAACTCCAGTAGTGCCCATTTGTCATCTAGGTACCTAAGCAACATGTAGGGTGTGCCCTAGAAGCCACTTTAACGTAAATGAAAAATTTGAATTGGATGAAATAACATTTGTATTCAGTGGTCACTTTTCTTGCCCTAGCCGACATTCTATATGAGTGCCATTCGGGTCTAAATAAACAAAGAATAGAGGCAAAGAATGCATCATGGACCAACTTGAAATTATACTGCTGGATCTCCAAATTGAGCTGAGGGTATACATCATATACTTTGAATTGAGAAAATTCCTCGACTTTCACCAACCTTGGGAATGATCTGTGGCAGGCAATGTTGTATTCCAGATAGGAGGTCATGTAGAATTCACATTTGTCATTAGACTCTCCCTCAATTTGTACTGCCATCTTGAGGAGTTACTGATGGACGGTATTACTTATTATCTCCCCTAGTGGATAGGTGCCTTTCCACTCAGAATGATTTGGATGAATATAACCATCCAATCATTGTAGGGATAAGAAGAATCATTCCCTACAATCCTATTTAGCAGGGTGATAATGTCCCCAATTTCTTCAATGAAGCCAACCTGACTCAACCTCTTGGGGATTCTAGTAGTAGAAATCCTTGGCTTCTCAAGTGACTGGTTATTCAATACCTTGGAATATTTTGCACTGTTGGCATTCCAAAAGTTTTCTTCTTTCTCAACTGAAATGTCTGCTACTTGATCAACATCTGGGAGTCTTAACATATCATCAAAAGTGTCTGAGGTCAAAGACAAAACTAGAGCACTACTCCCATCCCTATCTTCCCTCTTTTTTGGGTCGTAGTTCTGTGCACAGGCCCATACTAATTCTGGATATTAAGCTGATGGGGGAAATGCAACAGCTAGGGCAATAACATTCCTATCAATTTTCTCCATGACTTTGTTTCTGTCCACTGCATGCAGCCTCTGGAGGAAGTCATCCAAGTCTGCATTGCCTAAATTCGCATTCGTAATCTTGTCCAATTGAAAAGTAAGATGGGACAAGGTTGAGACACCAGACAATTGAAATTTCATTGTTTCAGGGCAAAAGGGTAGACAATTCTCTCGGGAAATGAACTGATAACAACTTGGATGTATGAAATTCTCTTTCAATGCTTGGTAAAACTCCACAACATTGGAAAACACACAGATACCCCGTAAAGAAACTTACCTGCACAAAAAGCAACCGTAGTTCTCCTTTGAATCAGTAATAGCACTCAAAACACTGTTAGAGCTTCCAAAATAATCCTTGCACAACTTAAACACATAAATTAGGGCTTCTTCTCGCTTTAGGGCTCCAAAACACTTAGAAATCTTGAAATTTGAATGCAAAGTGCGGGACTTGTCGTGAAATTCTACCATACAGTGAGTGCCCTTTGCGTGCGCCCATTAATGGCGGCCATAACTCCATAGATTTTTTAAATCTGCGACTGTTGATCTTCTAATCTGTGTTTGAATATAGGCCTTACACACGGACAAATTAGCCACATCAGATTTACTTAGATGACGTGTTATTCGCTCATTGGCCCGGTCCTTAAGACCTTCATACGTGGCTTGACAACTTGCTTTGTTTTTTATGATTTGTGAGACTTTAACACGCGTGCATTCCTTCGGGCTGGTGGGGGTAGGAGCGCAGGCAACAATATTGTAAAAATTGAGAAACTGTCAACTGCGAGGCTGCAAAGTTGCCTTCATTGTATGATGCCACCATATGATGCCACATGTCCTCCTTGTCTGGTATTTGGAGATAGAAGCGCAGTCAACAATATTGCAAAAACTACGAAACTGCCAACTGCGAGATTGTGAAACTGCCCTTCTTGTCAACTGCTATCAGATCATGTCACGTTTCCTTGTTGTGCTTTGTAAATGAAAGTGCAACTTGTAGATTTGCAACAACTGCGAAGTTGTAAACTATAAAATTGCGAAGTTGAATTTTTTCTTGTAGCATTGAGATTCTCCGAATATTCTCTTTTTTGGGCTCCAAGGAAGAACTTGCAAGTTGCAAATCTGCATCAACTTTGATTTTGCAAAAAGGGTTAGCAAACGAAGGAATATTCGTTTTTCGGGGCTGATACTTGCAAATTGCAGTTCACAACTTTGTAAAAATGGAAATCTTCTTTTAAAGACCCACATATCCCTAAATGCCATGAATATTCTTTTTGTCGCACCTCGGGGGTGGAACTGCAATTTGCAAACTTGCAAAATTGCAAACAACTAAGTTCCAAAAGCAAGGGGCCTTACTTCAAAAGATCGAATATACAATTAGAATTCCAACAACGTTTCCTACGCCATTAAACCTAAAGATCATTAAAACAACAGGAACAAAGGAAACGTTAAGGTGTTAGCAAAAAACACAAATGGCTGGATATGATCATGACATGATTTTAACAGTTGGAGCTCAAGAGAACACATAACGACTTGAGAGACCAGAAAGATAACAAAACGGCCATGTCACATTGACATTTATAGGGGGGAACATAAAATGTGCCATGATATTCGACAGGATTAAATCAAGCACCAACAATGTATAGATTTGTTTGTTCATGACAAGAGGGAAGCGAGTGATATGTATTCGTCTTTGTGCATGTGATAATATTGTTGTATATATTTTGTACGTTTGATGAGTTAGGGTTTCATAGTTATTTCCATGATTACATGTGCATATATTTGCTAGATCTTCATGATACTCTCCTGTAACGAGGATCTCAATTCACGCTATTGTGCTTCGGTTGAGAATCTCAGGGGCAAGCTTGAATGAATTTGCTAGTGCAAGAAAAGTTGTTTGATGTGTTTTTGTTGTGTTAGGGTTTGTTTCGCAGGATGTCTGGAGAATATTCTAGAGTGGCAACAATGCTTTCGTCTCGCATTAACTTGTGTACAATCACCTTTTTGAAATTCAAAATTTTTGTTCATCAAGCGATGATGTCAGGTTCACCAATGCAAACATGTTTTGGTTCCAAAGTCTTTAACAACACTGATATAGAATTCGACACACATAAAACTAACCAGCAATGTGACATCAAATATAACAAGAAAGATATAATCCCATAGTTACGTGGGGACGCGTCCCCTCCAAAATTCAGGAGTCCGGGACGTCCCAGACATCTTGGGGACGATGGGATGGGGGGGAAACGTTTCCCCCATGTTTCCAACTATTCAAAAATCAAAGGAAACGTCCCCGGGATGTTTGGAGAGAAGAAGAAATGTCCCGGGGACGTGTGGGACGTTTCGGGGACAGCTGGAAGTCCCCGAAACGTTTCGGGGACTTTTGTTTTTTTTCCTTTAATTTTTTTAAATTTAAAAAAAATAAAATAATTTGTTTATTGTTTTCTCTTTATAAATGTTTACCCGTTAACCATAACCTGATTGTAATGTATTACAAAGACATATCAAGAAACAAGAGTGATATATGAATACAAAATTTTTTGAGCACAAATGCACATGGACTGTAATGACATGCTATGAAAACCAGTATCATACATATTTGAAATTTTGATATTAATATTAATAGTCAGTAATGAGAGCATCGAACACTTGGTATAGCCATCGAGTATGCTGCAAGTTTTTAGATATGGACGTCTCAAATGTAAAATATATGCACATGCTTTGACTGAAATATTAATCTGAATTGTTACTCAAAAGACTTTTGAAAGCTATCTGTATATTTTTAATCTCAATACACCTCTTATATATTATGGCAATAGCCGTCCTTAACCACTGCCATTCAAGTGACCAATAGGCCATTGGCTCGAGACATATTTTGTGAATTTGATCAATTGCAGAACAGGTTACTCCGTTTTCTGCTATCCTGCTGTACAGGTTATGTTTTCTGCTATCTGCTTACACATATGTATACACTGCAGAAGAACCTTCATTGCCTAAAGAAAAGCTTGATTAGATGGAAGGTACTGAACTTACATGCAACTCAAGGGTAGCTTTGGGCTGAAACCAGGATTGATTTGATAGATTACGAGCTTAGCACACAGCTGAAACGGTAGCTCAGTACAGACAGCACTACCTTTTCGAATGTCGTTTTCCGCATAACTACATCAAGGTGAATCATGTTCAAAACCATATCATACTGATCGCATTGGAGGAGCATACCGATAGCAACCATGTCTGAGAAGGCAATAAATTATGCAGATTATGAAAAAGGCGCCAATTGAACTCAACTTTTTCCTACACGGCTAAAATTGACAAAGGCAATTTTCACGGATACTGCAACCAGGACATATAAGCCGAGTCAATTAAAAAAAATAGAAATGGTATTATACTAGTGCGTTCCAATGAGAGCTTACGTAGTCATATCATGAAATGCAGAGCTCACAGAGCTTGTCTTAGCTTTGGGGTCAAAGGAATAAAAAGTGAACATCCCATAGCTTAAAAAGAGAATAATAAGTGCAAATGCTACATGTAATCATTTAGTGGGACAAATGTCTTGACAACCTGTTAGGATAATTACAAAATTCAATAATATCAAGACAATAAGCATATCAAAAACATAGCTATAGATTTAGACAATAGTTCGCCATTAAGATGTCCTTAGGCAAAAACAAACTTTGATAAGACCCTAAAGTCAAATAACTTGACTCTCGAATGACTTGGATTCAAGGGCACTCAGCAATACTCAGCAACTTAAAAAATATTCAAATTTCTTTAAAAAATATAAGTTCTAAGCAAAATATTTAACTAAAAATCTCTCAAAAAATTCTCAAATGTTTGCCAAAAACTCGGCTTTGCAGGTTTTGGTGAATACCCGGCTAGGGAAAAAAATATTGAGTACTTGCCGAGTATGCATACTATGGATAAGACCATAGATGAACTACTTGCTGAGTTTGTGAGTACTTGCAGGTTTTTATCCACGGCGAGTTTTTTTGGCCTAAACTCGACATTCTGCCATTTCCAAGTGTTGAATAGTTTTTTCACAGAACTCACGTTGAGTCCGACTCTGCAACTCGTGGGACGTTAACTGTATGCAGAAACATGCTTTTGACATTCGATTTATGCTGGAAAAACACTGCATTTGCTTCTTTTTGAGCCCACACACCCGCACATTTTCATCACACAACATTTGAGCGAATTGGAGTGAAGAGGAAATTGTAAAATCTTGTAATTAGTAATTTGCACGGATATGCAATTGTCATTGATGACGATTTTCAATGACAATCATCATAAATTCATAACAGTTATTAGCTGGCTGTCATATTGCATGATGATGCGATTTTGTACTCTATTTGTATTCAAATCAAAATAGAAAACACTTCCCCATTTTTTACAGACTCATTTGATACATTTTTCAACTGTATTTAGTATAAATTTTTTGGTTTCTAAAGAAATTTAAGTTGCTGAGTTTTACCAAGGTTTGCCAAGTTTTTGCCAAGTTCGAATTTTTATGGTTTGCCGAGTCTGAGTATGCGAACTATGGATAAGACTATTAACAGCATACCCTTTCAGAACTATCAAATGGTGTTATTGTATGGAGGATGTCATATAATGTATTGATGATTAATTATCCTCATGGACTAGTATAAAAATGTACAATCGATTGTGCAGGCTGGTAGGCAGGCTTCTATCAACATTTGGTCTTAACTAATGACAGTTATAACCTTAAGATTTTCCGCAGAAGGTGATGAATCTGAGGCTTTTTTTCCATGGATGAATGAACGCTAGATAAGTAAGAACCGGTAACAAATATGGCCATAAAAAGGAAACCTTGGGAATTAAACTGTCCTAAAAGTACTAATTATTTGATTAATTAGTGGACGTAAGCTTCATATCTTGGAGGTGGTATGTGCAGTATGGCTCGGGACTTGTGAAAAGTTATCTCCATTGTCTATTAGAAAGACAATTTGAGTGAAAAGGTTGACAAGAAATCACTTTTTAGAAAAATATGAGAATCTAGAAGGAAGATGGTTCTGGAAAAAAGATCCTCTATAATCTTTTAACCCAAAAGAAAGAAAACCAAGGACAAATGCACATTTGGAGCTGGTTCTTAAGAGATTGTGCTGACAAAACAGGCAACGATCACAAAATAAAGGTGGAAATGGATAAGATGACATGGAAGAAATTAGAAAAATAGGAGAAATGAAAAGAGGCCTCAAACAACCAAGGAAAAACAGAAAGAAAGAAAGAAAGAAATTATATTAATGTCCACAAATGACCAAAAGTAGGTCAATGGGACTGAAGGATACAACCACTAGCAATAGAAAGGTCTAGGAAGAGAGAATCCTAGAAGCGAAATGATGAAAAAATAGGGCAGCGCACCACTAACACAAGTGGAAAAGAAACCAATACAAATAGTAACGAGGGACGAGCAAAAGCCCAAAGAGCAAGTGTCAATGAAGATTGGAGGCAAATCTCATCGAATGTCACTTTCTGTGCCTAAAGTGGAGGAATCATCTGAGCCATTATTGATCACTATGAGAGGTCTGATAATGTTGTCCGGTGCGTATATAGGGTCGGAGGAGCTAGGTTGGGGGATCCTAAGAGGAAGCAAGAAACTTCCTCTAGAAACTCTCATAACATGTAAGGCTAGTGTGACTCCCGTAGTAGAAAAGAGCTTGTAATATTAGTTTTCCCTTGTGGTCTGGGGGGCAGTTGGTAAGTTGTAGATCTATGTCGCTGGAGAGGGGTAGAGCCATGCCGACAAGGCGGAGCAGAGACGCGATGGTGAGAGATAGCAGGCTTGGAGATTTGAGTAGTGTGAGTAGTAGTGATGCACTGAGAGAAGCGCTGCCTAACAGATCTATCAACTCTGATGTGTGATGTACTGGTGTTCAAAGGATGCTTAGTGCTTCCAATCACCTGAATGGGCCGAAAGAAAGAGGTGTTCAATATGGGAGCTCTAGAGCCTCTAGGCTCCTCCTGTAGAGTTGCGTCAAAGGGTGACAACCTCGCAAAGATAAAGAGCCAAGCACCATTGGTTTGTATATCTCAAGAAAGTAGGTAGAGTGTTGTTTGAGTTTATGTAGAGACATGATATCTTCCCTTGATCTCATAATAAATGGGGCATTTGAAAATGAAGTGGTCCTTGGTCTCCACCTCATAGAGGGAGAAAAGACGACAAATCCGGTCCTGATGGAGAATATGATGGTCTATTTCAACCTATAACTCGTGGGAACAAACTCTCATCTAGCCAAGGTGAAACCTCAAGCCATGAGACCAATGGCACTGGAAATAGTGAGGACGACACATAGTACTATCCATCACCTGTAAGAAATGAGTGGCATGAAAAGCAAACTTGGGATTGAGCGGCTCACAGGGGGATATCCAAGTGGTTTGGATATATTGTCTGTAGATGTCCTCTCTGGCAGCCCTAGTGATGATGTCCTTAGTGAGAAGGAGCTCAGGAGGGGCATCTAGAGAACACATGAAAGGAGTTAGCCTGTCAATAGAGATGCCAATAAAAATAAGGAGATGCTTAGTCTTAGAGTACCAAGAGAAGTGACGGCTGGTGAGGACTAGTGAAGCAATCCTCTCTTTAGAGCAAAGTGCTAATTAGGGATACCTCTCACGACTAAAAGCTGAGTCCCTCAGGGATCCGAGTTTGTGGATGTAGAAAGCAAGCCTGAAGATAGTCTCAAGTTGTAGTGGGTGGGTGGCAAATTCAGCTTGGGTGATGCACCGAGGAAATGTCTACTTGCATTGGATCATGCGCTGCAACATGAGAGTCTAGACCCTCTCGATATGGGCCTGGTCAACGATTTACAGGCAAGGTCCCCAAACCTCTGAACCATACAAAATTGTAGGTTTGATGATAGTATCAAACAAGCGTAACTTGGAAGGGATCTCTTGGAAGTGGATTTGGAAACACCGACTTTCCAAAATAGAAAGAGAGGCATATCCCTTGCAAAGCTGAAGTTGAGCAGCAAACTTCAAGTTAAAGCAAGGACCGGAAAATCGGACCCCCAAATAAGTGTTGGCTGATGTGATCTCAGCAAGTTCCCCCCTGTAGAAAAATTGGAATCTGGACGAAGTGCTTGGAGATATTGAAGATCATGACCTTAGTTTTACTAAGGTTGACTGCAAGTTGTTGGAATTCGTAGAAGCAAGCAAGGGCATCAAGTTGTTTCTGTAAGCCCTCTGCAGAGAGTGAGAGGAGAACAACATCATTGGCAAAAACGAGGATGGCTATAAGTACCTCATGTAGAAGACAACCATCATCCATATGGGTGTGTTGTTGAAGAAACTCCTTTAACTCATCAATGTATATGCTGAAGAGGGTCTATGAGAGAGGACATCCTTGTTTGATCCCAATGGCACTCTTCACAAAGTCAGACAAACCGTGAGAGGTACAATGCTGCCCAATGACTGTTTCATAAAACCTCCAAGCAGTGGTATTCAGAGAATCAAGGATGCCGAAACCTCTCATCTTCTGAAAAAGCAAGTGTCTCGGAACCGAGTCAAAGGCTTTCATGAAGTCAATAAAACAGCAAAAAACTTTAGAAGATTTGTGACGAACTTCTTCAATGATAACCTGAAGTGTAAAGATGTGGTCAATAGTTTGGTAGTCCTTTCTGAAGCCCACCTGTCCCAGAGGCCTGATATTATTCCTTTCCAAGTATTTTGACAGCTGCATGTCTAACACTGTGGCATAAAGTTTGGCAAATGTATTCCCAATCATAATGGTCTTGTAGTTGCCATGGATATAGGTATCCCCAAATTTATGAATTAGGTAGATTATGTGTTGGGACCAAGACAGAGGGAAGCCTAAAGACACCACTTGATTAAAAAGCACGACAAGGGTAAAGGCAAGGGAATCCACACCATATTTGATGAACTCAGCTTTGAGACCTTCACAATCAGCTGCTTTGCTGGTGCGTAATTTCAAAATAGCTCTCTTGATAGTGGAAGTAGATAAAACATAGGAGGATGGTTGAGGAATGGGGGCAATCGCAGCAAGATGGGATCGAACATCATAGAGGGAACTAGCATAGGAAACACATGCTTCGCTTATGATGTTGGAAATGGTGGTTTATCTCGGGAGAAGAGTATGCCAAAAAGTCTTGGGAAAGTGATGGAGATCAGCAAGTAGTGAAAGCCATCTAGACGCGATAAACTTTCGTTTCTTACGTCGAAGAAGACACCAACCAAAAATGTTGAGGACCACAAAAACCACTTAAAATTTAAAATAAAGCAGTCAATATCATATGTAGGAGGGTGACAAAGGATGTGATCCCTTAGAAGACATGCTTGATCTTGTTTGACAAGTTTCCACCTACAATTTTGACTATTATAAGAGGAAAACCTAATGGAATAGATCTCCTATTTCAATTGATTCTGAGTTAGAATTAGTTTTGATGTCTATGAGAGGAAAAACTAATGGACAAGTTCTCAAGACCTTGTGGGAATCACTAGGGTTCTAATCCATGATGCTTCGTGCTTGTATGAGGTGGAATTGGCAGATGGAAAGTGATCATACGGACAGGACCCTTATGTTTCAAGTCTTCCCATTTCTTTGCAGATATACATGTAAGACTTTGATATCATGAAGGCTGGAAGATATGATACAATTCTTAGTATTAAATAGGTGTATAAATCTGACACTCTAATCTATGCTCAAGACCATATTCTCCTGGAGTTATATAGATGATTTGAGCATTTTTATAGTATCTGCTGTGGAGGCAGCTATTCACCTATAGTATAATAGTGCATATTGGTTACTTTATGATGGTGGGCCTAATGGTGAAGGCTTGTATATGTAGTAGAGGAGGCACAGGTTCGAATCCGTACGGGGGTAGGTTATGTATGCCCAATATGAACAATATATAAGGTGAATGGAAAAGAGAAGACAATCCATTTGTTGACTTACACAAGAGGAGTCTCATGCACCAAATTGGTGTCTCACTTGGCTGTGACCAAAAAATCTACCTTTTAACCATAAAACAATTAGGTTTTAAATCAGGATGTATCAAGAGAAATATATAGAATTTGTTGAATGATGAGAACATAAGTAGAATTGTGTAGCGATTAAGAGAATCCTAAAGAATACTTATTCATCTGGTAATATGTTGCTGCTTGGAGGCTTATCGTTGGTTAAGGAATTGAAATGCATTTAAGTTGTGAGTATGCTAAATCAACATTGTTATAGCAAATTCCAAAGGCAGCTCACACAACTGGTGATGTTTTGGTGATTTGGTATTAATGTTTTCTAGGAAATGGGAATGTACATTCTGAAGAGTCACGACACACATCTCAGAAATGCTGAATTAATGATTGCATGCACTGGGAAGGTGGTTCTTCCAATACATTTGAAGGTCATTCTTTGTGTTAATTCTAAAAAAAACCTTTTTCTATTGCTCTGATAGTTTGCCAGTTCTTGGATATTTCTGCTTCATCTTACATTTTTTAACCCTAGCCCAAACAGTAGGATATCCTTAATGTTCAAAGAGAATAAGAGACAAGACGGTTCTCATTATTTGTCTGTAAAGTATATGAATGCTTAATAGGTTCTGATACCTAAACGTATGTAATATGCAATGTTCTTTTGTATATCATTTTGATCTGGCAATTGTATGTTGTGCAACGATGTCTAGAATTGTGGGAACATTCCTCATAAATGCATCTGGGTATTTCATGAAAACAAAAGTGTTTGTTTTATGGTCATCTACCTTGGATACTTTGGGACAAATGGAGAATCTTTTATCCATTTTCAATGAAAATTAAGTGTTCTTTGTAATGGTTTTCAATACTCATGGGTGGTGCATATGATATACAGGCAAAGTCAGAACTTACGAGATCTGCTGTGGCAGACAATAATTCTGGTGAAAGTGCAGTAAGCGAAGTTCGTACAAGCTCTGGTGTGTTTATACCTAAAGGAAAGGTGAGTTTCTTTTCTCTGTTTTGGTAGTGGTATAAACATCAAAGCCGTCGTAGTTCAGGATAAAGCAAATGGGAATCAATACCCTGGCGTTTATCCTTTCTATAATTGTTTATCAACATCTTGCTTTTTGGCCCATGATCACTGCATTTAGATGATTGATCCTTTATAGTTCTTTTTGTTTCGTTTTCTGTGAAATGTTTTTTGGGTCTTCTTTCCTTCTTATATCCTGGTGGAGCCAGGTATGTTGAATATGTTTACTACTATATTATTTTTCTGTGAATTCTGGACATTCCAGTATGCTTTGTACCAGAACTTTGGTTATTTAGGTGAAATACTAAAATCACTGTTTCTATCATTTTTTTAAAATATCAAATTTCTGCCATGACACCATACCAATCACTCACTAAAACAACATTTGATTGACTAAGAACACATTACGTTTGAACGAGTTTTTAAAATATAGTATTTCTGTCATAAGACTATGCCGGTCTCTCAATAACTTCTGTTCAAATTTTGGATGTGCCTTTGTATACGTCAAGATTTACTTTTACATAATTGAGAATTTTGTTCCTCAACAACTTGATTTGATTTTATAGTAGTTGAGCTGGTGGCAATATTGTTGAAAATGGTTCAATGACATGATTGAGGATTTTGTTCCTCAACAACTTGATAGAATAATTACCCTAGCGAGGTCATTGCTTCAATCACCTATTCATTGAACTGTGCCATGTAACTCCACTATTTGATCTGTCAGGATATGCTGTCTTTAACTGACAGAGCTTCCCGTGTATTGCTTAAACACACCACAAAAACGGTACAACAAAACTTTTATACTTAGTGTGAAAAGGTGAAGGATTTAGATTGAAGTGTTATAGGTAAAGCTAAACAAATGTAGCTCTACAATTAAATTTCTTTCCTTCAACAAGGCATGTTGAAATTCATGTAAGGTCATACTACAAGCTACCATGCTTTGTTTCTCATTTACTTGTTTGACATTTGGCAACCCCATCCAATTCGTGCATGTTATTTATATGAGATACTCATGCCTCTCAAAATCTCAATTCAAATTTCCTTGCAAAGGACCTCTTATTCACAAGTTCATACTGATCAAAACTGCCTTATCAAGGCATTTATAAACAACCTCTTTAGACATAGAACTGACCCAATTCAGAACTGGTACATCATAATATAAACTCGGTAAAATGATATCTTAAGGGCAAACAACAGCTCATAAAAAGCCAAGAAGCATAGACTAGTTTTCACACAGCTAACATTTCCAATAAATATTTTTTAGTTAAGCTTTCTAACCATCATTAGGTTCAGTTAATATTTATTGATAACAAGATGGAAAACATGAGTCTTCTTAGACCTGTTCCGCAGTTATACATTGGCAAGAATAGGAAACAGCCTTGCTAAGGAGGATGTACCTAGGGTTCTAAGAAGCTAAGTACCATGAGATCTTAGCTTCATAGATCCCCATGTACCTACAGGGTTACTACCACCTGTATCTATACATCAAATTTACCGGTTTCCAAGTCTTCTTAGACCTGTTCCGCAGTTATACATTGGCAAGAATAGGAAACAACCTTGCTAAGGAGGATGTACCTAGGTTTCTAAGAAGCTAAGTACCATGAGATCTTAGCTTCATAGATCCCCATGTACCTACAGGGTTACTACCACCTGTATCTATACATCAAATTTACCGGTTTCCAAGTCATCTAATATTGAACAAGTCTCCTTAGAGAGATCATTTACTAACCACCTGTTTATCATGCATGTTGGCTAGATTTTCTGCACAGCACAAAACCTAGGCAGTCATAAGATAAATCTCCCTCATTTAACTGGTGAGGCTCCCGTGTCAGATTTGTCAATTTAAGTATGCTAATATCTAAATGGGGTTTTACTTTAACTACTCAGTTCATGAACCATAACTGAATAGTTTTGCAACAAGTAAGCAGCTGTTTAAAGAAAGGAAAAGTTATAGAAGAAGGTAATTACATAAACATATAGAAGAAATGGGGAAGATGTGCATCCCAATTAGTAGATGGCAGAGCTAAATTGCATGCACATAGAAGAATCCAATAGATATAAACACAGAATTCTAAAACAAAGGCAAGCTCTAGATCCAGATCTAAAATAACACAAAGTTTATTAAGAGATCTAAGATTAAAAGCAAGAAACACAGTACACCGTGACACAAAGTTCTCCGGAAACCTGCTCCTTTGTATTCCTTTGCTCCAAGTGGCTCTCAGGGGTTCAACACAAAGTCTAGAACACAAGATTGCTGCTTACAAATTCCGATTGATCATTAACCCGGAGGTTCTTCTCCTACTTATAGAATGTAGGAGGGAAAGTACAAATGGAAAATCTAACTGAACTGAAACATAAAAAACAAGTAAAGATGACATTTGGCAATCATCTTCCACTAACTTCTCCTTAAGTGACACATGTATCACTTAACTAATAGAATTGTTCCACATGACTTTAAGCAATGGTTTCAAAACCAATAACTTTAAAGTTTTACAATTTCATCCGGAACATAGAAAATAGAAGAAAGAATAGAATAGAAGTCATGCCAGCTGTAACATTTATATCTTCTTCTTGTTTTGATATCGGATATACTTGTCGAACATGTGATTCAACATCTTCCCATCTGTTTTAGCCACTGCTTCCTTCTCTGTCCTAAACTGCAGCAACCCTTCATTCAACACTTTGATGCACGCTTCCACATCTTCCAAGCTCGGCCCAAACCTTGCAATATCCGCCTGCAGCGCCACCAGTCTACTAATAGAATTCATCGTGAAAGGCTTAGTAGCTTTATCAATTCTCTTTTGTACCATCAGGAGAGACCCTTCCAGGGAATTAGGCACCTTGCTAGGAACGATCCGCACGTATGAAGTAACACCTCCGACCACGTCCTCCTCAGTGAAAGAAATGATACTGTCTGGTAAGGATGACGTCCTACTCTCAAGTGCCTGCATCCTTTTCAGCAAAACTCTGCAGATCTCCAAACGGAAAGATACTGCAAACTCCAGCTGCTTCCCCTTCTCAACTGATCCATCTAGTACAATCTGCTTCGCAACCAATACATCTCCTGGCAGCTTGTTGATCTCGGCCAAAATACTCAGGTTACTCTCAGCAACTGTGTTCATGTCCACTATGCTCGTCACCAGTTGCTGTAGCTGATTTGCCGCATCATTCATAACCTTTAGGCGGGCTGACACTTCTCCAAGTTGTACAGAAGCTTGACGAATAATCAAATCCTTCCATTCGTCAATAGCTTTTACTTGATTGCTTGCATCCTCCATTTCCTGCATAAGATGATCACTCACCTGCTCTGAAATGGGCTGAATGGAGGGTTTAGCAACCTTGGCTATGATCTCGCACAATTGAGATACTTGCTTCTGCAGCTCATCTTTCTCCGCCTTTTCACTGTCAAGCCTAAGGAATAGAGCATCTATCAATGTCTGTGTATCCTGCTTCAATCCTTCAGTGGTGGCTTGACCGAGGGGTACTTTGGTTACTGTCACATCTTCTGCCGTGAGCTCATCCTCCTCCTTTCCTTCTGTCGGAATTGACATCTTAGCAAACTTCTCTCCCAAATCCTCGATGATCAACCTTGAAGTTACCTTAGCAACTTTAGGCCTTCTGTCTCTTCCGCCCAGATTCTGGAGTAGCTGCAAGTCGTGCTCCTCTAAGTTCATCTCCATTCTCGCTTCTGGAACCAACTGCGAAGCCAACCATTCCGAGAAGTTACTTCTCGGAGAATGAGAAGTCGCTGAGTGCACTACCATCTCCCGCTCTGCCTCCTCTCCATCAGAAAGTGCCACAGTGTTATGGCTGCCATCCTCTGAATCATCCAAGGACAAAGCTCTTTCGAACTCCGCCATCTGCAGCTTCAACATCTCCTCTGGAACAGGTGCTGAACGGAGTGGCTGAGGAGAGAAGATGAATGTCGCCGGATTCAGTAGAGGCATGGAAGTATCCTGCTGTGGTGCAATAGTTGGTGAAGTACTGGGTGCTGGAGAAGCCGGAGCTAAAGCCATGGTCGTAGAAGTGATCTTCTCCTTTGATTGAGATCTTCTGTGTACTTTCAACTTCTCGGACCTTCTGCTGCTTTCTCCTTCGTGCTTCCGCTTGAGGGAATCTCCTGCGCCGAAGTTGCCCGTGACTTGATTCATCAATGCTTCATCAAGGCAATATCCCTTCGTCAGCAGCTAGTTTGAAGTATTCACCAAAACAGCTCTAGATCTTTCTTCAATTGTATGGCAGCCTCCTACGTTATCCTGCAGTACGGCTTTATCTCCTTCCATTTGATGGTAAGTGTCAAGTACCACATTCCCATCATCTTTAAGATCCGCAGGTATCCGCGCTAGTCCAAAGTCGAACACTTGCTTTGCTGATAGCCTACTGAAATCTCTCTTTCTAACCTCGTACTCACTTTTGCACTTCATCCAGAAATCTTCTAATGAAGGCACATGTGCGTACTCTTGGGAGATCGTCTTCCTGGCTACTCCAAATGGATTGAAGTTCAGCCGTGCGGGGAAGAACTCTTGCTCATACTCGGATAACATCTGCGTCTCCATCCCTCGAGCTCTATGAATGCTATGGCAGCTATAATGTCCGACAGTGATCGGGAAGAAGCCCGTAGACTTGTGCCGTTTTGACTGAAGGTCGTGTATCTCCACAAGTTGCCTGCTTAGCTCCATGGCGATCAATCTATCATTCGGATACCTGGGCATCTTTATTGGTTCTCCAGAAAAGCCCGTAACTCCTGAGGTATGTGAAATCTGCAAACTGAATGAATAGACTGCCAATCTTGGACATAGCTTCCCACGCTTCCTTGCTTCACCCTGTTGGCCTTCAAGTCTTTGTCTAGCCTGCAAATGAAATCGTAGAAGAATTCATCATTGACCACTTTGAAATCTTTCTCGCATGTAGGTACAGTAAGCTGTGGGTAGCACTCGAAAATGGGGTCCTTAGAAAGAACACCACATCTATCCAGCTTGGAAAAGACACCTTGTGAAGCTGCAACATACACCAAGTAGGAAGTCATTTTGAAGCTGAAAGTACGCTTCACGTTCCGGAGTTGCTCACCAATGTTGTTGCTAATAATTTCCGACCAATTGATTATGGAATCAACCTTGTTGACTTCAATGGTCCTGATGAAAGCATACATCCATGTACGGAAAGTGTAAGCGTTCGCCTCGCCATTAATCCTGCATAACAATTTGACAATATCATCGACCTCCTGCACCAAATTGGACCGCGGAAGAGTTCTTGGGAACTTTGAAGGAGATCTAGGCTTCTTCATGTATCTGCTATTCATTATGCTCACGCAATCAGCTCTATGCTTCTCCCACCTGCTGCCGGCATCCTGAAGACTAATGGAAGTCACCACCTTTCGCACCGGAATCTTCAAACAATAATTGATGAACTCGGCGTCCAATCGAATTATTGTTTTCCCCGTAGCATCTCGCACTGATCTGGATGAAGGATGGTAAGATCTAGCGCACTCCATAACAAACTCTGGCAACTGGGCTGTGCATGGAAAGGCTGCAGCTCGGATAATTCCACTGCTTTTAACCGCACGCATGAGTGAAGTCTTTCCCGCTCTGGATCTATCAATCAATTCGGAAAGAGGTTCCGGACCTAGATCTGTGTCTCCTATGTCTGCAAGTTTGGAAGTGATGCATGACTCCATCGTGCTTTCTTTTTCATCTCTCTTCGCCATGGCTTTGTCTATCTTTGTTTGAATAATTCTTTTTCTTCTTATTTGGCCGGATTTCTTCAAAACTGGTGTAGATCTGGATATTTCTTCAGATTCGGAGGATATATGCAATGTATTGGACATTGATTAAAGCTCCTTTTCTTTTGTAAAACACCTGTAATGAATTCTTGCAATTAATTCAGACAAAGATGGCCACCGGAGCATGAATAGTGAATTTTAATTGTAAAAATCTGCACTTTTCAAGCCTGCTGCCCCAAAAATTGATGTTTAATTTGCACATAAAGAGAGCATGAATCCTTTCCAACACCTGAGCACCTGTAACACCTATGTAAACAATTATGCAAACACAAATCAACCTCCTTCAAAGCATGCGCCAAATTTGGAAGCTTTTAGCCTTGTTTTCACCTTTGTCTGAGCAAAATCCTTCTTCAAATGGGGCGCACTTTTCCTCTTGGCTGCAATTCTTTACCTGTGAATTAAATAATTCACCCTTATGGCAGCCCATGCTTATATAACCCTCACAATTCTATAATTAATAATTGCCCTTCCTATTCCTGGCAATTGATTAATTAAAAATCATGCTTCTATCTTTAACTGATGTGTAAAAATAGTATTTTTAAGGACAACCATCTAATAAATTAAATTAATCCAATTTAATCATTCACACTTCACTTTACTTAAGCTTCACAGTGTGCCTTGACCATAGCCACTGAAAATAGAATTTAATTTAATGATTTAATGCTTCAAAAATCATTAAATCTATCCTAAATGGGGTGCACTTTTTGACATGAAGGGGGCAGCCTTTAAATAAATTAAATTTAATCAATTTAATCCATTTAATTATATTTCTTTAATTCCCTTTTGCTTTGTTGACTTTCTTCCATGCTTGGGCGCCTATTTTAGAAGAAGAAATAATTAATTAAATCCACTTAAAGGCTGCCATCTTCTCACCAAAGGGGGCGCACTTTTTTGCATAATAAAACTCTATTTTTAAGAATTTTTCACAATGGGATTCTTTACCCTGCAAGGCAGTCCCGAAATCCCATGATCCACTTAAGTGATTTGACTTTGACAATGGGATTATTTACCCTGCAAGGCAGACAATAAAATCCCATGATTTCACTTAAGTCACTTTTCTTTTATTTCACCATGGGAATTTTTACCCTGCAAGGCAGGCAATAAATTCCCGCCTGCCTGCGGCCTCTAACTTTCCCACTGCAGCTTAAGTGAATTTTATATCACGGGAAAAAGTACCCTGCTAGGCAGGTACAAAATTCCCACCTTGCCTGCTGCTTCTATTTTTCCCATTGCAGCTTAAATCCTTTGTTTTCCAAAAATGCGTCCAACCCCGCAGGGGCTTTTCTGTGCACGACTTTGCTTTTTCCCAGTGATCCAGACCTCCGATGGTGACTTCCTCCGGGCATAATGTGCGTATATGTTCTCCAGCTGCTCTAGGCCAAGAATCGGGCTTACCCGACAAAGGAATTGTTCTAGAGAAATTTCACAGAAAACGAAACGGGACAACACAAAAACACGAAAAATTGCCAAAAGTCACAAATAAAGCCCAAAACTTATTCCAAGTTAAAACCCTTATGGTACATAGGAATAATGACATGTTCGATCATAACAGAGTTAAAACAGAGCGCAAATAGCCTCAAACGGGGCTCAAAATAATTAAATACAAATTTCCCGCAGACAAATCCCGACGACAGAATATAACAATTTTGGGCATCTGGGTATTTGGCGAAAAAGGCTAAAATGGCTCTTTAGGAATATCCTGACACAATACAAGAACTTTTAGGCAATAAAAACACAAAACGACCCATTATTTTAAAAGTACGAAATTTTTTCGGATAGGGTAGTCGCAGATTTCAGGATGAAATCTGGGTCAGTTCAAACATAGTGCCTCTTACACAAGTCACTCATTCAATATTGTGTTTATTTCTAAAAACAACTTCCTACTGAAGGAATGAAGGTTCACAATCATTCATTACTAAGTATTGACAATCACATCGTTTTTGTTTTGTAAGCAAGTATAGCACAACTTCCTTACCTGATATACCAGTTTACAGCAGGGGTACTATATCACTTGCAGGTTCAACAATATTTATAGAAACAACTAAACATAGTAATGAAACTCACAATATTCATAAATCAAAGTAGTGAAGCTGAATGTTATTAAGCCAACAATACTGCAGTCCTTAGATCTCTACAAAAGATGCAACTACACATGAATAACTGATATCACAATCCCCATCTTCACCTACAGTCACAACAGTAATCCCATATATACATATCTCTCCCCCATCAGATTGTGCTTTTAACGAACTTCTAAAGTGATGTCATACATAACTCAAGCCTAAAATTACAAGTGATGGCAATCGATGAAAGTTGAAACAGTTCATACAGAACTTAGTTTCTCAGTACTGAACACAAGGTATAGTAGGTGTATTTCTACTCATACAAGTCATCAACATTTCATAACACCAATATCTATATAATTGTCATTCATCCAAAACAGACTAGCTCCATATGAGCCATGACCAAGCGACCCAAACAATGAAAAGTCTATTGACAATATGATATTGAAAGATACGACTCAAGATCTTAACAAGAGAGAGGTACAGGCTTCTGTAAAATGTCTATCCATGCAATCCTAGTAACAATTATAACTGCACACAAATATTTGTTTATAGTGCTAGAGATATGGCTAATAGCTTCCATGCCTGGCATGGTGGAGTTTGTAATTCAACATTTATTTCAATATAATGGGTGACTTTTTTCCAAAAAAAAAAAAAAAACAATTATAACCGCACACAAATATAATAGTGTTTTCTCATACAACTCAGTCCTTATCAGGCCTTGCTCTCAATGAGCTCTTGGCATGTTTACAAAACCTAAATTCTTGTTTTCATTCAAAGATAGAGTTGCCCTGGTAACAGGTCCATCAGAATTTAATCATGAAACTTCTTATCAAAGAATTAAGGTACAACAACATTGTATATCAGGTTTACGAGATTCACGCCGAAGAAAATATTAACAAAATAATTTACTATATTCAAATGTAGTAATGCTGCCAAGGCCGATGATTCTGTAATGTGCATGATCAATAATCAGTACAGCCCTTTTCAATAAAAAAAATAAAAAATCAGTACAACCCGGTTACAACATATCCTCAAGTATAACAACTCTCTAAAAAGCCTGCATTGTTCTGCTGCATAAAAACTGCCCTCGTCATATGTTGATACAACTTAACAAGTCCCTTAATGGGTTAATAACATTCATACAATGTCAATAGATTGCTCAAGTCCACAATACAATAAGCAATGACATTAAAAGCACGTATGTCCATCGAGATGATCACTGAAAAAGGCAGTGCAACTGCATCAACGAGAACTAATGTCTGCAACATGGAGTCTGGCTTGTCAGCATTTGAACAAAACATGAGTGGGCGACAAAAAGCCCTCCATTGGTGGCCTTATCCACCCCCAACGACCAGTCAATGACAGGATTGATAGCAACACAATGAACTTGCTACGGTTTATTACCAAGACCCGGCTTAGAATTGAACTACCTCAGAGACAAATAAGTAAATCAATAACTTATGAAGACACCAATACATGAACAATGAGTGAATTCAGTTTTATGCTCTTTAGGTAGGGGACTAAGAACGTGCAGGGTGGCTTAGTCCCCTAACAATGGATCCGGTTCAAACATGGACTCCAGTCCATATTAAACTCTATCTGTGAAATCCTTGATCGCGAGGAGAATACAAGATCTCTCCATGGGCATTCAGCATGCTGGGAGGCCAATCCAGCCATATCTCTCTCTTCATAAGAAAGACGAAAGGCATCATGAACCAAATATCTAGACATAATTAAAGCCTCATGAGTCATGGGAGGACTGCCAATATGCCTTTGCCTTGCCCTAAACAAGAACAAGCAAAAATCAAACTCACCTGCACACATTAAAACTGCCCTCATTCAAAACTCATACCGAATTTAACCTTGAGCAATAGAAACAAAATAACAGCAGGTCTACAAGACAAGTTTCCAAGCCAGCCAACCAGCTAAAGACTTCTTAAAGATTCACCCTATTATACTTATCATATCTCACTAATTCAAACCCTAAGGTTGGTGTTTATAGCAACCAATAGAAACCATCATTCCATGAATCAAAACAGCCATAATTCATGGTCATAGACAGATCACTATCAAACAAACATATTCAACCAATAGGACTTCTAGTGGGTACAACAAACAAGTGCAATACGACCAATAAACCGCCACTTCTTGTTTGACAACACATTCACCACGACACCAACTGCCTTCCTTCTATTCTTTACAGATTCTCAGCATAATTGCTATTCAAATAATAACCAGGTACTTATGTGGTGGGTTCCCAAAATTGGCAACACTTGCACCAAGATTCATCTCTTCTCCGCAACCTTCAACTCTCTCAGCCATCTCTTCAATATCCATCCCCTTCGAAACCTTCATGCCCACCTTTTATAAAACCCCATGACTCTAATAATGGCCATGCTATTAAAGACAAGCTATTCCCAGGGATAGTGGGAGACAACTCCCACTATTTCTGGTATTAGTTTTTACCAAATTTGAATCCATCTTCCTTTTAACTGCCTGAAATATGTTCTTCCACTCCTTAGAATATAGCCATGCTCAAAATAACGAAATCCTTCCATGAAAGATCTATAAATGTCTGTCTAAGAATGGAAATGCCATTTTTACAATCCTCAAGGTCTTACACATACCACATACCTAGGGTTTGGGTAGTATCCATCTTCAAAAGTGATTTCCATACAAAAAACAATCATGCCCTAATTCTATGTAACCTGTGACTATCCTTAAAAGTCTTAAAATACCAGTTAAACACAAAAATTGCTATGTTTAAGTCAACTGTCCTGCTTTCAATCATGTCTTTGCATATGATTACCATCCCCTTCCAAGAATAAGACTATATGGGTCTTAGTCCATTTAACCATCCATTGCTTATGCATTATAACTTATAAAACTTTTTATTTTTATTTTGAATAGATGCTTCATATATTAACAAAAAAACAATATTTACAACCAAGGAGTTGCACAAAAGAATAGAGAACAATATAGTGATATATACAATGAAGATTACAAATATTTCCTTAAAGCATCAAGGCCAGCAATGAAGTCTGAATAATCCCCAGGTTCAAGCTTCTTGGAATGCTTTATCAAAAGAAATCCTTTTGTGTAAACGTACTTCTCCTTTCCATGTGTGACAAAAGTCATCCAAAGTGCATACCTCATTTTAGGAAACATAGTTGCATTTAAGTTTCCAAAGGATAAATAAGGCAAGAACCCATATGAGTTAGTAAAAAGATCAATGTATACTAGATAAGTCATACAGTAAATTTAATGAATTTAAATAAAAAATACTCTATCTACTTTCAGAAAGTATACTTATGCTTGCCATATTACCCGAAATTAGTGCTGTTCAAAATTTCTAAAATGGGCTGGATAAAAAACTTCTCCTATGTATGCCAATCTAACACACCCTATAGACAAACTAAAACTGAACATCAAATCTGCAACAATGCATTCAGTGCCTCAAAATTTGCATTTCACACATATTATAATATATCCTTTCCATGTGCATCCTTAACATCCAAATTGTTATTGAACCACCTCGGATTCAAACCTAGGACCTCCCATTAGCTTTCTAGGCCATTCTACCACTGTGTTACCAGTCCCGTAGTTGTTCATAGTGTGCATTGTTATTTCAACACCCCCCTCTAGCCATACTTGTTTGCTTGGGGCTCTTAGTCTTTATTTGATACCATGTTATTTTCCACGGACTAGGTATGACTTGAACCTAGGATCTACCATTAGCATTCTAGGGTGCTCAACCGCTGTCCTATTGGCTTCTACGTGGCTTAGAGTGTGGATTGTCCTTCCAACAAGGAGGAGCTGATGCAAGTAGAGGAGAAACATTGCCATCCTGTGATCCACACCACGGGGTCCAAGATGCTGGTGACAACTTTGTAATTTGGCTAGCAAACTATGGGTTATATAGGACATGCTATGGAGAATTATTACAACCGTAAACCAAAAGACATTTGAGTGGAAGTATTTGTAGAATAGTGCAACTTCAATAGGGTAGAGTACAATGGTGTGCAATGTTCAATGAAGTTGAAAATGAAGATTCCAATTATCAAAAGGGGGAAGACATTCCTGCTGATGTGTCTAGATTGGAATGAGTTATAGATGCCTATGAGAGATACTAGTTACTCAGACCATGCTAGCATTCACAAGTATTTGATGGTAGTCATTCTTCCTTTTGGATTGAACGGATCGTGTTAATAAACATCATTACAAGAAGGCAATTACAATAGATGGTGGTTGCAAACTGGTTCATCATTCTGCAAAGTGGCCATTGGATTTTAAGCGTGGCAGTATGCTAACAGGTTCTTTGACATGGTGTGAGCTTAGAATGTTCCCAGAGGTAGAGTGATGTGTGTTGCATGAGTATTCAAGGGCACTGCGAGATTGTGTGTGTAGACCAAGTTCCTCGAGGCCAAGAAGCTCAAATTCCTTGAAGAAGAGCGTGCAGATTGGTGCTGTTGTGCTCAGATCATTTGCCCTTTCTTGAGGAGAAACGGTCTCCATTGCCTCTTCGGTGAGCAGTGGAAATTGACCCTAAAGTTTCTAAAGGTTGTATCACTTAACGTAATCAACATATTGCCCTACTTTAAACAATCTGGGCAACTGACGTGTGCCTTGGCAGGTACTCATTTTGTTGCAACTTCTATGTCAGAGAATTAAAGTAGATCCAAGAATAATTGATTTTAAGCAATTGTGACGGAATGTAAATATAATCATGCAGGAATGTAAATATCTTTAATATACACTGAAACAAAAATGAAATACCGCATAAACACCAATTTACGTTGGGAAAACCTTTAAGTGAAAAACCCCACACAAATGCAGCCCCTTTATTAAATTGAGAAATAAGAACCTAGTTTACACAACATCTCCTTCTCACTTCCTCAACACAAATTTAACAAGATTTTGTTTTCAGCACAATGATTACTTCAGATTACATTTCCAACAATTTGCAAGGATTCTAAAGGACAAGATTGGTTGTAACCACAAATTGCTACACTGATTCATATCTCAACTAAATTTTAATTAGTTGGATTTGTTTTATAGGTTTTTACAACCCTTTAGTTATTAGATAAGTTTTATATTTTGAATATAAACTTATACAAGTGTGTGGAATAACATAATTTTTTTATAAGGACCACATATAAATGTATACACACAAACATTAAATGTTCCAATGCTCCCCCTTAATGTTTAGTGGGGATACATGCCATCATCACTTGTTTATTAGAGAAGGAATTACAAACACACCTTATGAAAGGATTTTATAGTTACCACCTTTCTATAATAGGAATTACACATGCCTTCACCTTTTATAATAGCAAGAATCACACAACACCTTCTTATAGAAAGAATTAGAATCATTACCTGCCTAAAGGGGAATAACATAGATCATATAAGATTATTTAGGCTAGCAAGTTAAAGGGATAAAAAATTAGTATCCCTATGTTCCTAAGGACAAAAAAATACATGAAGTCCAATATGAGTTTTGGGAGCCTTTTTATAATATAGGGAATCTTCATATCACAATGCTTCTATGGGTTCTCTTGTAAACTCACATACAAAGATGTTTACACAAATCAAATATGGTGATTTTTACATTATAGAAGAAGTATGGAGAAGGAAAATGCAACACAAACATTAGGAAGTGGCATTATCATGCACACTACCCCTCAATGGCAGCTCTAAAAGGCCTAACATTGCTCGAAACTTGCAAAACTTCACAACACAGTGTAATGTCCCCAAATGGACACTGTTCGACCCTAGATGGATTTCCTGCAAATCCCAAACCCCAAATATAGATTATAGAAATTATAACAAAATATATAATACAGATCTGAATTTTATAAGGAAATGACAACTTGCATAAGAGAGGAAAACCACTCCAAACTGATGGAAAACCACTAAATATTTAGCTCAAACAACTCAACAAATATTGCAAAGGTGAAATCATTAAAGAAATACTAGATTTGGTCTTCAAAAGAGGCTGAATTTATTTATTTTAAATTTGTAGACAACTGCCCTCAGACACAGCTGGAAAGTGAACCAAAAATAAGGAAAATGGGCGGATTTGGCCTCTAAAAATCAGACATACGAACAACGAACAAAATCTGATCATAAACAGCTCTAGAACACTTCAAACCAGCTCTACAAGTTGGCCGCTCCACCTGGAAAAGGGGCTGGAAACATTGAGAAACACAGTAACAACTTTCTCCTCCAAACCCTTGTACAAATCTGCACTTTTACAACCTTCTATACCGCTGGAAAATACAGAAAAAACACCTCTCACTCCGTGATCCGTAATGGAAACCCTTGGGTGGAGAATCCTCTCAACTAGGAGAAACGTTTTCGTTCTTCAACTCTGTTAGAGGGTTTTCGTCCTCAAGAGTGAATCTCTAAGGGTTTTTCGTCCTTAGGAGATTATTGATGCAAGCTCAAAGCTCAACATACAAATTAAATCTTATAAAATAGACAAGGATGCTCTCCTCAAGCAAGTCGACTTGCTTGAATAGATGTTATGGGCCAAATAGCCACCTCTTGACATCCAATAAACTTTCATCCCCTCATTTAATGCTTCCTTCACTTTATTCCATCCAAAAGGGGGTTGCATTTTCTCTAGGATAATTAAACATTATAAAATGCCTTTTTGCCTTTTCTAATTTTGTTTTATCATTAAGTCTATAATAACTTAATATAAGTTCCTTTATAATTTTTTTTTTATATGCACTTTATAATAACTTATTATGACTTAAGTTCCCCTTGTGTTCATCTCTTAGCCGTTGGGGAGACAAAATGGGCTAAGCGTCTTCGACATGGATTATTTTAGGAAGTGGGACATTTCAGTCCTCCCTTCCCATAATTGCTTGCCCTCATACAATTCCAAAGTCGTTTGTCCAAGTGCCATGCACAAGAGACAAAACATGCTGAAGTGCTCCAAAATTCGAGCTCCTGTACCTGTTAAGTGAGATAAATCTTGCCACCATCTACCATTCTTATGATGATCATATGCACAAATTTGTATCAAAGGCAACACATACTTTATATTACAGATTTCATTGTCTAATTCCTCATTTTTCTCAAGAGGAAAACAAATCTGAATATGTAACAATGGCATTATCTCACTTGTTCCATACCTTGTGATGTCATCATGATCAACAATGGGCTGAATTCCTTCACGCTACCACTGCTGCGATAAACAAGATGACATGCTCCTTTCTTTTCCGTTTTCATCCGATGCAGTCTGCCCTTCTTGGAAGGATCATTCCATACTTTTGGCTGCCACAATTTGCGGAACACCATTCCTCATACCTTGCAAAACAATTTCCTTCTTTTGCACGTTGAACTTCAACTCCATGGTCTTATACTTTTGGATGAACTCACCCAAAGATTGAAGCCATTGTACACGAAGTACTAAATCCAATCGATTAATACCAATAATATAAAATTCATCTCTTACCTCATGATCTCCCACAGTGAATTAGAGTTGTGAAACCTTCTTTGTGCATGTGATTGAATGTCCATCTGCCACAATCACATTGAATCCTTGGAAGTCTTCTTCTTGCAATCCCAACTTGGCAACCAAATCTTCATCAATGAAGTTATGTGTTGCTCCACTATCAATCAATATGGCAATCTTTTGCCCAAGAAGATCTCCTCGAACGTGGAAAGCATAGAAAATAGGTAACACAATGTAGCTAGTGTAGAACCTGTGATAACCACCTCTCATTCCTTTGCTTGGTCTTTTGGATCAACATTATCTCCATCCTCGTCATTATCTGAAACTACCTCAATGTAGTGGATAGATCCCTTACCTTTGCAACGATGGTTGGGTGTCCATGGGTCCTTACAATCAAAGCATAATTTCTTCCTCCTTAACTCATTCTTTGCTTCAATTTCGGACATGTTTCTTTTCCATTCTTGTGCCTTTCCTTGCTGCCCACTAACTGTTGTCCCTTGCTTATCAGTTTGAGCTGTTTTTGATTGCTCAAATGTACTCTTTTGCTGCTCCAAAGATGTTGTTCGCTGCTGCCCAAACTGCAGATTTCTTCCCTTTGGGACTGAACTCTCTAGGTCCAATGACTTCTTTATGGCACCTTGAAGAGATGGAGGATTAAAGGCGTTGACTAGACCTTTTAGTGGCTCTCCTAACCCTTCAACAAACAATAATACAAGTCTTCTTTCACTAATATTAGACACCATTACAACTATTCTTTGAAAATAAAAAATATATTTATCTAGAGTTCCTTCTTGCTTGAGTTGGGCCAACTCTCTGAAATGCATATGTGGATCCATCCTGTCAAATCTCTCTATCAAACATAGGTTCAATTCCTCAAGGATGGTGATAGAGCCATGCCCTTGGGTGATGATTCCATGGTACCACCATTCATGTGGAACTCTCTCCAAATGCAACGTTGCAAACTTGAGTGCCTTCTTCTTCATACATGGGATTCAAAGAAAGATGTGTATCTTATTTTTATAACCAAGCTCTAGCAGAACACTTATCTGTACCATCATATGAAGGAAGAGTTACCTTACCTAACTTTTACTGAATGTCTCTCCTTGGTGACTCTTGGTGAACTATTCGATTTCTCCTTGAACCTTTGTTATTCTTTACTTGGCAATGGTCTCATCACCCCATGATTCCATATCATCATCATTTCACTTTGCAACTTAGATTTGCATACTCATCACCCCATGATTCCACATTATCATCATTTTGGGCTTCGTCTTCAACTGGTTCCTCTCTTTGGAGAAACTTAGCTCTAAAAGTCTGATGTGTAGGCTTGGAAGAAGTCCTAACTGGTCTCGTAGAGCTTCCTTCTCCATTGTTGGTTGTTCCTTGGTTGATAGACACATTGGTCCCTTGTGGAATCTTGGTCAAGACTCTAATGGAACTGGTAAATGCTTCACGTATTTCTCTTTGATTCTCCCTCATAGACTGCTGCAGTTCTCTCTGACTTCTAGTGATGACTTTATGCATGTAGCTAAGCTCATCATTGGGAGGAGCTCTTTAATCATGCTCTTCCATTGTCACCTTCTTTGGAATATTCCTTCTTTAATAGACTAAAGGTTTTTTTGTGCTTGCATTCAGATTTGATTTCCTCACAGGCTGGAAGGATTAATTGCTCTGATACCACTATAATGTCCGCAAATGGACATTTTTCGACCCTAGATGGATTTCCCACAAATCCCAAACCCCAAATGAAGATTAAAGAAATTATGACAAAAAATATAATGCAGATCTGAATTTTATAATGACATGGCGACTTGCATAAGAGAGGAAAATCACTCCAAACTGATGCAAAACCACTGAATATTTAGCTCAAGCAACTCAACAAATATTGCAAAGGTGAAATCATAAAAGAAATACCCGATTTGGTCTTCAAAAGAGGCTCCCTCAGACACAATTGGAAAGTGAACCAAAAATTATGAAAGTGGGCTGATTTGGCCTCTAAAAATCAGACATACAAACTTTAATCAAAATCTGATCATAAACAGCTCTAGAACACTTCAAACCAACTGTACAAGTTGGTCGCTCCACCTGGAAAAGGGGCCAGAAACAAGGAGAAACACAGTAACAACTCTCTCCTCCAAACCCTTGTACAAATCTGCATTTTTACAGCCTTCTATACCGCTGGAAAATACTCAAAAAACACCTCTAACTCCATGATTTGTAATGGAAACCCCTGGGTGGAGAATCCTCTCAATTAGGAGAAGGGTTTTCGTCTTTCTACTAGATCTCATATAGGGTTTTCGTCCTCAAGAGTGAATCTCTAGGGGTTTTCATCATTAGGAGATTATTGATGCAAGCTCAAAGCTCAACATACAAATCGAATTTTGTAAAATAGACAAGGATGCTCTCCTCAAGCAAGTCATCTTACTTTAATAGATGTTATGGGCTAAATAGCCACCCTTGACATCCAATAAGCTTTCATCCCCTCCTTTAATGCTTCCTTCACTTTATTCCATCCAAAAACGGGGTCGCATTTTCTCTAGGATAATGAAACATTATAAAATGCCTTTTTACCTTTTCTAATTTTGTTTTATCATTAGGTCTATAATAGCTTAATATAAGTGCCTTTATAATTTTTTTTTTTTTTATATGCACTTTATAATAGCTTAGTATGACTTAAGTTCCCCTTATGTTCATCTTTTAGCCGTTGGGGAGACAAAATGGGCTAAGGGTCTTTGACATGGATTATGTTAGGAAGTGGGGCATTTCACACAGAGAGACTTCGTGAGGATATCTGCAGCTTGATCTTTAGATTCAAATAAGTCTTCCACATGATCATCCGATTCCGAGGTGAAGATCAAGGTCTGCCTCATAATCATCTAATTCAGAGGTGGAGATCATTATCACCATTGAGGAATTTTTTTGAATCAAATGTATATGAATATTGATATGCTTAGTTTGATGCTAATTTGAATTGTTTGCAAGAGTTATGTAACACTGGTTGTCACACAAAAGTTGTATGTTTCCTTTAACGTCCATACGAGGTTCTACCAATAGTCTTGTTAGCCATATGTCTTCTTTAATTGCTTCCATAACACTTTTATACTCTGCTTCAGTAGAAGAGATAGACACTGTTGGTTGCTTCTTAATGTTTTGTGTTGATAACACCTATACTAAACTTGAAAACATATCTAGAAGAAGACTTATTGTCCACAACATCACTAGCATGGTTAACATCATAATAACCGAACAACTTATCATCAATAGTGCAAGAATAATATAAACTATTGTCAACAATGCCTTTGATATGCCTTAGTATTCTCAATCATGTATATACACCAAAAATAAAGGATGACAATATTGTGTAAATACGGTGGTACTAGAGTTTGCGATTCCTGCTACACCAGATTTTATGAATTGTTTTTGACGTTTCTATTTTTTGTGCTAGTTTTTTGTCTTTTTTGCTTGTGTCACGACTTTTAGGGGTCAAGACAAGGCTTTCCCTGTGTTTATCGTGGGAGTTCCTTTGCATATTGTCAGGTAGCGTCCTTAGATTGTGTATGATTTTTGATCTTATTTTTCGTCTCTGTGTGCTTGGACTCCTGCGTCGTTTAGTGACACCTTTTTCCATTATTTTCACTCATTTTGTCTTGAATTGCTGAACCTTCTTCTGTTCATCCTCTCTTCCACTTTTGATCCATAGGGATCCAAAAAAACACGCCACTTCATCAGTTCCATCAGCACCAAGAAGGTGAATTGAAGAAAATGAAGGAAAATGAGGTAAACGGAGGTTCTGGACAGAATTGCTGCCCTAAAGGGTGGCGGTCCTGTAACCGTCGCCCAGCCAGGGCGGCGGTCCTGACACTTTCGAACAGAAAAGAGAAATGGGGCACGAATGGACGCGAATTTGAAGTGCCTGATTGTGTCTCTTCCCTCTCCGACCTTTCCCATTGTCCAGTGCACACGAGGATGTGAGAGAAGATGACAAATACAAGGAGCAAGAGAATTGATTGATTCGAAGATCCAAAGAGATCAAGAAGCAAAGTATTAATTGTATGAAAGCAATTGAGCAAGATCTTCAATGCTTGAGTGGAATTGTAGGAGCAAGGTGTAGTGACAAAGAAAGCAAACATAAGAAGGGAGAGGTTTACATTGTTGTTTGCATTTTCTACTTCTTGTAATCTTTAATTGTCTATAATTGACCAATAAAATTGGGAAGAAAGAGCATTTTGCCCTTCCCGATTGGTTTTCCTCCATTGGAAGTTTCCAGGATAAAATTGTTGGTGCATGGAGTTTGAATTCTTTTCTATTCTTTGCAATTTTCCTCTCAGAGCACTAGATAATCAGTCACTAAAGCTATAATCTTCAATCAATTTTTCATTTTCCAAAGTTGAAAGTAGAACAACATAATTGTGTGATTTTGTAGAGTTTCAAAGTAGAAGTTTACGGATCAACGTTTTCCCTTTGAAGGAAACGTGTGATCCGTCGTGTTTTCCGTTTGTTATCATTTTTGGTGGATTTTTGGAAGAAGACTGAGGCTGGAAAAGATTCTCCCTTCATTATGGATGGCTTCTAAACCTCATTTAAAGAATCCCTTCGTGGTTCTTCGAAGAATAATATAAACGGTAGAAATCTCCAGAACTTTACCTTGAGGATGCCAAAGGTGGATCCTAGGAAGAATAAGAAGGGGTGCATGCTGGTAGCTGATGAAACATCAGTTATTGAACTTCAGAAGACTGATGTACAAAGTAGCATCAATGAGCTGGAATACCGAGGCTTGATTGTTCGATTTCTTGGTTTCTGACCATCGCTAAGGGTTTTCAAGGAGCGAGCTAAACAAGTATGGAACACAAATGGTTAGTACCCCGTTTCTATTTATCCTAATGGATATTTCTTCATCTTCTTTACTTCAGCCTCCGATCGTGAACTCATTTTTCATGGTGGACCATGGTTCTTGGGAAGGGCGGGGTTATTCATGAAACTTTGGCGCCCCATGTTTAAACCGGACGAAGAATTCCCCTTGGTAGCCCCTATATGGGTAAGAATTTTTGGGCTTCTAGCTGAGTATTGGAATCAAAATGTTTTCATGGCAATTAGCAACACGTTGGGTACTTTTATGATGATTGCTGATGCTTCTCTACAGTTGGAACAAATGATATATGCAAGGATCTGTGTTTTGATGGATTTTAATAAACCATTGCCTACAAAAATATCTTTAGTCATAGAGGAGGACAAGTGGTATCAAGTTTTGGACTTTGAAAACATCCCCTTTAGATGTTGATTATGCCATGAATATGGGCATCTGGTAGGGGACTGCGAGCATAAAGTTTCATAACAGGAGGGGAAAAAAAGACCAAAGATGAATTTATTATTCCAAAGAAGAAACAAATGGAAAAAAATAATGGCAAGGAATAGGTTGAAACCAATAATACAAATAGATTTGCTAGCATACAGGGAAATGAATCAAATGTACTTATGGAATCACAGATGCCAAAAACACAGATGGATAAGCAACAAGAAGCTCAAGTTCAACCGGATGTCGGAGATCAGAATCAGATGGTCATTTTTCAAGCACAACCTAATAAAATGGTAAGTGAAAACATGGTAAAAAGCTACTAGCGTAAAAACAAATTCCATGAGCAATTTCAAGAACATATTTAGAAAACAAAAGATTTGGAAGGAATGGAAAAAAACTCTTATTGTTAGAGATTCTAATGCATCTTATCAAATAGAGCCTTCTTTAGGCATGGATCAGGAAAAAAACAAGAAATTAAAAAAGGGTACCAATATGAAGGCTGGGAGAAAGTTGAATCAAGTTAAACATCAGCAAGAGGGTCAAAAGATGAGTAATTTGGGAACATCTCGGGACTTGTCCCAATTTTTCCAAAGCTCTTCTCAATGAAAGTGATCACTTGGAATATAAGGGGTTTGAAGGGATCTCCTTTAAAAGCTCAAGAACTTAAAAGAATGATTAATACTAATCATCCCACGATGGTTTGTATCAAGGAGACCAAATCCTCCATTGATCTTA